>OX422214.1:3478045-4698045 GCA_949130495.1 Sambucus nigra | reverse complement strand
GGGTGAAAGATGGAAAAAGGTTTATGATTTTTCTTATTCTCTCATTTAAATGAGTTTTACTTTATAATCATTTAATTGTCTTAGTTCATTATGTGATGTTATCATGCTAGAATATCATCTTTATTACCCATGTTTAACCATGCATAACTGTCATACTTTTCATTTGTCTGGTGATCACATTGAACCGGGCTCTGACTGGTTATTCTTTCTTATTGTGCGTATATATTATATCCGCTCAGGTGCTCCACCGCAAGGTCACCCGTAATGACCTCCCCGTTCCAGTGTCTTTTGAGGAGCCGTGATCTTTTGCGGATATCACGGGATATATTGTGTTGACGCATTCCTCTTTGCTTTCTAGATATGATCGGATCTTGTAATCGGGCAAGTGGCCCAATCTTTTGTAATTGTATAATGAATGTAATATGGAAATTATTGAACTTGTTGTACATTGTATGGAATACTGTTGACCAACTTTGGATTCGGTCCTTCTATTGTATATTCGTTGTTGTTGATATATATATATATGATTTTGGGGTTTCCACTTTCTTTTTCGATTATTGGTTGTTTAAAATGCTTTCTTTAATTTGTAAAACAAAAATTTTGACAACTCGTTTTCTGAATTATGGAGTGGTTATCCTGTATACTCTTTATATTATCACGATGGTGAGAATGATTCCATCCTTGATTCCTGTATTATTGGAGTATCGGGCTGGCCACCCCTTATTTTAGTGAGCGGGTTGTCACACCAACCTACGCCTACTGATACTCCAATAATATCCTCAATATGTTTAATATAAACTTCCATAATTGAATCCCGATCATCTCCCAAAGATTCTAAATTAAAAAGGGAAAAATCATTGCCGAATTGATTCGGTCGTACAGGTCTCCCAAACTCTGTAGAATTTTTCCTAGGGGATTCTTCAAATTTTAACACCAAGACCCCAATTCAATTCACCCAAACTCCCAAATAATCATGCTAGATGTTATACTAACATAATTGAAAAAATTCTAATGATTAATAATCATAAATTCATCAAAGGAGCATCATTTATGAGGATTAAATCAAATGAATTCAATAAAAACCCTAGTTCGTAATTTTCTTCAAGAACAACGAATAATACTCAGAATTTCACATCAAGATTTTTTCGATTTCGTGGGTCATCATCTGAAATCATAAGGAGCTAACCCTAACTCAGATTCAATTCTGAATTACTATCTACATCATTCAATTTCATCAATTTCACACCCAAATCATTCTTAATTTAGCCCAAACTAACATGGGTGTTATTATTGCTAAACAAATTGCAAGATTAAACACTTGCTTCTTGATGGTAGGTCTGATCCCTTTGAAGAAGATGATGGGTTCGTGTTATTCCTCCTTCGATCAATAATCCGACGGTGGTAGTGATGCAAGATAGTAGTTCTAGCTTTAAAATCCCCTTCCTCTTCCTCTTATGGCCCCTCTGTGGCTCTCCTCTATTTCACCTATTGTTTACCCTAATCCTATTTTTCCAAAAGTAATACAATAACTTGAAAGTTTGTAGGTCCTTAATTACCATAAAATTAAATTACCAAAATGCTCTCTCGGGATGTCGGTTTGGCCTATAATTGGCCTAGGACCCAAACCAAAGCCTCGGGTACGCTTTTCTGACTATCTCGGTCCTTACAGACTCATTGGCGCACTCTAAATGACCATAAGATTTAATTAAAACTAATTTACCTTTTTAACCCATTAAAATAGTCCTGACAAGACTCACACACGCGTCCAAACTTAATTTATCGAAACTGTCGTATTTCTCACTCTCGACAATTTACATAAATTTATAATCGCATGTTACTTTATTCGCTCAGTAAAATTCAATATCAGTCTCATCAATAAATACTAACCCTCGAAATGCTAGTTAATATTTATTTTAATCCAGATTAATTATCAATTAATTCCCCATATTTACTTTAATTTATCCCATAATTATTAAAATCATTAAAAAAAAGGGTGTTACACTTTATACAAGTCATTGAATGAAACTTGCGACTCTTTAACATCAGTCTCTTCCTCCTCAGTTTGTTGGGATTCACACTTAACAGACTCCGAAGTGTCACTCACATGAGTATCTTCATGAGAAGATTCATCAGCATTTCTCACATGACATGCCAAGAATGCTACAAAGTTGCGCTCAATTGGGGAACTATCGCCTTCTTCCAGTTCACTATCACTTAAGGTGTCATTGTATGAAATCAATTGCTTGCCTTCCTTCTTAAGTCTAGTGGGGAACTCCTTAACCTCATGACCATAGCCCTCACAACCAAAACACCTATCCAACGCATCCCTCTTAACATTCTCACTACAAATTTTAGGGACGTGATCTTCCATGTTGTTCTTCAATTTCTCAAGTCTCTTAGCATCTTGCGATTGCATATGAAAATTAATAAACTTTTTAAATTCCCTTGCCAATAAGGCTACATCCTTAAAGTTGGTGTCAGAATCATCATTCAAAACTTTAGTTTCCTCCTTCTGGGCTTTTAAAGCAATGCCCTTTTCTTTCTTTGGCACTTTCTTGGAGGTAAGCATGTCAAGCTCATAAGTTTGTAAGTCACCTACAAGCTCCTCTAGGTTCATTGATGCAAGGGTACCCAAGGAGTTCAAAACGGTAACTTTAGGGTCAAATCTACTAGGCAACAACCTTAGGATTTTCTTTATGACTTGGTTGTGAGGTATTTTCTCTCCCAAGTTAAACGACGAGTTGACAATATTGGACAACCTAACATAAAACTCATTAAACGACTCGCTCCCTAACATTTTAATCATCTCAAATTGTGTAGTGAGGTTCTGACGTTTAAGTTCCCTAACCGTACTAGTACACTCGTGAGTAAGTGCAAGAATATCCCAAGCCTCTATTGAGGTTTCACACGTCATGATTCGATTATACTCTTTTGGTATGACATGTGATGAAATAACCTGAAGACCTTTAGAGTTATAAAATGAAAGTCTAAGTTTAGTTTCGCTCCATGAATCAACAGGTTATTAACTAGTGGCCTCTCTATCTATCGTGATCGGTGGTGACCAACCTTTTTCAACCGCTGACCAAACACGTTCATCAGTTGATTTTAAATCACTTCCCATTCGCATTTTCCAATAAGCATATTTTGTGCCATAAAAAATAGGAGTTCTAAAACTATCAAAATTTCCAAAATTCATGTTGAAAGACACACGGGACCACAACACAATAAAATAATGTTTCTAGCTCTGATACCAATTTCTAGGACCCTTTTTGTGTGTGTTTTAACTAAACTCAATTTTCTCCAAAAAAATTACCAACTTTTAATTACGCACCAAGTTGTGTGAATAAATTTTACTTTAAACCAATTTTTTCTTGTTTAATCCTAAACATGCATCTAGGTAATTAAAGTAAGTAAAATATATTCAAGTCCAAAACGTTGGATATACGAGGAAAAAATTAAGCTAATTACAAAGGAAGACATACAGACTTACACAATGACTCAATCCCCACAAGCCTTGCTCCACTTTTTCTCTTTCATTGTTCCTCCATAGTGCCCATGTACAAATCCTTCCACGATGCTAATCCACGATACACGACTCCATGAGTACCTCGATGTCCACCTATATGGCTTTGGTAACATCTACGATTAGGAACACAACCTCTACCATTTCTTCATCGCAAAACTTGAACAAACCACTTGTTAAATATGGATGAACAAACTCCAGATGGTGCAAACAAGATCTCTATAGCCTATGTGTATGAAATCTCAGATCTTTATACAATGAGGATTTTCTTAGTCTTTGTAAACCTTAGAAAACAAGTGGAGAAAAACGTAACTATTTGTTCTATAATTTTTGTTCTGCACCTTATGAAATTTTGAGGGAAACACGCCTTAAATAGAAAAGTTAAGTCAATGCATCATTCAAATGAGATGCGGTTGTTGTTAGAACGAGATAGCAATATCGTTTAAATGATAAAGCTATGTCATTTGAACGACCTCCACATGTCGTTTGAATGATTATGAATGTCGTTTGAAGTCTCAAAAACCAAGGTGAGAATTCACACAACTTTAAACAATAGTTACCGTAGAAAAAATGAAGTTAAAACATTTTAAAATCATTTTTAATGAAAAATAACATCCTTACATAATTTTCGAGTCCCATAAAAATTTATGTATTCATACCTGAGATCGAAACATGATGAAGACGTGAAACGTGCACCAATAAACATGACATGATTTATCTTTGAAGCTTGGCCACTATATTTTCAATGCAATGTCATAGGTTTATGTGGATCGACACTCAAAATACCATCCTATGACTCAAAACTTGTTTTGTTCTAGGAATAAGTCAAATACATAAAAATAGACACACATAGAAATTTTTCCTTACAAGTCCTTTGGCATAACTTTTCGGTATATTCATTGTAAGTGTACGTTATTGAATTTTGTGTGAAGTTCATTGAGATTCTAAACTAATTGGTTTTAAGTGAAAAATACTTCAAAAACATTTTTTTAAAGAATTTAATAGTCGGGTATTCGAACAATTTGGTACATATATTATTATTTTGTGTGTATTATGCCTATATGCTCTACAATTGATCTATTAGACATTTTGATTATTTTTTAGCGTAAACTACACGTCAATGGCCAAAAGAAATAAACCAAACATAATTTCTAGAGAGAGAATCAAGAGATTTCTTATATTCAAAATGGGGTCACCCTTCAAATGAAGACTATAAGGGGTATTTAAAGGGGAGGAGTAGTTGAGGCCCTCAGATAATATTATAATTACTAAAATGCCCTTAATAGACTTTTACTACTTCTACCCATAAATACTAAAGCAAAAGAAAATACAATAACATAACAACATAAAAGAAAATATTAAAAATAAAATAAAATGCAATAAAATCCTAAAAAAATGACCCATTTCCATCATTTTTATTTTTTGATTTATAATTTTTGGGTTATTATTATGGCTGCAACTATTGGTGAGCATGGTTAATAGAAAGAAGTGACTATTTATTCATTTGTTAATATTACTAAAGTGTGTTACTGATATACTTTTTTATAGATGAGTTTGGTTAATTGGTATCATTTTTTTTGCATCTTCGTTGGTATCCATTATTATTGGTTGGATTAGTTATGATTTTTTTGCCCATATGCTTTCATGTTCTTATCACTCAAAGCTTCATCGTGTTCAAATTAGTTTTATCCTTTGTCTATTCCTGAACAAAAAGGGGGAGAATGATAGGGGGAAAATGGTATCTATTCCTATTGTACTCATATCTTTGTTTGAGGAGATTTATCTTAGGGGGAGACGTCTTTCTAAGTAGGTCATTTGCTTGATAACGGGGAAAATTAATTTAGGGGGAGTATTTATCTTAATTGCATTTACTATTCCCTATGCGTCTGATAGTTTGCCTAAGTGTGTGGGAGTTCTTCTAAATGGCAACTTTCATCATCGACAAAGATATTGATCCTTGGGTTTTGAGTCAAGCTATGTAATTTTTATTTTGGGCGGTCTATTTTTTTAAGTATAATAGAGCTTGACGTCCCTTTAGGATTTTTGTTTGGTTTTTGTCCCAGAATAGCCAATGGGGGAGATTTTTAAGGACACAAGTCTTCGATTGAGTCTTAATGTAGTGTTGGATCAATTCCGGACAAAAACATTTGAGTCATAGGATAGTGTTCAACTGTATCCATCCAAGCCTATAACGTGTTAGTTGAAGACGTAGTGGCCAAGTTCATAAAGCTTCATCATATGCCGGGTTTAGTGTGCCTCGTTTCTACATCAACAACATTGGTTCCAATGTTCCTAAGGTATGAATGAATTTTATATATATATATATATATATATAGGATCTTGGAAATTTATTGGGTGTAATCTATCATTTTTATAAAATAGTTTTAACGACTTTTTTTTACTCAGAAAATGTTTTTTAGATCTTTTCATAAAAGTTTTTGACTTAAAATGAATTGCGCATTTTCTGACACGTCGTTCGAACGAACTGGAATGTCGTTCCAACGAGATTCTTATGTCGTTCGAACGAACTGGCATCTTATTCGAACGAGACTGCCAGGTCATTCGAACGAGACTTCGAACGATTTCCTTTTTCCCTTCTGGAACCTCGTTAGTAAAGTCGGTCGAACGAAAAGTCAATTGAACTAAAAAGTCATTCGAACGAATTTGGCGGGAATAAGTTTTTTGGCATTTTTGGTAGTTTTCACCATGTTCCCACTACCTTTTCCCCACTACTTTTTGACATAATTACTTAGTGCGGGAACCAACTCTTTTGAAACAACTTTTTCACATTCCTCCATCTTCTAGAGAGAGTTTTAGTGAGTTTCAATTACAAATGAGAAAGTTCAAGTTTGAGTGTTTGTCTTTTAAGAAAAATCCGTAAACACTTTTGTTTACACACAATTGTAAAGTTTATCCAAGTTCCTTAATATATATACTTTGCCTAGAGTTTTTTCATCGGCTTTATCTCTACCGTTTGAAGAGTGTTTGGATTTACTTCCACATCCCACAAAGAAGAAGACTTGTTTGTTGCTGTAGCTTTCTCATACGGTGAAAGGCACCGTGTGTGGTGATTGGTTCCAAAAATTTCTATCGGTGGATTTCGAGACCGCGGTGGACCTCTGTGGTTATTCGCTAGGCAGAGGTGTGTACAAGAAGGAGCATCGGGGCTTGGACGGAGTCAAGTCGAGTGTTGTAAGTATTGCTCTCTTGTACTTGTGATACCGTACTTAGTGGATTTGAGGCTAGGGTTGTCCGAGGTTTTTTCCCGTTGTGGGTTTTTCCTCGTACATCATGGCGTAGTGTGACTGATTTACTTTTATCTTGCAAAATATCTTAGAACGCATGCTTAGGATAATTCAAGATAAAAATTGTTTTAATTGTCACACTTAATTAAATTGGTGCAAATTCAATTTGGGTAAATGTTAATTTAATCAAGTCATAAATTTTATTGGATAAAAATTGGTTCGCCCTAATACTGTAAATTGAATAATTATTGTTAGGCAAATTTCTAGGACTTGGGTTGAGTGAATATGTTAAAGTGAAACACGTATTTGTTGATTAATTTAATTTCCTTTTGAGTTAAGTTTAATTTTTAATTTGGAAGAAATTAAAATTTGGTTTATGAAAAATTTGTTGAGCCATCTTTATTCCGCATCTTTAAAAGGAAATCGAAATTGACTTTTTGTAAGATTTTAAAAAATTGGGGGCCCTATCGTTTTTCAAATTGGTATCAGAGCCGGATCACTAAATTATTGCGTTTAAGATTCGTTTAAATATTTTTGACTTAAATGAAACTTTCCCCATTTTGAAAATTTCCTATTTTCGATGGTTCTAACTACGTGTATTGGAAAGCGTGCATGAAATCGGCACTTAGGTCTATCGATGAGAGGGTTTGGCTGTCTGTCGTTAATGGGTGGTCCCCACCTACACATTTAGTAGATAATGAGCGAGTTCCCAAACCCACGGATAGATGGAGTGAGAATGAATTTAAACTTGCAAATTTTAATTCCCGTGGTTTAAATGCCTTGTTTAGTGCGATTATGCCAGATGAATTTCGATGCATTATGAAGTGTGAAACCGCTACAGAAGCTTGGGATATTTTATAACTCACTCATGATGGAACTAGTGTCGTTATGCCTTCGAAACTGAAAACATCATCACTCAATTTAAAACCATCAAAATGAATGAAAAAGAAACTTTTGATGAATTTTATGTTAGGCTTTCCGATATAGTTAATTCATCTTTTAATTAGGTAGAGAAAATACCCGACAATCGAGTAGTAAAGAAAATTTTAATTTCCTAACCCGATACATTTATTTCTAAGGTGATCGTGTTAAATTCTTTACCCACTTTAGCCCCTACGAAACTAGAAGAGCTCGTAGGTGATTTACAAACCTATGACCTAGACATGTTTCCATCTAAAGATGAAAATAAAATAGATAAGGCGTAGCTTTGAAATCCCGATAGGAGGAAAAACAAGTAGTAGAGAGTGAAAGTGAGAGTGACTCGGAAGATATGGCTATGTTTGCTAGGAAGTTTCAAAAATTTCTTAAATTTAACAAAGATAAATTTAAAAATGATTTTAAGAAAATTAAAAATTCTAAGCATGACAAAGCCGAGAAGATCCCTAAAACTTTTAATGAAAAGTTAAATAGGGACGAGTCAAATAAGTGGTATGGTTGTGAAGGGTATGGCCATAGGGCGAAAGAATGCACCCCTTAAACTAAGGAGAGAGGGTAAGCAACCAATTTCTTATAATGAAACCCTTAGTGATAGTGATAAGGAATAGGGACCCGATTCCCCCACTATGACCAACTATGTGGCTTTTATGTAATGTGAGTGATAGAGAGCACTCCTCTATTGATGAAATTTTAACACATGACACTTCCAAGGTCAAAGTTTATGATTCCCTTATTTTTTATGATTCTGAGAGTGAAATAGAGAGAGAAAGTGATGATGATGTTGATGTGAGTGAACTTTAATTTGCATTTCAAGAATTATATGAAGAGTTTATTAAATTAAAAAGAGCAAATTTGAAGATAGAAGATCGTTTGAAAGAACGTGTCGAGGTCATTAATGAGAGTGTTTTAGTGGAAGACCTTAAGACACATGAGAAAGCTCTTCGTGAGAAGCTTGAATATGTAGAAGGCGAGAGAGATAGCCTTAAAGGTTTAATGGAATCCTTAAAAAAGGAACTTCTTGCGTTTGAAGAGCAGAATGTTTTATTAGAGTCTAACATTTTAGAATTAGAAAATAAATTAAAAGACTCTAGTAAAGTCAAATTTGATTTGGAGTGTCGTTCGGAGAAATTAGATAAAATATTAGGAACGGTCTAAATTAAAAATGACACTTGTGGTTTAGGCTTCGATACTTATAATGAATCAACTCATAAAGTCAAAACAAATATTTTAGGAGAATATTCTAGGAATAATATTCTAGATCACTCCTTAGGTAAGTCCTTTCGCCGAGTCTTTAGGTGCTCACATTGTGGTCGAAAAGGTCATCTCAAGACATTTTGTTTTGATCTAAAACGAGGTCCTAAAAAATCCCCACGTAAGGAAACCGATGTAGCCAAGATTCCTACACCCCGTGATCATCATTCTTCATTAGTTTGGGTTAGGAGATCCGACTTGGTCGCTTTGCAAAATAGGATTTTTAATTCTCATTTACTTTCACATGCTTCCTCACTTGTTAAATCTAAAGGTTGAATATGTTAGTTGTTTACATACTTTAGCTTTTGTGCTTCATGCTATATTATCATGCTAATTACATGCTTCTTAATCATTTTCTAGTCTATGCTCCATGATTAATCACATGCTAGAATAATGATTTTTGTTTATCTTATGTATTATACTTCTTTCATTTTAGTTTGCATTAAATGAAAAATATAAAAAGATTTTTGTTTATCATTTGTGTTTTACCTTGTTAGTAATTTAGGCTTTATGAAAAATACAAATGATTTTGTTTGTCTTTTGAGTAAATATTTTTATTTTTGGTTAAACTTTCAAAAACTCAAAAAAAAAATTGTGTAATTTAGTTTAACACACTCTATGTGGCATATACTTGTGTTTGAATCCCTTCTTTTTCACTCCCATGTGTCTATAACTTTTGGTTTAGAATGTCAATCCTTAAACTTTTCTTTACCATGCTTACATGGAGTAGTTGGATTTTGTGTTGATATGATGGATTCTATTTTTATATGACTCAATTCACACTTGAAACTATAACTTCATATGTATATTTGAGATTTGTTTGGTGTTCTCCTACCAATCTTGTCGTCTACATGTTATGTGACCTAGGAGGACTAGTGCATGTTAAAATCCGTTGCACGTGAGATTTGTGTGAAATATAAAAAATATTGTATATAAATGTGCACGGGGAAGGGCTCCTAAAGGAAATATCATCCTTTGCGAGTAAGCCACCGTTTTGAATGGACCTAAAATCAATATGTGGTCTAAAGGCCTAAAAACATAATAATGGCATTAAAAGAAAATATTTGCCAAGGCCTATTTTGTTTAATTGATTTATTCATTCAAAAGAATAATAATATGCTTAAATTGAGGGAGTTTGGATGATATATCAACGGTTTGCACAATGTCCATTTATTCTAGTTGTCCTTTCATTGTGATGACTCTAATGATTTGTAGAATCAGCAAAATTCTAGGCTTGTATGCATTGTGTATGTTTGTTCATTGAGTTCAATCTATATTGTCACATGAGGTTATATTCAAATGTGATAAAGTTTGCAATCAAATGAGAACTCTGTGAATGTGCTTTAAGTGATTGGGTCTAAATTTAATTGTTGCTAGTTCTCTCCCCTACACTTTCGTTTCCATATGACACATTTTTTGCCATACGAGTGTGAAAAGATTATTTTATTTTGTGTCATGTGTGGTTTTATACCAAGTATATGTGTGTGTGCGTTATGATATTTGTTATTTACTCAAATACGAGGTATTCTATTTTTTCTTTACCTTGATTTCTAGTCCACCTATACTTCTAATTCATAATTGGTATCTATATTGGAGCATATTTTGTTGGTATCACATGCTTAGTATCTTATGTATCGCATTGGTATAATTTTTTTTCATCTTTGTTGGTATCCGTTATTATTGGTTGGATTAGTTATGATTTTGTTGCCCATATGCTTTCATGTTCTTATCACTCAAAGCTTCATCGTGTTTAAATTAGTTTTATCCTTTGTCTATTCCTAAACAAAAAGGGGGAGAATGATAGGGTGATAAATGGTATCTATTCCTATTGTACTCATATCTTAGTTTGGGGGAGATTTATCTTAGGGGGATACGTCTGTGACAACCCACTCACAAAAATAAGGGGTGGCCAGCCCGATACTTCAATACAACAGGAATCATGGATGGAATCATTCTCAGCATCACAACAATACAATAGGTATACTGGACAACCACCTTATATTTCAGAAAAACGGGTTGTAAAAAATTTTGGTTTTAAAGTTCTGGAAAGAATTTAAACAACCCAATTTAAAAAGAAAGTGGAAACCCAAAAGAACTTATATTACATCCATAGCAAATATACAATAAAGGACCCAATATGTTGTCTGTCAATAGGTACTTACAACGTATTAAAACAATTTAATTACATTACATAACACATTACATTAGGCAATTACAAAAGCTTGGGCCACACGCCCGAGTAAAAGACCCGATCATAGATAGAGTACAAAAAATGAAGGCGTCTACACAAGATATCCCGTAATATCCACAAAGTATCACGGCTCCCCAAAACACCAGAATAGGAAAATCAGTGTAGGCGTCCTTGCGGCGGAGCACTTGAGAAAAAATAGGATGCATGCACAACAAGAAATATGAACGGGTCAGGGTCCGGTTTTATATGATCACCAAATAAATAAAGAGTATGACAGTTATGAACAGATAATCATGCTAGACAAAGATATAAATCTACCTTCTCGTATTTAAAGCATGAACTAAGGGAATTAAATGATCGTAATGTTAAATTCAGTTATACAAAAGAACACGATTAACATAATTAAAAGCCTCCATCATTTTACATTGTTCCATTTCATCGTTATGTTCCTTATCATGAATTCATAATTACAATTTTTATACTCTTTATGGCAATTCCATTCCTTATTAGGAATATAATTACTATCATATGCTCTTTGTGGCATTAATCATTCCTTATCGGGAATATAATCACTATAACATGCTCTTTGTGGCATTTCATTATGCTCTTTATGGCATTTATCACACATCAAGTCCCACTTGATTAAGAATAGTTATAATCATATACATATAATGATTCTAAGACTGCCCGTCTGGGTTTCCCCACTGTGCGCGCCCCTAAATGACCATCATCTTCCAGGGCCTATGAATTACAACACCTAGGCACCTACAACGTAAGACGTCGAGAAGCGGCCATATGCCTGCGGGAGAGTCATAAACACACCCGGAATTACCTCACCATCGCAGAAAACATAACATAAGCGCTCATATGGCCTAGGACTATATCCACTCTGCATTCACTAGCCAGGTGTCTTCACCTCACGCATGAACTTCCCTTATGATGGCATTTAGAGAGGGCGTGTTTAAGTAAAATAACATTTACCATTTTCATAATTAAGTAAATTATCATCTACCCAAATCGTTACCATTTCCATTTCATTTTCATTCCCATTTCATTTTCTTTTCATATGTATGTTTCATTTTATCCGAAACCATAATCGTTTATATTTTGTAAAATACATCCCATTTTATCCGGAGCCATACTTAATACATCTCATCATTGTAACCTCAATGAATGAATAAACTTTCAATTTATTCTCCCCACATTCTTTCGCGGTATAATAATAAACCATCAAGACTAACATAGCTCAATTGAGCTTCTAAAGTCTCCCAAACACAACCTAACAACTCCTAGACTCAAACTAACTTACTAAGGAAAATAACACTTTATCACCTATTTGTAAGTCCCCGTAATAATCCCTATCTAACCATTTCTAGGGTTGGGTAGTTAACTAACTTATCTAGGACTTTAGGACTCAAGTTTACTTCATACAAGAAGGTTCCTAAGTCGTAAGCCTAAAGAAAAATGATAAAAATTGAGTTAAGAAAATAACTCAAAACAGCCTGATTTCGAATCGATTCGCCCTAGGGCCGAATCGATTCGCCCCAAGCAACGAATCGACTAGCCTAAAAGAGAATCGATTCGGATCACAAATCCAACATTCTGCTTCAGCCAAATCGATTCGGCCTCAACCCGAATCGATTCGGGTTTGTAGACCTGTAGGATGACCCCTTAGCAAATCGATTCACCCTAGGGCCGAATCGATTCGCCCCTGCGATTTTGCCAAGAAAGGGGATACGGGTTATGAACCCTAGTTTTCCCCAAATCCTAATTCTTATCCAATTTTACCCACATCCAACATCATTAATCTGACCCAAATCATCCTACATGATTATCAACTATCATAATCCATAAAATCATCAACATAAACCATAATCAAGGCTCAAATACCATAAATTCCATTTTTTTATCCATAAATACTAATACACAACTATCACACAATTTACTCATCTTAAACCATATATTAGCAAGTAGAAACCTTGCCTTGAGGTAGGAATCTCAGATTTCTTTGTGGTAGAAGCAATCCCAAATCTTCAATCTCCAATTTCTTCTTTTTCTCCTCTTTTCTCCACACTTCTCTTCATCTCTCTAACTCTCAATGTTTAAAATACGTAATAGGGAAATTAAGGGAATTGGAAGACTAAAATCGGGGCTCTTTCCTTAATTCCCAACCTAAATGGTTAATACCACCTTAAAATGACTCGCAAATACACAATTAAGTCTAAACCAGTCAAAAGTGCCCAAAACATAAAAATACAATATGGCACTTATTTCGATTATTTCGAACATTCCGGGACTAACTACGCCCTCTAAATTGGCATCCGGCAATTTTATAAATTATGTCAAGTTTCGATTTCATTTAAACCATAATGTTATTTAAAACACATGACACTATAAAACATACAACATGATGATATTTACTTACACCTACAGTAAATATGCAACAATCTAGTAAATATTAACTTTCAACTCATTCAATTAATATATACTCCAGTTCCAACATTTTATATAATTACTTCATGCCGTAAATTAATATAAAATAAGCCTCTTAAAATTGAGGGTTGTTACAACTTCTTTCTAAGTAGGTCATTTGTTTGATAAAGGGGAGAATTAATTTAGGGGGAGTATTTATCTTAATTGCATTTAATATTCCCAATGCGTTTGATAGTTTACTTAAGTGTGCAGGAATTATTCTAAATGGCAACTTTCATCGTCGGCAAAGATATTGATCCTTGGGTTTGGAGTCAAGCTATGTAATTTTTATATTGGGAGGGCTATTTTTTTAAGTCTAGTAGGGCTTGATAGCCCTTTAGGATTTTTGTTTGGTTTTTGTCCCGGAATAGCCAAAGGGGGAGATTTGTAAGGACACAAGTCTCCGATTGAGTCTTAATGTAGTGTTGGCTCAATTCCGGACAAAAACATTTTAGTCATAGGATAGTGTTCAAGTGTATCCATCCAAGACTATGACGTGTTAGTTGAAGACGTAGCGGCCAAGTTCATAAGGCTTCATCATATGTCGAGTTTAGTGTGCCTCGTTTCTATGTCAACAACATTGGTTCCATTGCTCATAAGGTATGAAAGCATTTTATATATATATATATATATATATATATATATATGAGCTTGGAAATTTATTGGGTCTAATGTATAATTTTTATAAAATAGTTTTAACGACTTTATTTTACTCAGAAAATATTTTTTAGAACTTTTCATAAAATTTTTGGACTTAAAATGAATTAGGCATTTTCTGACACATCGTTCGAACGAACTAGAATGTCATTCAAATGAGATTCCTCTGTCCTTCGAACGAACTGGCATCTGATTCGAACGATATTGCCAGGTCGTTCGAACGAGACTTCTAACGAATTTCCTTTTTCCCTTCTAGAACCTCGTTAGTAAATTCGTTCGAACGAAAAGTCGTTCGAACGAATTTGGCGAGAACAGTTTTTTTTGGCATTTTTGGCAGTTTTCACCATGTTCCCACTGCCTTTTCCCCCCTACATTTTGAAAGAATTACTTAGTGCGGGAACCAACTCTTTTTAACCAACTTTTTCACATTCCTCCATCTTCTAGAGAGAGTTTTAGAGAGGTTCATTTCCAAATGAAAAAGTTTAAGTTTGTGTGTTTGTCTTTTAAGAAAAATCCTTAAACACTTTTGTTTACACCCAATTGTTAAGTTTATCCAAGTTCCTTAATATATATACTTTGCTTGGAGTTTTGGCACTGGTTTTATCTCTACCGTTGGAAGAGTTTTTGGGTTTACTTCTACATCCCACAAAGAAGAAGACTTGTTTGTTGTTGCGGGATTCTCATATGGTGAAAGGCACCGTGTGTGGTTAATTGGTTCTTAAAAGTCCTATAAGTGGATTCCGAGATCGCGGTGGACGTGCGTGGTTATTCGCTAGGCAGAGGTGTGTACAAGAAGGAGCGGCGGGGCTTGGACGGAGTCAAGTAGAGTGTTGTAAGTCTTACTGTCTTGTACTTGTAATATCGTACTTTGTGGATTTGAGGTTAGGGTTGTTCGAGATTTTTTCCCATTGTGGGTTTTTCCTCGTACATCGTGGCGTAGTGTGACTAATTGACTTCTATCTTATTAAATAACTTAGAATGCATGCTTAGGATAATTCAAGATAAAATTTGGTTTAATTGCCACACTTAATTAAATTGGTGCAAATTCAATTTGGGTAAATGTTAATTTAATTCAAGTCATTAATTTTATTGGATAAAATTTGGTTTGGCCTAATATTGCAAATTGAATATTTATTGTTAGGCAAATTTCTAGGACTTGGGTTGAGTGAATATGTTAAAGGGAAACATGTATTTGTTGATTAATTTAATTTCACTTTGTGTTAAGTTTAATTTTAATTTAAAAGAAATTAAAATTTGGTTTATGAAAAATTTGTTGAGCCATCTTTATTCTGCATCTTTAATACGAAATTGAAATTGACTTTTTGTAAGATTTTAAAAAATTGGGGGCCCTATCATTTTTCAGAAAGAAGTGACTATTTATTCATTTGTTAATATTACTAGGGTGTGTTACTGATATACTTTTTTATAGATGAGTTTGGTTAATTGAAATAAGTGACTATTTATTCTTTTCAGTATGTTTCGATACCTTCAGATAATTGTCTTTGTGACATTGCAATGTAACCGTATAGAGATTATTTTTAACAAAATAATGCATGCAGTATATGGGTCGTTTAGGTTCATAGAGATTAATAAAAGAGATACCCATTGCAATAATATTATGTATTTGAATTTTCTCTGAAATACTTTGGAAATACAACTCTGGATAGTAATTCTTGAGTGGTAAGAGCTAATTTATTGACTCATACCTACATACAAATTTCGATAATATCAGTCCTTTGAATTATGTGGTTTATTTTATCAATTCTTTTGAGCTTGTATCAATACCATTAGTTAATAGTCTTTTCGGCACAAGATTTTGGTCATTTGGAGTACAATTAGTTAATTAAATTCTTAGTTATTTGTTTATAGAGGCTTTTTCAAGATTCTCATTGGCACTAAGATTTGTTCAAAGTTGTTATCTATATTTTTTTCTATTTGTGTGTATGTGCAACTGAGTGATTTATGGATTATGGAACAAATATCATAATGTATTTGATTCTTTGTCAAAAATTGGATAATTCTCAAAATGGTATCTTTATTGTTGAATAGAAACACTATATTGTGAGCCATACCGATCTCTTTATTGATGTTCTTAACCTTGAGTTGTGTCTAAAGTTAATGATTGATTATATTTGGCTTTCATCAACGATTTGTTTTTGTGCCATATGTTTTGTGTTTAGGCATACTAAATCAAGAGAATTTTAAGGAAAAAGTGAGAACCCAAAGCCTATGCTTTTTATTTAAGAGACTACATTGAAAATGACCAGTGATTTCATCTCTTGAGCTTTGTGTACTTCAAGTCTTGAAGATTAATAAAGATGGTAACCAATAAAAAAATTCCATATTATTATCTCTGACATGTTAAAATCTTGAGATTATATACTACTTTAAATGTTTTTATCATTAGCAATATGTTGCATAAATTTTCTTTAGATCTTAAAGTCCGTTGATATATTATTATTTTTTTCCAAAAAAGTTAGTTTCTTTATCTTATATATAGTTGAAAATTAATGATTTGGTCACGTGTAATTAGTTTTGATAGTAAACTATACTTTTGATTATTTGATTGTTTATTTGTTTTGTGAAGTGGTCCAAGGTGTGGTTTGGATCTTCTTATGACAACACTACATTTACAAAGGCTAAAAGACTACATCAATTATTTTGGTAATTTTTCTTTTCAAATCAGGAGTAGGTGAAATAAGTTGGAAGAACATACTGAGATTAAGAGTGAAAACTTATATGGGAAGAAAGATAAGAGTTCATAGTGTAAGCTCTCTTCATTATTTTTGGAAGGACTGTGTTTAGTCTGGAAAATTGTATAAGAGTGTAGCAATAAAATATTATATGCAATATTTGGTTGTATTGGCTATATACGTATTGTGCATAATTCATGTTAAATGATCAAAGTACAAATTCTTATCTAAATTAATTATACATAAACTGGTCAATATACCAAGTCATAAGGTCACAAACTATATCATGGTCAATAGGTAGCAAAATCAATAATCAACGCCTATTATAACAATAATTAGTGTAATATTAATTTACATATGGTCATCAAATGATCGATACACACTTTTAATCATAAAAAGTTCTCAGTGATCAAGTTGTTAAAATATAATAAAGAGCCATATATGTTACCCACTAAGAGAATACTTCCCAATGGTCTCATTTGAAATATAGATTGCATGTATCGTCAACTCTTTATGCTGCACTCATGACAGAATTAAAAGATCCTTTATTCGATAGCTGCAAACGGAATTAATTGAATATTAATTTAATGAGTCACTTTGTAGGAACATAATATAGTTCAATTGAAACTCCATGTAATCTAGAAGTAAATATAAAAGTCAGTTTTTATATTATTAGCACTTTTTATATTATTACTAAAGTGAGAATCCAATTCCAATTCAACATCATAAAAATTTGCACAAATCCATGTGTTAACATTTTAATGTTATTTTATATACAATTCTTCAATATTCAGTCATTCCTAAAATTATTTGCAAAATCCATAACAAAGTTTACGTTAGACATCCTTGGAATATCTCCATTAGCGATGTGAATCCCATAAGAAAAAAATTGTCCACATTGGATGCTGCCATATAATTTTATCTGCCTTTTGTGGAAAAACTTTTGTATTATATTTCTTTCAATAACCAATACAAGGGGAATAAATATACAAAAGAACAAATTACTAAACCTATAAATCAGGAAATAGTCCAATAAATCACACTAAATCAGGAATAACTAAAACAACTTAATATAGCCTAGTTACATGAAGACTATACAGAAAAGAATCTTATAAAATATTCACACGATTTTTCAACACTACCCGTCAAGCTGGTGAATAGATATCATTAATTCCCAGCTTGCTTGTAATCTCTTGAAATAATGAAGCTGCCAATCCTTTAGTTAGAATGTCTGCCAACTATTCGTGTGTTGAGACATAGGGAGTGCAAACTAACCCTCTTTCTAGTTTTTCCTTAATGAAATACCAATCCACTTCAACATGTTTAGTTCAATCATGTTGAACCGGATTGTGTACAATATTGATGGAAGATTTTTTGTCACAATATAAGATTTTTTGTCAAAATAATCTTAATCCACATCAACTCACAAATTCCATGTGACGTGGCTCAAAACTCTGCTTCGGTGCTTGATCGTGCTACTACCGTTTATTTCTTGCTCCTCCATGTCACCTAATTTCCTTCAATTAACGTATAATACCCCGATGTTGATCTTCTATCAATTACTGAATCGGCCCAATCTGCATCTGTATATGCTTCAATACTGAATCCTTCATTCTTTTTTAACAAAATCCCTTTTCCCAGAGTACTTTTGAGGTACCATAAGACCCTATAAATATCTTGAAGATGGCCTTCTCGTGGGCTATGCATAAAATGACTTATCACCCCACGGCATATGCTATGTCCGGACGTGTGTGTAACAAATAAATAAACTTCAGAACCAATTTCTAATACCTTTCTTTATTAATGGGTCCATCATCTTCTAGCTCTCCAATCTTGTGATTGGGATATATTAGTCTGCTGACGGTTTGCATCCTAACATCCCGTTTTCCTTGAGGAGGTCCAATAAATACTTTCCTTGAGATAGAAGTATTTCGTATTCTATCGAGCCACTTCAATTTTCTAGGAAAACGTTAAGTCTTCCCAAGTCTTATATTTTAAACTCCTTAGCCAACTGATTTTTAAGTAATTTCTTTTCTATTGGATCATTATCGGTCGCTATTATATCATCCACATAGACAATATAGTTCCTTATTTAACCAACACACTTTATTTCCATCAAAATATTTATCATATCCCGGTGGAGCCTCCATGTACACGTCCTCTCCTAAATCACCATGTAAAAATGTATTTTTAGCATCAAATTGCTATAAATACCAATCAAGGTTAGCTGTAAAAGACAAAAGAATGTGAATAGTGTTTAATTTTTCAATGGGAAAATGTCTCTTGATAGTCTACTACATAGGTTTGTGTGTACCCTTTTGCTACTAACCCCGCCTTATATCTCTCCAATGTCCCATCGGCTGTATATTTTAGGGTGAACACCCATTTACATCTAATGGGTAAATGGGTGAAATAAGAATATAATTGTCTTAGGTAAGGTAGATCTTATGGTCATGAGATAATCTGTCAAGTGATGCAAAGTGTGAAATGGGATGTTAGGTGCATGTCCTAGTACCTTTTGTGACACCCCGCCTAATTAAATACCGGGCGATCACTCCTTTATTAAATTAAATCAAGGTGAACAGTTGGTCCATTCTTAGCATCACTATCGAAAAATAAAATTTTCCAATTTAACACCCTAATTAATTAAGCTAAGGGTCAAAACCAAGTTCATACATACTTTCCAAATTTTATTTAAAGAAAAATCATTTATTTTATTAACAACATTCAATAAGTAAGAATCACAACACATTAAATTCTGCAACATAATCCAATTAATTTAATACATTAGTCAATCGAATGTCAACATACGAAATCTAAAGTCACATCCAAACTGAATAAATCCCATAGTAACAATACTGGAAATAACTGAAATACAAATGCCCAATAACAACGGAATAATGGAAAGAGCTACACATGCCCAACTGGATGAAAGTACTAAGAGTGGATCCGAATGAACGAAGTCGTCTAATCAAGAGACCTGCAACTCCCACCTAAGCTGCAGCGCGTTCCTTCCAAGAGATCCTAAGCAAGACGCCCCTGTGGATGGGCACCTGTAATACATACATATATATACAAGAGAGAGAGAAAAAGAAATGGGTCAGAGCCCGATAGTGTGTTTGATTTAAAATTCGTTTAGCAAGTATTTAAATTGATACAGGCCAATGCAACAACATATTAGTTCGACACTCTCTTGAGAAATTCTCACCTCTCTTCTAATGTGAACGCCTATCGTACTAACCTTCCCAACGGATTATCTCGTCATATAACACCCTATCTCTCCCCAATGATTTAACTTATCTTAAGTTATTTGAAAGATTTAAAACTGAACAACATAATTATTTAAAACGTAAGATTTCAATTTTTAACCAAAGTTCTCATTTTAACTTTATCAATAAAGTTCTCCAGCTTCATATTATACTTTCTCAAAACAAATATTTATAATCTGAGTCACCAATCATATCCTACTTACCAAATCACAGTAGGCAGTTCTAAATTTCAGAATTTCATATATATATTAACTACTCGTATAATATATATATATATAACAGCACCCCAAATAAAACTATGGTGCGGGCATACTCTGCTATCCAATCCCCGTATCGCTCACACTAAGGTCTTGAACTGTATCAACATATAAACACAAACAAGATTGAGGCGAAGCATAGATTCCAAGTCTCTAAGAGGTCAGTACATACCCTCACGTCTCTTTGGACCGTCTGAACTATCGATTCGATAGCTTGTACCAAGGATATCTATCTTCTAAGGTACAAGTCAATATCCCCCATAAAGGTCCCATCGTGATAAGACTGTCCCAGTGCGGTAACCTCAGGGATAGCAAGTAGCGCGGGCATGGTTTTCACATGTATATAATATATGCATACACAATCATATAAATATACCATTTTTATCATATTAATATAGGTTCCTCTCATCACCCATAATTACAACATTTATCCTTAATTTTCACATTATTAGTATTACGTATAAGAGTTCGTTTCTAACCTTAACTCGAAGGATTTTCTCCTCTCAATACGTAACATGCATGGACTCTATCCTCCCAAGTGTAAAAGTCAATAAGTGTCATTATTATGTTCCAACGTAACTCTCTTACGCGCCTCACCCTTTAATACATAAATTTACCAACCCTAAAGTAATTATCCCATAAATACCATTCTCGTCGAATATTAATGATCCCAACATTTATTCATATGCCCTACTGGTCCTCCATGTCTCCCAAATCATTTTACTAAGAATGCCCAAGAATTATTCACGACAATTTGAATTTAACTCATTTAAAAAGAGCAATAGGGGTCTTCCAGGAGGGGTCGATCGATCGAGGTCTGGGGCTCGATCGATCGAACCTTCGATCGATCGAAGCTCTGGGCTCGATCGATCGATCAAGCAGGTCTGCGAAAACTGAAATTCTGCAGTTACGGGTTTCATCTCCTAACTTCAACAATTTCCATATTTTCTAATCCCAATCATCCCAGAATTGATACTACTAACCTTATATCATCATATTAGGTATTTTCAACGTAAAGCATGTGGATTTCTACTATTAATCATGGATTAACAAGCCCCTAATTCACATAAAACTTCAAGAACCCTAAAATTTCATTAACATGGTTCTAATCCATATTTTCCAGAATTTTCTTCTTATAAACATCAAAATTTCGTGGGTAATTTCCTCTACATGGCAAGGGTTTCCAGAATTATCATTTAAACCATAACTACATGCGATTCCTATCTCAAATCTTAGGTTTTCTTCCATAAAACTCACCCTAATCATTCCTACACTAATATGAAAGATGCATCAACGAAATAAGCAAGATAAACACTTGCCTGGGATTTTTGGTGTTCTGATTTGCAGACAATTTTGATGTGGTTGTGTTCCCCATCGCGCGATCTATGCGTTGGTGGTGACGGCAGTGCAATCGGAGGTGTTCTTGGCCTAGAACTCCTTGGAGAGCTTCTCCTCTTCCTCTCCAATGGCCGTCATTAGTATTTACTTGTGTTCACCCTAGAAGATGAAACTTTCCATCTGATATAACCCTATAAAATTCGTTGGTTTAATTACCCAAAAATGTGAAATGTCCAAAATGCCCTCCCGGGGTACTAATTAGGCCTAAAAACGCCCCGAGACCCAAACTAAACCCCGGGGTACACTTTTCTGACTATCTCGACACTTCCGGACGCGTTAGCGCACTCAAAACAACCATACGAATAAATTATAAAATACTCACTTTTATTAATCCACATTTAGTCCCGACACGACACAGGCGCGTCCTGACTTAAATTTCCACAATTGTCATTTTATTCACACGTGACAATATTATAAAATAAATATCATATATTACTATACTCATCCAGTAATATGCCACAAATAACAAATTTCCAATAATTACTAATTCTCGTCACGCTAGTAAATATTTAAAACAACATTCCGGATTAAAATTAAATTAATTTATCTCAATTAAATTTAATAAATCCTTAAATTTAAAAGCTATGAAAATACGGGGTATTACACCTTTCTTAATTGCTATAGGAAAATCTAAATTACTAATGATCGGTGAGGATGGAGGAACTTCAAAAACTGTTATTGGATTGGATTCTTGAACTTGCTATGTTGGAAGAATGGACTGATGTCTTCTCCTAGAGTATACTTGCAGTGGTTGTGCAACAGGGGGTTCAACTACCTCGAGCGAAATAGGGTCTGGGAGAACTATTTCAGGTTCAAATTCCTCAGATTCTTTATATAATGGAAAACGGGTTGTTTTTTGACAAATCAAACAAAAAGGATTATATTCATCATTATCTTCCAGAGGTATTTTCTCCCCCTAAAGATGAGAATAGATAAAAAAAGATTCTTGTTCCATAAAAGTAACATCCACTGATTCAAAAAAATTCCATGGTTGTGGATGGTAACATTTACAATCGTTTTTCATGGTGCAAGAAACAAAAAAGACACACTTAAGGGCACGTGGATCAAGCTTTCCCCTGTTTTTTGCGTGGATATGAACGAAGGAAACACCACCAAAAACTTTAAGATGTAATTTGCAAAAGAGATGATTTTCAGGATAAAACTTCGAGAACACACTCATAGGACTCCTAAACTCTAACACCAGTAAAGGAAGTCTATTTATTAAATAGGCTGCAATGAGAACAGCTTCCCCCAATAAGTTTTAGGTACATTTTTTTGAAACAAGATGGTTCGGGTAATTTCTAGGAGATGTTTATTGTTCCATTCAGCTACCCCATTTTGTTATGGTTTGTTGACACATGATGATGAATAATGGACAATTCCTTCTTTTTGGAGAAAATGTGATAAGATTTGGTTAAAGTAATCCGTTCAGATACTTTTTATGCAAACCCAAAATTGGTTTTGTACCATCCTGTAAAAATTGGGAAAAACTGAACTGATGTCAAACTTATGTTTAAAAAAAAAAGAAAGATCCTAGTGGCTCTCGTACAATCATCGATAAATAAGACAAACCAATTTTCACCTGAAACATTAGGAAATTAAGACATACCCCAAATATCAAATGAATTAACAAAAAAGGAGAAAGAGACCTCTTATTTTTTGAAGGAAATGTGTTTTTCAACAAATTAAATGGTGGATGTCAAAGATGTAATTGTTGGAACCAAATTTCCTCTTTATTTGAATTACGTCGCTCGAATATATACGAAATAGAGGGCTGACCACTGTTACAATCTTTGATCTTTAGGAGGTAAAGTCCATTTTCTTCCTTAGCATGTTCAATCATCCGCTTAGTAATCGATTCTTGAAAAACAAAATGAGTTGGGTAAAAAAAAAATCATTTTATAATTCAGGTCTTTGTTGATATTGTTTATTGAAAAAAATTGGCAAATAATATCAAAACATGTAGCCAATTTTTTAGCGAGAGAGAAGAGGAAATATGAATTTTACTTGACCAATCATTGTGATCAATTTCCCATCAGCTACTTTAATCTTCTTTTTTTGCTTAAATAAGGATTGTAGGAAGTAAATATATGTGAGGAATGTGTCACGTGGTTTATTGATCATAAGTCTACGTCCCAACTACCATTTTGGAGTATTTCTGAAGAATTTCGAGAACAAAAACTAGAAAAAATACCTATTTGAGGCGGAGAACACAAAGTTGTAGGTGTTTCAAAGCAACTGAGGAAACTTTTCAACCTTTATATTTCTTCTTGATTGAAACCTCTAGTTTCTGACCTGTGGGAACTTGATTTTTCAAATGGCTGACCTTCGGCATTTGATAAATAGGATTGACTCCGTGAATTATCACTTTTGGCTCAATTACCTTGGCCTATTCCTTTAGGTTTTCAATGAAGTTTCTAGAAAGTTTCTAGATAGTCCTACCAGTTATGGTGGGCAATATCTAAAAACACATTGAGTTCTTAGTGGTGGATGAGTCCTCGTATCATGATAGTTTGGGCAGAGGTTAAATCCATGCCATATAGGCCATACCATCCACGCACCAGCAAAAGTTAAAGTGTGTTACTGCTCAGAACGTGGTTGAAATTCGTGGTGATTAGGACATAGCTAGGAAGTGCTTTATTACCGACATCCGCCCAAAAAAGGAAAAGAAGAAAGAGACGAAGGATGATCAGGAAAGCGCCCGAGAGGGGGTTGTACCCTCTAAATAGCAACTACGGTATGGTCAATAAGGGGCGGAGGAGACCAGGGTCCACCCCATTGATAAGGTCATTGAAAACCTAGAAGAAGTTGTAGTCGATGATAACTTAATAGAAATGAATTTTTTGGTCGGAACCTCGCTCGATGATTGAGAGAATAAAGAATTGATTGCGTTCCTCAAAATCAATCAGATGTTTTGGGTTGGGAACCATATAATTTTGCCAAGGATTGATCACGATATAGCCTACCATCACCTTCACGTTGATATGACCTTCAAATTGATCACTCAAAAGGCTTACCGAACAGCCCCTAAAAAGTCTAAAGCGATTAAAAACGAAGTAGGGAGATACTCAATGCAGGATCTATTAGGGAAGTTCAGTTTCCCAAATGTTTGTCCAACTCAATGGTGGTGCGAAAGAGAAACGAAAATTGGATACTCAGCATGGCATGCACTAAGGATAGCTTCCCACATGCTAAAATAGACTACTTGGTCGATGCTACAACGGCGCATGAAAGGATGAGCTTCCTACACACCTATTCTGGCTGCCATCATATCCCTTTATTCGGACCCGATCATGATAAAACTTCCTTTATTACCCCCATTGGGTTGTATTGCTACAAGGTTATGTCATTTAGCTTAAAAAACACGGGAACAAATTATCAAAGATTAGTCACCAAGATGTTCAGGAAACAAATAGGAGATACGATGGAGGTCTACATTGATGATATGCTGGTAAAAAATAAGAACAAAAGCAACCACCTCACAAACTTATCCAAGACTTTTAAGATCCTCAGGAAATATCGAATAAAGGTTAACACAAATATGTGCTCATTTTCCATCCAGTCAGGAAAATTCTTTGGCTATCTACTTAGTAAAAGAGGAACTGAGGCCAACCCGGATCAGATCGAAACTACCACTAGATTCCATCCTCCTCAGACATTGAGAGATATTTTAAAGCTTACCGGTATGCTCACTACACTTAAGCTCTTTATCTCAAAGTCTTCGGAATACTACTGACCATTCTATTAGCTGCTGAAGAAGGATAAAGGCCTCATATGCAATGACGACTGCTCGCAAGCTCTCGATGAGATGAAATCCTACCTTAGAAAGACACCCCTGTTAGTAAATCAAATTGATGGACACCCACTATACCTTTACCTTTCAGCATCAGATCATGTTGTAAGCTCTGCCATAGTATGTGAAAAACAAAGAAGTCAACATCTGATTTATTACGCCAACAAGACACTTCTGGAGGCAAAACAACAGTATCTTCCCTTGGAGAAGCTCTCCTATGCACTCGTAGTTGCCTCAAGAAAGTTAAAGCATTACTATAAGGCCCATTAAATAACTTTAATTACTTCCTACCCCCTCAAAGTTGTTCAACGGAAAGTCGACCTCTCCGGACGACTCTCAAAGTGGTTAGTAGAACTTGGGATATTCGATATCCATTTCTAACCAAGAACGATTATTAAGGGACAAGTCTTAGCAGACTTTATTATTGACTTTACAGGGTATCAGCCAATAGATCAACCGGGAATCAAGCGGCCAACAACTGAAGAAGGATTGGGCCTTACACGTTGCCAGAACCTCAAATTCCAAGGGGGAAAAAGAGGGGATCGTTTTCATCACCCCCGAAGACACTATGATTAAGAAAGGAAACAAATTATGATTTCAGACCTCCAATAATGATGCTGAGTACGAAGCATTGATTGTCGATTAATGAAAATCCAGACTGATGGGGGGAAAGGGCCTCCACATATTCACGATTCCAAACTGGTCTCCAAGAAAGTAAGCGGGGACTTCAACACCAAGGATGATCGAATGGAGGCCTACCTCACCCTAATAAGAAGACTCATATAAGGTTTTGATAAGTTGGAAACCCAATAGTACCTTAGGGGCAGAACAACCATGTCGATAGCTTAGCGACTTTGAGTTCAGCAAGAAACTTCAACCTAAGGAAAATTATTCAGATCGAGTTCCTCGCATAGCCAAGCATTAACCAGACAGTCATAGCCGAGCAGGTGCTCGTCATAGCAAAGGCCCCCAATTGGATGGATCCCATCATAAATTACCTACGGACTCACACACTGTACAATGACAAGAGGTTATGTCACACCCCAAACCCATATCCGTACTAATCATTTATTTTATGATAATTAAATTGTAATCTTAAACCAATCAAAATATAATTCATTTTGAGATTTTCATGTATGATGTATACAATAAACGAAATTTTGTTCACTGTATCATAACGTAAATAATATCAAATTAAACTACTCTATCTCAGTATATCTAATGTATGAGTGTAGAAAAATCATCAGTGTGACAATAACAGAATTCCCATATTTAAACACCACCTATCTCTAATGGTGCAGCTCTCCAAATTACCGATCCTAGGATGTCCTAGCTGGCAGTATACAAACCTAAAAATGTAAACACATAAAACCATCAGTTTAAAAAAACTCAGTGACTATACTACATCTTTATATAGTAAAATTACTATATTAACATCTTAATTATATCAACATACGCATCTCTGTGCCAATTTAGTCCATACACATATCCGAAGTTTAATAAACCACACAGTTCTCGCCCGTAGGCAATAAACATATCCATAGGTTTCAATAACCCAACATATCTTGACTTTTATAAAGCCATAGCATCTCAATATCTCTTGGCTATTAGTAATCCATAACATCTTTTGGCTATTAATAAGTCATAATATCTCTTGGTTGTTGATAAGCCATAATATATCTTGGCTATTGATAAGCCAGAACATCTCTTGGCTATAAATATGCCATAACATCTCTTGGTTGTTGTTAAGCCATAACATCTCTTGGCTGTTGATAAGCCATAACACCTCTTGTATGTTGATAATCCATAACATCTTTTGGATATAAATCAGACATAACATCTCATGGCTGTTAATAAGCCATAACATCTCATGGCTATAAATAACCATAACATATCTTGGTTGTTGATAAGCCACAGCATCTCTTATCTATAAATATGCCATAACATATCTTGGCTATTGATAAGCCATAACAGATCTTAGCTATAAATAAGCCATAACATCTCTACATAATACATACATATCATATCCATAATCAACTCAATAATTACACATATCGTATCCATAATAAACTCAGTAACTACACATATCATATCCATATTCAACTCAGTAGATACAATATATCATATCTATAATCAACTCAGTAACTACACATATCATATCCATATTCCACTCAGTAAGTACCACATATCATATTGGTAATCAACTCAATAACCATATCCATATTTAACTCAATAACCACACATATCATATCCATATTCAACTCAGTAACCACGCATATCATATCCATATTTAACTCAGAAAGTACAACACATCATATATATAATCAACTCAGTAACCACACATATCATATCCATATTCAACTTAGTAACCACAAATATCTGACACCCCACCTAATTAATCCCGGGTGATCAGTCCTAAATCAAGTTAGAAAAGGTTTCTCAGTTGGTCCATTCTTAGCATCACTGTCGTCTTGTTAATTACTAACCACCTAAGTGAGAAAAGTAGACTGGTGCCAATTTTTATCTTTCAATTAATTAAATAAAACTCATGCGGAACATAAAATAATACACAATCACAGTTAACTAAAATAACCATCCACAAATAAAATACCTAACCGAAAAAACCATCGGTCCAAATATCCAATACAAGTAAGGATAAGAAGAAAATCTCAACAAGTCTAATACTAATAAATGAACTGTGAGCAACAAGCTCAGATAACTACTAGAGAGTCTCTACACAAATGAAAGAAGGAGGCGTCTATCAAAAACCCTGCAACATCCACATGTGCTGCAGTAAAGGATTCCTGGAATAGAGTCAAGCATGGCGTCCCTGTGGCTGGACACCTAAGAGGTTTTTAAATTTTTTTATAGCAAGGGTTAGTACCCAAAAACATTTGAAAACATTTAACAAATGATTAACTTGCAGTAATAAATAAATATGCATGCTCTTCATATTTTAGTTAGTGCCGCACTCTCTTGAGGACTTCCTCACCCCTCCTCTAATGTGCACTATTAATGCTTCCATTTAATTTACTAGGTCCTACGCTCCTGACCCAATACATATTTTAACCCTTGAGATTAACCTACTCTAACCGAGTATGCCTTAATTCATGATTTTTAAGTTATTATAAACGTCAAACTTAATTAAATCATTACCCTTTTTGATTTCATATAACATTCACACCTGTTATGCACATAATACATTTTACACTATGTATTAACTATCCCATATATAATTATTTACCTAATTATATATATAATCATATTGCAGTATTCGCAAACATACTGAAATAACATTTAATACTAACATTCGACCAAGTAAAAATACTCACAAAATATAAATTCTCTAAAGTGCTATCCCACTAGGTGTATTCACATAACCTAGTTACACAAGTCAGATTCGCTCACTAACTTAGTTTAACATACGATTGGAGGCGGTCATATTCCTTCCCTGAAAGTGAGATGCCCCTCACCCCATATAACGGACGCTATGACCTGGGAATATACTCGCCCTACTCCTCAAGCTAGGGGATTCATCCACTACGCGCAAACTCCCCCTATAGCACTAGAGTATACACTAATAATATTCAATCACTGATATTAATGCACACACACACACTATATATATATATATATATATATATATATATATATGTCCCGGATACACCATGGACTAAATCCGTAACACAAGCCTAGTTAATTTATTAAGAGTTTATGATCCAATCCTAATTATTAATTAATTCGCACATTAATTAATTTAGTCACCTTCGGTGTCACTTCCACCGTAATTCTGGACTTACTCTCGTAGCCCGAAATAACCTCCCCCGAGTCTAAATTCCCGACTCTCGAATTTATAACCATAACGTCTCGCCCAAAAACTCTCTCAAATCTTAATTAACTTTACACACGATTAATTAGATTTAAACTCATGTATTAATTTTTTTGAATAATTAATTACATAAAGATTTTGTTATAAAATTCCCTCTTATATACAAAACTGGGCGAACTGCCAGATTCTGTCGACCTTCGATCGATCGACCCTAGACCTTCGATCGATCGATCGAGCAGGTATTCGTCTTCTTCGCGAAGACAGAATCAGCCATGGACGAAATTTCTCAAACCCTAATTTCTTCTACCAGTAACCTCAAGCCCTCTTAGCATTAATACATGTTAGAAAACTTAGCAGGAATTTCCAGAATGTCCACCAACATTATTAATTCATCCATTAACTACAATTTCTAAATTTGGTGAAAAATTCATCTTTAACCCTTAACCCATTTACACCCCAAGTTCCATCATCAAATCCATTTTTAATTGTCCAGATATCATCCTACCAGATATGTATCAACTTATAACTATCAGAATTTACATGAATCCTTACTCAAATTCGTAAATCAGATTATTATTTTCAAAACCTCATGTTTATGCCATGAACACCCAAAACGAATTTTTAATCAATCACATCACATGAATATGAATTGAAAAACAGATTTAATACTATTGCAAGTTATCCACTTGCCTTAGGTTTCGTAGTGTCTGATTCGGAGATAAATTCCAAGGTTGAAGATGATCCTTGTTGGCTCTCTAGTGATCCCAAAACTGCCTTTAACTGCTATTAGGGTTCCTTAACACACTTAGCCTTTTTCTAAAACTCCATCAGTCGTTTCCTTATTTCTCCTAATTTAACAATTAACCTAATTTCTGTTTTTTGCCTAATGGGCCAAGCCCAAGTTACCCAAATGCCCCGTGTGGGCCCGGCTATGTCTAAAAATGCCCCGTGACCCGTTTACTACCCCCGGGTGCACTTTTCCGACTATCTCGGCCCATCCGGACTCAACCGTACACTCATAATTGGCATCCGAATTAATTTATAAAAATACTTATCCCCCCCACCCCTTTTTAGTCTACACCGACACCCGGTTGAGATAAGTGCATACCTTGTCATTAATACTTGAGATGACATAATTACAGTATTACTATTCACTTAGTAAATAAGTTTTCCTTAAATGTTAATCATTCACTTCCCGATTATTGTTTAAATAAAATTTTCCTAATTAATTCAATTAAAATTTTAACTCACAAGTAATTTTTCAATTCCCAAATTAATTTAATATTTAATGCATGAAATTACGGGATGTTACATACTCCCCCCCTACAAAGCAATTTCATCCCCGAAATTTGGTCATACCTGTGATGAAAATCTCTGGATATTGTTCCCGCATATCCTCCTCATGCTCCCAGGTAGACTCGTCGACGTTGTGATGACCCCACTGTACTCTAACTAGTGGAACAACCTTGGATCGTAACTTCCGCTCGCTCGGGTCCAGAATAGCCATTGGTCTCTCCTCATATGAGTTGTCTGGATGTAAATCAATTTCCTCGAGTGGAATGTGCCAGAAGGCCCTCTCGCTCCTGCGATATTTCTTCAGCGATGCCACATGGAACACGTCGTGTGTCCGCTGAAGGTGCCCTGGTAATCCCATCCTGTAGGCTACAGGCCCCACCCTCTCGATAATAGGGAAAGGCCCAACATACCTCGATGCTAACTTACCCTTCTTGCCGAATCTCATCACCCCTTTCATAGGTGACACCCGGACCAATACCTGATCCCCAACCTCTAACTCCACATGTCTCCGTGAAGCATCAGCGTAACTTTACTGCCTATCCTAAGCTATCCGAATCCTCCCTCGGATCAGCTCTATCTTGGCAGATATCTCCTGAACAATTTCTGGCCCCTATAGTTTGTTATCCCCCACCTCTAACCAACAAGCGGGTGAACGACAAGGTCTCCCATATAGTGCTTCGAATGGTGCCATGCCGATCGTGAATTGGTAAGAGTTGTTATATGCAAACTCTACCAGAGGAAGATATTTATCCCAACCTCCCCCAAAGTCTAATATGCACATTCTGAGCATATCTTCCAGCATCTGATTGACTCTCTCAGTCTGTCCGTCAGTCTGTGGGTGATAAGCTGTACTCAAACGTAACTCCGTGCCAATGGCCTCCTGAAAACTCTGCCAAAATTGGGCCACAAAGATCTTGTCCCTATTCGACACAATATTTATCGGTACCCCGTGCAGCTTAACAATCTCTGCTATGAATAGCTGCGTATAACGCATCGTCTCAAAGTCTGTGCGAACCGGCAGGAAGTGGGCTACTTTGGTCAACCGATCCACAATGACCCATATGGAATCGTGACCCTTCTGCGATGTCGGTAACCCTGTAATGAAGTCCATATATATGCTCTCCCACTTCCACACAGGAATTTCAAGTGGTTGTAGCATCCCTGATGGTCTCTTATGGTCAACTTTCACAAGCTGACACATGGCACATTTTGAAACAAATTATGCTATGTCCCTTTTCATTCCTGCCCACCAATATTGTCTCCCCATATCCTGATACATTTTATCCCCACCAGGATGTACCGCGAATCTCAACCCATGAGATTCTATCATAACAGCGTGCCTCAACTCCTCATCCTCTGGCACAATCAACCTTCCATTAAGGCGTAAGCCTCCCTCCAAGCTGATCGAGTAATCCTCTGCTCCCTCAGCTAGTAACTGTCTCACCTTATCCTAACAGGTCTGATCCTCTGCCTGATCATTCACAACCCGCATAATGATCTCAGGTGTGATGGATAATGCTGACATACAAGCCCTGGATGCATCATCCTCATATCGCAGTTCTCTCCACTTCGCCTTCTAGACTTCTGATATTTCTCCATTCGGTCTCCGACTCAATGCATCTGCTACCACATTAGCCTTACCAGGATGATACTGAATATCAAACTGGTAATCTTTCACGAATTCTAGCCATCGTCTCTGCATCATGTTCAGATCCTTCTGAGTGAATAGATACTGAAGTGATTTGTGATTCGTGAATAACGTGAACTGCTCCCCCAGAAGATAATGTCTCCATATCCTAAAAACAAAAATGACCGCTGCTAACTCCAGGTCATGAGTGGGGTAATTTCTCTCGTGGGGCTTTAGCTTCCTGGACGCATAAGTTATATCCCTTTCCTCCTGCTGAAGCACACCCCCAAGTCCCTGTAAGGATGCGTCAGTGTAAACCCGATACTCTAATCCTCCTTTTAGCCATGCATGCACGGGTGCAGATGTTAACTTGTCCTTTAACTCGTCAAAAGATAATTGACAATGATCATTCCAAGTGAAAGGTACTCCCTTCCGGGTCAGATTCGTCAAAGGGCCCATAACCTTTGAGAATCCTTTGATGAACCGCCTGTAATAATCGGCCAATCCCAGAAAACTGCGCACTTCAGTCGATGTCATGGGTTATCCCCACTCCCTCACCGCCGATATTTTACTCGGATCCACCGCAATACCCCGGTCTGACACTACGTGACCAAGAAACTGAACCTCCCGTAGCCAAAATCCACACTTACCGAATTTGGCATAGAGTTGGTGATCCCGCAATGTCTGTAACACTATACGCAGGTGCTCTGCGTGCTCTTCCTTGGTGTGCGAGTAGATCAGGATGTCATCAATGAACATGATGACAAACTCATCAAGATACTCCCTGAAAACCCTGTTCATGAGGTCCATGAACACTGCTGGTGCATTGGTGAGACCGAATGGCATCACCCTGAACTCATAAGATCCATACCGCGATAGGAAAGCGGTCTTAGGAACATCCTTCTCTCGAATACATAGTTGATGATGCCCTGACCTCAAGTCGACCTTAGAGAAGTAAGACGCCCATCTCAACTGGTCAAATAGATCATCAATCCTAGGCAACGGATACTTATTCTGTATCGTGGCCTTATTTAGCTCTCTATAGTCCACGCATAACCGTAGTGAGCCTCTCATTTTTTTTTACAAACAACATCGGTGCGCCCCACGGCGGTGTACATCGCGGAATAGGGCCCGAAGGAATCACTACTTCCTGTGAGGTTTCCTCCTTGATGTAATGCAAGTGTGTGTGTGACCCTCCCTCAGGTAGTGGTATCGCTATCAGGAACATCTCCTGTCCTTGAATGGAGAACACTAATGTCCTCTCGTAACAATCTACAGTCGTCCGATATCCTGCCAACCAATCCATACCCTAGTATGACATCGTACCCCTCCATATCTGACCCTAAGAGGTATGTTGCTAAGCTAAGTCTTTCAATTAAAAAGCCTACTCCCCAACAAATCGGGTGAATCAAAGCCCCGCTGCCTACTAGAGATTCTGCACACATACGAAGACCACCCGCTGTTTCTAATAACCCAACCCGTCTAGCAAAATTAGATTTAATGAATGAATGCGATGATCCCGTGTCAAGAAGTATACTACCCTCATGTCCATGAATGAAAAACATACCCTCAACTGCGGGTGGCGCCTGCTGTGCTGGAGGATTGGGAACATCCCGGACGTTATACACACACCCGTAATGCATCTTCCCCTGCTGCTGTGGGGCAGGTGGAGCTGGCGCTACCGGCGGCACCTGCCCCTGCTGCCCTTTTTGGGCACCTTATTGATGGCCTCTGCCCCTTTGCGGGCACTCCCTCTTGAAGTGTCCTGGCTGGCCACAGACAAAATAGCGTCTCTAGTCATTCCCCTATCATTGGCCCTAATGTGGCTGGCCCTGCTTGCCTTCCCCGTTGTTCCCTCGGCCCTGATGGCCCTGAGGAACCTGTTGTTGCTGATTCGGGACCGGATGCCCTTGCCTGAATCCCTGACCTCCTGATTGAGACCCACCAGGTCTAAATCTCTTATCCTGACTCCCCTACTGGATAATAATCTACTGCTGAGTACCACTTGTGTCACCACCAGTAACCGCCTTGCCCTGCTGGCTCGGCTCACCTTCTTTCTTACTCCCCCTCGCATGGAAACGATGATCCCGGCAATGTACGAGGGCGAAATTAACGACATTTGTATAAGTCATTAACGTCGGATCCCCAATCAAATGATGCCTGATCCTCCAGGCTAAACCATTCATGAATCTTGACTTCTTTCGCTCCTCGTCGCCCACCTCATTTGGCACAAAGTTCGCCAAACGGGTGAACACTTCCTCATAGTCTGCCACTGACTGGTCACCCTGTACCAACTCACTGAAGTTCTTTCTTATCTCAGCCTCTACCGCTGGTGGAAAGTATTTGTGATTGAACCGCAGCCCGGATTCGGATGTCGTCATCAAATTTCGCTCCTCAGCGGTGGTAATTGACTCCCACCATTGTAAGGCTGCCTCCAACAGATGAAAGGAAGCAAGCATTTCCCTCTGCACATCGGCACACTCCATCATGTGCATATGGCATTGAACATTCTTCTTCCAGTCACAATCCTCCCCCACATCGGTGCTACTTCGAAGCTCAGGTGGGTGACCCTTCTGAAAGGTCTCCCCAACTCGCTGCCAAGACGGTGGCTCCACTGGAGCCTGGACTGCTGGTGCCACTGGAGGCGGTGTCTGGGGCTGTGGAAAATGAGCTACCATAACTCGCATCGCTGTCTCAACTTCCTGGGACACTATCACTGCCACCTGAGTAGTGAAAATCAACTCGGGTGGGAGTGGGGGTGGCGGCATCTGTGGCTCCTGATGAGCCTCTCTAACCTCATCCCTAGCCTCATCCCACTCCATTCTCTGCCTCTTTGGTGGCATTCAAAATAGATTGAATTCTATAAGTACACAATTTACATAATAATATACATAGAAAAAATACGATATCTCACAAGAAGAAAATGAATCAACAGTCCTAATAATAGGGCTCTATAACAACCGAGTGCTACGCTGAAATGTAGAAAGCCGTACAGATCCTAAGGACACTAAAACCTGATGCTCTGATACCATCTGTGACACCCCGCCTAATTAATCCCGGGTGATCAGTCATAAATAAAGTTAGAAAAGGTTTCTCAGTTGGTCCATTCTTTGCATCACTGTCGTCTTGTTAATTACTAACCACCTAAGTGAGAAAAGTAGGTCGGTGCCAATTTTTATCTTTCAATTAATTAAATAAAACTCATGCGGAACATAAAATAATACACAATCACAGTTAACTAAAATAACCATCCACAAATAAAATACCTAACCGAATAAACCATCGGTCCAAATATCCAATACAAGTAAGGATAAGAAGAAAATCTCAACAAGTCTAATACAAATAAATGAACTGTGAGCGACAAGCTCAGATAACTACTAGAGAGTCTCTACATGAATGAAAGAAGGAGGAGTCTATCAAAAACCCCGCAACATCCACATGTGCTGCAGCAAAGGATACCTGGAATAGAGTCAAGCCTGGCGTCCCTGTGGCTGGACACCTAAAAGGTTTTTAAAAAATTTTATAGCAAGGGTTAGTACCCAAAAACATTTGAAAACATTTAACAAATAATTAACTTGCAGTAATAAATAAATATGCATGCTCTTGAAATTTTAGTTAGTGCCGCACTCTCTTGAGGACTTCATCACCCCTCCTCTAATGTGCACTATTAACGCTTCCATTTAATTTACTAGGTCCTACGCTCCTGACCCAATACATATTTTAACCCTTGAGATTAACCTACTCTAATCGAGTATGCCTTAATTCATGATTTTTAAGTTATTATAAACGTCAAACTTAATTAAATCATTACCCATTTTGATTTCATATAACATTCACACCTGTTATGCACATAATACATTTTACACTATGTATTAACTATCCCATATGTAATTATTTACATAATTATATATATAATCATATTGCAGTATTCCCAAACATACTGAAATAACATTTAATACTAACATTCGACCAAGTAAAAATACTCACAAAATATAAATTCTCTAAAGTTCTATCCCACTAGGTGTATTCACATAACCTAGTTACCCAAGTCAGATTCGCTCACTAAGTTAGTTTAACATATGATTGGAGGCGGTCATATTACTTCCCTAAAAGTGAGATGCCCCTCACCCCATATAACGGACGCTATGACCTGGGAATATACTCGCCCTACTCCTCAAGCTAGGGGATTCATCCACTACGCGCAACCTCCCCCTATAGCACTAGAGTATACACTAATAATATTCAACCACTGATATTAATGCACACACACACACTATATATATATATATAAATATAAATTTGTCCCGGCTACACCATGTACTAAGTCCGTAACACAAGCCTAGTTAATTTATTAAGAGTTTATGGTCCAATCCCAATTATTAATTAATTCGCACATTAATATATATATATATATATATATATATATATATATATATATATATAAATATGTCCCGGCTACACCATGTACTAAATCCGTAACACAAGCCTAGTTAATTTATTAAGAGTTTATGGTCCAATCCCAATTATTAATTAATTCGCACATTAATTAATTTAGTCAACTTTGGTGTCACTTCCACCGTAAATCTGGACTTACTCTCGTAGCCCGAAATAACCTCCCCCGAGTCTAAATTCCCGACTCTCGAATTTATAACCATAACGTCTCGCCCAAAAACTCTCTCAAATCTTAATTAACTTTACACACGATTAATTAGATTTAAACTCATGTATTAATTTTCTCAATAATTAATTACATAAAGATTTTGTTATAAAAGTCCCTCTTATATACAAAACTGGGCGAACTGCCAGATTCTTCAGACCTTCGATCGATCGACCCCAGACCTTCGATCGATCGATCGAGCGGGTCTTCGTCTTCTTCGCGAAGACATAATCAGCCATGGACGAAATTTCTCAAACCCTAATTTATTCTACCAGTAACCTCAAGCCCTCTTAGCATCAATACAATGTAGAAAACTTAGTAGGAACTTCCAGAATGTCCACCAACATTATTAATTCGTCCATTAACTACAATTTCTAAATTTGGGGAAAAATTCATCTTTAACCCTTAACCCATTTGCACCCTAAGTTCCATCATCAAATCCATTTTTAATTGTCCAGATATCATCCTACCAGATATGTATCAACTTATAACTATCAGAATTTACATGAATCCTTACTCAAATTCGTAAATCAGATTATTATTTTCAAAACCCCATGTTTATGCCATGAACACCCAAAAAGAATTTTTAATCAATCACATCACATGAATATGAATTGAAAAAAAGATTTAATACTATTGCAAGTTATCCACTTGCCTTAGGTTTCGTAGTGTCTGATTCGGAGATAAATTCCAGGGTTGAAGATGATCCTTGTTGGCTCTCTAGTGATCCCAAAATTGCCTTTAACTGCTATTAGGGTTCCTTAACACACTTAGCCTTTTTCTAAAACTCCATCAGTAGTTTCCTTATTTCTCCTAATTTAACAATTAACCTAATTTCCATTTTTTGCCTAATGGGCCAAGCCCAAGTGACCCAAATGCCCCCGTGTGGGCCCAGCTATGTCTAAAAATGCCCCGTGACCCGTTTACTACCCCCAGGTACACTTTTTCGACTATCTCGGCCCATCCGAACTCAAGCGTACACTCAGAATTTCCATCCGAATTAATTTATAAAAATACTTATCCCCCCACCCCTTTTTAGTCTACACAGACACACGGTTGAGATAAGTGCATACCTTGTCATTAATACTCGAGATGACATAATTACAGTATTACTATTCACTTAGTAAATAAGTTTTCCTTAAATATTAATCATTCACTTCCCGATTAATGTTTAAATATAATTTTCCTAATTAATTCAATTAAAATTACGACTCACAAGTAATTTTTCAATTCCCGAATTAATTTAATATTTAATGCATGAAAATACGGGGTGTTACAGCATATCATATCCATATTCAACTCAGTAAGTACCGCATATAATATCTATAATCAACTTAGTAACCATATCTATATTCAACTCAGTAACCACACATATCATATCTACACCCTATCCATATTCAACTCAGTAAGCACACTCACCTTGGCAACTTAATGCCATTTTTCCTCTGCCTTTCTCTGGCACTTGTCCATCCAGTTCTTCTTCCCTTCCTTAGGGATGTTTACGTAATTTTCTAAGAACTTTTCCAACTTCTCCTCGCCCTTCTCTTCCTAAGCCTTACGGTTCTCTCTCTTATGGACAAACTCTCTCATGGTGGCATTTGGCTGAAGGAATAGATGATGTGGAGAGGTTTAAGTCGGCATAAGAGCACCTCCCCTTGGTCCAATCAAAATATAACGTGTGGTGACATATAAGACAAAATATCATTTAAACGGATGGACAGATTTGCCCCTGTTTCATAATTTTAGAATAACTCTTTGCTCGAACCTATGTTTTACACACCGTTCATTGTGTTACAAACTTAACTCATATATCTACATCACCTGAAGTTAATTATTATATTATAAGGGTCAGAAGTATTCTCAAACATGAGCATTCCTACCGAAAATTCAAAATTTTGTATTTGCAACTAATTCGATATTTCATGATTTATTAAAGTAGGATTAGACTAAACATAATAACCTAGTATTATATATTAATACACATTATCCATGTCCCCAATTGTATCCGGGTTGTCACAACTGCCCCCCCCCGGTTAAGAAATTTCGTCCTCGAAATCGACATACCTTGGTCGTTCAAATCAAACAATGAAGGATAACACATTGTCATTATATCCTCACTTTGCCATTTAGCTACTTCCAAGGAATGCCTTTTCCATGTTATTCCACCAATAATGTTCCTTCAAATCCATATACATTTTATTTCTATGAGGATACATAGTGTAATTTAAATTGCGAGCCTCACCTAAAATTTTGATTTCCAATTCATCCACATTAGGCCCACATAATCATTGCTTATACAATAAAGAGCCATCATTAACAATACAAAATCATCATAATTATCAGGCATATTAAAACCACTTCTTTATGAAAACAATCCATAGATGCATGACACATAGAGAACCAATCCATTCCCAGAATTATGTCAAAATCGGATATATTAAATGGAAGTAAGTATATAACTACATCTTTAGCCCCCAAAGTCAAAACATAATCACAAAAAACATATTCAGCTACACCCATACCCCCATAGGCATATAAATACCTTAATCCACATTTAAACAAGTACATATTCTATTCAGATATATAACCAAAAAGCATAGGACACAAAACAATGTGTAGAACCGGGATCAACCAAAACATAAACACTCATATCAGGAATAAAAAGTGTACCTCTCACCACAATCAGAGTAACCTGACCCTCTTACATCGTAAAGAGTCATCCACCTGGGCTGGAACCACTAGATTATCCCATGCCCGAGGTTCCATCTATCATAACAGAGTTATAACAACCAACACAAACAGTTTATAATACTAAATCATTGGTTAGTACATAATATTTTAACAAATATCACATCAAAACAATAACTACCATCTAACCGTCACACACGTCCAGAATTTATAACTTAGATGCTCTGATACCACTAATTGTCACACCCCAAACCCATATCCGTACTAATCATTTATTTTATGATAATTAAATCATAATCTTGAACCAATCAAAATATAATTCATTTCAAGATTTTCATGTATAATGTACAAAATGAATGAAATTTTGTTCTCTATATCATAACATAATTAATATCAAATTAAACTAATCTATCTCAGTATATCCAATGTATGATTGTAGTAAAATCATCAGTGTGACAGTAACAAAATTCCCGTATTTAAACTCCACCTCTCTCTAACGGTGCAACTCTCTAAATTACTGATCCTAGAAAGTCCTAGGTGGCAGTACACAAACCTGAAAATGTAAATATTTAAAACCATGAGTTTAAAAAAATCAGTTACTATACTACATCTTTATATAGTAAAATTAATATTCTAACATCTTAATTATATCAACATGCTCATCTCTATGACAATTTAGGCTATACACATATCCCAAGTTTAATAAACCCCACATCTCTAGGTATCCATAGGTTTCAGTAACCCAACATATCTTGACTTTAATAAAGCCATAGAATCTCAATATCTCTTGGCTATTAATAAGCCATAACATCTATTGGCTATTAATAAGTCATAACATCTCTTGGTTGTTGATAAGCCAGAACATCTCTTGGCTATAAATATGCCATAACATATCTTGGTTGTTGATAAGCCATAACATCTCTTAGCCATATATATTCCATAATATCTCTTGGTTATTGATAAGCCATAACATCTCTTGGCTATAAATAACCCATAACATCTCATGGATGTTGATAAGCCATTACATCTCTTGGCTATAAATAAGCTATAACATCTCTTGGCTGTTGATAAGCCATAACATCTCTTACCTATAAATATGCCATAACATCTTTTGACTATTGATAAACCATAACATAACATCTCTACATAATACATACATATCATATTCATAATCAACTCAATAATTACACAAATCATTTCCATAATCAACTCAGTAACTACACACATCATATCCATATTCAACTCAGTAGATACAACATATCATATTTATAATCAACTCAGTAACTACACATATCATATCCATATTCCACTCAGTAAGTACAACATATCATATATATAATCAACTTAGTAACCATATCCACATTCAACTCAGTAACCACACATATCATATCCATATTAAACTCAGTAACCACACATATCATATCCATATTCAACTCAGTAACCACACATATCATATCCATATTCAACTCAGTAAGTACCACATATCATATCTATAAACAACTCAGTAACCATATACAAATTCAACTCAATAACCACACATATCATATCCATATTCAACTTAGTAACCACAGATATCATATTTATAACCTATCCATATTCAACTCATTAAGCAGACTCACCTTGGAAATGTAATGGGATTTTTCCTTTGCCTTTTTTTGGCACTTCCTTAACCAGATCTTCTTCCCTTCCTTAGGGACATTTATGTAATTTTCTATGATTTTTCCTCCAACTTCTCCTCCTAAGCCTTATGGTTCTCTCTCTTATGGCCAAACTCTCTCAAGGCTACATTTGGCTGAAGGAATACGTGATATGGAGAGGTTTAAGTGGTCATAAGAGCACCTCCCCTTGGTCCAATCAAAATATAACATGTGGTTCCATATAAGACAAAAATGTCATTTAAATGGATGGACAGATTTGCCCCTATTTCGTAATTTTAGCATAACTCTTTACTCAAACCTCTATTTTGCACACCGTTTATTGTGTTACAAACTTAGCTCATATATATACAACTATGTAGTTTTCACCTCAAGTAAATTATTATATTATAAGGGTCAAAAGTAGTCCTCATCATGAGCATTCCTACCGAAAACTTCAAAATTTTGTATTTGCAACTAATTCGATATTTCACAATTTATGAAGGTAGGATGAGACTAAACACAATAACCTAGTATTATATATTAATAAACATTGTCCATGTCCCCATTTATATCCGGGTTGTAACAGGTTAGCCCATTAAGTAAAGGTCAAGGCTGCTCACTTTTATCTCTCCCCATAAGGAAAGCTCTACAGAAGTCATTCACTGGTCCCTACTTCTAGTGCATCCATCCACATGATACCGAGTAAGTCCTTAGCAAAATTCATGATGACATTTATGGAAGTCATGCAGGAGGAAGATCTCTATTCCTTTGTTTTGATCGATTACGAAAAACGAGTGAAATATTTCATTGAAAAACGCGTTAAAATATCTCTAAATTATATATATATTCTCGAAATGCATATGGTAAAATAATGAGTAATTCGGATAAATGTCGTTAGGCCATCGTTTGTTACCCAAAAATATGAGCCATAAAAACGTATGAAATATTATCCCATTTGCTAACCCAATTGAGCCAAATATATTTCCCAATTTCGTTTGATAACCCGAAAAACCTAATTAGCCTCGAGTTGTGAAAATAAAAAAATTCATCAATTAAGTCCATATAGCATAATAACAAGGGGCAACAAAAAATAGAAGAATAATGCTCAACAAAAATAGCATGAAAAAAATGAATATAAATAAAAAAAAATAGAAACAGTGAGAAAAATACAAAAAAAAAGTTGAAAAAGAAAAGAAAAAGATCAAATGCCCGAAAAAGTGTCAAAGGACATACATAGAAGCAAATTTCTCCAACTCCAAATTTCCCAACTATTCCCAGTTTTTCCACCCAATACACCTTTTAACCCGAGAAAGTCCTAGCTGAGTCCGAATAGAAAAATTAATTACCGCGTGGAGAGCTAAGACATGAAAAGATAATAAGAGAGATTAATTGGTGCGAACTAAGAGGCGACATTTCCCATTTTCCAATTATCGTATTTCGATGATGAGATCCTTTCGCCAAGAAAAATTCGTCTTTCAAATTTGTGTGCTTGACTTCGTGTTCCATTGCATTTACTCATTAAATCATGCACACTGATAGAACTAGCCACACTTAGAGAGATTCTTTAGGTAGAGCATCCCATGAGAATTGAATCAAAACGAATTTTGGAAAGTAACGTAATGATCAATCAGTGGAAGTTTGCGAGTTAATTCTCGGCTTCGTACACACACATTACAAATTAAGACTCTTGAATTTGAATTTAAGGTGATTATTTTTTAGGAATCTAATTTGTACAATTTTTAAGTATTTTGATTTTTCTTTGAGTTAAATGAATTTTGTAGGTATATTCACTGCAAATCCTCACGAGACACCACTCATCCTACTAAGGTAGCCTAGGGGTTTAACGGCTTGTTGCATATGCTAAATGCAATTTCTTTCTCGCAAAAGAGGTATTCTACCTCAATAAAGTTTTTGCAAGTAATGTTTAATGTTAGGGGGATTCAATAAGGCGTAAATATTTTATATTTGTCCCTTAATTTTGGTTCTTTTATGATCCCATGCATCATAATTAACTTGGATTTATCTCATATTCATTTTAATGACCATATTTGGCAAGTATTTCTTATTTTGTGTATTTCTCTCTGGGTTTACATGTAATTTTTGCAATTTGATAAAAGAGAAACGCCGAAATAGTGAAAGAAATTCCAGAAAGGGAAGTCAAGGGAATTTTCATAATTCTTCATCCCAAACCTAGCATAGGAGACAGATGGAGAGTTTAATAGCTTCAAGTTAAAAGAATACTAGACAAAAATTGCACCTCAATCTGAGCTACAGTGAAGAAATTATGCACGTTTGAAGTTGAAAAGATAATTTCATGGCAGAATTGTAAATAAGAGAATTTCAAGCACACAAGGAATTACTTGGGAAACACTAGAAAATGGAATCAGTTTAGGTCCTGGGCAAACCAGTTCATCATTAGTAATGGAATAAAACGATTACAAAACTTTGTCGCACTCCAGATCCGTGACAAATTACCTGAAGCAGGATTTTTATTTTGGCGCTATTTTTTTAACCTATAGAGTTTTATGTTTTGGGAACTCTTCTAAATGAATTTTAACCAATATATTTCTTTAAAAGGGTTCTTTTAACATATTTTTAATTCATAGAAAGTCTAGGAATCATTAGGAACACATCGGAGAAACATTTACAAGTCTTGCATCATTAAATTCAATACAAGAGCAAGGTGTTTTGGATCCTTCTTCAAGCTTTAATTTCTTCTTGGATGTTTATGTTCTTCAATCTAGGTAACCTTAAATTCCAGCACTTTTATTATTCTTTTATAATTTTTACTTGCTTGTTAATGGATTCTTGCATTGTTAACACCATTATGTTTGGTAGCTAGTTCAAGGGTTGGGATCATATATCCACCATTGATGGGTGTTCAGCTTTGAAAATTAGGTTTTGGGTAAAAATCCATTTAACTAAACCCTCATGTATTAAAGTTAGAATATTAGGAGCTTAACTTTCTTTGTCATGCAACGTTAGTGTTTATAGCAATATTCCAAAATGAATCCATTTGTGACAATGCTTGGTTAAATGTTTTCAAAGAAAAATTCTTAATACGCGTTGGAAGCCGATAATAACGATTAGCGTATTTATACAGATGCTCGATTTTTGCCACATCAATAGCACTATGGAGTCGGTATGTTCAATATAACCAAGAATTAATCACACACACACACACACACACACACACACACACACATATATATATATATAAAGAGAGGGAGAGAGAGGGAGGGAGGCTCTCGTGTCGACCTAGTTTGCAGACTAGCTCCGTCCAAAAATATCTAGGGACCACTGTGTCTTTTATACTCTTTTGACTTTTTCAAAAGTTTTTGAAATAGAATTTTCTACCCCAATAGATTATAAAATCTTTCAAGATTATTTAAAATTCTAATTAATCTGGAAGCCTAAGCACAAGGGTTCGGGGCTACTTTTTAAGCTTTCTTCATCACTATCCAACTGTATTTCACAATAGTGAGGATTGTTTACCCAATAATTATATTTAGGGTGTCTAGAAATTTCAAGAGTTTTTGAAGAAAAATAATCTAATCTTAAACACATTATGTTGTATTGAGGTTTTATTTATTTAGTTTCTTTATATATTTGATTAACAATATGGATTATATCATTTTTTTTATAAATTCGTTTAATTCACTGTCACCATAAGATGACAAAAATCTACGATAAGTTCTTAGAGCACCCGTCTCTATGTATTTAATCTTTATATTCTTTTGCCTTTTTCTAAAGTTTTCAAAATAGAATTTTCTACCCCAATAGATTATAAAATCTTTCAAGCTTATTTTAAATTCTAATTAATCTGGAAGCCGAAACACGAGGGTTTGGGTCTAGTTTTTAAGCTTTTTTCGTCACTATCGTACTGTATTTCAGAATAGTGAGGATTGTTTATCCAACTATTTTCTTCAGGGTGTCTACAAATTTCAAGAGGTTTTTAAGGCAAATAATCTAATCTTAAACACCTTATGCAGTATTGAGGTTTTATCTATTTAGTTTCTTTATATATTTGATTAACAATATGGATTATATCATTTTCTATAAATTTGTTTAATTCACTGTCACAATAAAATGACAAAAATCTATGACAAGTTCTTAGAGCACCCGTCTCTACGTATTTAAAAATAAGACGAACTCCTCCTGATCAAATAAAGACAGTTCTTGTTGCAGCTAACCTTTTTCATCTAATATATTTTAATATGTCCATAGCATCTCTAAGTATTCTAGTATATTCTTGATATTTTTTATTCTAAAAGTTCTTCTGCAAATTTTGCAGTTATTAAGTCTTGTTTAAACAGATCACGGATCCATATTCCAATTATTTCTATTCTAGGTACTTCCCATATTAACCACTCAATAATCTGGTCTATGTATTTGTAAGTACCTCATGCATATATTAAAGCAGTTTCTATAAGTAGTCTTTCTTTAGGATCTGAGAGAGTCCACTCGTGGATTTCTTTTGTTAAGTATGGATTTGTTTGATTTACAAATGCTCAAAAATCTTTAGTTATTTGACGGCTCATACAAATGTTTTTTAATTTAACAATAATATTTGAAATAGCTAGGAGTTTGGTTTGAGTTTATACCTTCTTTCTGGTCTATATTTTCTTTCTCTTCTTCCCTTATTCTCTTAAGTTTGTTACTTATCTTTGGTCTGTTCCTCCTGCAACTCTATCTTTATGTATCGCGCCTCAATTCACTAGTTTGGCATTGTACCCATTTCTTGCCAGTATGCCACGACGCTTAATGCCCACCTGGCTAACGGCTCACGACAAATTGGCACCTGATGGTGGCTCAACAATATAACACCTACGTGCTCCACCAAAGGTTCCACACAATAGTCTTCTACAAATAGAAAGTTGGAGATGTCTAGAGAATAATAACAACATCATATAAGAGATTTTGGAACATAAAATAAATTTATTGCTGTAACAACCCTCGATTTTAGGAGGCTAATTTTATATTATTTTACTGCATAAGGTAATTATATAAAATGTTGGGACTGGAGTAAATATTAATTTAATGATATAGAAGTTAATATTTACTGGGATGTTGTATATTTACCGTATGTGTAGGTAAATATCCTCATATTGTATGTTTTACAGTGTCATGTATGTTAACTGACACTGTGGTTTAAATGAAATTGGAACTCGAAATAATTTATAAAATTTTCGAATGCCAGTTTAGAGGGTGTAGTTAGACTCGGAAGGTGCGAGATAGTCAAAATAAGTGCCATATTGTTTTTTTGGGTTCCGGGCACTTTTGACTGGTTTTAACTTAAACGCGTATTTGGGAGTCATTTTAATGTGGTGTTAACCATTTTAGTTGGGAGTTTTAACTTAATCCACGATTTTAAGTCTTGCCCCTTATTTCATTTCCTCATTTATTGCCTCAAACATAGAGAGAGCTAGAGAGAATGAGAGAGGAAGAGAACTTGGGAGAAAAAGAAGAAAAGAGAGAGATTGAAGCTTGGATTGCATCCACCACAAAGAAATCTGAGATTTCAACCCTAAGGCAAGTTTTCTACTTGCTAATATGTGATTTAAGATGAATAATTTGTGTGATATTTTATGACACCCCGACTAATTAAATACCGGGTAGCTACTCCTTTATTAAATTAATACAAAATGCCAAGTTGGTCCAGTTAATAGCATCACTGACGAAAACATTTTTTTTTTATTACTAACCACCTAGTATTTAAAAAGTAAGTTGCCAAATTTTAAGTTAAGCCTGATTAACATGCAATAAAAGAATAATGGAAGAACAACATAATCCATTCACCATAACGAAGTAATGAAATAACCAACAAATAGTAATAAGTCCGGAGGAAAACTCCTCACAACAATCCCACAACTGAAAATAATATGACAAGTCTGTATCCTGAATTAATTACATGCCAGAAGTCTGAATAACTGAAATAAATGAAATGTCTCTAAAAGAAATGGGCGACATGCCCTACAATTGATAAATGCTGAATATAGAGTCAAGATAGATGAAGCGTCTATAATCAAAGTCCTATAACTTCCACAAATAGCTACAGCTCGTCACCTGAATGAGGATCCTAAGCATGGTGTCCTTGTGGCTGGGCACCTAAAATGGTTTTTACAAAAAAAATAGATTTGAAAGCAAACGGGTCAGAGCCCGAAAGTGGAGAGTATTTTGAAAAAAGCAAGTGCTTTAAAAACATTTAAAACAATAAATGCAAAATACATGTTAGGACGTGCTCTCACATGAAATACTCACCTCTCGTCTAACTGTGCACTCCTAACATTCCTGTACCCATTCATATGTTTTCTCATAACTATCTAGTTCAAAAGAGTTTCTAACACTTCTACTCGGTTCACGTTTTAATTCTAACCTTAACAATTAAATAGAGAGTTCTACTTTAATTCTCGGATTCCCAATTTATTAACAAAACCATTTATTGATATAAGTCCCCTTTTATCTTTTCATAACGTTACCACAACTATACTCACAATTTAACATAGTAAATTCCTTTTCATTTAACCGTATATTTTCACATCATAAATATACAATACAAGCACCCAGAGGCTAAGCTGCGGTGCACACATACTCTGCTATCCATCCCGGTACATCACGTACATAAGGATTACAAATTCCGAATCTCTCAGGAATTGTTGGAATAAACACCACACACATAAATGGAGGCGAACATAATTCAACATATCCATGGTCACGTACATACCTACGCTCCATAGTCAGCTGGCTTATTAACTCACAAATAAGTCGTTCTCTTGAACTATGTCCTCGAGGTACCAATCTAAATCCGGGCAACACAAGGATTAGATGGCCCTAAGCGAACGTAAACCTCCCGTGATAGAAAGTATGGTAGGTATGTCATACACATAAAAATCATATACTCAGCATTCACACATCTTAGATAATTCAATATAAATAAAGGTATACTCTATATCCTTATACCATTATTCCAATATTATATGTTTTATGTCTCTCGATAATAAAATATTTAAACTGTCGACACGTCTCACGTCATAGTTTCTTATTCTTAAAAAACCTATCTCGAATAGACTATTAAGTTCCTATTATTCCCACATATAACATCTTTATTCCTAAGGTCTTTACTTCTGCCCCAAACCTCATTTCATCAATTTATTCAAATTTACACTTCTAACCCGAATATTATCTCACTTATCGAATTCCATTAGATTTAGAATAATTCCTCAAATTGAATTCTAATTAAGGTCCAAGTTTCATAATCATGCCTACTGGTCTTCCTTAAGTTTAAGGGTATTCATAAGGTCTCCAATAATATTTTCCAAGGGTTACCACCATTAAAATTTAAATAGGTAAAAACTTTACTCATTCTGGGAATGTCGATCAATCGACCTTTACCTTCGATCGATCGATGGTGGTCGATCGATCGATTGAAGAACATCGATCGATCGAACGCACCAGGTATGGTTACGGACTGCTTCGTTTTGCAGTTTTCAAATCATCCCAAAACATACTTTTAATGCATGAAACTCTAATATAACGTTATAGTATCATCATAAAACCATCCTACAACATTATTAACGTTCTAAAACCAATAATTCATCAACCAAGAGATATATATGGATCAATCTTCATCAAGAACCCTAGTTTTCTAATTCTTTCAAGAACATTCATAAACCTCTTCTTAAATCCGTTTTTAAATCATCAAGGGTCATAATTTTGAATTCATAATTCGTCCAGATTGTTACTATATGCAGTCTTTAACATAATTCATAGTTTTAAACTTCCAACTCATGGGTCTATATCATCTTCCAAGATAAATTCGATAATTCCTAAACATGGAAAAGCATAGCATTGAATCAATTGTAATTAAACCACTTGCCTTAATCTTTCTCTGAATTTGAGGTTGAATCTTGAAGGCTGAATTGTCTTCTCTCTCTCTCTCTCTCTACAGAATTCTTCTCTCTCTCTCTGTCTCTACAAGTTCTTCTCAAGGTGTTAATGGAGGTGGGGTTGGTTTTTGCCAAGCCTTAAGGTTTCCAACTTCTCCCGTAGCCCACTACCTAAATTGGGGTTGGAAATGGTTTAGTGGGTTAATACTAAGTCAGATTTTTAACTCTAATTTTCGTGGGTTTTAATTACCCAATTTTCGAAATTACCAAAATGCCCTTATAAGTTACCGGTATGGCCCAATAATGCCCCGGGACCCAAACTTAACCCCCGGTTAGTGTTTTCTGACTATTTCGACCCTTCCGGACGCGTTGGCGCACTCAAAACGACCATACAGTTAATAGAAATAAAATTCACTTTTTAATTCAAATAGTTATATTCCTGACGCGACTGTCACGCGCGTCCCAACAAAATTTCCCAAATTGCCGTATTTCAATCTCGCGACAATTTCAATAATTTCAATATTCATATATTGCCATATATACACATTATAATCAAATACTAACTCACATCTCGTTAATATTTTATCCGGATTAATTTTTCAATTAATACACATTTAATTCAATTAATCCCAAAAATAAATATCACAGAAAATACGGGGTATTACATATTTATGTATTTGAATTTGGGTATCAAAAATGGAGATTATGGTATTTAAACCTAGATTTTGGTTTTGATGATGATATTGTGGATTTTAATGGTTATAAACCATGTAGGATAATCTTTGGGTAGATAAATAATGTTGGTTGTGGGTAAAAATAGAAGAGTTTGTAGTTTGGGGAAATCTAGGGTTTATAACCCTCGAAGCCATTCTTGGCAAATTTGCAGGACCGAATCGATTCGACCCTAGAGAGAATCGATTCGGTAAGGGGTAGTTTACAAGTCTGCATAACCCGAATCGATTTGGGTTAAGGCCGAATCGATTCGGCCAATTGCAGAAAGTTGATTTTGTTGTCTGAACCGATTCGCCTTTTTGGGCGAATCGATTCGGCCCTAGGGCGAATCGATTCGTTTTCCTGCTGTTTTTGAGTTGTTTTTATAACTCAATTTTGATCCTTTTTCTTTAGGCTTAGGACCTAGAAACCTTCTTGAATGAAGTAAACATAGAGTCCTAGAGTTCTAGATGAGTTGGGAATCTACCCTAGATTAGAAATGGTTTAGATGGGGGTTTTCCTAGGTTATGCCTATTGAAGACAGGGCATTCTTTCTTCTAGTTGATTACTATTAAACTAAGAGATGTATTATTATGTTTGGGAGACTCTAGAAGCTCAATTGAGCTATATTAGTTTTGATGGTTTATATTATCACCCCAAAAGAATGTTGGGAGATTTCAGAAGCTCAATTGAGCTATGCTAACCTTGATAATTCATAATAACACCGCAAACGAATGTTGGGAGAATAATTTAAAAGTTTATTCATTCCTTTGAGGTATGCTAGTATTGGGGTTTAAAGTAATACCCCAAAATGTTGGAGATAATTAAGAGTTTATTTACTCCATTGAGGTTGTAGTAACGATATGATTTATCGTATGGCTCCGGATAATAAAATGAATTATTTAGAAATGTAAATGAGTATGGTTTCAAATAAAACGAAACATACATGTAAAAATGGAAATGAAATGGATATGGTAATGATGGTAAATGATAATTTACTTACTCATTAATATGGTAAATGATCATTTTTTTATGAAACACACCTCTCTAAATGACATCATAAGGGAAGTTCACGCGCACAGGTGAAGCCCCCTGTCTAGTGAATGCAGGGTGGATATAGTCCTAGGCCATGTGAGCGTTTGTTGTTGTATATTTTTCTGCGATGCGTAGGTAATTCTGGGTGTGGTTATGACTACCCCGCAGGCACATGGCCGCTTCCCGACGTATTGCGATAGGTGCCCAGGTTGTCTTATGATAGGCCCTGGAAGATGATGCTCATTTAGGGGCACGCACAGTGAGGAAACCCGGACGGGCGGTCCTAGAATCCGTTATATGTATATAAATATAACAATTCATAATCAAGTGGGACTTGATGTATGTGATATGCCATAAAGGGCATGGTTAAGTGCCACAAAGAGCACAGTAAAATGCCACAAAGAGCATTTAATAATGATTACATTCCTGATAAGGAATGGAAATGCCAGGGTGGGCATGTAATTGAGATAATAGCCACAAAGAGCTTAAAATTGAGATAAAAGCCATAAAGATCTTATAATTATAGTTATATTTTCCTGATAAGGAATAAACTATGAAACGAATCAGCGTATATGATGGAAGTTTTTAATTATGTTAATCTTTCCTTTTCTCCTGCATAGTTAAATTAAATTCATGCTTTTCCTTAAACTGCCTTATCTTATGCTTTAAACTGTGTAGTTAGATTCTTATGTTTTCTAGCATGATTTTATTCATAACTATTACACTCTTTATTCATCTGGTAATCATATAGAACCGGGCCCTGACCCGTTTTTACTTCTTGTTGTACATGCATCTTGTTTCCGCTCAGGTGCTCCGCCGCAATGGACTCCTGTTCTGACTTTCCAATCCTAGTGTTCTTGACGAGCCGTGATACTTTGCGGGCATTACGGGATATTTGGTATGGAAGTTCTCATTCTTGTATTCTATTTATGTTCACGTCTTTTAAATCGGGAGAGAGTCCCAAGCTTTTGTAATTGATTAATGTAATGTATTATGTAAATAAATGAACTTGTGTAAAATTATTGTATCCGTCTGTGACCGACAACATATTCGGTCCCTCAATGTACATTTATGTGTATGTAATATAACTTGGTTTGGATTTCCACTTTCTATTTATGGGGTTGTTAAATTGTTTTCTTTCTTTTATAAACTTTAAATTCAAAATTTTTGGCACCCCATTTTTCTGAAATATGGAGTGGTTACCTCGTATACTTCTTATTTTGTTGTGATGCTGAGAATAATTCCATCCATGATTCCATTATTTTGGAGTATCGAGCTGGCCACCCCTATTTCGGATTGGGGGGTTGTCACAGATGGTATCAGAGCATCGGGTTGTAGAGTCCTTAGAAATCTGTGTGGACGCGTTACGTCTTCAACGTTGCTTTTTATTTGACCTAGAGCCTTAGGATTAATATCGTTGATTTCACTTGTGAGATTTCGTTCTTCTACCATGAGGTAGAACCTCTAGAATCTTTTGAGCATTCGTGTGAGATTTCTAGGTCGATTGAAGGAGGGCGCCATGGAAGGTTGTTGTGAAGGCGTCAGTAGATGGGAGTACTAGAAACTATTAGTTGTAGTTGGGGATGAGGACCGCTTTGAAGGTTGCTTCCCTTTTTGTAGCATTTCATTGTCTTGATGCTGCAACTACCAATTACAGTGGGCGCATAAGGTTTAAGAGCCTCGTCTTAGAGAGGGTGTAGTAGTTGACCAGACAAAAAGGAGGGAGGAGAATCCTTCACCCGTAGGAGTAGTGTTGAAATGGTGGGAGCGTAGTCACCATATTTGTGGGTGTAGGATGTTTGCCCGTGGAGAAACCGACGGACATTTTCAACAACGAGTTTCTCTGGGGTAACTGGACTGAGGAGAACGTGGGTTCTCAAACGCTCACATGAGGTTCGGCTAGAGTCCGACGGTGAATATGGAGTTGTACGGTTAGGGAGGCCGCACACTAAAAATGTGGTTGGTATAAGGAAGGAAGAGTCCCTCAATGGAATGATGGGCTCCCAAAATAAGTGTCGTTAACACTTCTGATGGAGTAGAGATCATAAAACCTCATTGGTGGACATCCGCCTAGGGAGGTTTCATTGAACTGAGGAAGAGGAGGCCGAGAGCGTGTCCTCTCTTACTAAGAAAGTAAGAGGGACTGCGTGGGCAATTGGTTGGCAGCTAAGGGAGGAACAATGGTTATGACGTGGAAGAACCACGCATTTTGATTACGTTGATTGAAGATTAAGGGAAAAGATAAAGTGCCTAGTTGGGAAGCTGACGGAAGTATTGTTGGTTCGGATAAGACTCGAGTATGGTGTCTGAGAACCATTAGTATTGACCCGAAGTGATTGGAATAAAATGTTGGCGGGAATTCCACCTGATTAGTGGGTGGTGTATTCCTTAGGATAAGATAGAGTAGTATTGAATTTACTCTAGATTCGCGTGTGCATTTTGATCTTGTGGTAGTATTGACGCTACTATTATTAGTGTAACTATGTGACTTCCGTACTAGGGAAGTTTTGTATTTTCCTTCACTTGTTATAAGACGAGTGATGATATTTTAATATTATGTGTGATATGTACTACTAGTATTGCGTATGTTATGATAGTAAAGGTATTTTGGTTTGTTGGGGTGATAGCAAGCGATTAAAATTGCGAGGCTATCTTATTTCTAGTTCCAGGATGAAACTAGTTGTCTTACAATATCTCTCCTGGATACAGGTTGGGACTTTATAGGGGTGGTTTGAGATAAGTAGGAGGGTTTTTCATTTCTTGTTGTGTTATTTTCTTGAGTGTTTGGTTGCTTGTTTGCATGGTATGTGATTGTTATGCCCTATATCCACGACCAACAAAGTTGAGTAGTAATGCATAGGAGGGGTTCCTTATTTGGATTCCGCTTTTACGGGACGCTCAACGCGTGAACCTCAACGACGTTGGGAGTGGGGAGATGCTACTTTTCCTTTCTCTTGGTTGCTTTTATTTTATTTTGTTGTTGAGAGTTGGGTTGAAAGGATTAGCCGAGAATCACGTAGAAGAGTGATTAAGGTCTATTGAAGTGCGAGATAGAAGCACGGTATATAGTTCTCTCCTCTAATCGATGTGAGGGAGACTGAGATATGAAGTCGAATTGAGACTTCGGGTCATGCCTTGATGAGAAGGCCAAGTTGTGTATATAATGGGATAAATGTTTGTAAGACTTACAGAAAGTAAATGTCTTGTTTGTTGGAGTCCTCGATTTTTTTGAATGGTAAAGCATAAAAGTGGAATCATATTAGTAGGGTGGTGAATTAGCATTTTATTTACCGGTCCTGGTTATGTGTCTTAGACCGTCACATCTTGATGACCGACATGCGAGGTAGTAGTGTAACGGGAGGGTTCCTTGTTTGGATTTCGCTTCGGCGAGACGTCCCACGCACGAAACCGACCGAATGTCGGGAGTTGAATGAGGTCTTGGGCACTAGGGATCTATTTATTATTATATATCTACGACTTATATAGTGTATATATATATAGATCGATTTTAGTATTATTAGGATGTTAGGTCTTTAGGGTTTATGACGTTAGTTTAGGAAGGTTGTCGGGAGTTGACCACGAATGAGTTGTGGGTTAACTCTGAGAGGGATTAGATCCTTAGAAACGAGATGATGGGGTCTCGAGAGGTTTGGTAGATTAGGCCGAAGGAGATGAGGCCTTTCTTAATCTCTTATGATCCCCCTGTTGGGAACCCTGATCACCCTGCTTGTGCTGTCCCTGAGCAGCTTGTGCCCCGTTGGCACCATTTCCCCCGATCCTGCCCTAATGGATGGACTCTCCTGATCTCTTGCTCTCAGACATGTGGAAGCGATGATCCTGGCAGTGAAGTAGTGCAGCGTTAACCACATCAGAATAAGTGGCCAACGAGAGATTACCAACAAGTGCTGACGGATTCTCCAAGTCAATCCATCCATTAACTCATATATATATATATGTGTGTGTGTGTGTGTGTGTGTGAGTGTGTGTGTGTGTGTGTGTGTCAATAACTAGAATATGAAAAATTGTAGCAAAAGAGAATGTTTATGTATATTTTTATATGCTTAGAAAACGGGTGAATATTTGAGATTGGAAATAGTAGAAGTTGAGAGTTATAATTTAGATGGATTCTAGAGGAGTATAATTTGGGAGTAAGTTAGATTCCTTTGTCCCTAGATAGATTTGGGAAATTATTTAGAGACCATATGCATACGTTTAGATGCGCGCTTTAGTTGAGAGGTGAGTTAAATTTTATGGAGAGTGCGACTCCACTTTAATCATGTCATAATGCATTTATTATTATTATCCATTTTAATGCACTTGCTATAAAATGTTTTCACACCTTGGGCTCTGACCCGTTTATATTTTCTCTTGATGTGTATATATATTGTATTATTATAGGTTTTCCTCCGCAAGGACGGCATTGTTGATATCCATCCAGTTAATTCGTGGAGCTATGGCAGTAGCGAACTATTACGGTATTTTGATATAGTCGATTCCTATCTTTGTGTATCTAGATTAGGATTCAATTTGTATATCGGGTTTATACCCAAGTGTTGTAGTGTAGCACTTCTATATTTTTTTCTCAGATTATTGTATTGTCTGTGACCCGACAGCATATTCGTGTATTTTATTTTATACATTGTGTTGTACTCTTTTATTAGTCTCCTTTATATCATTTGAGCTTGTGTGTGTCTCCTATCATATTTAGTTGTTATGTCGTTGATTAGCTGTTGCTTAGTTATTTTAATAAAATGTTTTAAAAAAATTTGATACCCTCTTTTTGTGGTAATGGGTAGTTAGTCGTGTTTATTTTAGAATTGTCAATATATGCTAAGAATGATCCACTTGAGATTCCGGATTATTTTAGTATAGGGCTGGCCACCCGTTATTATTTTAAGCGGGGTGTCACACGTGGTATAAGAGCATCGGGTTCTAGTGTCTTTAGGATCTGTGTGGGTTTACTGTGGTCTTCTGTAAGCATTTTTGATGTAGAGCACTATTATTAGGACTGTTGTGTTCATACGTCCATATTTTCTTTTGTAATGAGAAAACAATTGAAAGGCGTTCTGATACAATTGTTCTCGTTTCAGATGCCACCGAAGAGAAGTCGTTCTGGCAGGGAAAATAAAGGGGCTGAGAGTGTGGAACCCCAATTGCCTCAAAGGACTATGACTATAGATGAAGTTTCCAGTATTGTGGCACAAGCAGTAGATGCTGCCATTTCTGCGATGGTGCATCAACCTGCAGTTCAAGTAGCCCAAACTCATTTAGGACCGTCTTTGTGGGAAATAGTACGGGAAGATTTTAGTAAGGGGAATCCTCCAGAGTTCTCAGGGGGAGTTGATGTGATGGCTGCAAGTCGATGGAGGAAATTGATGGATGTGTTTCAAGGTAATAGAACGGTGGTCGAGTATGAAGAAGAATTTACTCAATTGGTTAATTTAGTACCTGATGAGGTAAATACCGAGGATAAGCGTATATCTAAGTTCATGCGAGGTTTAGATTGGAGAATTCGACAGCATCTGTTAGGGAACCCTGCGTTAGTGACTTTTACCGAGGTAGTGAATGCGGCACTGTTAGAGTGTAATAAATATCATCTTCGTTCACAAGGGGGTAAGAACTTTGGAGATTCGGGTTCATCAAGTAGGTCTGGTAAAGAGAATACCAATAATGCCAGCGGGTATAAGTCGGGCTATAAAGGGTCGCAACAGCGTTATGTTCCTCAAGATGGGAGGGGAGGATTTCCGGGTAGATGTTTCTTTTGTAGAGAAATAGGTCATAGAAAGAGAAATTGTCCTAAAAGAGGTAAAGGAACACGTTTTGAAGAATTTTTGGAAGTGAAACCCTTACAGCAGATTCAAAGCCATTTTAGGCCCGGGGACTTTGTGTGGGAACCCATTGATGAGGAGATGAAATCGATCTAGAGATGAATGATGTAAGTTATTTTTCCCTTGTGAATAGGATTATGTTATGTAAATATTTGGGAGTATTGTATGTAAGGCTTGGATTAGCGGTTAGTTGTTATAACCCTATTATGTATGGAATGACCCGGAAGGGAATATTGAGCAAGTGAGGCTCTTATATTATTATCTTTTGAGAGAATAGATTATCTTGTGATGTACTAATAGAGAGCTATAGCTTTGTTATGAATGTAAGAATTGTTAAAATGTGTTGAGTAGTAATGATAAAGCTACTTATTATTCTATTCGTGCTAGACTTATATATTTGTTATATTCCAGCTATGGAAGAGCCTAGTGTATGGAAATATATTAATATGATGAGAGAGGTTTTTACTAAAATGATTCAGAACTTAGTAGACTGTTGTTGAGCGAGAGAATTTTAGCTCATAATTATGCTAATTTTGAGAGCTATATATTATTATGAGTATGAGAATTGTTAAGACCTTGTGCCTTGAGCATAAGGTATTTTATTTAAATGTCAAAAGACATAAACTGTTTTCAAAATAAAACTTTTTATGAACCATTGGGCAATGTCAAAATGATTTTCACAAAAATATGTTTCTTTAAACTCTAGTCCCGATCTAACAAACTCTCAATCCCCGACGTCGCTACATATTAGTGTATTGGGAGGGTTCGTTGTTTGGATTTCGCTTGCGAGACGGGCTTGAAAGTAGCGAATGTCAGGAATTGAGAGAAGTTAAATCTTTGGACCTTTCAAAAATGTTATATTATTAGTATGTTAGTATAATTTAATATATTTCAAGTTATTGTACTATTGAGGCAAGTGAAGCCTAATTATGTTTATACGAGTAAAGCTCGAATAAAGGGCGTATGGGCGCCCTAGAAGTTATAATTGGTTATATATAATTTATATTATTCGTCATGAGTAGTGGGAGGATTGGGTATCGTCTTAGTGAGGATAAGTGTAGTAGGAACTAGTTGAGCTTTAGAGTATTAGGCTTAGCAAAATTTTGAGGACGAAATTCTTGTAAGTGCGGAAGACTGTAATATCCCAAGATTTTTGGAACAATAATTTATTTATTTTTGGAAGAAATAAATATTATTTTAATTGGAGAATAATTAAATTGGCATTGAGGTCAAAATTTGAAGATGTTAGAAAGTGATTCGAATTGACATTCTGAGGGTGCGGTTGTTTCCGGAAGGGTCGAGATAGTCAAAATGATTGTAATTGGGTCGTATTTGGGTTCCGAAATACTTTAAGTTCGTTTGGCTCGAATTAAAGTGACCGGGTCATTTAAAGTGTGTATTATCATTTAAAGTGTGTATCTTAGGAGTTAAGGCTTAAAAGACTATGTGCTAAGCCATTCTGACTTAAGAGAAAGAAAGAGAGAAGAAGAAAAGAAGAAGAGGAAGAGAGAACGCTTGGGATTTCTGGCCATTACGTGATTTTGAGGCCGAATCAAACTCTATAAATTTGAGGCAAGTGATTAAACTTGCTAAATAATTATCGTGTATCTTTTATTTCATGATCTGTGGACAAAAATGATGGATTTTGGGTTAAAATGTTAAAACCTAGGTTTTGGGTAAAATTTTAGATTTGTTGTGTATATAATGGATTTGAGGTTACAAATTAGTTGAGGTGTGTATTTGATGAGTATTAGTGTTATATATATGTTTGGGTTCAAGAGAAATGAAGAGAAGATGATATATATGATTTTTAGGATTTTTAGCTTTGAGTAAAGTAGCAATTTTCATGACTTCTGATAGGCCGAATCGATTAGGCCTCTTACCGAATCGATTCGAAAAGTTGCAGGTGCCCAGGTCTGAGTGACCGAGTCGATTTGGACCCAAGCCGAATCGATTGGTCCTAAGACAGAAGCCCGGGTCTTTAGACCAGAACCGATCCACCTTGGAGGCCGAATCGATTCGCTGGGCCGAATCGATTCGGATTGGGCCCGAATCGATTCGAAAACAGGGCATTTTGGGGATGTTTTTCTAAGGTGAGTTTCATCCCGTTTCATTTGAGTTTATCGATTAGGAATCTATATATGACTCATAAGGAGTATTTTTTGGAGACTTTTATGGAGTTTCCCTTAAGAGAAATTATTGGAGTCATATTGACTTATTCCGAGATAATATTGATTGGAGATTAATGTACCGACTAGTGGGGAAGCCCATTATCATTGAGATTTCTATTTGGAGATAATTATGGATTTATAAGAGAGATTTAGGATGCACCTATTGATAATGGATTTTAGAATTAAATCCCCAATGGGATAACTTTAAAGGTTCATATGATTGATTGATCCATATTATGGATTGAGAATAATAAATGCTAATAGATGTGCATACGGATCTAGAGAGTATCCTTAGCGTAAATTGAATTGGGAGATGTTTCATATAAATGATAAATGCTGATCGAGGTGCATTATGATGTAGAGAATATCCTCATCGTAAATAGAATTGAGAGATGATTCATATAAATAGAAGTGAGGTGTTAACTTCAAGTGAGAAATTGTATAGGGTATACAAAGTGGGGAAGTTATGTGAGTTATTGACGAATAGTATATCGAGAGTAAAATATGCGAAATAATGATATTATTTCATTTACTCCTAAGAGCATAATAAGAGTATGTAAATAGTATGATATATATACCTTGTGTGATGGTATACATTTATATGTTGTGATGATGTATGTATATCTTGTGTAAATGATATATATATATATATATATATATATATATATATATATATATATATATATATAAGTGAAGCATACCCCCTCTATGTTATCATGGAATGTTACGCGATGTGGGTGAGGCCTTTGGCTTGAGGAGCAGGGTGCCTATAGTCCCCAGGTCATAGAGTCCATTTATTACTCTGTGATTGATTTTATTAGGGGTGAGACGTGGTGGGTATGTTTCGTCTCATTTCCGGGGAGGAACTATGACCACTTCCCCTACGTTGTGATACGGTTTTTACCAAGGCGGTGTGAGATTTCGACCGTTGGTACCCAAGATGATATGTGAGTGATTCCCTGGTAGATGATAGCATTGAGAACCTGCGTCCTCGAGTTATAGCTCGTTGGGATGGTTATTATTATACTAATGTGAATAGTATATTAATTGCATATGATTATGTGATATCATATTTGTCTCTAGAGTAAAGAGACATAAGAAGATTGCTTGAATCTCATTTCGAGAGATTTTAATCGGACCTAATTTGTGATAAATTAATTATGAGAAAATGAAGAGTGGATAAGAATATGAGTATATATAGTCCTTTGGGTATCGAGGGCATAATGGACCTCAACGACTAACATTTCCAAGGAGTAGTGTATCGGGGAGTTCCTTATTTGGATTTCGCTTGCGAGAGGTCCCACGCACGAAATGGAGTGTAATGTTGGGACAGAGGAGAAGTTAGTCCTTAGTGATCATATTATATATTAGTATATCTCGACAATCGACAGTGCCAGGAGTAGTGTACCGGGGGGGTTCCTTGCTTTGATTTAACGTGCGAGACGTCCCACACACGAAACGTCGTGCACTGTTGAGAATTGAGAATAATTAATAAAATCATTTATAGTATAAAAGAAATTTGGGTTATACGCGTCATGCATTGAGGGCATAATGAATCTTTATAATCAATACTGCCAAGGAGTAGTGTATTGAGGGGGTTCCTTTTTTGGATTTTGCTTGCGAGACGTCCCACGTACGAAACGCAATGCAGTATTGAGAATTGGCAGAAGTTTAGTCCTTAGCACCTAGATTATATATATATATATATATATATATTTATGTCAATAACTAGAATATGAGAAATTCTAGCAAAAGAGAACGTTTATGTATATTTTTATATGTTTAGAAAGCAGGTGAATATTTGAGATTGGAAATAGTAGAATTTGAGATTTATAATTTAGATGGTTATAGAGGAGTATAATTTGGGAGTAAGTTAGATTCCTTTTCCCCTAGATAGATTTGGGCAATTATTTGGAGACCATATGCATACGTTTAGATGCGTGCTTTAGTTGAGAGGTGAGTTAAATTGTATGGAGAGTGTGACTCCACTTTAATCATGTCATAATGCATTTATAAGTATTATGCATTTTAATGCACTTGCTATAAAATGTTTTCACACCTCGGGCTCTGACCCTTTTATATTTTCTCTTGCTATGTATATATATTGTATTATTTTAGGTGTTCCTCCGCAAGGACGCCATTGTTGATATCCATTCAGTTTATTCGTGGAGCTGTGGCAGTAGCGAACTGTTGAGGTATTTTGATATAGTAGATTCCTATCTTTATGTATCTATATTAGGATTCAGTTTGTGTATCGGGTTTATACCCAAGTGTTGTAGTGTAGCACTTCTATATTTTTCTTCTCAGATTATTGTATTGTCTGTGACCCTACAGCATATTCGGGTATTTTATTTTGTACATTGTGTTGTACTCTTTTATTAGTCTCCGTTATATCATTTGAGATTGTGTGTCTCCCATCATATTTAGTTGTTATTTCGTTGATTAGGTGTTGCTTAGTTGTTTTAATAAAATGTTTTAAAAAAATTTGATACCCACTTTTTGTAGTAATGGGTAGTTAGCCGTGTTTATTTTAGAATCGTCAGTAGATGCTGAGAATGATCCACTTGAGATTCCTGATTATTTTAGTATAGGGTTGGCCACCCATTATTATTTTAAGTGGGGTGTCATAGATAGCACTAGAGGAGTACATATTCCTATAAATATAATTCACACTAATATTTATAAAGCCCACAAATATATATATACATACTACACCATCACTGCATATATATATATAATCCAAGCTACTCCGTGCACAATTACCGTACTACTAGATTATCATTTCCATGTCTATGTAATGACTTGTAATTTAAATAAATCCCACATTTATTTATTTTGTTCACTCAAGTTGTATCACCCAACTAAATTACCCAGACTCGCTCCTTCGGTTCGAAATTTCATCTTGTAGAACTTATTCCTCAAATTCCACTTATTAAGGTTAACTCCCCTTTTATCTTGAATAATCCATAAATTATCATATAACCCTATAATAAATTAATTCGGCCAAATCTGTTCCTAACACTAGCAGCACTAGCCCCAAAATATCCGAGTCAATTTTTCTGACTCTAAACTTTAAATAACTACGCATTAATTAATTTATCACCATGGCCGTCGCTCAACCAATATATCCGAACTCGCTTACTTGGCCCTAAAATACAATATTTAGAATTTATTATTCAAATTCTCCTTAATAAATTTTGCACACTTATTAATCTAAGGTTTTCAATTTACTCAATTTCAACCATAATTACCTTATGGATTATTTTCTCCATTATCCCAATACTTACTTGTCTCACTTTTTGTAAACTTAATCTCCACTTTAGGCGTAGTGTCCCTATTATAGAATAACATTCACAATCAAGCAATCTAGGCAACCTCCAATGGAATAACAACTAAAAATAACATTTCTTAAAATTAGCGTCACTAATCTCCACAAAATTTTACAATGCCATTTTGAGGCATTTTGGAGCCATTTTTGGTGAAAGTGTATCAGAGAACAAAATGCAGAAAATAGGATTTCCTACTAGGCAAAGCGGACATAATAGCCATTTTCGAAACCAAAACGTCAAAAAATAGTTTCTAAAATAATGGTTTAATTTATCCAATTTCATAGACTTCTTCCAATTCAAGAAGTTGTTCTACAATTCAATCCTACCCAACAAAACCATATTTAGATATCAATTAACCCAAATATCATATCATCTTATCACACCCACTATGATATGAATAGAAATCTGCAATTAATTTAAAAGAAACTTTAACCACTTTCCTTAGGGTTCATAGGGTCTGAATCCTTTGGTGTATATGGTTATTATTTAATGAAGAACACACAGATTTATTCTTGATTTTAGCTCCCATGATTTCTCCAATTGCACCCACTTTTCTTTCTTTCTCTCTCTCTCTCTCTCTCTCTCTCTCTCTCTCTCTCTCTCCCAATTGGGTTTTCTAAAATGTGTTATAGCGGCCACACCCTCTCACTTTTAGGGTTAATAACCCAATCCCATTTTTAATCTTGTGGACTTTATAAAAAAGGTCCAAACACTCTTATGTGTGATTAATTATGCCTAAAAATGCCTTGAGACCCATTTACTACTCCTGAGTACTCTTTTTCGACTATTTCGATCCATTCGGACTCAACTGGATACTCACAATTGCCATCCAGATTATTTTACTAAAAGTTCTTATCTCGACCCCAATATAGTCTATGCCCGACTCCCGGTTTGGTTAAATAAATTCCACATCACTATTGCTCGTTATGACATAATTAAATTATTACTATTCACTTAGTAAATTTAAATCCCATAAATATTAATCGTTTACTCAGCAGATTAATATTCAATAAATATAAATAATAATTAATTCAATTAAATTACGACACACAAGTAATTTAAAATTAACTGAATTAATTAAATAATAATTGCCCGAAAAATACGAGGTGTTACATATGCCCCTCCTTACAAGGGAATTTCGTCCCCAAAATTAGGTTGTACCTGCGACGAATACCTCTAGATGCTTCTCTCGCATGTCATCCTCCCGCTCCCAAATGGACTCGTCAATGATGTGGTATCCCCACTAAACTCTAACAAGTGGTATCACTTTAGACAGTAACTTGCGCTCACTACGATCCATAATAGCTACAGGTCTCTCCTCATGTGAGACATATGGATGCAAATCAAACTCCTCAAGTGGAACATGCCACAATATCTCATGCTCCTCCAGTAATCCTTCAATGATGCCACGTGAAATACGTCGTGTATCAGCTGTAGATGATATGGTAAACCCAATCTATAAGATATCGGTTCCACTCTCTCAATGATGGGATGGGCCCCCACAAATCTCGGCGCTAGCTTCCCTATCATGCCAAACCTTAGGACCTCTTTCATGGGAGACACTCTAACCAACACCTGGTCATCAACATCCAACTCAATGGTCTAAGAACATATAGTGCCTCAAAAGACGAGTCTATGCTCCGTCGGCTCTACAAAAATGGCCCCACCTTATATGGGTGCAATTTCGTGTTGCCAACCCATGACTCCCCCGGGTTAAGTAACCAAAACAATCCATGACTACTCATGTCAGACTTCAACTCCTTAACTCATGGTGATGTAGCTCTCTTTACATTTCTAAGGTATCTAAAAAAGACGTGGTTTGTTCCATTCCTGACGATGGACCATAAATCACTTTGGGTCCCAAAAGCTTGTTATTCCCCCACCCTTCCTAACCAAAGGGTGGATAGAAAAATTTCCCTAATAATGTCTTAGAACTTGTTAGATAGATAATACACTTCCATGAGGTATCACATTTAACTTTACTAGCGGTAACTAGTACTCCCAATCACCCACAAATCAGAAATTACGCATTCCTCGATTTTGGATGTCCCAAATATGAATTTCACCACTCATGCTCATCAATCCCATCACTGGGAATATAAAAATTATAAAATCCTAGTTGAAACAACCTCGGATCAACCTTTTCCCATCCCGAAATGATGTAACTTGGAGGCAACTCCACGATGTATTTCTCACCACCGATCCCCATGCTCAACGTTTCACACTACGAGGGACATCTTACTCACCTTTTCTGGAATATACTTAAAATCATTTCCCTTGCGTTTTCTCCCAAAACTGCTCGACATTTGACTAAGTGAGACTCTTCTCCACCTAGGGTGCCCATACACCCAATAACCCGTGCATGTTTGCACAAACCTCAGATCATCATATACGTAACATACTTATCTCAAGTTCGGCCCCCGCATTCTCGTTGTGGATAAATCTTCAAGTATTTTCTATCACCTTACCAATTACTATTCAATTTTTCCTGACATTGCCCCACCTGTCCACTTGTGGTGCAAATCTTCCCACTGTTTCTTTCCCAACACTTCCCTTCTCCACCGGGCCTATTTATTAACACTTATTCGTTCAACGTGTTTTCTCCAAACGTTCAATAATTATCATATAATCCAATGTCTTAGTATCCAATAATGTTTCTCTACTCCCCATATTTATTAAGGCTTATGCGTATAATATCTCACAGTAAGGACCAAAAGATCTTTTCCCAATGCATTCTTCCTCACCATTGTTAGTACTCAATTTTTTTATGTATCTAGGACACTCAAACCATATCCCTATACTCATAAGTCTATTCATGGAATCCTTCATCTCTAAAGGAGACATATACTACTACGGTCCCATTATCACTAAGTCCTCAGTGCTAAGTTAATAATGATCTAAATCTCTCCACTTCACGGTAACACGATATACCCCGAATCTCATCAGTAAGAGTCTCTACGCACCGAGATCCAATATAACTTGACAACTATACTCCCTGAAGTCTAAAAAAATTACCATCATGAGCTCAACCCTCTTTGAGGTGAGATATCAAAAAAAGAATATGCATCCCGCCCTCGAACAATGAAAACGATAGCCATGCGATAACCGCCCACCATCGTTAACCCGTTCGTACTCAGGACAACATCACAAGTGCATAATCACCTCCATCATAGGGTTACCTTGAAAAATATAAATTCTTAGTTTCCACACCCTCTCCCTTGTAGGTGGAACTAAAAAGAGCCACGCTACTCAATGGTAAATTTTTACAATTATAGTACTATTAATGATACCTCCACCAAACCCGTGGCACCCGCTCGTGTCACATAAAATAGAACCCAATCACTCTGGGATAAAACTCGTGGTGTCAGTTGCCCATAACACTGGCGGCTCAAATGGTTCCTAGACAGAACACTCTAGTCCTAATCGAACCAAAACTTCTACAATTTCTACCCCTATGAAGCATCCCACTCCTGTCCCCTGACTTGCTACGAATAAGATCCACACATGTGTTTCTAATCTTTAACCATAAGATGCCTCGTTGTGACCTTTCCCTTTCTCTAGCTCCACCGTCCATGTAGGGGTTGTCCTTCTCATGGACTTGGTAGTCTTAACCCTGATTGCTATCCTTATTGTCCTATGGGATCTGCTAGTCACATGGGACTTGTTGATGGACTTGACATCCCTGACAGAACCCACCGTCAATTGGTACAAATTCTATTGATCTCCATCATTAATCTGGGTCCTCTACTGGGTATCCCATCCCTTGGTGCCTCATTAGCCCCAAAAACCCATACTTGACCTTCGGTTAGATTATCTAACTCCCTTATCTCTTTTCTCATGAGAGCATTGATGTAATTTTATAAATGTACAACCCTGATGACAATGACACCAGTCATCCTAGCTGGATTTCCTATCCACACTTGAATTTTCTACCCACGGGTCTATTATCAACTTACAACCCCTTTTTCATTCTTTGTATCCCTCTATTTGGTTACAAATTTTGTGAATTCTGTCAACTTTCCTTCACATCCGTCCACTGTCCGACCTTTTTTGAAAAAATACTAAAATCCTTTGCCTCTCTATATAATCACCCGTGATAATATTCGTAATAATCCGCACCACAAAGTTCCTCATTATTCATGGTAATTTTCCCATGGATATGGAGACTGACTCCCATCACCCTACGCTACTCCTATGAGCAAACATCTTTGCCTGAAATTTCACTTGAGTGTCACTACACTCCCCCACATGTGATTCCAGTTGAATGTTCTCCATCCATTGGTAAATTACCCTTCTTCACCTTCACCGAATTCTAGCGGGTTATTCTTCTGAAACAAAAATCTTTTTCGACCCTCTCCCCTTAATGTCTACACTTGGGGTTTTAGCTTTGCACCATCGTCTTTCACGATGGTTCGTGGGGAAACTATTGCGCCCCAGCGGTTACTCCAGCTTCAATTGTTCGAATAATAATTATGGTGACTCCTATTGCATCACTATTCCCAGAATACTCCATTGCTTCTATTGAGTCATTCCTCCTGCAATCCTTCTAACATCCCACGCTTGTCATTCTATAATGTTCGATCTAAAACGCTCAATCGAAACTGTATATAAATCACATAAACTATACTTTATAGTAGGAGAACATAAGTAGCATACATAAATGAATACAACAATCCTATAATAAGGCACTATATCAAAGAACACTAAGCTGAAACATGAAAAGCTGCACATATCCTAAGGACACTAGAACCTGATGCTCTGATACCATCTTTGACACCCCACATAATAAAATACCGAGTGATCAATCCTATATTGAATTAAACAAGAATCTCATTTGGTTCATTCTTAGCATCATTGTCAAAAAAAATTTAAAACTTACTAACCACCTAGTATTAAAAAAGAAACGGTGCCAAATTTTACCTTTTCATCAGACAAAAATAACAACAAGAACAACATGCTGATGAATATAATTTAAACCATTCACACAATCACTGAGTCACCCATAAAAATGAATAAATGCAATCTTTTTCAAATAAACCATCGGCTAAAAAATACAAATTAGAAAACGTAAACAACCAGAAATAATAAACTAAGTACATCATCTAGCTGAAACAAATTAAAGAATCAGGGAGACATGCCAAAATGAAATACTGAGTCCATCCTAATCTAGGAATGAAATAACTGAAGCGGCTAAGACTAACTCCTGCAACATCTGCATATGCCGCAGTTGCGTAACCCTGGAATAGAAACAATCCTGGCGATCCTGTGGATGGACACCTAAAAAGTTTTGAAAATATTTTATAGCAAGGGTTAGAGCGCAAAACATTTTGAAAATATTTAACAAGTGAATTAAATTACAGTAAACTAAAATGCATGAATGCCCTTCATATTTAAGCTAGTTTTGTACTCCCATAAGGACTGACTCATCCCTCAACTATTGGGCACACCTAACGCTATTCTATATAACCCACGTAGTCACCTACCCTATAACTAGTTCTCGATAATATCCTTCCTGTCACACTAATATAGCCCGAGTAAGTTTAATATATGATTTAAAAATTATTTATCACATTAAATTAATTAACCATTTCTCATTTGGGACCATATAGCATTCTCATATGTTATATATAATCAATACATTTCACATCATGTATTTTACTCGTATATAAATATCTGCACCATATGTACATATCATCATATTACAACATTCACACACATACCGTAAATATATAATCATCCTCTCGAGTAGGAACTCATCGGATGTTTCTCTACAATGCTTTCAATATAGGTATACTTATCCACTCGGATATCCTGGCACAGTTAGCACCCCGAATCACTGAAACAAAATAAACATCGTGGAGACGGTCATAGTTCCCTCCAGAAATGAGGCCGAATCATACCTAAGACGTCTCACCCCTAAATATGGACGCTATGACCTGAGGACTATACTCACCCTGCTCCTCAAGCCAAGGAATTCACCCACATCATGAAACCTCCCATGATAGTACTAGAGGAGTACGTATTCCTATAAATGTAATCCACACTAATATTTATAAAGCACACAAATATATATACATACTACATCATCACCACGTATATATATATTTAATTAATCCAAGCTACTCCGTGCACAATTACCGTAACACTAGCTTAACATTTCCATGTCTATGTACCGACTTGTAATTTAAATAGATCCCACATTTATTTATTTTGTTCACTCAAGTTGCATCACCCAACTAAATTACCAAGACTCGCTCCTTTGGTCCGAAATTTCATCTTGTAGAACTTATTCCTCAAATTCCACTTATTAAGGTTAACTCCCCTTTTATCTTGAATATTCCATAATTTATCATATAACCCTATAATAAATTAATTCGGACAAATCTGTGCCTAAGCACTCACAGCACTAGCCCCAAAATATCCGAGTGAATTTTCCCGACTCTAAACTTTAATTAACTATGCATTAATTAATTTATCACCTTGGCGTCGCTCAACCAATATATTCAGACTCACTCACTTGGCCCGAAAATACAATATTTAGAATTCATTATTCAAATTCCCCTAATAAAATTTGGCACACTGTAACACCCCGCCTAATAAAATATCGGACGATCACTCATGTACCAAATTAAAATAGGAGTCTCATCTCGTTAATTCTTAACATCATTGTCGAAAACTAAATTAATTAATAATAACCTATTAGGTTGGCGTCAAAATTTTACTTAACTAATCTTTTTAAACAAATTATACAAATAAAACATTCACACTATTAATATAAATGAACTGAAAAAGAAAAAAAAATAATCGAACACTCGGTTTAAAATGATACAATCAAATCAAAGGCCTCACAAAAAGGGCGGTAAAAGAATAAATAAATACAATTGGGCTATCGGCCCGAATACTTCTACAGTACCTCCTATCTATATCTCAAGGATGGAAGCGTTTATAACAAACCTGCATGCATCCACAGCTGCTGCAGCCGATGTCTGACTCGAAGGAATCGTCATCCAGGCATCCCTGTGTCAGGACACCTATATATATATATATATAGAGAGAGAGAGAGAGAGAGAGAAAGAGGGAAAATATAGAAAGGGGTCAGAGCCCGAGTTGTGAAAATATTTTGCAAGTGCATAAATGCTTTATTTAAGAAAAATATGTTTTATCTCATATTTAAATTGATATCGCACTACCATGAGATACCCCTTACCTCTCTTCTAATAGTTCACACCCAACGTATCCCTCTTAACATCCTAGTCAAGCTACTCTACCTAACTAATTCGACACCCCTAAACTCTAAAGGTGCTAAGTAAATCCAGTACTAAGGGCTAAAATTCTCCACAGTCTCAACACTGTTCCATGTTCGTGTGTGGGGTGTCTCGCGAAGCGAAATCCAAACAAGGAACCCCCTCGATACACTATTACTTGGCAGTGTCGATCATCGAGATCCATTAGACCCTCGGTACACAACGTATAATTATATACATACCCATATAATAATATACAATATCCTACTCTCTCATATACATATCACAATATACTTCCGGATTGAATCTCCCGGAATGAGAATTTATCTTTATTCATTTTATCTCTTTACTCTAGTAGAGATATATAATATATTGTTCTCATACACAAGAATTATACTATACACACAAGTATAATAACCATCCCGATGAGATATAACTCGAGGATGCGGTCTCATAGTACCTATCCAAACTCCGGGTTTACTCACTATACCACGGTACCAAGCCAGACTCTCTCTTGGACATGGTAAACAAATACACAACGGTGGATGCGGTCATATTCCCCCTACAAGTGGAGTACATACATCGCACTATAACACAGAACGAGGTGACCTGGGGATAAACTCACCCTAATCCTCAAGCCAGGTGATTCACCCACATCGTGCAACCTCCCTGGATCGCACTCGAGAAAATATATAATTTGACTGTTCCAACCCTACGCCAAAGGAAAGCCCGTGGAAATTAGCCTCTAAGATACACATATACCAATAACACACAGATATATATGTATTCGTATCATTTAATATAGGATATAATCACATCATATATATATATATATATATATATATATATATATCACTCCTCAAATGTATACATGGCTATAATTGCCAATCCCATAATGATATTTAAGTATTCTCTTACATAAATATACCTCACGACTTGATCACTGCTATTCTGACTATCTCGGCACGCGCACTCGAAATCTCCATCAGAGGCACTTAACCACCAATCACTAATTTAACCCAATATATCTCAATACGGGTTTTCCAATTTAAAATATTTTCCTTTGTTCCTTTACCCAACTGCGATATGTAATTAAAATACTCCAACTCATTTACTTAATCCGAAAAGTAAATATAACCCACATCAAAAATCATCTAATCCTTGAAAACCTCAAAAATTACTATTCATGATAATTTCTTACATTCCCAAATGGCACTGAATTATTAAATTTAATTTCCCATAAAAGTGTGGGGTATTACATACTCCCTCCCTCCCCCCCTTACAACGGAATTTCACCCTCAAAATTCAGATACAATCGATACTACCAATACTAACCTAGGATCATGAATCACTCCACATCCTAATGCCTCAAAGTGGAATGGTACTAACCCGATGGCTCTTAACCATACGCTCATTCATCACTCACCTCTAATAAGGTTCTTACCATAACGCACTAGCTTAACTAAATCCTCTATACGCGACAACACTACATCACCTTAAGGTGACTCTAATAACGCCACATCGCACCCATCGTTTCTAGTACCCCAAATAGTGAAAACGAGCCTATAGCTGCCACTCTAATGCCTAAATCCCATAGGAGAATCACGATTCTAAACGTACGCTCATCTCCATCAGGATATCAAATTTCCCTTAAAAAGGAATTTACTCTAACGCTTGACTATCCCGTCAATCTCGTCGCTCATCTTGGGCATGCTACCTCTCATTGCCCCATACAATTGGATTACCATGTACCTCTTATAACATTCCATCCAACACACTCAAAATCCATTTATGACTGCCTCATGGCATAATCTTCAACTTTATATACTACTCCCCTTTTTAGTTCAGCCAATATATAAAACCAACTTACTAAGGTGCCCATACCTTTTTGACTCGTGCCTATCTGCACAACTACTGTAAATGTCTGACATGTACACTCTCTCTAAATAATGGGTCTTATTTCTTTGGCGTAATACTTATACATGGGTTTTCCCAACTCGCAAAATTCCATTCTTACTATACTTGGAAATCCAATCCTTCTCAAGGCTAACCAACCAATCTTCTCGTGGTTACCGCCCAACAATCATCCTATATCGGCGCCACTAACTCTACTCGCCTTACCTCCCAAATTCTAAGATCAAATAATTTCCTACCTACGCAAAATAGTACTATTCTAACGATATCCCTAGTGCCCCAGACCTTCTCAACTTTCGACACTTGCTCAGTTTCATGTGTGGGACATCTCGCAAAGCGAAATCCAGACAAGGAACCCCCTGTTACACTACTCCCTCGCATCGTCGGTCATCGAGATATAACGGTCTAAGGCACACCAACGGGATGTCCTAAGTCGTACCTCGCTAACCAACTAACGTTCTTCTACCATTCTATCCATCCACCCTGGCGAAATGGAAAATCTAACTAATCGGGGCACCTACTTTCTTCTAATAAATTCCGAACATCATACCCAAAACACAATACCTCCAAATTTTGCCTTTTATCCAAGGCCTGACTATAAGCCTCAAATAAATTTCTCTAATTCCTGCCTCACCCAGATACTTCGTGAGAGAACCATATTAGTGCTTCTCCATAGCACTTCTATTTCCAAAAGCATACCCTCATCTCACAACTCATAGCCTATAGTGTTTCCTCCACACTATATAACTCATCATCAAAACTAATATCTTTGCATCCCATAACATCTCTCCACTCCCGACGTCGTAAAGGTTCATGCGTGGAGCGTCTCGTAAGGGAAATCCAAACAAAGAACCCCTCCAATACACTACTACTTAACTTTGTCGGTCATGGAGGTCCGTTAGCTTTAATGTATAACCGGGATAACCCTATCCCCTCATTCAACAAAATGTGTTATGAACTCCTATTCCTTTCCAGGAGACACACTACCAAGCGCTCGTACTAGTACTAAGTCCTTAGTGCAAGCAATAATGAGCTTAAACTCACAGCTCAACACTAAACCCTGCATACGTTAAATCATATCTATAAGGATGCCATGCACTCGTATCACGATAATGAAACATCTACTCACCGAAGTTCCATCTAAACATATAATAAAGGAGAACTCAACCTGTATCCAGGTGAGATATTGCAACAACAATTTGCTCCACCCTGGAACAGCGGACACGATAGTCTTGCAATCATTATCCTGCTATAACTCTGAACAACGAATATCATATTATACTCAAAATAACACCATACTCATATAATGCACACAAACGAGCAATACCAATCTGATATAAACTTAAAATACTAACACCCGCTCTTCACAGTGAATGGAAGAAAATAGATCCCTGTTATCGCGGAAAAACACATAAACCTATACTATACAATGTTATCGATACTATTAGTAAACTAGAATCACACACGAATCTGGGCCTAATAAAGTACTGTGACTCAATCTTGTCACAAAGAATATTACTTCCTTCATCCGAGGTGAAACTCGTGATAATAACTTTGCCAATCTCCCTAATTACTCCAAATGGTTCATGGACATGATATACTTGCCCTAACTGAAACAAAACTACTTAAATTGATGTCCTGCCTCGGCACCCCATTCTTGTCCTTTACCTCCTACCGGGAAAAATCAAAGCGCATTTTTCTACATTCCACGTTGCACATTCCCCACCCATGGTCACCCTGACCAGGTTAATATTATCAGTATTTTGGACCCTACAGCCTTGATCCTGATGATTGCTTTCATAGTTCCTTTAAATTCTTCATTAAAAGGAAAATCCACTACCGGCTTCAACAGTCCTGGTTCAATGAATTCCCCGGGTGGATGTCCACCAATGGGGTTCCATGGATACAAATTCTCCACAAGTGTTAGCAATACTTATCTAGTGAGCCTATCACTCCCCTGAAAGACTATGTCTTCACTGTACCTACGTTACTTCGGTACTAGGTTCACCTCTCCATATCACTCTTTATTCATTGTCGGACTCTGACCGATCCTTATGTGAATAATTAAAAATTGCATTCTTTTCCTTCCTAATCAACTAAAGGAATTTGTGGTTAAAACCGTTCGTGAGATTCCTCTAGGAGCAACACATCCTGCTCCCTCGAATATGGTGACAGTCGTTCCCACCGTTTCAATATTGCACCCACGAGTGAAAAAATTTCCTCTAATTTTCACATATGGGTATTTCCACACCCTGCTCTAAGCCAACGCTTCTGAGCCTTTAACTTCCGTTGAATCACATTACACTTACTTCTATAACTTAAACTTCAACGTATGGTCCTTATCAAGGACCTTTCGAACCTTTTTCCCAATTTACTTCACTGGGTAATTCAAGTTTAGCACCATTCACTACTACAGCGGTACTGGGATACTCATAACTACTATTCTTTAGCAGTCATTGCAACCATCATTTATAATTGCAATAGGGAGAGTGACCTCTGTTGTGGTCCTATTCCCCGATTTCAACTAACCGCTCCAAATAAGTCATGTCTTCTGCTACCCTTGCAATGACCTTCCTTGGTCACCCTTCCTCGACCAGCACACGAGTCTCGAATGAGCGCGCAAAAGATTACTACAATCTTATGAAACGGCAGGAGAACGAAATCTCACAAGAGGAATCAACAACCCTCATCCTAAGGCTCTATATCAAATCGAAAGCGACGCTGAAAGCGTAGTACGTCCGCACAGATTCCTAAGGACACTAGAACCTGATGCTCTGATACCATTTGTGACACCTTGCCTAATAAAATACCGGGTGATCACTCCTGTACCAAATTAAAATAGGAGTCTCATCTAGTTCATTCTTAGCATCACTGTCGAAAACGAAATTAATTATTAATAACCTATTAGGCTAGCATTAAAATTTTACTTAACTAATATTTTTAAAAGAAGTATATAAATAAAACATTCACACTATTTATATAAATGAACTGAAAAAGAAGTAAAATAATCGAACACTCGATTTAAAATGATACAATCAAATCAAATCCGCACAAAAAAAGCGGTAAAATAATAAATAAATACAATTGGGCTATCGGCCCGAATGTTTCTACAGTACCTCCTATCTAGATCTCAAGGATGGAAGCGTCTATAACAAACCTGCATGCATCCACAGCTACTGCAACTGACGTCTCACTCGAAGGAATCGTCATCCAGGCATCCTTGTATCTGGACACCTATATATATACACATATATAGCAAAAGAAGGAAAATATAGAAAGGGGTCAGAGCCCGAGTTGTGAAAATATTTTGCAAGTGCATAAATGCTTTATTTAAGAAAAATATGTTTTATCTCATATTTAAATTGATATCGCACTACCATGAGATACCCCTTACCTATCATCTAATAGAGCACACCTAACATATCCCTCTAAACATCATAGTCAAGCTACTCTGCCAAACTAATTCGACACCCCCAAACTCTAAAGCTCCTAAGTAAACCGAGTACTAAGGGATAAACTTGTCCCCAGTCTCAACACTGTGCCATGTTCGTGTGTGGGGTGTCTCGCGAAGCGAAATCCAAACAAGGAACCCCCTCAATACACTACTACTTGGCAGTGTCGATCATCGAGATCCATTAGACCCTCGGTACACAACGTATAATTATATGCATACCCATATAATAATATACAATATCCTACTCACTCTCATACATATCACAATATACTTCCGGATTGAATCTCCCGGAATGAGAATTTATCTTTATTCATTTTATCTCTTTACTCTAGTACAGATATATAATATCTTGTTCTCATACACAAGTATTATACTATACACACAAGTATAATAACCATCCCAATGAGATATAACTCGAGGATGCGGTCTCATAGTGCCTATCCAAACTCTGGGTTTACTTACTATACCACGGTACCAAGCCAGACTCTCTCATGGACACGGTAAACAAATACACAACGGTGGATGCGGTCATATTCCCCTTGCAAGTGGAGTACACACATCGCACTCAAACGCGAAACAAGATGACCTGGGGATAAACTCACCATGCTCCTCAAGCCAGGGGATTCACCCACATCGCGCAACCTCCCTGGATCGCACTAGAGAAAATATATAATCTAGCCGTTCCAACCCTATGCCAAAGGAAATCCCGTGGAAATAATCCTCTATGATACACATATACCAATCACACACAGATATATATGTATTCGTATCATATAATATATACTATAATCACATCGTATATATATATATATATATATATATATATATATATATATATATATATATATATATATATATATATACATAGATTTACATTTATCACTCCTCAAATGTATACATGGCTATAATTGCCAATCCCATAATGATATTTAAGTATTCTCTTACACAAATATAGCTCACGACTTGATTACTGTTAGGGATTTATGTACTCTCTAAACATCCCAATTCATAACCATATGATAAGTATACCCTTAACTGATCTTTAGCCTATAACCCAACATTTCCATCCTAATCACATCCTAGGATTTACTACTACTCAATCAGTCCATCATTATCCCATCCATAGAAATGTACATGCGTACGTTTTCCAAATAATTTCCTCAAAAGTGCATCTCTTTTCCTAAACATTTGAGAGGCCCCTACCCCAAATTAACCTCTTAAATGAACCAAGGTCAATTCACAACTCCTCAAGTCCTTTAGGACATCACCCTCTATAATACTCTAATTTAGAAGGCCCCTAAGCTTTAAACTCAAAGAGGATAAATAATAACAATCTCCAAAATCTTGGGCTGAAAATAGAGTGCCGGTCGACCGGCCTTGGACCCCCGATCGACCGCGGTTTGTAATTAAGCCTAATATACAAACCAGTAGGCCCTTCTTCATGGATGCGATCGACCATCCATTGGGGCGCGGTCGACTGGTCATACCAGTTGATCAACGCGTGAAAGGTGTGTTCGTGTAAGGAAACAATCGTTGTTTTCATTTCACCGCGATGATACAAACAAACCTAAATTACGACTACGCTTAAGATACAAGTATAGCGATAAGTCGGGGATCAAAAATCCACAGAGACGAGTTGCTAGAATTTATAGGATTTAATACTCCAGAAATAAAAGTGTAAAAGTTAAATTACGAACTAAAAAGGAAAAGATGCATAAAAGGGAAATATTAATCTTGGCAAGTGTAAATTAAACTAGATTAACAAAAGCTGTAAAAACTGTAGGTTACGTCGAATATCCCTCACCCAAGTTAATTAGTATAAAATGGTCACATGGGTCGACGAGTTATTACAAATGCATCTCTTTTTGACAGTTAATTGAATCAAGGATTGTCACGCCCCTAAATCCTCATAAAATCCTAATAAGATTTTGGCGTCAACAAATACCCCGAAAATTACGAATGCAAGGTCGTAAGCCCAGGACATACATGATATTCCCCGTAAAATCTCCTAGGCGTAATAACTAGAACAACGCACCCGAAATAGACCCATAAACTCCATCACCAAAGCAAAGCAACATGTCAACCCCGAATGAGTTTAATCCGGCACAACCTAGACTAATTTAGCTAGAAAGCATATTAAAAAAGTGGTAAAGAAATGCAGTAAATAAACGTGATAAAACTATACTAGAAAGAAATTAAATCAAATCATGTAAATAAAGCATGTAAACCTAATTAGAAAGCATGAATTAAGTAAATACAACTATATTAATGGAGATGGAAGATGAAAGCACAAATTACAAACCCAAATGGCTGTCAATCCAAGAAGAAATGAACAAATGAGCTCTCAGACCTCCAAAATCCTAATCTAAACCATCTAAAATCGATTATATCTATTTTTTACAACAAAAATCCTTTATATAGTAAGTGGAATTAAATTAGAAAAGAAAAGGAAAACGAAAATAAAAGCCAAAATATTAGCTGAAAACAGAGCATCGATCGATCGATCCCTTTGATCGATCGATCGATGGTAAAAATATCAGCCCACTGTCTCAGCTCGATGGCAAAATTCTGAAGGATCGATCGATCGATCCTTTTGATCGATCAATCGATCAAGCAGGGTTGCTTCTCCTTTCCTCCTCATTTGATGTGTTTGGTTTTCTCCTCCGCTAAAATCGTCGTAACTGCTTCGTTCTAAATCGGAATAGCGCACCGTTAACGACCACGCGAAGCTTGAGAGGAGGGATACCATTTTCATTAGATGTTGGTCCAAGTGCCCAAGCTGTGAAAAGACTAAAATTCCCTTGAACATGCGATCGTGTACAGAAATCGAGCGGAATGCGTCCGAATTTCACACTTAGCATCCAAATACCTATAAAAGTTCAATTATCCCCTGCAAAAAAAGTTAACATAGAGATCCGAGGTTATCTAGTTAACGAGCATAAATATAGGGAATAAGATACCCGAGAGAACTAAAATGCGTCGGTTCAGAGGATGAAATACACAATATTTGCATATTATCACCAGTCCCTCGAAAATCTATTTTCCAAAATGCACAAAACCAACCCCAAACTCCATTTTTATGGCCTCAAATCTACACCAACAACACTATATTCATATAATAATGGATTTCTAACTAATAAATCAATAAATTTGGAGGATTAACCCAATTTTCTTAGATTTGGCACTAAAAACCCATTAAACCTTAGTTTTCTCATTTCCCCCATTTCAATTCATTTATTCACTCCATTTACATGGTTTTAACATTAGAAATCATTAAGAGTTTACATTACATCAATATGTAAACTCATACTCAAATTTTCACAAATTTTTTTAAGGGTTCTAACCCAAAATCATATAGTTTACCAACTGTAATATGAGATATATGCACAAAATGAAATAAAGCAAGTACACATTTGCCTGGAGGATAAAATCCGACGACCTCGAGTCGAATCCAGTAGAGTTTGGCCAAAATCTCCATTTTCTCTCTTCCTCTCTCTCTTATCTTTTTCTTTCCTTTCTCCCAGTCGCTCTCTCTCTTATATAGGAGAAAATTATGACACCCCGCCTAACTAAATACCGGGTGATCGGTACTTAATTAAATATATTCAAGGTGAACGGTCGGTTCATTCTTAGCATCACTGTCGCAGAAATATACTTTCCAATTTAAACACCCTAAATAATTAAGCTAAGTGTCAAAACCATTTAAAACTTTATTCCCATTTTATTAAATCCAATTATAAAAAAAACTTTAATAAGTATCAGTTTAAGATTCACACAATTATTAAGACTGGAAATAAACACCCATAAATTTAATCATTCAGATAATCCAATACCAACTTTAAAACTACGAAGGAAAAAACCATCCTGACAGTAATCAAATCCCAAAGAGTAAAAGAGCTAAATAATTAAACATAATCTCTGACAAATCCAACTGAATAAGGAGATGGGCGACACATGCCCTACTAATCATAACTAGAATGAGAGTAGATTCAACATCGAGGTAGTCTAAGTAATGTCATGCATCTCCCACATCGAGGTAGTCCGGTCCAAAGAATCTACGCAAGACGCCCATGTGGCCGGGCACCTGAAATATATACATATATATATATATACAAGAGAAAAGAGATAACAGGAAACGGTTCAGAGCCCGAGTGTAAAACAGTTTAAAATTAGTTTAGCAAGTATTTAAAATGCTTACCTACTAATGCAACAACCATGTCAATATGCGACACTCTCTTGAGATTTCTCCCCTCTCATCTAGGTGCGCACCTACCGTACTAATAAATCTCATCAATTTACCTATCTTATTCTCCACAATGATTTCTCACGTGAAAAGCGAAGTTATGTGTAATACCCCGTACTTTTGGCTATAATTATTTTTGGGATTAATTAATTAATTAGCGTATTAATTGGAAATTAATCCGGGTTAAAAATACTAATGTGATGCGAATTGGTATTTGATTATGTGCATATATGATTATATATGAACTTGGAATTTGAAAATTTGTCGTGGGATTTATATACGGCATTTTAGAAATTTTGTTGAGACGCGTGGGACCGCCGCATCACGGTATATTATTTTATTAATAAAAGTGAATTTAAAATCTATAATCCATATGGTCGTTTTGAGTGCGCCAACGCGTCCGGAAGGGTCGAGATAGTCAGAAAACACTAGCCGGGGGTATAGTTTGGGTTCCGGGGTATTTTTAGGCCATCCCGGCACCATAAAGGGTATTTTAGTAATTTGGTATTTTTGGGTAATTAAAAGTGACGAAAATGGAGAGTTGTAATCTGATAAGGATTGACCGAACCAACCTTTATTAACCCCATAAGCTACGTAGGTTATCATTTAGTCTTCCAACTCTCCCTAAGAAAACCCTAGCCACCATAGCCATCTTTGGAAGAAGAAAGCTTGGAGAAGGAGAGAGAGATAGAGGAATTCTGCAGAGATTCTTCACCAAATCAACACCAAATCCGAAATCAAACCAAGGCAAGTGGTTTAATTATGTTTAACTTCAGCAAATGTTCTTTCCATGTTAGCAAATTGAAGATTTATAATTGTTATTGGAGGATGAATGAAAACCCATGATTAATTGAACTTAGGTCTGAATTTTGAGGATAAATTGCATGTAGAATAGTTGGTGACAATTAATCTGATGTGAATACATGATTGGGTGAAAGAAAAACGAATTAAATTCTGGGATTTGATGATGATATTATGTTAGGGTTCATGTTCTTGAGAAAATCTGGAAAAACTAAGTTTTTGATGAAGATTGATCCATATGTAACCTTTAGATGTTGAATTATTGATTTATGGACGTTAGTAATACTGTAGGATTGTTATATGGCATTACTACGACGTTATATCTGAGAATCATACGTTAGAAATTAGTTTTGGGATGGATTAAAATCTGCAAAACGAAGTAGTCCGTAGCCATACCTGTTCGATCGATCGATCGACATTCATCAGTCGATCGATCGACTATATCGATCGAGCGACATTCATAGGTCGATCGATCGACCTTCCCAGAATGTGAAATATTCCTTAATTTGATTTTAATGGTGGAAACTCTCAGAGAATATGTTTGTAGACCTTATGAATACCCTCACCCTTGAGGAAGACCAGTAGGTGTGATTATTATAGTGGACTTTAATTAGAATACAATTCGAAGAATTATTCTAGATTATTGAAATTTGTTAAGTGAGATAACGTTTGGGTTAATAGTGTAGAATTGAGTAATTTAATGAAATAAGGTTTAGGGCAGAAGTAAAGACCTTAAGAATAAAGATGTTATATTTGGGAATAATCGGAACTTAATAGTCTATTTAAGATAGATTTTAAGGATAAGGGATTACGGCGTGAGACGTGTCGGCAATTTAACCTTATATTAACGGGAGACTTGAAATACATAAGTTTGGTATAATGGTATAATGATGTAGAAAATACCTTATTAAAATGGTGATATCTAAGATGTGTGAATGCTTAGTATATAGTTTATGTGTATAACATACCTACCATACTTGCTATCACGGGGGAGGTTACGTTCGCTTAGGACCCTCTAATCCTTGTGTGCCTACGGGGGGGATATAGACTGGTACCTTAATGAACATAGGTCATTGAAAGACTTATTGTGATATTAATAAGTCCGCTGATCATGGGAGCGTAGGTATGTGCGTGACCCATGTGATGGTGACTGTGTTCGCCTCCATTATTTGTGATGTTGTTATCGGTAAACTATTCCTGAGAGATTCGGAATATGTAATCCTTATGTACGTGATGTACCGGGATGGATAGCAGAGTATGTGTGCGCCGCTGCTTAGTTCTCGGGGTGCTTGTGTCGTATATTTATGATGTGAATAATATACGCTTAAATTAATGGAAATCCTCATGTTAATGTTGTAAAAATATTACGGTATTGTTTCGAGTTATATAATGAGTTAGCTGATAGTTATATCAATGGTAAAGTTAGTAACTGAGTTTACGTTAAACCTCTATTAAATTACGAGCGTTGTTATGTTAAATTAACCAAGTAAAATGGGTAGAACCTTTGGTAGTCTAGCTAGTTACGTTGTCACTTAGCTAGTGGAAAGGGTAGTTATAGATGGGTACTTACGTTAGGAGTGCACAGTTAGTCGAGAGGTGAGAATTTAATGTGAGTGCACGTCCTAACATGTACTTTGCATTTAATGTTTTAAATGTTTTTAAAGCACTTGCAGGTTTTTAAAATGATTTCTACTTTCGGGCTCTGACCCATTTGCTTTCAAATATATTTTCTTGTAAAACCATTTTAGGTGCCCAGCCACAAGGACACCAAGCATAGGATTCTCATTCAGGTGACGAGTTGTAGCTGTTTGTGGAAGCTACAGGGACTTGATTTTAGACGCCTCTCTCATTTGGATTCCAGTCTCAGCATCTATCAGTTGTAGGGCATGTTGCCCAATTCAATTAGACATTTTTACATTTCAGTTTCCAGACTCTAGCATGTATTGCTCAGTATTCAGTTTTAATTATTTATTTCAAGTTTACTTATCAGTTGTGGGATTTGTATTGAGGAGTTTTTCCTCCAGAGTTTATTTACATTCTATGATGGTTATTTGCTTTACTTCAGTATGGTGAATGGTGTTATTTAGTTATTCATTACTCTTGTTGCATGTTAATCAGATTTAATAAAATTTGGCACTTACTTTTTAAATACTAGGTGGTTAGTAATCTTTAAAATGTTTTCTACAGTGATGCTATTAACTGAGCCAACTTGGCATTTTCAATTAATTTTATAAAGGAGTATCTACCCGGTGTTTAATTAGTCGGGGTGTCACAGGTGGTATCAGAGCATCAGGTTCTAGTGTCCTTTAGGATCTGTACGGCTATTATGTTTTTGCTACGTTTCCTTTGATATAGAGCCCTATATTTTAGGACTGTTGTACTCTTTTTGTGTGTACGTTTCGTTCTTCAGCTATTTTAAGTTTATAAACCGTGAACTTATAAACTTTGTTCTTATTTCAGATGCCTCCACGACGTGCACGACGAGTTCCCAGGAATGCAGTGCCCGAACCCCAGCCCGCTCCAGTTCAGGGCATGTTGAACGCCGCTGAGGTTGCAGCTATAGTAGCTCAAGCGGTGAATGCCGCGATTGCCGTTATTCAGCAGGCACCGCCTCAGGCGCCGGATGCCGCGCCAGCACAGGTTAATGCATTTCCGTCTGCTTGGGAGCGTGTACGTGACGCTTTTCAGAAAGCGCATCCGCCAGAGTTTACAGGTAGCTCAGACGTGGTAGTCTCGAGCCAATGGAGGAAGGATATGCAGAGGCACTTGAGGATGCATGAGTGCTCTGATGTTCAGAAGCAGGTGCTAGCTACTTTCAAGCTAGTTGGATCTGCGCTGCAGTGGTGGGAGTCCATTACCACCGCGAAGGAGAGGGATACCCTCACCATTCAGGAATTCTGGGTGCGGTTTGACCGCAAGTATTTTCCGTCCGCAGTTCATACAGAGATGAGGAGGAAACTGATGAGTTTGAAGCAGGAGAGCAAGACAGTGGCCGAGTATGAGGCCGAGTTCACTAACCTGTTGAATATCGTTCCAGACGAGATTCCAACAGAGAAGAAGAAGATAGAGAAGTTCACTGATGGGTTGAATTGGAGGATCCGTCAGCATCTGCTAGGGAACCTATCGTTGGCCATGTATTCTGATGTGGTTAACGCTGCATTACTACACTGCCAGGACCACCGTTTTCATATGGCCGAGGGCAAGCGGTCAGGGGAGTCTAGCCATCAGGGCAGGACTGGAGGACATGGTGCCAGCGGGGCACAGACCGGTCAGGGGCAGAGACAGACTGAGCAGGGTACCCAGCAGGGGGACAATAAGAGGTTCCGGTCAGGGAACTACAGGCAGGGACAGGGAGGTTTCCGTCAGGGCCATCAGGGTCCAAACGGTCAGCAGGGCCAACAGGGGCAGAATGGGCAGCAGTTCCATCAGGGCCAGCAGGGCCAAGGGAGGAATGGTAACGGCCACCAGGGCCGGGGACAGCAGGGGCAGAGGGGAGGAAACTTCCCAGGGAAGTGCTTTACTTGTGGCAAGACTGGCCATAAGAAGCAGGATTGTCCTCATAGGGGCAGGGCCCCACAGCAGCAGCAGCAGGGTGCTCGCCAGGAGCCACAGAGACCTATGTTTCCCGCCGCTCTTCCTGCACCGCCACAGATGGCAGCATTGCCACCCATCCCAGCAGTCCCAGCTCAGCAGGGTCAGCTACAGTATGGACGTATCTACAACGTTCACCAGGCTGCAGTTCCACAGGCACCGCCCGCGATCGAGGGTACGTTTCCTATCCATGGCACTATGGGTCGGGTGTTATTTGATACGGGTGCTACACACTATTTTATTTCTACACACTTCGCGAAAGCTTTAGGATTGTTAGCTACGGCAGAGAGCACAGTGACGTGTGTCGACTCACCATTAGGGAGTGGGTCACTTATTTTCTTTATATGCCGGGGAGTGGGGGTAGAGGTTGGTGGTTTGGTATTACCTGTGGACATGTTAGTGTTAGACATGCATGTTCACGATGTGATCATCGGTATGGATTGGCTCGTAGCATATAGGGCCATGATTGATTGCTTCAGCGGGAGCATTGTTTTTGCCATTCCGGGGCAAGAGATGTTTGTAGTGGCGATGCCTCGCCCTGAGGGAGGATCGACCGCTCATCTGTACTACATAGAGGAGGATACCTCTAAGGAGGTTGTGATTCCTTTAGATTCGATCCCGGTTGTCATGGAGTATTCGGATGTGTTTCAGGAGATACCAGGCTTACCGCCCAGTCGAGAGATAGACTTCGTTATAGATTTGCTACCGGGTACGAGACCTATAGCACGTGCACCGTACCGTATGGCTCCAGCTGAGATGCGAGAGTTATGGGATCAGATAGAGCAGCTGTTAGGGCAGGGCTTTATTCGTAGGAGTACCTCACCTTGGGGCGCTCCAGTTTTGTTTGTTAAGAAGAGGGACGGTTCACTGAGGTTGTGTGTGGACTACCGAGAGTTGAATAAGGTCACGATACGGAATAAGTATCCGTTGCCTCGAATCGATGACTTATTCGACTAGTTGAGAGGAGCTTCTTTCTTCTCGAAGATTGACTTGAGGTCGGGATACCATCAGTTGCGTATCAGGGAGGAGGATGTCTCGAAGACTGCGTTCTTGTCGAGATATGGTTCTTATGAGTTTCGGGTTATGCCTTTCGGCTTGACCAACGCTCCAGCTGTGTTTATGGACTTGATGAACAGAGTGTTCAGAGATTTTCTAGATCAGTTTGTCATCGTCTTCATTGATGACATTCTGGTTTACTCTCAGATAGAGGAGGAGCACGCCGGGCATTTGAGGCAGGTTTTGCAGACACTTCGTCAGAACGAGCTGTATGCAAAATATGAGAAGTGCGGGTTTTGGCTGAAGGAGGTCCAGTTCTTGGGTCACATTATTTCCGACCAGGGAATATCTGTCGATCCGGGGAAGGTGTCAGCGGTGAGGGAGTGGGGACAGCCCACGACACCAACGGAGATTCGTAGTTTCTTGGGTCTAGCAGGATACTACAGGAGGATTATTCGGGGTTTCTCGGAGATAGCAGGTCCTTTGACACATCTTACTCGTAAAGGTGTGCCGTTCATTTGGAGTGATGCCTGTCAGTTGGCATTCGATGAATTGAAGGACAAGTTGACCTCAGCACCTGTGTTAGCATTGCCGAGACCGGGAGTTGAGTATTTGGTTTACACCGATGCGTCTTTGCAAGGGCTTGGAGGTGTTTTGCAGCAGGAGAGACAGGCCATAGCTTATGCTTCCCGTAAGCTTAAGCCTCATGAGAAGAATTACCCCACGCATGATTTGGAGTTGGCGGCAGTGGTATTTGCCTTACGGATTTGGAGGCACTATCTTTTGGGGGAGAAGTTTCAGCTGTTCACGGACCATAAGTCCCTACAGTATCTGTTCACGCAGAAAGAATTGAACATGCGGCAGCGTAGGTGGCTTGAGTTTGTGAAGGACTACCAGTTCGACATCCAGTACCACCCGGGTAAGGCTAACGTGGTAGCAGACGCGTTGAGCCGCAGGCCAGCAGATGAAGTGGCAGAGGTATGGAAGGCTAAGTGGAAGGAATTGGGACACCAGGATGCAGTGGCACGATCTTTCATGTCTGTGATGACCGTTACACCGCAGATTGTCACGAAGGTAGTACGGGCACAGGCCGATGACTCGTTCTGTCAGGAGCAGATAGTTCGATTGCTAGCAGAGGGAGACGAGTCCTATACCGTTAGCTCAGACGGGGGATTGCGCTTCAATGGGAGATTAGTAGTTCCGGAAGGGGAAGAATTGCGGCACGATGTTATGGTTGAGTCGCACGGCTCACGGTTCGCGGTACATCCTGGAGGGGACAAAATGTACCAAGACATGAGACGGCAATATTGGTGGAGCGGTATGAAGAAAGATATCGCTGAGTTTGTCTCGAAATGCGCCACTTGTCAGCTTGTAAAAGTGGACCATCAGAGACCAGCAGGATTGCTACAGCCGTTGGAGGTTCCGGTGTGGATGTGGGAGAGCATATCCATGGATTTTGTCACGGGGTTGCCTACGTCGCAGAGGGGTCACGACTCCGTTTGGGTAATTGTGGACAGGTTGTCCAAGGTCGCTCACTTCTTACCCGTAAGGACTGACTACACTACGGGACAGTATGCCCAGCTTTTCATTTCAGAGATTGTGAGACTTCACGGTGTGCCCCTAAATATCGTGTCTGACAGAGACAAGATATTTGTTTCGAGGTTTTGGGAAAGTTTCCAGGAGGCCATGGGCACGGAATTGCGGTTGAGTACGGCTTATCACCCGCAGACCGATGGGCAGACAGAGCGCACCAACCAGATGTTGGAGGACATGCTACGCATGTGCATTATTGACTTCGGGGGTGGATGGGAGCAGTACCTTCCACTGGTGGAGTTTGCTTACAACAACTCCTATCAGTTCACGATTGGCATGGCTCCGTTCGAGGCATTGTACGGTAGGCCTTGTCGTTCCCCAGCATGTTGGTTGGAGGTGGGGGACAACAAACTACTTGGGCCGGAAGTGATTCAGGATACTTCGGCAAGGATTGAGTTGATTCGGAGTCACATTCGGGTAGCTCAAGACAGGCAGAAGAGTTATGCTGATGCGAAGAGATTTTTCAGGGAGTTCCAAGTGGGGGACCAGGTTTTGCTCAGAGTATCTCCTATGAAGGGGATTATGCGTTTCGGGAAGAAGGGGAAGTTGGCACCGAGGTATGTGGGGCCGTTTCCTATTATTGAGCGGATAGGACCGGTTGCGTATAGACTTGGACTACCGGAGCACTTGCATCGGATTCACAACGTGTTCCATATTTCCTCGCTGAGGAAATACCTTAGGGACAATTTGGCTCATTCTCACATTGCTGTGGAAGACATCGATCTCCAGCCGGATATCTCTTATGAGGAAGGGCCGATTGCTATTTTGGACCGAAGCGAGAGGAAACTACGGTCAAAGATAGTCCCGTTAGTGCGTGTTCAGTGGCGACATCACAATGTCGAGGAGTCCACATGGGAGCGCGAGGATGAGATGCGCGAGCGTTATCCAGAGCTGTTTTTAGCAGGTACTTTCTAGTTTCGAATTTCGGGACGAAATTCAGTTATTAGGGGGGAAGTATGTAATACCCCGTACTTTTGGCTATAATTATTTTTGGGATTAATTAATTAATTAGCGTATTAATTGGAAATTAATCCGGTTTAAAAATACTAATGTGATGAGAATTGGTATTTGATTATGTGCATATATGATTATATATGAACTTGGAATTTGAAAATTTATCGTGGGATTTATATACGGCATTTTAGAAATTTTGTTGAGACGCGTGGGACCGCCGCGTCACGGTATATTATTTTATTAATAAAAGTGAATTTAAAATCTATAATCCATATGGTCGTTTTGAGTGCGCCAACGCGTCCGGAAGGGTCGAGATAGTCAGAAAACACTAGCCGGGGGTATAGTTTGGGTTCCGGGGTATTTTTAGGCCATCCCGGCACCATAAAGGGTATTTTAGTAATTTGGTATTTTTGGGTAATTAAAAGTGACGAAAATGGAGAGTTGTAATCTGATAAGGATTGACCGAACCAACCTTTATTAACCCCATAAGCTACGTAGGTTATCATTTAGTCTTCCAACTCTCCCTAAGAAAACCCTAGCCACCATAGCCATCTTTGGAAGAAGAAAGCTTGGAGAAGGAGAGAGAGATAGAGGAATTCTGCAGAGATTCTTCACCAAATCAACACCAAATCCGAAATCAAACCAAGGCAAGTGGTTTAATTATGTTTAACTTCAGCAAATGTTCTTTCCATGTTAGCAAATTGAAGATTTATAATTGTTATTGGAGGATGAATGAAAACCCATGATTAATTGAACTTAGGTCTGAATTTTGAGGATAAATTGCATGTAGAATAGTTGGTGACGATTAATCTGATGTGAATACATGATTGGGTGAAAGAAAAACGAATTAAATTCTGGGATTTGATGATGATATTATGTTAGGGTTCATGTTCTTGAGAAAATCTGGAAAAACTAAGTTTTTGATGAAGATTGATCCATATGTAACCTTTAGATGTTGAATTATTGATTTATGGACGTTAGTAATACTGTAGGATTGTTATATGGCATTACTACGACGTTATATCTGAGAATCATACGTTAGAAATTAGTTTTGGGATGGATTAAAATCTGCAAAACGAAGTAGTCCGTAGCCATACCTGTTCGATCGATCGATCGACATTCATCAGTCGATCGATCGACTATATCGATCGAGCGACATTCATAGGTCGATCGATCGACCTTCCCAGAATGTGAAATATTCCTTAATTTGATTTTAATGGTGGAAACTCTCAGAGAATATGTTTGTAGACCTTATGAATACCCTCACCCTTGAGGAAGACCAGTAGGTGTGATTATTATAGTGGACTTTAATTAGAATACAATTCGAAGAATTATTCTAGATTATTGAAATTTGTTAAGTGAGATAATGTTTGGGTTAATAGTGTAGAATTGAGTAATTTAATGAAATAAGGTTTAGGGCAGAAGTAAAGACCTTAAGAATAAAGATGTTATATTTGGGAATAATCGGAACTTAATAGTCTATTTAAGATAGATTTTAAGGATAAGGGATTACGGCGTGAGACGTGTCGGCAATTTAACCTTATATTAACGGGAGACTTGAAATATATAAGTTTGGTATAATGGTATAATGATGTAGAAAATACCTTATTAAAATGGTGATATCTAAGATGTGTCAATGCTTAGTATATAGTTTATGTGTATAACATACCTACCATACTTGCTATCACGGGGGAGGTTACGTTCGCTTAGGACCCTCTAATCCTTGTGTGCCTACGGGGGGGATATAGACTGGTACCTTAATGAACATAGGTCATTGAAAGACTTATTGTGATATTAATAAGTCCGCTGATCATGGGAGCGTAGGTATGTGCGTGACCCATGTGATGGTGACTGTGTTCGCCTCCATTATTTGTGATGTTGTTATCGGTAAACTATTCCTGAGAGATTCGGAATATGTAATCCTTATGTACGTGATGTACCGGGATGGATAGCAGAGTATGTGTGCGCCGCAGCTTATTTCTCGGGGTGCTTGTGTCGTATATTTATGATGTGAATAATATACGCTTAAATTAATGGAAATCCTCATGTTAATGTTGTAAAAATATTACGGTATTGTTTCGAGTTATATAATGAGTTAGCTGATAGTTATATCAATGGTAAAGTTAGTAACTGAGTTTACGTTAAACCTCTATTAAATTACGAGCGTTGTTATGTTAAATTAACCGAGTAAAATGGGTAGAACCTTTGGTAGTCTAGCTAGTTACGTTGTCACTTAGCTAGTGGAAAGGGTAGTTATAGATGGGTACTTACGTTAGGAGTGCACAGTTAGTCGAGAGGTGAGAATTTAATGTGAGTGCACGTCCTAACATGTACTTTGCATTTAATGTTTTAAATGTTTTTAAAGCACTTGCAGGTTTTTAAAATGATTTCCACTTTCGGGCTCTGACCCATTTGCTTTCAAATATATTTTCTTGTAAAACCATTTTAGGTGCCCATCCACAAGGACACCAAGCATAGGATTCTCATTCAGGTGACGAGCTGTAGCTGTTTGTGGAAGCTACAGGGACTTGCTTTTAGACGCCTCTCTCATTTGGATTCCAGTCTCAGCATCTATCAGTTGTAGGGCATGTTCCCCAATTCTATTAGACATTTTTACATTTCAGTTTCCAGACTCTAGCATGTATTGCTCAGTATTCAGTTTTAATTATTTATTTCAAGTTTACTTATCAGTTGTGGGATTTGTATTGAGGAGTTTTTCCTCCAGAGTTTATTTACATTCTATGATGGTTATTTGTTTTACTTCAGTATGGTGAATGGTGTTATTTAGTTATTCATTACTCTTGTTGCATTTTAATCAGATTTAATAAAATTTGGCACTTACTTTTTAAATACTAGGTGGTTAGTAATCTTTAAAATGTTTTCGACAGTGATGCTATTAACTGAGCCAACTTGGCATTTTGAATTAATTTTATAAAGGAGTAGCTACCCGGTGTTTAATTAGTCGGGGTGTCACATTATAACATTTATTTTAGGAAATCATTTCCTTCAAGACTCCTTACGTTATTTAAAACAACTCATTACCGTTATAAAGTTCCCGGACACTTATAATAAAGTTGAAGCATTTATTCATTTCTTATCTACTTACACGCACAATAGAAAGTTCCCATATATATATATATATACGTATATATATTAGTCACACATATAATATATATACTAATGGCACCTCACATAAGATCTAAGGTGTTGGCATACTCTGCTATCAAGTCCTCGTATCACACAAACTAAGGGAAATACTAGTTCGGAATCACTCTCGAACCGTATTAACACAAAACACAAACAAATGGAGGCGAAGCATAGTTCCCAGTCCTAAGAGGTCAGCACATATCCACACGTCTCTTAAGACCATATGACTATAACTCAGGGTACAAGTCGTTATCCCCCATAAAGGTCCAATCGAGATAATACTGTCCCGGCGTGGAAACCCCCGTGATAGCAAGTAGTTCGGGTACGATTTTTACACAGATATATAATATATGCACAGTCACACAGTCATATATATATAAATATTCACATTTCTAAATTAGGTGTGCTCACGACCCATGATCATAATTATTCGTTATTAACACATTTTACTTTATTATTACGCATATGAACTCGTCGTTTTTATTCTCATTTATAATGCATTTCATACTCACTTCTCCTTTCTCGAAGTGTTCTAAGTATCATATCAGTAGGCATACACTCACTTGCATTTGGGTCTAACTCCCTTACGAGTCTCGATCTTTTTATTAAATATATGCAGGATTTCTTATACACACGAATCATTCCTCCTTAACCCAAAATCTCATCCTACACTAAAATGTTACTCAACGGGGTCTACCTAGGCCCTACTAGTCTTATTTATATCCCATTATACTGCAACAACAACAATCAAGGGTTCCCATGCATCTTAATCGGATTAAACCAATGGATGAGAAATATGCAATTTTCCAGGGGGGTCGATCGATCGAAGAAAAGGGGTCGATCGATAGATCAATCAATCGATCGATCAAGTAGTTCTTGCCCAGAAACTGCAAATTAAACCTACGGGTTTCATCTTCCAATCTCTCCAAAAATGTTATTAACAAGTCTAAAATTCTCAAATAACGATACTACAAGTTCTATATACATATATACAAGATTTCCTACGTGAAACATGTATAAAAACATCAACGATATCGAATTAATGGGGTAAAATTGACATAATTTTCAAGAACCCTAGTTTTGGAAGAATTATCCATTCCTCTAATAATCACCCATATTTCTTGTTTCTAAACTCATAGTAATTCGTGGGTAATCCTCTACATGTGATGGTTATATCCAGAATATATTGAATCTCTCTAAACATGCGATATAAAGCCTCCAATTTAACAATTTCTTTCATAAAATAAGATCTTGGCAATCCTAAACTAACATGGGTGAGGCATTAACCAAAAATAAAGCAAGATAGATACTTGCCTGAAATTCAAGGTTCTGATTTTGTGGATGAAATGGTATGGTTGCGTTTTTCGTCGCACGATCTACGTTTTGGTGGTGGTGGTGGTACAACCGGATGAGTTCTTGGTCTTGGATTGCTTGGAAAGCTCTCCAACTCCTTCTCTAATGGACGTTCTTTGATTTTTTGTTTGTTAGCCCTAGAAGACAACTCCTAAAGGCTAATATATCCTTAGGAAATTCGTGGGTTTAATTCCCCAAAAATATAAAATGTCCAAAATACCCTCCCGGGATGTCAATTAGGCCTAAAAATGCCCCGAGACCCAAATTAAACCCCCGGGTACACTCTTCTGACTATCTCGACCCTTCCGGACACTTTGGTGTACTCAAAATGACCATACGAGCAACTTATAATTTATTCACTTTATATAATAATAATTTAGTCCTGACACGACACAGGCGCGTCCCGACTTAAATTTTCATAATTGCCATTCTATTCACTCGTGACCATTTTTATAACATCGATCTTATATATTACTTTACTCATCTAGTAATATTCAACAATTTCTAATAATTACTAACTCTTGTCATGCTAGTAAATATTTAAAACAAATTTCTCGATTAATATTATATTAATTCATCTTAATTAAATTTAATAATTGCCTAAATTTAAAAGCCATAAAAATACGGGGTATTACATACTTCCCCCCTAATAACGGAATTCGTCCCAAAATTCAAAAAATAGGGCCTACCTGGCAAAACTGTTCTGGATATCTTGTCAGTACGCAAACTATCTACATAGTAAGGCACTCGATCACTATTGCCCCCGCCTCACGGCAAGCTTGTTTAATACTCTCATTAACAACACTTCATATTGTGCTCCTAACCGACAATATTCACATAAGACAAGCATACATATTATTAATTCCCATTATTTCAATATCATTGGAAGACCGTACCTCATTACATAACAACTGCTCGAATTTATCTAAACACAAAACCCCCATTCTGAGAGAAGCCATACGAATATCTGACCACTCTTATTCGCCTAAAATAGTCATGAAATTCCACCATAAACATCGTATTATTCTCGACCGATCCAAAATTCTGATTATCCGCTCACCTCTAAACATACAGAAGGCGAATAGTTAAGGTTCATCCACACCAAAGCCTCAATAAGCACCTCGTTCATGACAAACAGGTACGAGTGCTTCCACGGAGCTCTACCCTACTAAACTTCACTTGCTAGTTATATTCATTCTGAAATGAAATGATCACCAAGATTACAAGATTAGCCACATGCGGCTACACTAATCGTTAATCACCGTGCGCCTACTCCTCGGCTATGGGTGATATCTCCTACTCATAATGAAATGTTATCTCCGTTGTTTCCTGAAATCCCATATTAAAGGTGGGATTCACAAATCTCATCCCGATTCAGAAAATAATACCGTGTAGGGCCACGTACCAGCGCAATCCCTTCCTTTTAAAGGAAAACTGGGGCACACTAGTTAATATTGTAAATCACTCCAAAGTAATGTCAATCACTTCCTTCTTGGGCGACTTACTCCACATTTTCAGATGAACCCTTGGTCTTACCTTGAAGATGGCAACCCATCCAAGGACTTTACTGACTTTATCGCCCTCTTTCGATAGAGGAATTATTGATAACCACAAAATCTCTAGTTGATCCCCTTATTCCACCGATCTCTATCTATGAGTGGTGCATGCAGAGACAACTCACTATGTCCCGCTTAACATTGACTTTCCTTGAAATGTCTCACATTAAGTGACACTTAATGCTCCCCTTCCTTCCTTGGTGTATATCGAAAGTTCCGACCCGTGCACTTTTCTCCACGATGCGCACTTTTGGATCTTTTATACCATACTAACATTATCACTCTTTGTTTGCACAACTCTATCTAAACATTTGACTAATTACAACTTCGTCCCGAGTGTTCTCCATATAGTTAAATTCTACCCTTCTCAAGGAATACCCCTTTGTAAATGGTTTCCCAGAGCTTTTCAACCAGATTCGGCGTGCTACTCTGATCGTACACGTATATATGGATTTATCGTTCTTCTTGCGATGCTTAATCCACTCTACTACTTCCACCTCGTAATGCTAGTCCCACAAACATCTTTTCCACATGTCCATTTCCACGTCCCCTCAACTCGGACGATTCGATCATCAGATAACCAGGATGCCCACACATCCTATAAACGGTGCATACTAGCGTAAGTATCACATACTCTACACACCTAATACCCAATTCTTTATTTTCCCTAGTGCTCGCAACATGATTACAACACTTGGATACTCTCAATCACCCTAGAAATCAAAATTTTAAATCCTTCTTATCATCATTCCACCCCTTAACTCGTGGTGATAAAACAAAACTTTCAATTCTTTCTTACCACATAACCGGCTCCACTGGCCTTAAATCAAAATTCAACTTCTAACTCACAGATATAATTACTTGATCCTATTTCGACCGGGGTACCGAACTCATGGACTAATGACCAAACGTCTCCCTATTTCCAACCTTACGCTAAGTTTCATGCGTGGGATGTCTCGCAAAGCGAAATCCAAACAAGGAACCCCCCCCCCCCCCGATACACTACTGCCTAGCATTGTCGGTTATCGAAATCTGTTAGGCCCTCCGTCCATAGCATGTACCCCTTTATTCCGTCTCTTGATAGAAAAGTTACATCTCTTCCCGTAACTATACTTAACAATGAACATTTTGCCAATTGTACAATCATTCAATATTAGTGGTCATCACACTCCATAAACCTCGAATACATACGCTCGGGGATTTCGAAATCTTGTCCCCAAACATATGGGTCCAACTCTTAACTCTCACATCTCTAAAGTATATATATCAATGTGATCTTCCTATCACCAAGTCTTGAGCACTAAACATCATAATGAGTTAAATCTTTTCACTCCACAGTAAACCCAATGCATACTAAATCATAACAACAAGGTCTCTATACACTCCGGGATCGAATATTTCGGGCACACTATCCCCTCCGAGTCCCTAAGGTAGATAATGTAAGTGTGAGTCCGGCCCTCTCGCAGGTGAGGCCTCGCCAGAACAAAACATGTTGCACTAATGCAACCATTTCGATAGCATCGCAATAACTACCTACTATCGTACTAATCATTACTATAAAGTTGTAACCAAAACAATATCATACTCGTATACCACATCACTAAAACGAGTAATCTCAATAAAGTATATACACTATCAATACACCATTCATCCTCCGCGGATAGCGCTAAAGATAATCCCGCTACACGAGGAAAATATTCACAGGTGTTTGTACTTATAGGCGTTAAACTCGTCTCACTTGCTAATCTAGCAACGAATAAAGAAGTAGGGACTCGCTCGGGTCACATAAAACACGCCTCATCCTTCGAGGATAAAACTCATACTTTTACCTTGCCGATCGTGTTGGCTATACAGGTGGTCCCCGAACGTGACACACTTGTCTAAACCAAAACAAAACTACTTTAATCGTTGTCCCTTACTAGACACTATACTCTTATCCCCTATACTCGCTTCGGGAAAAATATTTTAGCATGTGTGATTTCATTCTCAACAAAATACCTCGATACTTAATCCACTTATCACCTAAAATACATTCGAAAACTCATGAACGACTGGAATCGAATTTAGGAGAATCACAATCTCCTTAGAGGTATCATCCTTTATATAATAAAAATAGGTGAAAGATCCCCCTTCTGGGTGAGGCATCGCCACTCAAACATCTCATGTCCCGCAATGACAAAGGTAATAATCCTACCGAATCAATTTATCATGGCTCTATGCATAGCGAGCCAATCGATGCCAAATTATTGACGTCGTTCTCACGTATGACTAAAACTAGTATGACTGCAGGTAAAACCAAACTACCAAACTATATACCTACACCTCGGCGTATACGAAAAATAAATAACCCTTTCCCCGATGATGAGTCTACGCATGACACCGTACTTTAGTAATGTCTAAAAATTCTAAGGTCCGCGCCAAGAGAGTATCTATAAAACAGTATAACGCCCCAGTATTAAATAAAATGTGCCCCACAGTACTAGAAGGAAAGAACGTACCATCAATGGACGATGATGGCTGCTGGGTTTCAGCATGTTGGGCGTCGTGCACACATTCATGTTATTTCTGCCCCTGCTGCTGGGGTATCTTACTCTTATTTGGGCAATCCTGCCTCCGGTGACCCATCCTACCGCAATTAAAGCATCTACCTCTAAACTGTTTCATTTTACGGCCCTGTTGAGTATCTTGACGAAAAATGGCATTCGGTTGAGGACAGTCCCTCCACTTGTGACCCATTTGTACACACTTATAGCAGGGTCCTGAAAGTTCTCGCTGGTTGGTTTGGAGTTCCTTTCCAGACTGATCCAGACAAGTTCGACGTTCATGACCGTCCATTCCACATTTGAAACACCTCTTCGTGACTTCACTCGGACCCCGGATTTGTTGGCCCTGACGCTTTTGGGTTTCCCTACACAATTTGTTACCTTCGTGGCTTTTACGGTCTTGAGGAGCTTGTTGTTACGATTTTTGTGTCTTCACACACTTGTTATTTCCAGTCATGACAGACTGACCATACTCTCTAGATCTTTTGCCTCCCATAAGTTTTGTGATGCATTCTTGATACTGCAAGACCGCAGTGGTAACTGCCTGTGCCACAATACCTGCTAACTCGGCGATTGATACTCTCTCTGGAGACACCCGAGGGGTGAGTCAACCTTGCTCGTTGACTCCCCTAACGGCATTAGCTAGTTCTTCTTGAGGATCCATCTGAAAATTTAAATAATTTGGATGAGTTCATCATTCGCATAAACAAATCGCAAAAGCACGAATTCCCAATGCATAGAGATGAATACAACATTCTTAATATTAGGGCTCTATATCAAAGACGTTAAGCTGGAAACCAAATAAGTCATACATATCCTAAAGGACACTAGAACCTGATGCTCTGATACCACCTGTGACACCCCGCCTAATTAAATACCGGGTGATCAGTCCTTTATTAAATTATAATCAAGGTGAACGGTCGGTTCATTCTTAGCATCACTGTCACAGAAATAAACTTTCCAATTTAAACACCCTAAATAATTAAGCTAAGTGTCAAAACCATTTAAAACTTTATTCCCATTTTATTAAATCCAATTATAAAAAAACTTTAATAAGTATCAGTTTAAGATTCACACAATTATTAAGACTGGAAATAAACACCCATAAATTTAATCATTCAGATAATCCAATACCAACTTTAAAACTACAAAGGAAAAAACCATCCTGACAGTAATCAAATCCCAAAGAGTAAAAGAGCTAAAGAATTAAACATAATCTCTGACAAATCCAACTGAATAAGGAGATGGGCGACACATGCCCTACTAATCATAACTAGAATGAGAGTAGATTCAACATCGAGGTCATCTAAGTAATGTCATGCATCTCCCACATAAGCTGCAGCGCGTCCGGTCCAAAGAATCTACGCAAGACGCCCCTGTGGCTGGGCACCTGAAATATATACATATATATATATATACAAGAGAAAAGAGATAACAGGAAACGGGTTAGAGCCCGAGTGTAAAACAGTTTAAAATTAGTTTAGCAAGTATTTAAAATGCTTACCTGCTAATGCAACAACCATGTTAATATGCGACACTCTCTTGAGATTTCTCCGCTCTCATCTAGTGTGCGCACCTATCGTACTAATAAATCTCATCCATTTCCCTATCTTATTCTCCATAATGATTTCTCACGTGAAAAGCGAAGTTATGACATTTATTTTAGGAAATCATTTCCTTTAAGACTCCTTACGTTATTTAAAACAACTCATTACCATTATAAAGTTCCCGAACACGTATAATAAAGTTGAAGCATTTATTCATTTCTTATCTACTTACACGCATAATAGAAAGTTCCCATATATATATACGTATATATATAGTCACACATATAATATATATATACTAATGGCACCTCACATAAGATCTAAGGTGCTGGCATACTCTGCTATCAAGTCCTCGTATCACACAAACTAAGGGAAATACTAGTTCGGAATCACTCTCGAACCGTATTAACACAAAACACAAACAAATGGAGGCGAAGCATAGTTCCCAGTCCTAAGAGGTCAGCACATATCCACACGTCTCTTAGGACCATCTGACTATAACTCAGGGTACAAGTCGTTATCCCCCATAAAGGTCCAATCGAGATAAGACTGTCCCGGCGTGGAAACCCCCGTGATAGCAAGTAGCTCTTGTACGATTTTTACACAGATATATAATATATGCACAATCACACAGTCATATATATATAAATATTCACATTTCTAAATTAGGTGTGCTCACGACCCATAATCATAATTATTCGTTATTAACACATTTTACTTGATTATTACGCAGACGAACTCGTCGTTTTTATTCTCATTTATAATGCATTTCATACTCACTTCTCCTTTCTCGAAGTATTCTAAGTATCATTTCAGTAGGCATACACTCACTTACATTTGGGTCTAACTCCCTTACGAGTCTCGATCTTTTTATTAAATATATGCAGGATTTCTTATACACACGAATCATTCCTCGTTAACCCAAAATCTCATCCTACACTAAAATGTTACTCAACGGGGTCTACCTAGGCCCTACTGGTCTTATTTATATCCCATTATATTCCAACAACAACAAACAAGGGTTCCCATCATCTTAATCGTATTAAACCAACGGATGAGAAATATGCAATTTTCCAGGAGGGGTCGATCGATCGATCAATCGATCGATCGATGATCTTGGGTCGATCGATCGGTCAAGCAGTTCTTGCCCAGATACTGCAAATTAAACCTACAGGTTTCATCTTCCAATCTCTCCAAAAATGTTATTAACAAGTCTAAAATTCTCAAATAATGATACTACAAGTTCTATATACATATATACAAGATTTCCTACGTGAAACATGTATAAAAACATCATTGATATCGAATTAATGGGGTAAAATTGACATAATCTTCAAGAACCCTAGTTTTGGAAGAATTATCCATTCCTCTAATCATCTCACATATTTCTTGTTTCTAAACTCATAGTAATTCATGGGTAATCCTCTACATGTGATGGTTATATCCAGAATATATTGAATCTCTCTAAACATGCGATATAAAGCCCCCAATTTAACAATTTCTTTCATAAAATAAGATCTTGGCAATCCTAAACTAACATGGGTGAGGCATTAACCAAAAATAAAGCAAGATAGATACTTGCCCGAAATTCAAGGTTCTGATTTCGTGGATGAAATCGTATGGTTGCGTTCTCCGTCGCGCGATCTACGTTTTGGTGGTGGTGGCGGTACAACCGGATGAGTTCTTGGCCTTGGATTGCTTGGAAAGCTCTCCAACTCCTTCTCTAATGGCCGTTCTTTGATTTTTTGTTTGTTAGACCTAGAAGACAACTCCTAAAGGCTGATATATCCTTAAGAAATTCGTGGGTTTAATTCCCCAAAAATATAAAATGTCCAAAATACCCTCCCGGGATGTCAATTAGGCCTAAAAATTTCCCGAGACCAAAACTAAACCCCCGGGTACACTTTTCTGACTATCTCGACCCTTCCGGACACTTTGGTGTACTCAAAACGACCATACGAGCAACTCATAATTTATTCACTTTATATAATAATAATTTAGTCCTGACACGACACAGGCGCGTCCCGACTTAAATTTTCATAATTGCCATTATATTCACTCGTGACCATTTTTATAACATCGATTTTATATATTACTTTACTCATCTAGTAATATTCAACAATTTCTATTAATTACTAACTCTTGTCATGCTAGTAAATATTTAAAACAAATTTCCGGATTAATATTAAATTAATTCATCTCAATTAAATTTAATAATTCTCTAAATTTAAAAGCCATAAAATACGGGGTATTACAAGAATGAGGGTTTATCCCTTTAAAACCCAAAAATGACTCGTTTACTCAGTTGCGAGTCCCTATTAATCCAAAATTTTCCGAAACTCAATTACTGCCCCCTGGGATACTCTATTATTACTATCTCGGCCATTCTAAGACCAACTGCGCACTCGAAATCTCCATCCGAGGTACTTGACCATATATCACTAATTTAACCCAATACATCTCAATGCGGGTTTCCCAATTTAAAATATTTTCCTTTGTCGCTTTACCCAACTGCGGCATGTAATTAAAATACTCCAACTCATTTACTTAATCCCAAAACTAAATATAACCCACATTAAAAATCATCAAATCCTTGAAAACCTCAAAAATTACTATTCACAATAATTTCTTAAATTCCCAAATGGCACTGAATTATTAAATTTAATTTCCCATAAAAGTGCGGGGTATGACACACACTTATTAATCTAAGGTTTTCAATTTACTCAATTTCAACCTTAATTCCCTTATGGATTATTTTCTCGATTATTCCAATATTTACGTGTCTCACTCTATGTAAACCTAATCTCCACTTTAGGCATAATGTCCTTATTATAAAACAACAATCACAGTCAATCTAGGTAACCTCTAACGGAATAACAACAAAAAATAACATTTCTTAAAATTAGCCCCACGAATCTCGCCGTGTTTTTAAAATGCCGTTTCGAGGAATTTTGGAGCCATTTTTGGAGAAAGTGTATCAAGAACAAAATGCAGAAAGAATATTTTCTACGAGGCTGTGCGGACAGAATAGCCATTTTCGAAACCAAAATGTCGAAAAAAAGTTTCTAAAATGATAGTTTAATTTATCCAATTTCATTGACGTCTTCAAATTCAAGAAGTTGTTCTATAATTCAATCCTACCCATCAAAATACAATTCAGATATCAACTAACCCAAAAATCATATCATCTTATCACACTCGCTATGATATGAATAAAAATCTGCAATTAATTTAAAAGAAATTTTAACCACATGCCTTAGGATTCGTGGGGTCTGAATCCTTTGGTGTAAATGATGATTATTTGATGAAGAACACACACATTTATTCTTGATTTTGGCTCCCATGGTTTCTCCAATTGCACCCACTTCTCTCTCTCTCACAATGGATTTTCTAAAATGTGTTATAGTTGTCACACCCTCTCACTTTTAGGGTTTAATAACTCCATCCCATTTTTAAGCTTGTGGGCTTTATAAAAAGAGCCCAAACACTCTTATGTGAGATTGGTTATGCCTAAAAATGTCCCGAGACCCATTTACTACCCCTGGGTACTCTTTTCTGACTATTTCGATCCACTCGGACTCAACCGTACACTCAGAATTGTCATCCGAATTATTTTACTAAAAGTTCTTATCTCGACCCCAATATAGACTCTGGCCGACTCCCGATTGTGATAAATAAATGCCACGTCACTATTGTTCGTGATGACGTAATTAAATTATTACTATTCACTTAGTAAATTTAAATCCCATAAACATTAATTGTTTACTCACTAGATTAATATTCAATAGATATAAATAATAATTAATTCAATTAAATTATGACACACAAGTAATTTAAAACTAACCGAGTTAATTAAATAATAAATGCCTAAAAATACGAGGTGTTATAATTTTGACTTAATACTCAGTTTTATTGCATAATTTTATTTAATCATTTTTTTAATAATATTTTGACTTTGACCTCAACATAGGGGGTAAGTATAATTTGACATTATAAACGAGGAAAAAGTCAAGTAAATATTTAGACTTAACCCTATATTTTTTATTTAATATAAGAACAAACTTAAGCTCATAATCAGTGATTTTTTTTAGGAAAAAAATCGTAAACAAAATGTAACTCTAAAGCAAGTCTCAAAACATAACCTAAAAATAAAATAGAAATCCTTGATGTTGTCACCCTTATAACCCCTCATTAAAGATATTATCTAAGTTCCTAAAATTTCTACCTAGCTAATACAAATTAACCTCAAGATACCCCGAGAAATAAGTAAATAACAACTTTTTAAACTCTTAATCAAGTTGTGCGATAGATAAATTTAATCACGACAGTTGAGTTTCAGGAATGATATATTAGGAAAGAAGAAGAGGAGGAATGAATAACATCATATATTGTGTGTGTGTGTGCGTGTCTATATATATATATATATATATATATATATATATATATATATATATATATATATATATATATAATAAAGTATAAAACTTATGTATGTCATAAGTTTGGCTCATGATGTCATCTATATGAACTTTTCATGGACTACCTCTATTCTCCTTTAAAAATTTGAGTTCCACATAAATTCCTCAAGGATACAATAGTAATACACCTCATAAACACCTTTAATTTAAAATACTGACTTTCTCTATCAAATTCATTTCAAACCCTATTTTCAAGCTAAAGCCAAACCCAAATTTCACTTCCCACACAATTAACAAAAAAAAATGCCCACCCACATTTAAGGCTTGTGATTGAAGTCAACATGACTAGAAATGAAGGGTCATGATCATTTCCCCTTCCCCCACATATGAAAATCTGGCCACCCACCCACTTTATTTAGCACAAGGCTCAAGAAGAAAGGATGATCAAGAAGCGTATTACGGCAGAGCGCAAGGCTCAAGAAAAAATCACGGTTAATATCTCTCTCTCACTCCAAACCTTAAAAACTCATCTGATGTTTATTTACTCTCTCTCCCACAATCAAAATGCACCCCACCGGCATAAAACCTCCATCGTTTTTCCTTTTGATTTCCAGGTAAGAAACGTCACCACCTGTCGAGCCACCTCGAACCTGCCCTAACCACCATACATTATCGCAATCCATTCAACCCATGAACCCATCTGATCGAGTGGAAAAACCGAGCGTTCGTGTAATACGCTAGTCGTTGTTATCGGCTTCCAATCTCAATACAAAAAAAACTAAACTTGTAACTACACTTCTTAAGGAGTATAGTGGCGAGTCTGGGTATCGAATTAACAGGGAATGGTTTATAGAATTTAATTGATTTATTACTTCTAGAGAAAAAATTAAAAAGATGATGATGGTTGACAAGGGGAAATAAATTGGAACAAATTTATAAAATTAATTAAAATGAATGAGGAAATAGGTTGGAATACAATCCCCCAATCCCTAGTAATTACCCATTAGAATACTAGAATTGTAAATTATAAATTTGAATGAATCCAGTCTTTATAGATCCTAAGCATTACATATATGAGGTTCAAACCCGCATCATATGAAATCAAAGATAAATATAAAGCGGTGCTAAATAATTACACTCACATCATATTCTTAAATATCCCAAGTACCTAGGGCAAGAGAGATTAAAAGATCTAGGATGATTGTGAACTTATCTTACACGATTCTTTCAAATTTAAATTTAAATTCTATTTCCTACGTAGATAAATTACATCGGGATGGGTTCATGCATCCCAACACTTAAAAATTAGCTAAACATGATGAAAACAAAAGAAAACTCTAACAAACATTGTTAACAATTTACAAAACAATTGAGAATTGAATGGAAAAATAAAATAGAGAATATAAATTGATACTTGTATTTAGCAAGAGGAGAAAGAGATGAATTTGAATCCAGCAAAACTTCTTCTTCAAACTTACAACTAGGGTTTATGAAAACTTCTACCAAAGAAAACTACAATCTAACTTTCTCTCTCTAATCCTACTCCTACCCTCTAGAATTTGACTCCCTCTCTCTAGAATTCAACCCCCCTTGAAAATGAGGTAGGGCTTGGTCTTTTATAGCACCAAGTTGCACGAATTTGGCATCAAATTTCGCTTGTGGAACAAGTTTTTGGCAACCAATCACCATAAAGTCTGCATAATTAATGACATAAATCCGCACATTCAGACTCTTCATTATCGCGCAACTTCAAAACATCGTAACTTCTTCACCGTAGCTCGGATTGAGGTGCCGTTTTTTCCAGTATTCTTGTAATTTAGTGCTCTTTAACGTTCTAGTTGGCCCCAACTTCGGACTAAGGCTGAAAATTTACGAAAATGCCCTTCAACTCTCCATTTTTTGGTTTCTTTCATTGTTTTGAGCTCTCCTTCGCACTAACTTGCGTGAAATACCTGTAAAACACATGAGAAATACATAAAACACGAAATACTTGCCAAAAAAGGTTAGTAGCATAAATAAGAGACAAATCCAAGATAAATACACTGCACGGGATCATAAAAATACCGAAATTAAGGAGATAAATGTGAAGAATATGTGCCTAATCACACCCCCTAACTTAGAACTTTGCGCGTCCCGAGCAATGTAAATGAATCTAACCAAAAATCCACTCTTGAAAATTCTTTTATTAAAATAAAATTCTACTTTCGCAGGCAAGCGATTGCATTTAGCGTATGCAACAAGCCTTTAAACCTCTAGGTTACCCTAGTAGGACGAGTTTTGTCTCGTGAGGGTTTGCAGTGAATACACCCACAAAATTCTTTATTGACTCAAATAAATATCAAAATATTTAAAAATTGTACAATTTAAAATTTTCGAAAAATAATCACCATCAACTCATATTCAACTGTCTCAAACCATAGTGTGTGTGTGCAAAGCCAAAAATTAAACCTCAAATTTCCACCGATTGAGCATTACGTTACTTTCCGAAAATTCGTTTTGATTCAAATTCTTACGGATGCACTCACAAACGAATCACTCGGATTGTGGTTATTTTCTCTCGGTATGCATGATATAAAGAGTAAATATAATGGACACAAATTCATGCATACAAAATTGAAAAGAAGGAAATATATGGTGAAAAGATCTCATCATCGGAGTACAGTTATTTGGAAAGGGGAAACATCATCTCTAGTTCACACCATTTAATCTCTCATATTATCTTTTTGTATCTTAGCTCTCCATGCAGTAATTAATTTCGCCATTCGGACTCGGTTAGGACTTTTTGGGTTAAAAAGTGTAAAGGGTAAAATTGGGAATAGATGGATGTTTGGAATTGGAAAATATCCTTATGACGTCCATTTGTGCTTTTTCGGGCATTTGCTCATTTTTCTTTCTTTTTCTCTTTTCATTTTTTTTCTTTTTCTTTTCTTGCTATTTTTGTTGAGCATATCTATTTTTCTCTTGCCCCTTTTTATTACACAATTTGGACTTAATTGATGAATTTTCTCAATTTTCACAATTTCGGGCTATTTGGGTTTTTCGGATTATCAAACGAAAAGATAAATTTTATTCGGCTCAATTTGGGTTACAAAGGGATAATTTTTCACAACGTTTTTATGGCTAATATTTTTGGGTAACAAACAAGGGCCTACTTCATTGTCCAAATTGCTAATCACATTACCATATGCATCTCGAGATTGATTAAGTTTAGAGATATATTTAACACGAATTTCGAGAAAACATTTCACACATTTCCCATAACCGATCAAAATAAAGGATTGAGATCATCAACGACTTATTAAAATGCTGAAAAGAACTTTGAGTTAATCATAAACTCGGATTGATTTAAAAACTCATAAAAAATTGAAAGGCTCAAAATCTCACCGGGTTGGACTAATCTCCACACTTATTCGTTAAGTCGTCAATTTTCTTTCAATTTTCATCTTCGGTCAATTTTGGCTTGGTGCAATTGAGATTTAACAATTTGAGACTTCAAATAGAATAAAGGTGATATTTTGAAAATTTTAAATTCCAATTTTTATTTATTTTGAACAAAAATATTTTTGGCTTTTTTTTTTTTTTTTTTGAAATTTTCTATAAAATACACTTGGGAAGAACATGAGATTGAATCAATGAATCTAAACAATAAACGGGAAGAATATCCCACACCCCCTAACTTAAATGTTGCATTGTCCTCAATGCAAATCAAGAACACAACATAAAGAGAGGAAAAGAAAGATATTACCCAAATGGAGCGATCCCTGATGAGTACAAGTGCATTGAATCTACAAAACATGTTAAAACCAAGCATAACAAAAAGAATAACAAAAACTCTAACTATCGAAACTAGACTATAATAAAAGAGAGAAAAAAAACTAACTATTTACAACCTAAAATTTGAACGGCTAATAAATCATACACTAAAAGTCAAAAAATTTGAGGGTCCACCCAAAATACAATTTGACTTTGAGGGATTAATGGTGTGCCCTCACTAGGATGCATGCCTCCCGAAAAATAAGATTCCGTTTGAAAAACGGAAGGCATGTGCAAATTTTAAAAAATGAACCATCACCAATTAAAAATTTTAGAGGGATTAAAAATTTGGGTGCACAGGGGGACAAGTACCATTGGGATCTAAGAAAAATAGAATCACCTCTAAAAGATTGTTCAAGTAGAATGGGAAGAGGGGCATACAAAAGGGAAGAGTCCATCTTGGAAAATAATTTAAGCATAGAGTGCTTGTCCTCAAAATCTTCTCCCCAAAAATTTTCACTGAGACCTCGAGGTGGGGCATGTTCAGAAACAGAGAATTTATCTATCCTTTCATTCAACTCGCTCTCATCTAAGTGACCAAGTGAGGCCCAAAATGATTCAATTTCAAGAGTGATGTTCTCATTCACCAAGCCGAATTCTATCTCAAATTCCGCTAAGCTCAAATCTTCTAGGTCTCCCTCTTGCTTTGTTTCTATCTCACCTAGAAGAAATGTATCTATCGTGTCTTGCCATTCGCTCTCTTCTAGGTAACCCAATGAAACTCTCTTGATGCCCTATAAATTTTCTCTTTCGCTAACGCTCAAGGAGTGTTCTCCTATGTCCCGTGGAATGTTCTCAAGATCTTGTCCTCTAAAATTTTCAGTTGGATCTGGTGGAGTGACACGTCTAAGTGTATGGCCCGTAAGATGAAGCATCCAAAAAAAACATTCCCATACAAGAATCGGATCAACATCCTCAAGACATTCATCCAGTTCTTGTGATGGATTTAATGGTTCGATAATAGTGGGGACACAAGGAGACAAATGATCTTCAACCTCAATAGGTTTTGAAATATTTATAAGAGGTTGATATTCAAAAGAACTTGGATCACTATCAATGATTTCATTCTCAAAAATATTAGGTGAAGCGCAAGTCTCGACCTTCTCTAAGTTGTCCAAATAATCATTCAACTCCTTGCAAATTGTTGTAATTTTCAACTCGGTAACAGCAAGGTCATCAGATTGCTTTTTTATATCAAGCAAGAGTTCTTCCAAAGTAGGCTTCCTTGGTTCTAGCACCTCGAATTCCTCATTTGGTTGAAAACTTACTTCATCTTCAAAACTATCAGAAAAAAAATCCTCATTGGGTTCAAATAATGCATCTAACTCTTGCTCCCAATAACGATTTTTTTCTCGATATTCTTTTTCAAGTCTTTCTTCTTCAAGCAATTGATTTTGATAGATTTGGAGTTTCTTAGCACTAGGCTTGTATTTTTGATGATCATCTTTAGTGATATTGATCCAATGGTCTTAAGTCTTGAGTGCCTCCTCCTCCTCACTATTAGCATAACAATTAAAGCCACCAAAAGAGTTAAAATAAGACATTTCAAAGAGGGCAATTCAAAAACGTGACACACATTTTTCTTTTGTTATTTATTTATTATTTTTTTTATTTTTTTTACGAAGCAGTAAGTCAATTATAATCTATAACAAACACTCCCCGGCAACGGAGCCATTTTTTGATCGAGTGGAAAAACCGAGCGTTCGTGCAATACGCTAGTCATTGTTATCGGCTTCCAACCTCAATACAAAAAAAACCTAAACTTGTAACTACACTTCTTAAGGAGTATAGTGGCGAGTCTGGATATCGAATCCACAGGGAATGGTTTATAGAATTTAATTGATTTATTACTTCTAGAGAAAAAATGAAAAAGATGATGATTGTTGACAAGGGGAAATAAGTTGGAACAAATTTATAAAACTAATTAAAATGAATGAGGAAATAGGTTGGAATACAATCCCCCAATCCCTAGTAATTACCCATTAGAATACTAGAATTGTAAATTATAAATTTGAATGAATCCAGTCTTTATAGATCCTAAGCATTACATATAGGAGGTTCAAGCCCGCATCATATGAAATCAAAGATAAATATAAAGCGGTGCTAAATAATTACACTCACATCATATTCTTAAATATCCCAAGTACCTAGGGCAAGAGAGATTAAAAGATCTAGGATGATTGTGAACTTATCTTACACGATTCTTTCAAATTTAAATTTAAATTCTATTTCCTACGTAGATAAATTACATCGGGATGGGTTCATGCATCCCAACCCTTAAAAATTAGCTAAACATGATGAAAACAAAAGAAAACTCTAACAAACATTGTTAACAATTTGCAAAACAATTGAGAATTGAATGGAAAAATAAAATAGAGAATATAAATTGATACTTGTATTTAGAAAGAGGAGAAAGAGATGAATTTGAATCCAGCAAAACTTCTTCTTCAAACTTACAACTAGGGTTTATGAAAACTTCTACTAAAGAAAACTACAATCTAACTTTCTCTCTCTAATCCTACTCCTACCCTCTAGAATTTAACTCCCTCTCTCTAGAATTCAACCCCCCTTGAAAATGAGGTAGGGCTTGGTCTTTTATAGCACCAAGTTGCACGAATTTGGCATCAAATTTCGCTTGTGGAACAAGTTTTTTCCAACCAATCACCATAAAATCTGCATAATTAATGACAGAAATCCGCACATTCAGACTCTTCATTATTGCGCAACTTCAAAACATCGTAACTTCTTCACCGTAGCTCGGATTGAGGTGTCGTTTTTTCCAGTATTCTTATAATTTAGTGCTCTTCAACTTTATAGTTGGCCCCACCTTCGTACTAAGGCTGAAAAATTACGAAAATTCCCTTCAACTCTCCATTTCTTGCTTTCTTTCACTGTTTTGAGCTCTCCTTCGCACTAACTTGCGTGAAATACCTGTAAAACACATGAGAAATACACAAAACACGAAATACTTGCCAAAAAAGGTTAGTAGCATAAATAAGAGACAAATTCAAGGTAAATACACTGCACGGGATCATAAAAATACCGAAATTAAGGGGATAAATGTGAAGAATATGTGTCTAATCTGATGTTTATTTACTCTCTCTCCCACAATCAAAATGCACCCCACCGGCATAAAACCTCCATCGTTTTTCCTTTTGATTTCAAGGTAAGAAACGTCACCACCTGTCGAGCCACCTCGAACCTGCCCTAAACCACCATACATTATCGCAATCCATTCAACCCATGAACCCATCGGACCGAGAAATGCCCTGAACCGATTTAAGGGAGAGAGCCAAAGATCGAACCCGTGAGAGAGACAATCAGAGAATAGATGGAGAGCAGATCATCTCCATTTATTGAGCTTTCTCTCCTACGATGTGGGTTGGAAAGGAAAGGGCCCCTTTGGTTGTGGGTTGATGAGGCTTACTCAAGTTGGGATTTCAAGTGTTTAAGTCTATTTGGGGTTAGAGGGTACTTGGATTCTGTCTCCAATCTATACAGTCACAACTCATTTTTCTTTCCTTATGTAACAAAAAAAAAGGAACTCATTTTGCTTTTATAGTACTACTGGTTTTTAATATTGGGTATTTAGATTTTAACTATTGGATGTTTTCCTTTGTTGTTAATTCAAGTTTTGTTTCGATTTACTGTTTTGTCTTTGCAGTAAAGACATGAATAATGTATATGACGTCTTGCAATGTTCAAAGGATCAAAATGTGACACCCCGCCTAATTAAATACCGGGCGATCACTCCTTTAATAAATTAAAATCAAGGTGAACAGTTGGTTCATTCTTAGCATCACCGTCGTAAAAATAACTTTTCCAATTTAAACACCCTAATTAATTAAGCTAAGTGTCAAAACCATTTTTAAACATTGGTTTACAAATTTTATTTTAAAAACAAAGATTTGATTATTTACAACAATTCAATATTAAAGAAATCACACCACAATAACCCTGGAACATATAATACAAATAATTTAAACATTCAACAACTAAATCCCAACATTAAAACTTAAAATTAAATCATCCAGACAGTAATAAATCCCAAACTGACAATACTAGAAATAACTGAATCACAATGTCCAAATAAACAACGGAATAATGAAAAGGGCGACACATGCCCCACTAAATGAGTATGCTAGGAGTGGAGTCAAATAAATGAAGTCGTCTAAGCGAGTGGCCTGCAACTCCCACCTAAGCTGTAGCGCGTTCCTTCAAAGGGATCCTACACAAGACGCCCCTGTGGCTGGGCACCTGTAATATATACATATATATACAAGAGAGAAAGAGAAATAGAAACGGGTCAGAGCCCGATAGTGTAATAAATTAAAAATTCGTTTAGCAAGTATTTAAAATGTTTACAGGCCAATGCAACAACATATTAGTGCGGCACTCTCTTGAGAAATTCTCACCTCTCTTCTAATGTGCAGGCCTATCGTACTAACCTTCCCAACGGATTTTCTTATCTTATCTCGCACTAAACTTCCCAATGGTTTAACTTATCTTAGGTTACTCGTAAGGTTTAAAACCGAAGAATATAATTGTTTAAGAAAATAACTTCATTTGATCACAAAGTTCTCATATAAACCTTATTTGATAATAAAGTTTCCCAGTGTTCCATTACACTTTTTCAAAACAAGTATTTCCAATTTGAGTCATTATACATGTCTTACTTACCATAACAAAGTAGGCAGTTTCCCAAATTTCAGAACTTTATATATATATATATATATTAAATAATCGTATAATATATATATATTCTATCAGCACCCCACATAAAAATTATGGTGCATGCAAACTCTGCTATCCAATCCCCGTATCTCTCGTACTAAGGGAAATACAAGTTCGGAATCACTCTCGAACTGTATTAACACATACACAAACAATATTGAGGCGAAGCATAGATTCCAAGTCTCTAAGAGGATAGCACATGCCCCCACGTCTCTTAGGACCGTCTGAACTATCGATTCGATAGCCTGTACCAAGGATATCTATCTTCTAGGGTACAAGTCAATATCCCCCATAAAGGTCCCATCGAGATAAGACTGTCCCAGCACGGTAACCTCAGGGATAGCAAGTAGCGCGGGCACGATTTTCACACTTAGATAGTATATGCATAAACACAGTCATATAACTATAGTGATATTACCATATCAATTTAGGTACATCTCAATTCCCATAATTACGACATTTGTCCTCATATCTCATTATTTAGTTCCCACGTATAACCGTTCATTTCTTACTTTGATTTGAGGGATCATTTCAACTTATTACGTAACACTCATAGACTTTATCCTCCTAAGTGTAGAATTCAGTAGGTACTCATCTAATTTCCAACGTAACCATCTTACGCGTCTCTCCCTTAATACATAATTTTATTGTCCCTTATATGTAAATATCCCAAAAATATAACTCTTGTCTTACATTAAAGGTCCCAAAATCATTCACATGTCCTACTGGTCTTCTTTATCTCCCATGACATTTTAATAAGGGTGTCCAAGAATTATTTCTCATTAAATTGAATTCAACTAATTTAAAAAGGGAAATATGAGCCTGCCAGAAGGGGTTGATCGATCAAGGTGTGGGGCTCGATCGATCGATCAAGTAGGTATGTCGAATTCTGCAGTTACCAGTTACGGGTTTTCTCACATAACTACATCCAAATCCAAACTTTTCATTCCCAATTGTCCAGAAATTTGTACTACTAATAGTATAAATCCATTCCATACATCTTTTACCTAAAGCATGCAAATTTCCATTAATAATCATGGATTAACAGGCCAAAATTCATGTAAATCTCAAGAACCCTAGAATTCTTTTTAACATGGTTCTAATCAGTCCTTTCCAGAATTTTCTTCTTCTAAAACATCAAAATTTCGTGGTTTAATCCTCTACATGTTAAGGGGTTTCCAGATTAACATACAAATCATTACTACATGCGAATTCCAATCTCAAATTTGGGTTTTCTTCCATAAAACTTATCATAATCATCCCTAGACTAACATGAGTGATGCATTAACGAAAATAAGCAAGATAAACACTTGCTTGGGATTTTCGACGTTCTGGTTTGATGACGAATTTGGTGTGGTTGCGTTCCCCGTCGTGCGATCTACGCGTTGGTGGTGGTGGCGGTGCAACCGGGTGAATCGTTGGCCTTGGATTGCTTGGAAAAGCCTCTCCTTCCCTCTCTTATGGACGTAACTTGTCTTTGGTTGTTTTAACCCTAGAATACAACCTTAGACATCTGATATATCCCTTGAATTTTCGTGGGTTTAATTACCCAAAAATGTAAAATGTCCAAAATGCCCTCCCGGGGTACTAATTAAGCCTAAAAACGCCCCGAGACCCAAACTAAACCCCCGGGTACACTTTTCTGACTATCTCGACCCTTATGGACACTTTGGCGAACTCAAAACGACCATACGAGTGACTTATAATATATTCACTTTTATTCATCAATATTTAGTCCTGACACGACACGGGCGCGTCCCGACTCAAATTTCCAAAATTGTCATTTTATTCACTCGTGACATTTAATATAACCAATATTATATATTACTTTGCTCATTAGCAATATTCAACAAATTTCCCATAATTACTAACTCTCATCACGTTAATAATTATAACATAATTAATTTCCAGATTTATATTAAATAATTAATTCACATTAAATTAAATAAATCCCCAAATTAATTATAGCATAAAAATACGGGGTATTACACAAAACTGACAAATATATGAGTACTTTCTATAATAACTATTTTTTCATTTTTAGTTCATTTTAATTTGTAACTTTTTTTATACTTTTAAAAATACCTGCGGATTGTACTAATATTATACAATTTTATTTCACTTTTTGACACAATAAGAAATAAGACGAGGCCTTGCATAAATCAAATAGTTTTGTTAAGCTTATACGCGGCTACACATATTTTAAAGGGTAGTTTTAAACACATTTAATATTCTTATTTGATTAAAAAAAACTCGCCTTTACAAATATGCTAATGCTGTGACAGTGAGTTTTTTCTCCTAATTTTGTTGAGGCTTGAAGATTTGGATGGGATTTGTTTTTTTCTTGGATGGAGTTTTTCTTCATTCTCTGTCCCTCAGGTTTTCTTTGGTTTACTGAGGAGGAGATAAGTGGTGTTGGTTTTTCGTTTTGATGTGGCTGGAAATATTATTTGTGGCTTAATCCGAATGTTTTGGTATTTTTTTTGGATTCATCGTGTTAAATTAAGAAGGGTCGGTGGATACTTTTATGTATTCATTGTATAAAACCCGAGACATGTGTTATACTTTGTCAACAATCTATTTTTATTTTTATTTTTATTTAATCTTTCTATTTATTTCTCTAATGTTAAAGTACCATGCTCAATCTTCTTTTCAAATCTGATTATTTCACTTCATTTGTTTTCTAGGAAAGTATGATTGTTGCTAAAAATAAAAGGTCGTTGAATTATATTTTAATATGTTCAATTCCAAGTGGTAGATTCATAATGTGACAAATTGTATTTTTTGGTGATGATTTATGGTATTTATATCCATTTAAAAAATACATTTGGAATGGAAATTATTACTCCATCTTTTTTTCTGATTATTTGAATAATAGTCTTTTATGAGATTATATTTCATCTAAAGAATGCACAATTATGTTTACGAGTCTTCCCACTATTTAGCGCTCTACACCTCTACTTACTTTGCACTAATTACGTGTCTTATTTGCATAGTAAATGATTAATGAGTTTGTGCATGTCCTATTTGCGTGTGATGAATGATGAAATTAATGTCATCATGGAGTAAAAAATTATTGTTTATTTAAATTTTAATTTATTATTAGAAATTGGGTTGGCTTAAAAAGTAGTTAAAATTGTTTTTAATATATAAGATTTTAATATTTAGTTAATTGTTTCTAATTTTTTTTTAATTTTTTTTTAATTTTTTCGCAGCTTTAATCATTTTTGGCAGTGGATACATTTATGTACTTCTCCTATAATTATTGATGCTTCATTAATTGTGAACTAATTACGATGTATGATCCTATGAACGATCTATGCCTTCGAAAATTAGCGTCATGCCTTCAGGCACGGGCATACCCTAGTGTGTGTGTGTGTGTGTGTATATATATATATATATATATATATAAAGAGAGAGAGAGAGAGAGAGACTCCTCTAAGGACTTCTTATCTACATTCTCCGGTACATACCATTATTTTAAAATAGTAAAAAAATGAATTTTTTAATGAAACTTCTTGGATATTATCTCCATAGTGAGAATATCATCTCTAAATGTTTTCATCAAAAAATTCTATCAAAAAGGAGGTGAGACGAGGTGATATAAAAAAATGGTGTAAATATGCATTTTTTAGGATCACTCGCCTTTTATCAAAAATTTTGATGAAAAAATTTGGAGATGATCTCCTCACTATGGAGATCATATTCAATAAGTTTTATCAGAAAAATCATTTTTTACTGTTTAAAAAAAATGGTCCGCACAGAGTTCGCACCATCTCAGGTCCGCACCTGATATATATATATATATATATATATATATGGGCATACTCCTATGTTGCACACTATTGGAGATAACTCGATATGAATTTAGTATATAAAATTGTGTGTATATTCAACCCTAAATGAATTCTCTTATCGTGAATGATTATTTAAAAAGGAACTCTTGAAGTATATTCTTACCCAAAAAGGAAAGGGTTTTAATCATAGTTGTGTGAAAAGAAGTACAAAGATAATCTACACACCATCTAATTGTTTCAATATTATAAAATACAACTTAAGAAATTGATTTAGCATTATTAATTAATATAGTTTCAATATAAGGTCCTAGATATCATTGAGTATTAGGTTAATATAATTTATACTGCATATATATCACCAAGTCCAAATAAATACAATCAAGCCATGAATTTGTTCAACTTGTTGTACACATGGACAATTAAAATGATTCAAGCATGAAAATTGAGATTGAACACCACCCATACTTCTATTAGGAAAGAAACAAAATAACCTCCCTAGTGGGAGAAATTATAATGGATAATTTAGGATAAATCCAAGGGATTCGGGCATGTAAATTGAGATTGAGCACCATTTAACAATTCAACTACCTCCTGCATTTATGGACTTGTAAAAGTAATATTCTCATGTAAATGCAATGGAATATTTATGCACACACAAAATGAGAAAATAATAAAGATAACTCTCACCCGTTCTCATTCATTCATAATAATTGGTTTATGCAGATTGAAAGGTTATACAAGGCATTTATAGGCCCCAAATAGTTGGTGGGAAAGATAAGTATGAGGTCATGGATGAGAGGCGACAAACCTAGTGGTCCCAACAACACCATTACTAATTAACATAATCAAGAATATTTTATAGAAATATTAATGTATTCGAGTAATATAAAGAAATAAAAATCACAATTAATGACAACTAAAACTATATGTAGAATATTTTATATTCCTTTGTGAGGGCCCAAAATAAATATCTTCAAATTTAGGACCCATATGCAATATTTTTCAATTATTTAAAAATTGGGCGTAGTCCAATCTCTTCAAGCCCAAGCACACCAATTTTATCATGTTTTGCGCCCAAAAAACTCAACTCAACAAACTTTACAATAAAAGCCACAACAAAAAACTCTGACTTATCACAAACCAAAGGCCCAAACTTAGAGTCTATGCCAATTAAAGTCAAAGTCATTTGAAGCCCTTTGAACAAGCTCACACTTAAGTAAAAGAGGCCCATAGACTTTGATAAATTTAGACCTAATGTGCTGTCAAAACCCGCACCACAAAAGACTCGAGTATTTACCACCAAGTGGTCATTTTCAATTACAAGACACATAACTAATCTAGGTAGAATTCACGTATTGAATGGAAAATAAACCACGAAAAAGTTATTATGTAAATAAGTGTAACAACCCGCCTAATAAGATACCGGGCGATCACTCCAATATTAAATTAAAACAGGAGTCACATATGGATCATCCTTAGCATCACTGCCAAAAATCCATTTAATTACTAATATCCTATTAGGTGGCCGTTAAAAACTTTTACTTAACTACTCTTTTTAACGAATAAATTAAAACATCCACAATTAAATGCGTAATGAACTGAAATGGAAATGAAAGGAACTAAAATAACCGAACACTCGGTCCAAATATACAACCATATCGAATAACGTGCGAAGAATAAATAAAAACAGTTGGACCATTGGCCCGAATGTTTGAACAATACCTCCTATCTATAGTACAAAGAAGAAGCATCTATCGAGAACCCGCAAGCATACACAGCTGCTGCAACAGACGTCTGACTCGAAGGAAGTTTCCATCCAGGCGTCCCTGTGTCTGGACACCTATATATATAGTATAGAGAAAGAAAGGAGAGTAGACAAACGGGTCAGAGCCCGAATGTTTGAAAATATTTTGCAAGTGCATAAATGCTTTTTTTTTAGAAAAATAGTTTTATCTCATATTTAAATTGGTATCGCACTCTCATTAGATACCCCTCACCTCTCTTCTAACAGTGCACACCTAGCGCATCCCTTTAAACATCCTAGTCAAGATACCCTGCTAAACTAGTCTAATACCCAACCACTATCTAACCTAGATAGTCAAACATATGTACTAAGGGCTAAACTTCACTCTAATCTCGACGCTATGCCATGTTCGTGCGTGGGGTGTCTCGCGAAGCGAAATCCAAACAAGGAACCCCCCTGATACACTACTATGCAGCAAGGTCGATCTTCGAGATCCGCCAGTCTCTCAGTACAGAAAGATATATATAATATATATATACCATATTTATAATATTAGAGCACTAAGGATTAAACTTCTCCCCAATCTCAACACAGTGCCATATTCGTGCGTGGGGTGTCTCGCGAAGCGAAATCCAAACAAGGAACCCCCCCTCCCCCCCGATACACTACTATGAGGCACGGCCGATCGTCGAGATCCATTAGACCCTCGGCACTCGATTTATACATATACGTACATCTATAATGTATGTCCGGATAATATCTCCCGGACTGAGGATTACCAAATCAATTGTATCTTTATAATACACATCCGGATCTATCTCCCGGACTGAGGTGTATTCTATACACAAAGTATTTACCAATACTTATCCTTTTCATTTCAAAAACTTCCATTTCCCTTCTCATATCCAGGAAATGTATTTAAAACCAATTCATTAACATGAATTGCTTTACCAAAACATATATCTTTTTAAAAGCGAATTTTATTAACATAAAAATGCTTTTCCTTTTCAAAATATCCCATTTCCCTTTTTATATTCAGAAAATGTATTCAAAGCCATTTTCATTATCATAAAAATGCTTTGATCATAACATATGCTTCCACGTCCCTTCTTCCATCCGGGAAGTGTTACCGAAGCCAATTTATATAACCCATTTCCCTTCCTATATCCAGGAAATGTAATTAAAGCAAATCCATTATTATAAACTGCTTTAATATAAACGCGTTCTATGACCGCCCGTCCGAATTTCTCCACTGTGCGCGCCCCTAAATGGCTATCATCTTCCAGGGCCTATCATAAGACAACCTGGGATCCAACATCGAAAGACGTCGGGAAGCGACCATGTGCCTGCGGGATAGTCAAGACCACACCCGGAATCTCCTAACCAGCGCAGAAAATATAACAACAAACTCTCACATGGCCTATAGGACTATATCCACCCTACATAATTAGCCAGGGGGCTTCACCATACGAACGCAACTTCCCTTATGATAGCGATTTAGAGAAGTGTGTAATCCATATTTTATTAATTATGAAAAACATTTCTCTTTCCATTTTGAATATTTTTTTTTTTTTCAAAATCATTTCCATCATAATATATATATATATACCTAAATCACATAGTATATACATATCCTATATATATTCTTCCTAGAATATATATAAATGGCCATAGTGGCCTATAGCATCTAGCGATGACCATAACCCCAAAGATTTCCTCCAGAAATCATAATCATGCATTTATATTAGCATGACTCTAAATCCAAAGTATTTCATACTTTAATTATCACTATAACTCTCAATCCTATTCTAAGGATTTATTGGATATCTCCAATGATACCCTTCACTCTAAGTGAAATCAGCAATTATCTATATTCCCAAATTATCCTAATTATCTCCTAGGATATACTTAACGATAATCGATATAATTATGCTTCCTATAAGCATAATTATATAGGCCTATATGCCTACGGAAATTATTCTCGGGATTCATCTCACCCGAAAAACCTTAATTCAGTGGGTTAAGGATTTCAATCCCTTGAACCCAAAAACCATTCCTAGTCCAATTTATCATTTAGAAGTCCCCAATATAATTAGGAACTAATCCATCAAGTTCTACAATTACTCCATTTTCCTCGAAAATGTAGATGAAGGGTTATACACTAAAACCCTTACCTTACCCTCCTAAATTACCTTAATTTATGGACCATGAAATCTTAAAAGGTCCCTTAGGTTATCACCTAATTAACCTCAAAGCAAGATTAAATGGAATCTATCCCATCCAAATCACCCTAAGAGAAATTATCAACTTTCAGCAGAGGTCGATCGATCGACCCCTGACCGTCGATCGATCGAAGCCTTCGATCGATCGATCCCCCAGGCTCGATCGATCGATCAAGTCGGGCAGCTTCTTCTCCGAGAAGCTGTTCGGCCATGGAAGCTTCCCCCAAGCTTCCATCTCTTTACCCAATGGCCTACAACTTCTACCAACAACAAATACACCTATAATACGGGTCCTAAACATCCCAGAACCTGGAATCACCCAATAATTTTGGTTAATTACTAAAATCTCCAATTTACTAATTTTAGGGGTTTATTCGTTTTATCTCCCGAAAACCCGTTTTATCCACGAATACCCAACCCAAAATCATTAGGGTTTGTTATACCAACAATGATATGAGATATTTATGCTCAAAAATAAATAAAGCAAGTAAACACTTGCCTCGTGGATCAAATTCGACGTCCTTGAGCCGAATCCCGCGGAGGCCGGCCGGAATCTCCCCCTTTTTCTTCTTTTCTTCCCTCTCTCTCTCTCTCTTCCCTCTCTTCTTTCTTCTTTTCTCCCTCTCTACCTCTATATATAGAGAGAAAAAGGGTTTTACCCCTAAAAACCCAAAAACGACTCGTTTACCCAATTACGAGCCTATTTTAATTCCAAAATTACCCAGAACTCAATTTCGACAAATCGGACACTCTTTTCCGACTATCTCGGACATTCCGAGACTCGTGGCGCAGTCAAAATTTCCATCCGAGGTACTTGACCGCAAATCACTATTCTAATCCAAAATAATTAAATGCGGTGTTCTACTCAAAATCTCACCTCTTTTGTCGCTATACTCCACGGCGACATATAAATAAAATATTTCGACCTATATGGTCCCAAAATAATTTATAACACCCTTCGAAAATCATTAAATCCTCGAAAATCCCAAAAATCACTATTTCGAGAAATTCTCTAAATTCCAAATTATACTTAATTATGGAATTTAATCATCTCCAAAAGGGCGGGTTATTACGTACTCCCCCCTTACAACAGAATTTCGTCCTCGAAATTCAGACGTAACTTACACCCTCTAACTAGGATTACTACAAATCCTAAAACCTCAAGGAAAAGATACTAACCTAATGGTTCCTAACCATACACTATGCGGCTACCATAATCATAAAGTGACTCTAATACGTCACTTAATACCCATCCTCTAAAATGCCTCTTGGCATGGATTTCAATCTTGTGTACTACTCCTATCTTAACTAGGCGGTATATCAAACCACCTTACCAAGGTGCTCATACACCTTTCTAACTTGTGCATATCAGCACAAACATTACGAACGTCTGACACGCATCACTCTCTCCCAATAAGGGTCTCCTTTCCTCGGTGTAATACTCACCTATGGGTCCTCCGAACCCGCGCATTTCAATACTCCTAACCTCGGCGCTGCTAATACTAGCGAACCTATATCCTAAAAATGCTACGATCTATGCGTTACCCTACCTACACGAAACTAATATAATCCTAAGTATGTCCCTAGTGCCCAAGGTCTCTCTCAACTCCCGACGATTGCTTGGTTTCATGCGTGGGACGTCTCTCCAAGGAAAAATCCAAACAAGGAACCCTCCCATTACACTACTCCCTCGCGTAGTCGGTCATCGAGATATAATGACCCAAGGCACAGAAGCGGGACGTCCTAAATCCTACTAGGCTAGCCTATGAACGCATTCCTACTATCTTATCCTTCCGCCCATACAGAAGGAAACCTAACTAATCAAAGTGCCTCCTCTTGGTAGGAACACTATGTACATCACCCCGATCATAGATTTCCTCTAAATTTGCTTTCTTAAAAAGGCCTGGCAATCATCCTCAAATCAAATTCTCTATGTCCTAGTCCACCCAACTACTTGTGGCGAGAGGACCACTTGAGTGCTTTTCCATAGAACAATATTTCCATAAGAGTACCATCATCACAGGGCTCGTAGTCTATAGTGCTTCATCCACACTATAAGACTAACCCACATCCTTGCATCCCATAACAACTTTCCATACCCGGCGCCGTTAAGTGTCATGTGTGGAGTGTCTCGCAAAGAGAAATCCAAACAAGGAACCCCTCCACACATTAACACTTGACTTCGTTGGTCACGGAGTCCCGTTATTTCAGACATGCTACCAGGATAATCCTATCCCTTATCAACGAAAGGTGGTCTGAACTCCTATCTCTAACTAAGAGTCACACCACCCGGCGCTCACACTATTTCTAAGTCCTCGCGCAAACTAATACTGGGCTAATTCTCACAGCTCAACAACGATCCTGTGGGCCTTAAATTATATCTATAAGGTTGCCACATATACCAACCAAAATAAGGAAACCTCTACTCATCGAGGTTCTATCAATCCATAATGACAAAGGGGTACTCAACCTGTATCCAAGTGAGACACCGCAACCACAATCCATTCCCTCCAGGAACTGCGGACACGATAGACTTGCCATCATTAGACTGCTATCGCTCCGATACATCATATACCGTATACGTATATATACAAAATATAATCACCCGCCTCTATGGCGAATGAAGGGAAATAAAATTCTGCTATCGCGGAAAACACACAAGCCTACATTATTATGTTATCGAGACCGAAACAAAACTCATATTACACACACGAGTCTAGGGCTAACTAATACCGCGACTTTATCTAGTCACGCCAAATATACCTCCTCAATTGAGGTAAAACTCATAACCACAACTTCATAATAACAATTTCCCCGAGTGGATGTCCAACCATGGGGTCCTCGAACATACCCATTCTGTAGTGAGCCCATCCTTATTAGAAAGGACTCAATATTCATTGCACCTAAATCACTTAGGTACAAGGTTCACTTCGCCATAATACTCTTTATTCACCGTCAGCCTCTGGCTGAACCTTAGGCAAAAAATTCCCAAAACTTCATTCTTCTCGTCCTGCTGATTCATGGGGACTCACGGTTAGAACTATCCGTAAGATCCCTTTGGAACCCTTATCTCCACGGGGAAATCCAACTTGAGTACCACTTTCTATCACAGTAGTACTTGGTTGCTCATAACTACTATACTTTAGTAGTCGTCGCAACAGTCCTTAGCATTTTCCACAAGGAGAGTGGCATCTACTAAGGTCCTCGTCCCCGTCTTCTACCAGCTCCCCCAGCTAAGCTCCAACTCCTGCTGCCCTCCGAGCTCCGCACACGATTCTCAACGAGCGCGTAACAAATTTCTATAATCTTCTAATATGGCAGGAGATCGAAATCTCATAAGAGATATCAACAATCCTAATCCTGGGGCTCAATACAAATCGAGAGCAACGCTGAAAGCGTAGTACGTCCACACAGATTCCTAAAGACACTAGAACCTGATGCTCTGATACCATCTGTAACAACCCGCCTAATAAGATACCGGGCGATCACTCCAATATTAAATTAAAACAGGAGTCACATATGGATCATCCTTAGCATCACTGCCGAAAATCCATTTAATTACTAATATCTTATTAGGTGGCCGTTAAAAACTTTTACTTAACTACTCTTTTTAACGAATAAATTAAAACATCCACAATTAAATGCGTAATGAACTGAAATGGAAATGAAAGGAACTAAAATAACCGAACACTCGGTCCAAATATACAACCATATCGAATAACGTGCGAAGAATAAATAAAAACAGTTGGACCATTGGCCCGAATGTTTGAACAATACCTCATATCTAGAGTACAAAGAAGAAGCGTCTATCGAGAACCCGCAAGCATCCATAGCTGCTGCAACAGACGTCTGACTCGAAGGAAGTTTCCATCCAGGCGTCCCTGTGTCTGGACACCTATATATATAGTATAGAGAAAGAAAGGAGAGTAGACAAACGGGTCAGAGCCCGAATGTTTGAAAATATTTTGCAAGTCCATAAATGCTTTATTTTTAGAAAAATAGTTTTATCTCATATTTAAATTGGTATCGCACTCTCATGAGATACGCCTCACCTCTCTTCTAACAGTGCACACCTAGCGCATCCCTTTAAACATCCTAGTCAAGCTACCCTGCTAAACTAGTCTAATACCCAACCACTATCTAACCTAGATAGTCAAACAGATGTACTAAAGGCTAAACTTCACTCTAATCTCGACGCTATGCCATGTTCGTGCGTGGGGTGTCTCGCGAAGAGAAATCCAAATAAGGAACCCCCCTGATACACTACTATGCAGCAAGGTCGATCTTCGAGATCCGCCAGTCTCTCAGTACAGAAAGATATATATAATATATATATATATACCATATTTATAATATTAGAGCACTAAGGATTAAACTTCTCCCCAGTCTCAACACAGTGCCATATTCGTGCGTGGGGTGTCTCGCGAAGCGAAATCCAAACAAGGAACCCCCCCCCCGATACACTACTATGCGGCACGGTCGATCGTCGGGATCCATTAGACCCTCGGCACTCGATTTATACATATACGTACATCTATAATGTATGTCCGGATAATATCTCCCGGACGGAGGATTACCAAATCAATTGTATCTTTATAATACACATCCGGATCTATCTCCCGGCCTGAGGTGTATTCTATACACAAAGTATTTACAAATACTTATCCTTTTTATTTCAAAAACTTCCATTTCCCTTCTCATATCCAGGAAATGTATTTAAAACCAATTCATTAACATGAATTGCTTTACCAAAACATATATCTTTTTAAAAGCCAATTTTATTAACATAAAAATGCTTTTCCTTTTCAAAATATCCCATTTCCCTTTTTATATTCAGGAAATGTATTCAAAGCCATTTTCATTATCATAAAAATTCTTTGATCATAACATATGCTTCCACATCCCTTCTTCCATCCGGGAAGTGTTACCGAAGCCAATTTATATAACCCATTTCCCTTCCTATATCCAGGAAATGTAATTAAAGCAAATCCATTATTATGAACTACTTTAATATAAACGCGTTCTAAGACCGCCCGTCTGGATTTCTTCACTGTGCGTGCCCCTAAATGGCTATCATCTTCCAGGGCCTATCATAAGACAACCTGGGATCCTACATCGAAAGACGTCGGGAAGCGACCATGTGCTTGCGGGATAGTCAAGACCACACCCGGAATCTCCTAACCAGCGCAGAAAATATAACAACAAACGCTCACATGGCCTATAGGACTATATCCACCCTGCATCATTAGCCAGGGGGCTTCACCATACGAACGCAACTTCCCTTATGATAGCGATTTAGAGAGGTGTGTAATCCATATTTTATTAATTATGAAAAACATTTCTCTTTCCATTTTGAAAATATTCATTTTTATATTTTCGAAATCATTTCCATCATAATATATATATATACCTAAATCTCATAGTATATACATATCCTATATATATTCTTCCTAGAATATATATAAACGGCCATAGTGGCCTATAGCATCTAGCGATGACCATAACCCCAAAGATTTCCTCCAGAAATCATAATCATGCATTTATATTAGCATGATTCTAAATCCAAAGTATTTCATACTTTAATTATCACTATAACTCTCAATCCTATTCTAAGGATTTATTGGATATCTCCAATGATACCCTTCACTCTAAGTGAAATCAGCAATTATCTATATTCCCAAATTATCCTAATTATCTCCTAGGATATACTTAACGATAATCGATATAATTATGCTTCCTATAAGCATAATTATATAGGCCTATATGCCTACGAAAATTATTCTCGGGATTCATCTCACCCGAACAACCTTAATTCAGTGGGTTAAGGATTTTAATCCCTTGAACCCAAAAACCATTCCTAGTCCAATTTATCATTTAGAAGTCCCCAATATAATTAGGAACCCTAATCCATCAAGTTCTACAATTACTCCATTTTCCTCAAAAATATAGATGAAGGGTTATACACTAAAACCCTTACCTTACCCTCCTAAATTACCTTAATTTATTGACCATGAAGTCCTAAAAGGTCCCTTAGGTTATCACCTAATTAACCTCAAAGCAAGATGAAATGGGATCTATCCCATCCAAATCACCCTAAGAGAAATTATCAACTTTCAGCAGAGGTCAATCGATCGACCCCTGACCGTCGATCGATCAAAGGCTTCGATCGATCGATCCCCCAGGCTCGATCGATCGATCAAGTCGGGCAGCTTCTTCTCCGAGAAGCTGTTCGGCCATGGAAGCTTCCCCCAAGCTTCCATCTCTTCACCCAACGGCCTACAACTTCTACCAACAACAAATACACCTATAATACGGGTCCTAAACATCCCAAGACCCGGAATCACCCAATAATTTTGGTTAATTACTAAAATCTCCAATTTACCAATTTTAGGGGTTTATTCGTTTTATCTCCCGAAAACCCGTTTTATCCACGAATACCCAACCCAAAATCATTAGGGTTTGTTATACCAACAATGATATAAGATATTTATTCTCAAAAATAAATAAAGCAAGTAAACACTTGCCTCGTGGATAAAATCCGACGTCCTCGAGCCGAATCCCGCGGAGGCCGGCCGGAATCTCCCCCTTTTTATTCTTTTCTTCCCTCTCTCTCTCTTCCCTCTCTTCTTTCTTCTTTTCTCCCTCTCTACCTCTATATATAGAGAGAAAAAGGGTTTTACCCCTAAAAACCCAAAAACGACTCGTTTACCCAATTACGAGCCTATTTTAATTCCAAAATTACCCGGAACTCAATTTTGACAAATCGGACACTCTTTTTCGACTATCTCGGACATTCCGAGACTCGTGGCGCGGTCGAAATTTCCATCCGAGGTACTTGACCGCAAATCACTATTCTAATCCAAAATAATTAAATGCGGTGTTCTACTCAAAATCTCACCTCTTTTGTCGCTATACTCCACGGCGACATATAAATAAAATATTTCGACCTATATGGTCCCAAAATAATTTATAACACCCTTCGAAAATCATTAAATCCTCGAAAATCCTAAAAATCACTATTTCGAGAAATTCTCCAAATTCCAAATTATACTTAATTATGGAATTTAATCATCTCCAAAAGGGCGGGTTATTACAATAAGATTGAGTGGAAAACACCTCGTGCTAAACATGTAGAATAATCATTCGAAATGGAAAAACGTTTTTAGTGAGAAGCCCAAATTAGTCTTTTTACAAAAAGCAGTATGTGCATTGTACATGTTTCAAAACTTATGCATTTTTCTATTTAATTTATTAGTTGAATTATTTTAAAAGTCATAACTTTTATATTAAATTGAGAAAATTATGAGGAAAATGTTGTCGGATGGTTTTTAATAGTTTGGATGGAGACAATTCAAAAGTAGAAATCATTGTTGACAGGGGTATAGGGAGGTGGGGCCATGTGGGGGCTCAAGGCCCCATGGTTTTTATAAAAACAAATTACGTAAAAAATTAGTGGTAAAAACTAAAAATTTAAAATCTAGGGTAAAAAGATGTAAATAATGAAACCTTAAAGTTAAAAGCTTCTTTTTGTCCATACAGTTATCTCACTACTCATTTTCTTGTTTCTCCTCTCTTATTCTCAACACACACATGTGACACCCCGCTTAGAATAATAACGGGTGGCCAGCCCTATACTAAAATAATCAGGAATCTCTAGTGGATCATTATCAGCATCTACTGACGATATTGAAATAAACACGGCTACCTACCCATTACTACAAAAAGAGGGTGCCAAAAAAAATTAAAACAAACTATGCAACGACTAACCAACAACATAACAATAGCTGAGTAATAATAATGAACACACATGCTAAGATAAAGAAAATAGTTCTAGTGTACAACAAAATATAAAGAAAGGAAATACCCGAATATGTTGTTGGGTCAAAGACAATACAATAGTCCTTATGAAAAGAAATATAAACAAAATGCTACATCTATAACTCTTGGGTGTAAACTCGATATACAAACCGAATCCTAATCTAGATACAAAAAAGATAGGAACCAGCTATATCAAAATCCCGCAACAGTTCGCTACTGCCACAGCTCCACGAATACACTAGATGGATAACATTAATATCGTCCATGCGGAGGAACACCTAAAATTATACCATATATACAAGGTAAGAGAAAATATAAACGGGTCAGAGCCCGAGGTGTGAAAACATTTTAGCAAGTGTATTAAAATGCATAATAATTATAAATTCATTATAACATGATAAAAGTGGAGTCGCACTCTCCAAATAATTCAACCCACCTCTCAACTAAAGCGCGCAGCAAAACGTATGCATATGATCCTTAAATAACTATCTGACACTATCTAAGGGCAATATAATCTAACCTACTCCCAAATTTAAACTCATTTAAACTTCCATCTAAATCATAATCATCAACTTCTAATTCTACCATACTCTCAAATGTTCATCAACTTACTTAACATATAAATATACATAAACATTTTCTCTGACTAGAATTTATCAGATTCTAGTTATTGACATAAATGAGTTATTAGCATCTAAATTCTAAGGAGTAAACTTCTCCTAATTCTCAATACTGCACTGTGTTTCGTGCGTGGGACGTCTTGCGAGCGAAATCCAAACAAGGAACCCCCCCCCCCCGATACACTACTCCTTGACAGTATTGATTATCGAGATTCATTATGCCCTCAATGCAAGACGCATATAACCCCAAATTCTTATATAATATAAATAATTAACTATTCTCAACTCTTGCACGGCGTTTCGTGCGTGGGACGTCTCGCAAAGCGAAATCCAAACAAGGAACCCCCCGATACACTACTCCTTGACACTGTCGATTGTCGATATATATATATATATATATATATATATATATATATATATATATATATATATATATATATATATATATATATATATATATATATATATATATATGAGTACTAAGGACTAAACTTATCTCCACTCCCAACATTGCACTGCGTTTCGTGTGTGGGACGTCTCGCAAGCGAAATCCAAACAAGGAACCCCCCGATACACTACTCCTTGACAGTGTTGGTCGTGGAGGTCCATTATGCCCTCGGTACCCAATGTAATATATATACTCATATTAACATATACATATCATACTCACTTTAATATACCAATCACAGTTTATGTCCAGATAAAATCTCCCGTAATGAAATTCAAACTTTATATTCTTATATCTCTTTACACTAGATAAAGATAGATGATATATCATAATCATATATAGGTAATATACTATGCACACAAGTATAATAACCATCCCAGCGAGCTATAACTCGAGGATGCAGTTTCTCAATGCTATCATCTACCACAGAATCGTTCAGATATCATCCTGGGTACTAACGGTCAGAATCTCACACCGCTTTGGTAAAAACAAAATCACAATGTATGGAAAGCGTTCATAGTTACTCCTCAGAAATGAGATGAAACATACCCACCACGTCTCACCCATAATGAAATCACACAATAACAATGGGCGCTGTGAACTGGGGACTATACGCTCCCTGCTCCTCAAGCCAGGGGCCTCACCCGCATCGCGCAACTTCCCATGATAGTATAGAGGGGTTATGCTTTACATAAATATACATATATCATTCACACTAGATATACATATATAATCACATTATACAAATGTATACCATCACACAAGGTATTTATATCACCCATATAGATATACATACTCTTTTTATGCTCGTATGCGTAAATGAAATAATTTCATTTATATTAGTATATTTTACTCTCGATATACAAACCGTTTCTAACTCTCACACTTTCCCACTTTATATACACGATACGATCCCTGATAATACGCAAATATTACATATTTCATCCTCCAAACTGACACATTTTAGCCCCCTCGGGTATCTTATTCCCTATATTTATTCTCATTAACCAGACAACCTCAAATTTCTATGTTAACATGCTTTGTAGGGGTTAATTGAGTTTTTATAGGTATTTGGATGCTAAGTGTGAAGTTCAGACGCATTCTGCTCGATTTTCTTACATGATCGTATGTTCAAGGGCATTTTAGTCTTTTCATAGCTTGGGCACCTGGCCCAACATCTGCATGAAAGTTGTATCCCTCCTCGCAAGCGTCGCGTGGCCACAAATGGTGCGCGATTCAGATTCAGAACGAAGAAGTTACGGCGATTTTAGTAGAGGAGAAAACCAAACACATCAAAGCTGGAAGAAAGAATTGCAGACCTGTAGCCATCGATCGATCGATCAAAATGATCGATCGATCGATCCTTCATTGTTTGGTCATCGTGGGGAGACAGTGGGCATGGTTTTTTTTACCATCGATCGATCGATCCCCTGTTTCTAGCTGATATTTTGCCTTTTCTTTTCTTTTCTTTTCTCTTTTCGTTTCTAATTTAATTCCACTTACTATATAAACCTTTTTTGTTGTAAATATCAGATATCTTGTATTATATTTAGTTTTAGAAGATAGTTTAGCTTAGGGTTTGGGTTTTTGAAGAGTTCTTCTTCATTTCTTCTCGGATTGACACCCTTTTGGGTTTGTAACTTGACTATTCATTCACCCTCTCCATTAATATAGTGTGTATTTACTTATTTCTTGCTTTGTTAATTAGATTTACATGCTTTCATAATTAGGTTTACTTTCTTTGATTTACTTGCTTTCTATGTAGCTTTATTGCATTTCTTTACCGCGTTTATTTACCGCGTTTTTAATATGCTTTCTAGCTAAGTTAGTCTAGGTTGTGCCGGATTGAACTCATTCCGGGTTGACAAGTTTTTTTGCTTTGGTGATGGTGTTTATGGGTTTATTTCGGGTGTGTTGTCCTAGTTATTACGCCTAGGATATTTGACGGGGCATATCATGTATGTCCCGTGCTTACGACCTTACGTGCGTAATTTTTTGGGTATTTTTTTACGCCAAAATTGTATTTGGCTTTTATACGAATTTAGGGGCGTGAAAACCCTTGATTCAATTAACTGTCAAAATGAGACGCATTTGTTATAACTCGTCAACCCATGTAACTATTTTATACTAATTAACTCGGGTGAGGGATATTCGACGCAGCCTATAGTTTTACTTGCTTTGTTAGTCTAACTTTAGTTTCCCTTTCCTAGATTAATCATTTCCCTTTTATGCATCTTTTCCTTTTTAGTTTGTAATTTACCTTTTACACTTTTATTTAGGAGTATTAAATCCTATAAATTCTAAAAACTCGTCTCTGTGGATTTTCGATACCCGACTTACCGCTATACTTGTATCACAAGTGTAGTCGTAATTTAGGTTTGTTTGTATTATCACGATGAAATGAAAACAATGACTATGTCCTTACACGAACACAACTTTCACGCGGTGACCAATCCCCCACTTGAAATTTACTCATCCATCACTTCTATTTGTATGAATAATCTCCCAATTTAATTAACGTTGAGGATATTCTCTATATCCGTATGCACATCGATCAACATTCATTATTACTCAAATATTAACCTCGACACTAAGAGGATTTTTCCACTAAATCAATATGATAACTTAAGTTCACACTCTTTCAAAATCAATCATTAAAACCCCAACATTTACATCCAATCATCTATTAATTTTTCTCTCATTTCCTTAACGAGAGAGAGAGACCACTCACTCAATTCCATTATGAAAAAGACTCCAAACATATCCTCACTTTCCTAAAGTCATTAATCCCCTCATATAATCACTTAATCCTCTATGATACAATAATTGAGAAGGTCTATAAATATAATCCCAAAAGAAAGGGGATAAACTTGAAATCCCATACTTGAACCAAAAATAGAGGCCCGGTCGACCGGTCCCCTAACCGTGGTCGACCACGGTTTTTAAATTTGCCTAAAAATGAGGACAATTTGCTTTTCATTTGAGGCACGGTCGACCGGCCCCCTGGCCGCGGTTGACTAGCCCTACAAGATACCTCAGCCAAACTCCATTTTTAAAGAACTCCAACTTCCAAAAACCTCAAAATACCTACTTCCAACCAAAATTCTTCAACCCAATCATATTACTAACATTAATACCCATCAAATAACTCAACCCAACTAATTTACAACCTCAAATCCATATACAAACATCAATTGTAAGATTTAACCCAAAAATCTAGGTTTTGACATATTAACCGAAAATCCACAAATCATGAAATAAAAGATGCATAAGAATTATTTAGCAAGTTTAATCACTTGCCTCAAAGTTGTAGAGTCTGATTCATCCTCAAAATCACGAATTTGCCGGAATTCTCAAGTTTTTCTTTCTCTTTCTCTTTCTCTTTCTCTTTCTCTTCTTCTTTTCTTCTTCTCTCTTTCTCTCTTTCTTTCTAGGGCTTTCTCTTAATCTCAAATGAGATTTCTATCTCTCGTAGGCTTTTAAGCCTTATTTCCCAAAATACGCAGATTTAAATGATAATACACACTTTAAATGACTCGATTACTTTAATTCGATCCAAATGAACTTAAAATATTTTGGAACCCAAATAAGACCCAAGTACAGTCATTTCAACTATCTCGACCCTTCCTGAATCAACCGCACACTCAGAATCGTCATTCGAAATACTTTCTAGCATCTTCAAATTTTGACCTCGATTGCCAATTTAATTATTCTCCAAGTAAAATAATATTTATTGTAACACCCCGCTTAAAATAATAACGGGTGGCCAGCCCTATACTATATTAAATCAGGAATTCCAGATGGTCCAGTCTCAACATCAACAATCGGTACTATATAATATAGGACTAACTACCCGATATCATATAAGCGAGATGTTAATATAAATTAAAACTTGCAAGATACAATAACCCAACACTATGAAACTACTAAAGAATAAGAGAGAGATGCAAGAAGCACTATAAGAAATGAAAGGAATCACTATACATGAATATGCCATAAATAAATAAACCCGAATAAGCTGTCGGGTCACAGCAAATACAATAACTGAAATGGAATAAATATAAACATGTATATAAATATCCCTATGATACAAACCCGATATACAACATGAATCCTACCTAGAATTTTAAAGGAGTAGGAAGCGGCTACATGAAACATCCCGCAACAGTCCGCACCTGTCACGGCTCCCAAGACTCTGGATAGAAAGTCATCCGGCATCCATGCGGTAGGATACCTGTGGAAATACATATATATATACAAGCAGGAGAGAAAAGAAAAACGGGTCAGAGCCCCGAATGTGAAAATATTTAGCAAGTGCGTTAACCGTGCATAATAAATACCGGTGTACTTAATTTCATAAATAAGTGAGACCGCACTCTCGTGGAACCCCAACTCACCTCTCATCTAAAGGCGCGCACCTATTCGCGTCCTCGAATTTTAGTTAAATTACCCCCATTGATTTTAGGACAACCTAACTTATCAGGCCTAGCCTATATCCACGAGAGCTACCTTCCCGTCATAATCTAAGGATCCACCCGTTTCTAATCCTATTAGATTATGATTACAACAATTATGCCATAATAGGCTTAATGAATTCCGATTAATAATCTTATGAATTATAATCATCATAATTCGTAAAACATTACCCCTATACATATACATATATATATATACCTATATAGGCTAAAAAATGTAAGAATTAATATACTTAATAACATGCACATGGAATATTCGCAAGACTTCTCTCTAATCCCAAAATTGTACTACGTTTCGTGCGTGGGGAGTCTCGCAAAGCGAAATCCAAACAAGGAACCGCCCCGTTACACTACTCCTGACAAGGTCAAGACCAGAGATCCGAGATGCCACCTATGGAATTACTTCTCTCAAATCTCGACATGGCACTGCGTTTCGTGAGTGAGGTGTCTCGCAAAGCGAAATCCAAACAAGGAACCACCTCGTTACACTACTCCTGGGCAATGTCGATCCTAGAGATCCATAATCCTCAACATACAAGTTAATACTACCATTACTACTAACTATAACTCCTAAAGAAAGAAAGAAAAGAAAAGAAAAGAAAGAAAAGAAAAGAAAGAAAACAAATAAGATAAAATAAAAGAACCTCCAATAATATCCTTGGGGTGATGTAACCAAAATAATACCTTATGTGTGATACATCAACCCCCATCAATCTAGTACACCATAATCATCTAAGATGTACTTCATAAAAGTCCATATCCTTTCATCTATAGGATATATATATAAATATATATATATATAGGTATTTATTTCTAACCGTATATATATCATCATCAATCCAATAGCCAAATGTACATACTACATATGATGTACAAGGCCATGCACATAATATACCCGGCTATATATATCGCCGATAAACTGCATCAATGCTATCATCTTCCCAGTGCCCGGCTCACGTAGCAAAACTGGGGCCACCATGGTGGGACTAAACGACACCCATCTCGTGGTAAACTCATGCACACGACGTCCCAGGAAGCGGTCATAGCTCCAAACCGGCATTCGAGAAATAAAGTCTTGCAAAGTGGTGGTGGTGGTGGTGTTGTCGACTTGAGTAGAAGGAAAAATGGGCAAAGACTTGTGAAGTTGAAATGGATAGGTCTTCGTATTTAGGAAATTAGTTATCTGTAAACACACTTCACACCACATGTATGTGTAAACATATATAGATACTGGGTTTTCCTAATTCCTATATGAATACATAATAGCCATGAACCTTCCTATTTCCCACTTATATGATTGTAAAATGTCTCCAAAGACTTCCTCCTTATATATATATATATATATATATATATATATATATATATATATATATATATATATATATATATATATATATATATATATACAGCTTGCCTATTCCCATCCTTGTCATCTCAATTTAAGATAGAGAATTGTTTGCTTCAATCTTATATCAGAAAGATGGGAAGTCGAGTGTGGTTTTACCCATTCATTGTCATACTCATTTTGCTACTTCAATATGCTTATTCTGCACCATCTCTCTCCCACCCTTCCAACCATTCCTGCCCTTATGACCACAGCTCTGCATTGCTTCAATTTAAGCAAACTTTTACCATTGATACTACTGCTTCTAGCGATTGTGCTTTCTATGGTCAAACTTCGGAACCAAAGATGAAGTATTGGAAGAGGGGTACAGATTGCTGCACGTGGGCTGGTGTCACGTGCGATTGGAGGACGGGTCACGTGGTTGGGCTGGACTTGAGTTGCAGCCAGCTTCAGGGTATCATCCCTTCCAACAGTACCCTCTTCCACCTATCTCATCTTAAGACCCTCAACCTTGCTTTTAATGATCTTGATGGCTCTCCAATTTCAAGTGAATTTGGTCGATTTGCCCCAGATTTGACGCATCTAAACCTCTCTCACTCTGCTTTTATAGGCAAAGTTTCGTCAAAAATCTCCCATCTTTCCAAACTGATTTCACTTGATCTCTCCGATAACCAAGACATCCAAGTGGAAAGTCAGAATTTCGAATTGCTAATTCAAAACTTAACTCAGTTGACAAAACTCTCTCTTTCCGGTGTCAACATCTCCTCTGTTATACCCATGAATTTGTCTTCTTCTCTCACATTCTCGATCTCTCTCAAACTGAATTGCATGGGAAATTACCACATAATATTTTCAATATTCTTCCCAACTTAGAAGTACTCGACTTATCTCGGAACAATGGTCCCATTGGTCCTTTTCCAAAGGTTAATGTGAGCACTAGAAGCAATCCTCTCACGTGGTTGGATCTTTCAGAGATGAGGTTAGATGGATAATTACCAGATTCAATCAGCTATTTGACGTCTTTAAATTATCTGAATCTGAGGTCATGCGATTTATCTGGGCCCATTCCTGAATCGCTCGGAAACATTACACAAATCACTCATTTGGACATCTCATTTAATAATTTTAGTGGAGAGATTCCATCTACATTCTCAAATCTCGAGCACCTCACTCTCTTGGATTTTGGAAATAACAATCTTGGTGGCCAAATTCCCAGTTTTTTTGCTAATCTCACATCCTTAAGTTCTATTTGTCTTGGAGAAAACAAATTCAGTGGCCCATTCCCTATTTGTTTTCTAACCTCACAACTTGTTAGTTTAGACCTCTCAGGTAATTCACTGACGGCTCCCATTCCCTCCAACATAGTTGGGCTTCACAGCCTAACAACTCTCTACATCTTCCATAACTCCTTCAATGGGACATTACCATCTTGGTTGTTTTCTCTTCCATCTTTGGAGTACATAGATCTCAGCTTGAATCGGTTTACTGGAAAAATCCATGAGTTCAGATCAACCTCACTGAGGAATATTTTGTTAAATAACAATGATCTACATGGCCCCATTCCGAATTCCATTTCAAAACTTGTGAACCTAACTCAACTTGATCTCTCATTGAACAATTTCACTGGTACTGTGGAGCTAGGCATGTTTTCAAATCTCAGACACCTTAGGCTTCTTGATCTTTCTAGCAATAATCTATCTGTGACCACAAATATCAATGCAGGCTTCCCCAACCTCAATTACTTAGGCTTGGCCACTTGCAACATGAAGGAGCTTCCCCATTTTTTATTGTTGCATCAATTATGGTCTCTTCAACTTCAATCCAATTTTCTTCAAGGACCACTACCTTTATCCATCTGCAGTTTCACCTCTCTTGAAATTCTTGATTTTTCGAATAACAAGTTTTCCGGTACAATTCCACAGTGTTTGGGAAATTTCAGCCTTGGACTTACGGTGTTAAATTTACGAATGAATAGATTTCACGGGCCCATTCCAACGACATTTGGTGCAGAAGGGAACTTTTTGTTAACTCTCAATTTGCATGGAAATAAACTAGAAGGAACGTTGCCACAATCTTTGGCCAACTGCACATACTTACAAGTTCTTGATCTCGGAAATAATCTAATAAATGATACATTCCCGCATTGGTTAAGAACTCTTCCAGAACTCCAAATTCTTGTCTTGAGATATAATAGGTTCCATGGTCCCATAAGTAGCACTTCCAAGACTAATAAGTCTCTATTCAGTACCCTTCGAATAATTGATCTCTCTCACAATCAATTTATTGGCTTTCTTCCATCACAATATTTTATGAATTTCAAAGCCATGATGAATGTGGAAGAAAATGAAATTGCTATTATGTATATGATGGAAAATACTAGAAACGGTTATTATGACGAAATTACTCTGGTAATGAAAGGAGTGGAGACTCGTATCGTGAGAATTCTGACTGTCTTCACAATCATTGATTTTTCTAGCAACAAATTTGAAGGTAAGATTCCAAATTCCATTGGAAATTTAAACTCACTCAGAGGGATCAATTTATCTCATAACAGACTAACATATCGTATCCCTTCTGTGCTGGCAAGTCTTTCCATGCTTGAATCATTAGACCTCTCCTCTAATCAATTTGTTGGACAAATTCCACAACAATTAAAAACTTTAACATTTCTTGCGGTATTGAATCTCTCACAAAATCATCTAGTGGGACCCATACCTCAAGGCCAGCAGTTTAATACATTTCAAAATGATTCATACAATGGAAACTGGGGCTTGTGTGGCTTACCACTCTCAAAAGAATGTAGGGATGGCGAAACTCCACACCCACTGATAGTCCAACAAGAAGAAGATTTGAATTTTGCGAGCGGATTCACATGAAAGGTTGTGTTGATGGGGTATGGTTGTGGGACAGTGTTTGGATTGGTTATGTGTTACGTCATGTTCTTGACAGGAAGACCGAGATGGTTTACAAAAGTTTTTGAAAATAGACAACACAAGAATGTAAGGAGAGATCCCCAACACCCGCGAAGAAGAAATCCAGCAATCTAACTGGTAAATGATACATAAGTTTTTAAACTGTTGTGTTATAACCTCTAGTGTTGAACTTTATACGTTATTATTATTTTTTTTTATAGAATTTATGCATTTACATTATTTTCTAATGGTAAGTTACACCTTTGTCTGACACATGAAACATCCAAACGGAGTCACCTTGCATTTTATAGGATGCGACATGGGTACACATGTAATTGAAACTCACACTGTACTAATTTTAAAATCCCGACTAATTGCTAATGCTTCTTGTAGGGGTCGGTTAAAAAAAGCTAGTTCAGAAAAAGGAAAAATGTTCCAATTAAAGAGAAAAAACAGGAACATGTAGCATCCCCATGAATTTTGTTTTATCAAGTTTGGATGGGAAATAACTAGCTTAGGTAGTTGGTAAGAATCTTCTCTATGGCGCTTGAAAATTTTGTGATACTTAGTCAAGGATAAGTTATCAAGATAATACACATTTTAGATAGATAACCTCAAAGAAATATAGGTGATTACGGATCATAATTAAAATTATAGTTTCCTTTTTTAAATGATTGTTAGGTATATTTAAATTCTAGTTTTTTTTTTGAAATTATTGCTTGTGTAGGAAATTCAGGACTTGAAACCATTTCTTTGGAGTCAAAGACTAATCTAGTCGCAACTGAACCAATGATGGTCTACATCAAGAGTCTTACAGAAATGGAAATCAACTCAGGAAGCCACCTCAACTGGGAATCAAGGACGGTTGGAACACCTTTTTGTGCTGGTGGAATACCTTTCTGAATAGTTAGGAACACATTTTGTGCCTCTGTTTTGTGTAGTTGGTGGAAGCGCAACACATACGATTTAGTTGGTTTTATTTTGGGAGCTGATATGTCATCAATAAATTTGTGGTTTATACTTATATTCTTGATTCTAACTCGCAAATTTCCGTATATATCTTCATTGTTGCACACTTGACCAAAATAAATATAAGATATATTATAATTTACATTCAAAAATGAATTCGCAACTTCCATTTCTCTCTAGTATGCAACTTTAAGCTAACATAACATTCAACAAACTTAAACTAGTATGTCACATGAGTACCTCCATGGCATTCTTGCAATTAACTTTGACTTGCTAAAAAAGGTACAATATGATCAAACAAGTCACCAACAACCAAAACCTAAACCACTTCTCTCTTTCTACCATCCCTTGAATTTGATACTTTAAGTGAGTTTCCATTCTAAGCAGCCCAAGAATAACTTGCATTCCACGAGTACCATCATCAGCCTGTAATAGAATGGGATGAATTCTTGAACTTTGGCATGTATCTTCGTTTAGTGTCCAGAAAATAGGTCTTATGTTAAGGTAAATAAAAGTAATAGAAAATTATCCCCTTGTAAATATTCTTAATTGAGTCAAGTCCCCTTGTTTTTTTAACTTCACAAAAATGAGTTCCTCGGTTAAATCAAACTTTTGGATACAGCACCTTTGTGAATAAGATCATTCAAATGTAATATACATACTTTTATGAAATTACATATACCTTGAGACTAATCTAAAGATATCTAGACCGTATCCTAATAACTATATTTAACGTTTTAAGAAATGTATGTTTTTCCAGGGACTTAATTGTGAAAAAAGTAAAGATTGTTGTTTCAGTAGAAAACATAATAAATATTTGGGCGCACAGCCATTTAGTCCTTACTATCGTAAATTATTAGGTGCCGACCCTGCATATTTTTTATTTTGTTGTCAGTCCCATTTTCTGCAAGTCAAATAGAACGTCGGTAGAAAGAGATTATTGTTTTGACAAAAATACCCACATTGGATGCGGGAGTAGAAAGTGCAAAACAAAAAAGAAACTAACTTACAAAACAGAGTAGCAGCGCGTCATCTCTCCAACTAGCACACTTCTTATCAAACCGTCTTCCACAATTTTATGGCACTGCATAGAATTCAATCTTTTTTTTTCGTTGTTGTTGTTTTCATTCTCTAATATAATTGTAAGTGTGGTTTTGAAACACAGCTGCTATAGAAAATGGTCATTTTGTCATGGTTCGGAGAACTTCTATAATTTTTATACCCTTTTTTTCTTGAATGACTGCGAGTTTTACTTCTCAAATGACCTTTTTCACAATTTCATACCCCATTTGTTGACTGGCATTTTTTTTTACCAAATTATACACTTTTGCTAATTGTTAACTGGGTCATTCTCTTATTTATACCTGTCCTCTTGCCTCCAAAAACACAGTTCATTACATTTTTTTCCAAATTTATACACAAGAGTCTGTTCAGCTCTGTAGATACACGGGAAGTGGATAAATTGAGAGATGAGTTACAACACGAAGAAATAGAAACCAGAAAAGGTCACTGAAATAAGAAGATATTACACTACAAAAAAACTCCTAATAACATCCTTTTTGTGGGACAGGTGGTAACCAAATGAGGGTTCAACAACATTTTAGGAGAAAAGGTTAACAAAATGATTCAAAACAGAAAAATTATAATGGGATTGGAATTCAAATATGAAAGTATATTAAGCCTTCTCAGCAAAACCCAGGACATGCTAAAGTAATCATGATCCTAATCTCTCTGAGATACTTTGTATCTTTGTGGTATCATATTGCTTAGGCATTAGGTATAACTCTTCCACAAGCAAGCACATCCCCGTATTGAAAATGTAACTGTAGGTGTCAAAAATGGAAATCTTTTGAACCTCATCCTTGACTGTATACTCCATTTGCGATTTTAGTACATATTTAGTTCAACTAGGATGGGAATATATTGACATGAAGTCTTCTTTGTTTTGTTTTGTTTCTTGATACCACTTTTGTTCTGTGAGAACCAATAATTGAGGAGTACTCATGTAACATGTTTAGAAAACTTGCTGATCAAATTAATAATTATTGACACTAGTAACTCGAACATGTTTTTGTATTTCAAAATTAAATCAGTGAGCTCTATCTAATTCACATGAATCAAATACCGTACAGGAAGTTTCACACACCTAGAAATTTGGTTTAAAATGGGGAGAGTACCCCAATTATGTTGTTCATAATCTTTGTTTTCATTTCTAGGTATTAACACAGAAATATATACCTTTTATAGGAAGATGGTACAAATATCCGAAACATGTTTAGTTTGGTTCTGTTGTATTAGAAATTTATGGGTTTGTAAATTCAACAATGATAGAGCAGTGGACACTTGCTAGTTTTTCAATCTTTTTATCCAAAGATTCTTAGATGATTGGAATACTGCAGCTGCTTTTGTATTTGTTGGTACTGACAGAATTATCTTTATGAATATTTTGGTGGTGGTGGTTGGGGGTTGGGGGTGGACCTTTCATCCTCTCTGTCCCATCATTTTCTTTGGATGCACTTAAAAGTCTTTTGAAGGGAAAATAGCGTGGACGGATCACCAAAGTACGAAAATGTTCTCAAATGATTTCAGAATCTAACAGATACTTTATCTTTTTCTTATCTTTGCCTATTTTTCTTTATTACTGCATATTACTGTCATAGTTTGAGAAGATTAGCTGTCGTTCTGGTGATAAATTCTTTGTCTCGGGCTTTGTTTTGGATTAGGTCAACTATTGCATTGCAGTAAGTTTGCACATATACTTTAGATTGCTCTGTCTATTTTGTAATAGCTCTTCAAGGATCAGTTGGATTGTGGAACTCAGTGCATGTATTTTGTTGTTGTTATTGATGATGTTGTTGTTGCTGTTGCTGTTGCTGCTGTTGTTTGTAAGTGATTATTTTTCTTAATCGTCCTGGTTTAAATTTTCATTTCTGTGAATGTAGTTTCTTTAAGTATAAGTTGTGTATTAGATTGTTCTGGAAGTAATTATACATAATTGATTGTTTGAATTACCTAAACTTATAAATGAACAAATTCTCCCAGTACATTGTTACAGCTAAATTTTAATAAGTTTTGACGGTGACAATTTTGATCCTCTGGCATTTGGGAGCTTTGTGAGAATCAGGGTATACCTTGATATTATTACCATTAGATTATGTACTTTTAGGACTTGAAATAATATTGATTATGAATATAGGACAACAAACATTTTGTTTCCTTTGCTAGTCCCTACTTTCAAATTAGAGGGGCACATGGCATGCTATGATTGGTTGATGTTTTATGAATATGGGTCCACGCCAGCGGCTTTATTAAAAAATAGGGACTAAAACTGTAAATAAAACATTTGTTGTCTTATTTCCAAAATACATATCACGATATGTCCTAAAATTACAAAGCCCCTATTACCAAACCGATTTGTAGGGGTTTTAGACTAATAGGTTGTCAAAGTTGTCCTCTGTGGATTCCGTTCAAATACGAATACCTTCCCAACTTCTGCTACTTATGTGGAAGACTTGGACATTATAATACGATTTGCAAGTTCATTAATGATTGGGGGGTCTAACGTTGAGATGTATGGACTTTGGAATCGAGCATTACTAGGAAAGAATTGGTCCTCAGTTCGCACTAGTCATGGCGCTACCGGTGAAACATCCGAGCAGCTAACTGAGGTGCGTACAGTAAAAGGAAAGGAAGATGCATGTGGTGGGGAAAGCTCATCTCCCAATGGAATTTTCACAAAGTTGATCATATTATCTGAGTTGGAAGACGAAAGTCAGATGGATGTCCATCAAGGTAACCACCAAAACAGCACTTTTCATTTATCCACCATTCACAGACCTGACCTTACCCCTTTGGGGAGACTACCTAGTACTATTCTGACCACTGATACGTCCCAATCGCATCTAATCCAAATTCATAATATCCAATCTTTACCTCAGGTTTTCAAATCATATCCTTCTGAACCATTATCCATAACCTGTAGCAAACCCCAGAACAAATCTGACAACCACAGCTATTTCGTTACCGAACCACCCGACAGCCCAATTAGAATCCACAAACCAGAAAATCATATACGCAAAACCAAGATCCAAACTTTGTACCCACCCCTCACCTCAGAAATATGTAGGCCCACATCCCCCACTCAACTTAACGTAAACTCGTTAGTTTCCTTTAAGCCCAACCTTCCCATTTGCACCAACACTTACCAACCCAAATTGACGTCCATGACAACCTTACCTCTAACATTATACCTTGTCATCAGTCAAACAGTTCCCCGCTGCTCCTACATATTGACCCAATCATCAGCGAACCTGACCCACTCACATCTTGAAGTCCACCAAACAATAAGAGAGAGTATCATCTATTCCTTTCAGCACTCTATCTCTTAGAAGAAAACTAGAAACAAATACTTGAAAAAGGAAGACAGTATCTTTTGAACCATAATCAATTGGCTTTCCCAAAGTAACTAGTGCCTCTGGAGGTGTGGGAAAATGTAGTAACGTTTTAACGGGACTCAGACAATTGCAAGAAACAAAAGCAAGGTGTTCAAAGAAAATTCCAAAAACAGATGAAGGAAAATACTCCAAGATGACAAACCCTATTAGTGAAGCCCCAGTCTACACTAACCAGGATCTTCATGAGATTGTTGGTCTGAGTAACAAGGAGGAGGAAGTGGAAGTTCTTGAGAAAGAAGAAAGCAAGGTTATTGAGAAGAAATTAATCAAAAAGCATAAAGGGGTTGTGGTGGCTGGCCCTAATTAGCCACACAGCCCATGTTGATCTCTTGGAATTGTCAGGGAGTCGGGCGACCCCTGACAATCCGGATGCTCAAGGGAATTATTTAATCGAATCACCCGTCTACTGCCTTTGTCATGGAGAAAAAAACAAAGAAAATTAGAGGAAGTTCGCAAGGAAGCCAACCTCAATCATTCTTATTATATATTGAACCCAAAGGAAGTTCCGGAGGCTTCGCTTTATGGTGGAATGATGAGGTCATGCTTGAAGTGATTTTGAAATCTAAGAATGTTATTCCCGCCACATACAGTCTTATTAAGGAGAGAAAATAGTGGTGGTGCAGTTTTCTATATGATGATTGTATCATTGAGAAGAGAGCTTTAATCAGGCATGATCTGATGAGAATAACAAGTGACATGAACCAGCCTTGGTGTGTTGTCGGTGATTTTATTATTATCGGTTCAGGGGATGACAAAGAAGGTGGAAATTTAGTTATAACTTCTCAATGTGATGAGCTTTGGAATTTGGAAGAATCTTGCAATATCTCAGAAGTGGAATTCAAGGGGCAACATTACACCTGGACAAATGGAAGGACGGGGCATGGAAATGTCCATGAGAGAATAGATTGGCTCATGGCCAATGATCAGTGGAGTACTATGTTTTCAAAAACAGTAGTTATCCATGATACACTGAAGGGGTCGGACCACTGACCATTACTTATCAAACATTCCACCCAAACTAAAAATCCTTCTTTCAATTTCCGTTTCGAGGCAGGATGGGTAGGGGACCCCATATGCGAGGAAATTATTAAGAAAAATTGGGAGGTTCACATTGTGGGAAAAGATGTTTGTAGTGTGGTGAGGGGATTTTTCTATTGGAAATTTATGCTCAAAGACATCAATAGAAGAAATTTGGTTTTAATTCCCAAAGTGGCATTCCCTGAAACACTCAAAAGATTTTCAGCCTACTAACTTGTGTTCCTTCATGTACAAAATAATTGCAAAAACCCTCGTTAATAGGCTAAAATATTTTTTAAACTCAATTGTTTCCATGAACCAAACAGTTTTGTTTCAAATTGTTTTATTCAAGATAGTATCATCTTAGCACATGAGTCTTTTCATCGCATGAAAATGAGGAAAAAAGGTTTTAATTAAACATTTTCTCTCAAATTGGATTTTAACAAAGCATATGATCATGTGGATTGGGACTTTCTTATAGCTGTATTGGACAAAATGGGTTTCTGCAAAAATGGCAATATTTTATATATCAATGCATCTCTACTATTTCAATGCATTTCAACGGTCTCGTTTACTATTGTAGTAAACTGGCAAAAAAATGCAACATTAACCCCCAACGGGGGATTAGACAAGGGGATCCCATCTCCCCATACCTTTTCCTATTCGTCCAAGATTTGCTTTCTAATTCAATCAACCAAGCTTCCTAAAATCATCATCTCACAGGCATCTAATTGAAAAGTAATTGCCTCTCTGATCTTCTCCATGAGTACTGCTTATCTTCAAGGCAGCTTATGAACTTTGACAAATTGGGTGCCTTTTCACCCCAAATTGTGACCCGAGCCTTTGTCAACTTATTTGTTGCTTTCTTAACATATTCTCATTACCACAAATTCGAAATACCTTGGAGTGCCTATGTTTGGGGGAAACTCCAAGGGGCAGAGTATCCAATTCCTTTTGAATAATCTATCAAAAAAAATGAATGAGTGGCAAAACTCCTTTCTCTCCTTTGTTGGTAGAGAAGTTTTGGTGAAATCTATCCTCCAAGCTGTCCCGACGTACCTTATGGCCTGTTTTTCTTTTCGAAGGAATTTTGCTTCAAACTCCCGATCAAGGTTAGCAATTTTTGGTGGGGTGGGAGTGATGAGAGGCATAAAATACATTGGCGTGAGTAGGACTGCATTTCCAAACACAAACTGGACGCAGACCTCGGTTTTTGCGATTTCAATAGATTCAATTTGTCTATGTTAGGGAAACAAGCTTGGAGATTGCAAAATAATGCTAGTAGTCTATGGGTTAACATTCTAAAGAAGTTGTACTTCCCCTCTACACATTTTCTCATGCACAAAGGGAAGCTAGGCCGTCGTGGATCTAGACTAGTCTTTTGTAGGGGAGGGACCTCTTCATGAAAGTTTGAGATGGCAAGTGGCGAGTGAATATGATATAAAAATCTGGGAGGATCCTTGGATCCCCTTTTTGCTAAGTTTCAAGGTGAATGCTCCCAGACCTACTATTTGTAATGTAGAGGAGTCAGCGATTTGATTAATCATGCAACAAATTTCCATTACGAGAAAAATAAAAATGATACCAACTTCGCCTTACCATAGCACAGTCATAATCAAAATGGGACTGCTCTCTTGTCCTTATTTTTTTATTATATAGCACCTTTTCCTAGAAGAAGGTTCATTCAGACCTTTGGTAGTGTTTAATTAAGTTAAAATCTACTAGCTCTTGGGGAACTTTAGTAGTGAGAATAAAATTGCATTGATGTGCTAATTCAAGTTCTTCCTTAATTGTTCTGCTTCATGCTAGGTCTCTGGGAACTTTTTTGACATAGTTATTTTCCATGATATATATATTTCATGAACATTACATTCTTAATCCTGTGTGGTCCCTATCTGATCAAGGTGGCAATTCAGTAGTTGAATCCCATATGCTTGGTTTGCACCTTACAATATTGTAACAGAATGATGTTCTTGTTGTCTAGTGATGAAGATAATATTTTTGTTGTTCCCAGTGTTCTTATGTAGCAGAATCTCAAGACAATACTAGTAAATTTCTAGCCACATAAGGGGACTAGGTAAAGTTTTTTATATAATTACTGATTAGCAATGAAAAAGGATGAAGAAGGTGCATATAAAACAGGGGCAGGTAAAAAAATTCTAGAAACAATAGTCTTCATAATAGCCATACAAAATAAATCCAACTGATGAATCCCGCAAAATCTTTAGCCACAGACCAAAGGTCCCTCAGTTAAAGTATAATATGATTCATATTTCTTTGCAAACACCACATGGTTAGAGTAATATAAATTGAAGTTTATAAAACTTTAATACATATTCCACTTTAATAAAAATAGGAAACTATTATATAATAGTTTAAACTTATAGTTTATTATATAAATATTCCGGCCAAGTTAGGCTTGGGACGGGCTATCTAAATAAACCCAAATGCATCTTATTTTTAGTTGGTCCTAGTTTTTAAATCCAACCCAGCCTTGTGGGCTAGTTTTCTTAGCCCAAGCCTAAATTTTTTGGTCTGGGCTAGTCGGGTTGGGCGGGCCATCCGATGCATGGAAAAGCCTTTCAGCCACCGGTTCCAGTTATGCCAAAGTGTCCAAACTAGCCCAAGCCTTCCTGCTACTAGTTTTCTTAGCCGAAGGCTAGGAAGTGAGTCTTCACAAGTACACACTTGTTTCGACTCAAAGGGTATCCAATTATTCATCACAAAATTATAGAAGGATCTGGATACCCCTTACAATTCTAAATTTGTTAAATACTTTTTTCCACAAGTAGCCTAAAAATTAGCAAGGCAACAATAGATGATCTCAGTTTGAAAAGGCTCAAAGCGAACTGAGTTGTAAGCCTCAACTTGAAAATAGGGTTGAGAGTACAAATCCTGTTCAGCCTCCATATTGCTGGTGTGTGCAGATTGGAGGGTCTAACCATACCCTATAACACTCCGACAGTATAAATAAAAGTGGGAGGTTATTTAGGCAGATTAGAAATTACGAGAAAGAAATAACTTGTATTCTCAATGTGTACAACTGTGTGTTTACATTACATGAGAAACCTATATATAGTGGATGAAGAGGGAACAAAGTGGAGTAAAATGAGTAGTAGTGCAGGGGTGAGGGTGAGGAAATTAAGGAGAAGTGGTGAGGGTCGATGGAAAGGGAAATGGGGAGTGGTGACAGAGACAGATGAGAGGAAATTAGGGAGTGGTGGCGGAGGCAGACAAGAGAGGAAATTACAACACTCTCCCTCAAGCTGGCATGTAGATATCAACCAAGCCAAGCTTGCCATAAAAGCGTTGAAGAAGAGAGTAATATGGTAAGAACCTCCACAACGATAACATATGAAGTCTTCTCGGGAGATCCAACATCAAAAAAATGATATTCCAACACTCCCCCTCAAATGGAAAGAGGTGTGAAATCGAAATTGTAATGCACAAAAGGTGAGAATAACATTCATCACAAACATGTGCCAAAAAATGACACCCACTCGTATGAAGTTGATCGCGAGACAGAAAAAGGCTGATTTGGCCAATAATATGCCACTGAGCAAACCAAATCGGACCACAAACAGAAAGTTGATCTCGAGAAAAAAAGGGGCAATCCGGCCAACACAATGCCATCGAACAACTCAAACCAAACATACCACACATATTGATTAACATATTTGATTCCTCAAATCGGACCACAAACCAAAAGTTGATCTCGAGATAAAAAACATGCCAATTCGGCCAACACAATGCCATCAAACAACTCAAACCAAACCGATCACAAACTGAGTAACGTATAGGATTCCTAAAAAATGGCCCACCCAGGGTATTAGTTGGCCACCAACAAATGTAACGGAGCAACCAATAAAAAATCTCTAGATCAAAAGAGATGAAAAGGAGTGAAGAGTACCTTCAATTGCATATAAGCATTGTAGAAACAAAACTTCTCATACCCTGAAAATGTCGCTGCTCCAAATGTACCAAAAAATGTACCAAGAATCTACAAGATCACATGTAAATAAGAAGAGTCCATTTATCCAACTAAAAAATCTTAACCCCAATCTGGGTAAGAGCCAATCTACTACGTACAACAATTATCTATCCATCAGCAAAGTGAACCAACATCAATCAAAGGTGAACGAACTTCTGGCGAAGCCTAGTGAAACTGTTGAGTTTCGAAGGTGTCTTCCGAGTAAATGACAACCAAATAATAGGCAAAAGAAAAGGGCTACCAATTTCAGATGACAGAAGATGCTACTAAATAGTAAGAAAATCATCCCAAAAGTGAGCAACGTGGGACGACTATATAAGCTTCATGAACCAAGACCATATAAGGTTCTCGAACCTACATAATAAGACCCATTATTAAAATGCTCAAACAAACTGGCCAAGAAGAATGACCCCCAACTGCCCCTGTAAGACATGCAAAAGTGGTCGGTTCACTTTCCAACAACATAAACTTGTCCCCAACATGTGTATCCATCTGATTACAACATAAAGCCCATACTCTTTTTATTCTCGTCACTCTCCCCTTCAATAAAAATCTCATGCACGAGCTTTGAAAGTTGGAGCCGAGTGAACAAATCCTTAGATAAGTATCGAAGAGGAACAAGAAAATTACGGTAGATATAATATCTTAACTCTAAAGTATCAACCCCAAAAAATCAGCATGTGAATGGCACAAATATTTAGCAGGAACTCGCACCCAAAAATACCTCAAGCACCAACTCAAATAAGAGAAAACAAGAGTCCAAAATTTAGGCCCAAATAGCCCAATTTAAAAAAAAAACGGCAGAGGAAACTTGGGGGGGTGAAAAATAATATCTGAAAGTTTGGGGGGCAGATTTGGGGATTACAAAAATTTCAGGGGCTAAGATGTAAATTTCCAAAGTTGAGGGGCTGAAAAATAATTTTTGAAAGTTTATAAGTCGAGAGGAAGGGGAAAAGTGGTAGCAAAAGCATATGTGGGGTGAGAAACATAGGAAACATTTTGAGTTGTGGAAGGGGAAAAATAATTTCTAGGGCTAGCTGATTCGCACCGAATATTTGAGAACGAGAACAAAATGGAGGTCCGACTTTCTTTCTTCTCTCCGACCCTACCTCTCCCTCTCCGTCTCCACCATTGGAGACGATTATACTCCATTAAAGAAGTTAACGAAGATATCACCGCTGGGTCGGATGTCGCCGAGACTACTTTATTGTGTCCTCAATGTGGTCGAAACTCTCCTTTCTCTCTCTGACTGCTCCCTCTCCTTTCTCACAAAAACCGTAGCCTTTCCTCCTCCACGAGGGAGAGGGAAGGACTACCTCCTATCTCCATTCTCTCTCCAATAAATGGTCTCTCATTTGCGAGAGATTTATGTCTCTCTTTTACGAGAGTTTTGTCCCTCCTTTTGGTAGGGTTGTGTGTGGAAGATTTTCTTCCTTTGTGTGCTGGAGAATTCGTGTTATGTCTCTTCGTCTCAGCCGGAGTTGCCGCCGAAGCTGCCATTTCTGGTGTCTCCCCCATTCGATTTGGGCCGAGATCCAGTGTCATTTTTTAGATCTAAGAGTGGTTGTCTTCTCTATCTTTGTTGGTGTTCCTCCTATCATGGGACAAGCTTAAGTGGAAGTTATCTAGGATGACTCCTGCTTTTCAAAAGGTTATTATAGCGATTGGTCATTTTCTTCCAAATGTATTGTGCATATTTTCCATACCCCATTTTTGGGTAGTCGGAGAGTCCGTTTTACTGGATTGTTGACCGTTGTAGGACTTGTTAGTGTTGAGAAGACTTTGTGTATTTTTAGGTGTTGCTTTTCTGGTGCCTCTTTTTTGAGGACTTTTGTGTCATATCTTTGTTTGACCGGTTGTGTCATGTATTTTGTATTTCTTATTATTAAATTAATGAGAAATGCATTTTTTTAAAAAAATGTGCCAATCCTGCACATTTTCAGCGTCCCAACTGTGTTGAATTGAAGCTTCCTCGAGAATGGGCTAATTCTGCACGCATGACTGTTTCAAATCATCTTGGAGCTCTCGTATCAGTTCGCTCGAAGGCAAAGATGTCCTTACTGGGTATTGATACTTCAGCTGAACAAAATTCTGCCTCACCAAGTGACGGTTGACTATACTATCGTAGAAAAGGACAGCCTTGAACCTGACTGGGCACTTGATGGGATCCCCAAAATTGAGAACAATAGTGATCTACAGTATGGAGGTCAGACTTTCTCTAGTTCTTTGCCTCTTCTTCTTCACTCTTGCTAGAGAAATTCAACACAACCCAACTTCTTCCTCCCTGCCTCTCACAATCCACAACCAGCAAAGGCAGCTACAAGGGAACCCCCAACCAAAAACACCCAAACAAGCCACTAGATGACTGGCAATGGCAGGATAGGGAACGTATGCCAAGGATGCTACCCCCTTCAATTCACAGCTGTGAAAAGATGCTGAGGAGCTTGGTTAACTGAAGGGGATCATTTATGCCACCTGCTCTGTGTGAGGCGTTTTGCCTCACTGTTATTTGAGGCAATGAACTGTGGATTACCAATATTTGAGAACTAAGAACATCAATGATGGGGTTTCAGGTTTTCATATTGATGACCAGTCGAGCAACATTGTTTGCTGAATTTTCCAGAAGTGCAAGGAGGATGCAGAATACTATAATGGAACATAATTCCAGCTGGGGGTTGAACTGTAAATATGATTGGAGAGTTTGGGGGGCTGAAAAATAATTTCTAAAAGTTTCTTGACTTCTGAAATTTACACAACCAACCCTCCACATAATTTCCTGAAACTCTTTGACAGGACGGGCGACCTTTACTGTCCACCGGAAAAGGCGGAACAAGATGAAGAACGCCTTAGGCTATGATACCAACTAAAAATTACAAGAAATAAATAACTTGTATTGTAAATGTGTACAAGTGTGTGTTTACATTATATGAGAAACCTATATATAGTGGGAGGAGAGGGAACATGAGGAGTAGTGGAGGGGTGAGGGTCTAAAGAGAGGGAGATGGGGAGTGGTGGGGGAGGCAGACAAGATAAGAAATTGGGGAATGGTGGGGAGTCACCATAATAATTCTGATAACAATTACAACAGGCAGTGTCCCACTTTATTTTGTTACGTTGAGTCTTGCCCCTAATACTATCACTTTTTGTACTTTTACTCCCAAAAGTGTTGGAATTATACTTTTTGATAATCTTTTGTAACGCATAATGAGTATTTGTGATACCTTAGTTTCATAGTGCAAACATTAAAAATAGTAGGGACAAAACTTAATAGTATAATAAATGGGGGACAATGGATAAATAACTCAAAAAACAATTTTATTATGAAAAAGTACTATTGAGATAAAAAAAATTATATATCATTGCAAGGACATAACAATCAATTTAATAAGGATATATAAGCGGTTATAAAACAGTAACAAAGAAGAATTTAAAATATGTGCATATATACTAAGCTATTTTGCTCTACCAAAAAAAGCAATCTGTGGAAAGACTTCTCTATGCACTATTATTTCAATAACCAATACACCGGGAATAAATATACAAAGGAATATCTGACTATCCCTACAAATCAAGAAGTCTAATTGACTGTATTATGTATCTCTACGAATCAGAAAACAGTAACAAATCACACTAAATCAGGAATTAACTAAAACAACTTAATTATAGCCTAGTTACACGAATACTATACAAAGAAGAGTCTCCTAAAATATTCACACGGTTTTCCAACACTCTCCTCAAGCTGATGAATAGATATCATTCATTCCCAGCTTTCTTATAATCTCTTAAAATGCTGAATCTGTCAATCCTTTGGTTAGAATGTTCGCCAACTGTCCGTGTGTTGAGACATATGGTGTGCAAATTAACCCACTTTCTAGCAAAATGCCTATCCACTCCAACATGTTTAGTTCGATCATGTTGAACCGGGTTATGTGCAATATAGATGGCAGATTTGTTGTCACAATATAAGCGCATCGGTCCTTTCCATTTTACCTCGAGGTCCTCCAAAATAATCTTTATCCACATCAACTCACAAATGCCGTGTGCTATGGCTCAGAACTCCGCTTCAGCACTTGATTGTGCCACTAACGTTTGTTTCTTGCTCCTCCATATCACCATATTGTACAATATCCCGAGGTTGATCTTCTATCAAATATCGAACCGGCTCATCTGCATCTGTATATGCTTCGATACTCAATCCTTCCTTCGTTTTGAACAAAATCCCTTTTCCTGGAGTACTTTTGAAGACCCTATAAACAGCTTGAAGATGGCCTTCTCGTGGGCTATGCATAAAGTGACTTATCACCCCCACGGCACATGCTATGTCAGGGCATGTGTGTGACAAATAAATAAGCTTCTCATTTGCATTTCTAATACCTTTCTTTGTTAACGGGTCCATCATCTTCGAGCTCTCCCATCTTGTGATTCGGGTGTATTGGTGTGCTGGAGGGTTTGCATCCTAACATCTCAGTTTCCTTGAGGAGGTCTAACACATATATTCGCTGAGATAATAATATTCCTGCTGCTGATCGAGCCACTTCAATTCCTAGGAAAAATATAAGTCTTCTCAAGTCTTTAATTTCCAACTCCTTAGCCAACCGTTTCTGAAGTAATTTCTTTTCTTTTGGATCATTGCCGGTCACTAATATATCGTCCACAGACAATTGAGATGGTCACTCCCCTTCAAGCTGAATGTTTATGAAAAATAGTGTGATCACCTTGACTTTTCTTGTACTTCGTATCTAGCATAACCCTTGCAAATCTTCCAAACCACGTCCTCGGAGATTGTTTTCGCCCGTATAGTACCATCTTTAACCTGCACACTTTATTTCCATCAAAATATTTATCATATCCTGGTGGAGCCTCCATGTACTCTTCCTCTTCTAAATCACCATGTAAAAATGTATTTTTAACGTCAAATTGCTGCAAAACCAATCAAGGCTAGCTGCTAAAGACAAAAGATTGCTAATAGTGTTTATTTTTGCAACGAGAGCAAATGTCTTATGATATTCTACTCCATAGCTTTCTGTGTATCCTTTGGCTACCAACCTCGGCTTATATCTATCCAATGTCCCATCTGCTTTATAGTTTACTGTGAACACCCAATTACATCCTACGTTTTTTTCCTTTTGGTAGATCAATAATTTCCCAAGTTTGGTTCTTTTCAGTGCTCTGATTTCCTCATCCATAACATTTTTCCAATTCTCATCTTTAAGTGCCTCACGTAAAGTTTGTGTATTTGGCTTGGGTATGGTAGATCTTGTGGTCATGAGATAAGCTGTCAAGTGATGTAAAGTGTGAAAGAAGATGTTAGAGTGCATGTCCTAGTACCTTTCCTAATTGCTATAGGCAAATCTAAATTACTAATGATAGGAGAGGATGGAGGAACTTCTAAACCTTGTATTGGATTGGATTATTGCACCTGCTCTGTTTGAAGAATAGACTCCTGCCTTCTCCAAGAGTATACTTGCAAGGGCGTTGCAATACGGGGTTCAACTATCTCGGGTGATATAAGGCTGGCCAAACTGTTTCAGGTTCAAATCCCTCAGATTCTTTTAATAATGGAAAGGGGCTGTTTGTTTACAAATCAAGCAAAAAAGGAACATGATCATCTTTATCTTCCAGAGGTATTTTCTCCCCCTGAAGATGAGGATGGACAAAAAAATATTCTTGTTCAACAAAAGTGACATCCATTGATACAAAGAATTTTCGTGACTGCGGTGACGACGATACCCCACAGCTGGCGACAGTACCTAGTCTTCCATCCCTTTTAAACTCTCGGAACGGGGCTGGATAACGCACTGTCTCCCGTAACTACCCCACGATTTTAAGGTGCATGCTTCTTTTTGAACTCTAGACCTTTTTTTTAGGCTAAATATATTATTATCAAAATTGCTTAGAATTTGACTGTGTTGAAAAACTTGTAGGTTACCGCATATTTGGCACCAGGTTTTGTGACAATCTTGTCTCCATCTGGTCTACCTGGTCCAGGTATAAATTTCTTATCTTTTTTTAGGTATTATTCCAACTTTTTACTATTATTATTATTACTAAAATCTTTAAAGTTTTTGCCACTGAAAATAATGTCACTTTCTGGTCATGATTGGGGGTTAGGGAAAAAACTTTGATGTGTGTGTCTGTTATGTATCTTATATTAGAGCCTAAGCAACAGGTTGAAAGTCTGTAAAAAAATTCCCAAATACAATGATATTGTGACCAGAATGTCCAATTCTGAATCTTGATTTTGCAAATTGATATGCAGTTTTGATCTGAATATTTTTAGGGTCTCTTTAATATACCTGTTTTTATAATTCAGATTCAAGCAAATCTCTGAAGGCAATGAATGCGTTCTTTAAAAGAATTTGGTTATGTTCTTGAGAGGTTTTCATAGTTAGTTCCTTTGTTTGTGAATATTAGTGTCTAAATTAAGATGTGTAAAATTAGTTTTATCTCTGTTTGACGAAATACCTCAAAAATTCTGTCATCAAATTTTCCGAACTTTCATTGTTTTCTCTAAATTTCCTTTTTTTTTCTTCATATATATTCTCATTATACTCAAACAGGAGAATATATATATTTTTGTTCAAATGGAGGTTTACAATTTTTTTTCTTTTGAGACTCAACTGAGTTTTATGTACATTTAAATTTAAAGACTGTTCCTTGAGGGAACATGTGGTTATATTTGATTATGATTTCTTCATGGTGAGATGCCTGTTTGTGGGGCATTTGATCTTTCAGAGAGTTGCTTGGAGTTAGAACTAGGCATATGTCAAAAACGTTATATAGAAAAGAAAGAAATGGACTACAAACACAAACAACATATATTCATATTGATATCAAAACCACAATTAGTTTTTCCTACATATAATGTGTTTTGATATTTGAGGTTGGTATATTCCTCACGCTAGTTACTTTTCTCAAAAAGTCATCTTAAATTCTATCGCGAACCATTCCCTTCTTCGCCACACGTAAATATCTCTAAACCTGTTTAAACCTGGAAGAAGCCCTTTAGAACCTTATGCTCTCTTGACTGTTTCTCCCCATCCTTACCCTATCTCTCTCTCCCTCTCACTTCGTGTGATCTCACAAATTATCTCTCACTATTTTGACTCTAAGAGTAGGTTTGGTTCGTGGTGAAAAATATTTCACCTAGATAAAATATGTGTTCGGGTGATCATTTAACATGGTGAAATAAAATGAATATGGTGAAAAGTGATATGAAACTTTAACCATTTCAAATCATAGATAAAGTGAATAATTCAACAGGTGAAAACAATGAAATTTATCGCATTCATTATCAGACTATCCTTTTTTATTTCCACTTACAACTATCACATTTATTTCTCCCTCTCAATTAACACGATCACTAAATATTCATTTAATTTTTTTTTTCAATTTCATTTTTAATTTTCTTTTATTTTAAAAAAATAAAAAATAAAATTAATTTTTTTTAAAATTTTAAAAAATAAAAATATAAATAAAAAATGGAATAACTATTCATACACCCTTTATGTCTCCCCTCACGCCCTTTTTAATATTTAAAAACTAAAAGACTAAAAAAACCCTCTATGCATTTATGATTTGAACAAATATAATCTTTTGCCCCAAAATCTATTACTTTTTAAAATAAAATATTATGAAAAAAATAAAATCAAAATTTTTTGAAAATAAAAATCCTAATATTGTAGAAAATTAAAATTTTAATATTCTGAAAATATATAAATTATAAAAGTTATCTTCTCATTTAAAAAACATTATGTTATTTATAAAAAAACATATTTTTTTATTTAAATGGACGTTGATAAAAAAACTGTTTCGTTATTTATTTAAAAAAAATGGACATTCTTTTTACCATTTCTAGTTAAAAACTGTTTCTTTTATTTATTTTTTCAGTTAAAAACTGTTTATTTTACTATTTTAAAAACAATCTTTTTACTATAAAAATAAATGGTCCGCGTCAGCGGTATGTATAGGCAGTCCGACCACCTATACATACCGTTGGCGCGGACCAACATATTAGAAAAAATGCTCTGCGCCAGCGGTATGTATAGGTGGTCGGACCGCCTATACATACCGCTGTCGCGGTCCATATTTTTTTAAAATAGTAAAAAGATTATTTTTTAAATAGTACAAAAAAAAAAGTTTTTAACCAACAATAAAATTTGTAAACGAAAAAAATGTTTTTTTAAAAAACCAGTTTCTTAAGGAAAATAAATTTTACGTTTTATATACAGTTTTTTAATAAAAAAATAGATAAGATTTTACGTTTTATACACAATTTTTGTATTGAAAATATAACTTTTTGTTTTATATCAAATGTATTTATTTTAGTTCGAGGTGAAAAAATTGGACATTTAGATTTTATAAATCTAAAGGCACAATTGTCATTTATTATCCAAAGAGTGTGGGGAAAGACATGGAGGGGGTGGGAATAGCTATTTGTATAAAAAAATTAAAAATAAATGAATATTTGTTTGGTGCAAGGTAATGTGTTCGGAATTTTTTTACTAATTGGGACAGTTTCATAGTTAGGACCTGTTTTTTTTTTAAATTCTTTTAATTTGGACACTTTTTTTCCATAGTTGGGACTTTTTTTTTAATTGGCAATGTTTTTTTTTTAATTGGGATTATTTTTTCCAATATTGAAAACTTTTTTTCTTAATTGGGACTATTTTTTCATTGTTGAGAATTATTTGTTTTAATTGTGGCTACTGTTTTTATACTTTAGACTCTTTTTTTGTAATTGAGACTGTGTTTTACAATTGGCCCTTTTTTTCATTGTTGAAAAGTTTTTTTTAAATCGAGACTGTTTTCTTTTTTAATTATGACTATTTTTTTTAATTGGTACTATTTTTTTAAACTTTTTTATACTTATTTGTCTCGCATAGCCAAATATAACTAGTTATGTGGTGGTGGTGGTGGTGATGGTGGGTGGGTGTGGGGCGGGGGGGGGGGGGGGGGGGGGAATTGTGTCAAAATTTGAGTTTAAGGTAAATTAATATTTTTTAATGGTCATTGACACTTGTGATGAAAATCAAATAGTTTAGTATAACTATTTTTGTGTGCGTTTGAAGTATGGGGTAATATAGTCGTTTTATTTTTTTCACCATATTCATCTTGACCATCCAAACAACAAATATTGAAAAAGTTAAAATTTTCACCTAGTGAAAACTCGACCATCCAAACGGAGATGGTGAAAACAAAATCACCAAGCTAAGAATTCACCTTTTACTTTTAACACGGTGAAAAGTATTTCACCACGAACCAAACGGACCTAAATAACTCAGCGGCCACTCCACCACCTCACATCCAACAGTTCTAGCCAACCTATTTAAAACTTCACCCCCATGTTAATCCCTACCAACATACTCTTGGAGGCAGCCCAAACAAAGATTCATCGCCAGATGCAAGAAAGATTGTATTCTCTGCAATTTGCAAGCATAAACTCCACCCATTAGCTGTTCGCTCCAAATATATAAAATTCCATGGACTAGCTGAAATTCATATTTTCTCCTAATGATCGAGAACCAATAAGAATTTTGTTCAATGGAAATTCACGTGCCGTCTTAATATATGATGCGAGGAGAAAATTAGAATTTGCAAAATAGGTTTGTTTTACTCCAGCAATATATGTCATATTTGAGATACCTAAAATTAATTATAAATGAGACATAATGCCCGACAGACAAATGGAAATTCATCTTAATATAAACCATCTTAATATAGATTTGTTTTACAACCCACCCCCGCGGGAGGGTTTATATGCCCTTGTATCTTCTTCCCCACTTTTCCATCTTTAGCAAAAGCTTCAACCATAATTCTGAAACCCTAAGGCCCAGTTTGGTTGCGCAAATTGTTTGATTATGTAAATTGGTTCATTGTGAATTAGTGAATTGTAAATGAGTAAATTTGAAATGAGTTAAATCCAATTTTACACGATGTTTGGTAATTTGAAATTGATGTTAAGGTTCTATGAAAAAAAGATAAAAACATATCGAGAGAGAGAGAAAGGGGGAGGGAAAATAGAGAGGAGGGGAGGGAGAAGGGACATGCACTTTCTGTGACTCCTATTTCAAATGGATTCATTTCACGATTTTTGTGAAATGATCCAATTTCAGATTTTGCACATGAACTAAAATGAGGCAATTAATGAATCCTTTCATTAATGAAACCAAACACAATTAATGGGTCAATTTGTAAATGAATCAATTTATTAATGACCCAATTTACAATTTTGGGACAACCAAACAGGACCTAAATTTCCTTAAATCATTTCAAATCAAACCCAAATAATAATAAATAGATATAGATAAATAAGTCAAGGTATACACTACCGCTTACGTTATAATACATTTAAACAAATATGTACACCCGTTAAACAATGGTTGGCCACATAAATCCTATGAATTACAACCATGCCGAGCACCCTCATTGCATGTTATTAGTAAGAATCAAAGAACTTATCAAACAAGAAACTAAAGAAATAGCAAAGAGATGGTTTCTTGGCATAATCGTTAACTAAGACACCATCCATGATGTCGTCGAGGCTGGAGAAATGGTGTCTCTCACATTAATATTGGGGAACATATGATACCATTGTGATTATACTACCCAAATGACGGGGGTTACTATTCATGTATATATCCAATATACTAGGGGCTTATTTTCTAAGGATTTTGATACGCAATCATATCTTTTGTGTGTCAATATCTACATATAATTGCATTAAAATCTTATTTAATTGTGTGTTGCAGTTTGATTTTATTCTTGATTTTCTTGATTATTGTTTTTAATGAAAGAGGAAATAACGGATTGGGTTTTGAGAAATGGGAAAGAAGAATATAGGTTGGTCCATAAATTATGACATGACTAAGGGGTCGTTTGTTTTTACCTCTTAAGTCTGAATCTGAACCATTCAGACTTAAGAGGTATCAAAAAGTGTTTGTTTTTTTAAATGATTAAGAGGTTCACGGTCATATTTGCCTCTTAATGATTAAGAGGTAAAGTTAGGTCTGAAGTCTGAATCTGAAGTCTGAATCAGTCTAAATACATTCATTCAGAAGTATATTCAGACGTAAAAACAAACACATTTTTCAGATTCAGATTTGAGACTTCAGATTCAGTCTTCAGATTTCAGATTCAGACTTCAGATTCAGATAAAAAAACAAACGCAACCTAAGTCTACATATTAATTAAAGATTTTTTTAAATGCTCAGAAACTGTGTCAAGCTATATGTGGTTCTTATCATCACATGATGCATTAAAATCAAACCCGATACAATTAGACGGTAGGTACTGTTTCACCCTTTTCACAATTGATGCAATTAAACACTTGACCTTATTTTATTATAGGAAGAGAAGTTCATATTTTCCTCTCCTCTTTCTTATAACGAAATCAAGTATTTAATGTGAAAAACAAGTCGTAGAGAGAAATTAACTCACATGTATTTCATTAAGATCATATCTCTTCTGAAGATTATCAAGAACTCTGGATCATTAAAGTAAGTCAATTTGGTCATGTCATCGACTCCTTATGGTCCGCTTCCGCATCCCTCGAGAAAAACTTTTCTTGAAAAGTCAAAACCTAAAAAATCACAACGAAATTTGTAATTTTCGTTTCACGGAAAGTTCAGGTATGTTTGATCGGCATTACACTAATTCCTGTGGAAAATCCTACTTATTACTATTTTTTTCTACTTTTGAGGTGCTTATTCCGTCCATTCGATACAAATGGTAGCCTTAAATGTGACATGTGTTCCATATTTCCCCATTTTCTATGGAAAACACTTCCCACCCACCACTAATTATTCCATAAACATCAAGAATGGAATTAGTATTTGCGATACCCCGCCTAATAAAATATCGGGTGATCAATCATTTACCAGATTAAAATAGAAATCTCATATGGTTCATTCTCAGCATCACTGTCGAAAATCAATTTAATTACTAATAACTTATTAGGCTGACATTGAATTTTATTTAACTAATCTTTTTAATCAAACCAACCAAGTAAAACAATCACAACAGTTTATAAACAACAACTGAGATGAAATAAAATAACCGAACTCTCTGTACAATATAATACAACCAAATTGAAATGCCACAAACTAAACCCCAAAAGTAAATATATCATCTATCGATAATCATCAAATCCTCGAAAATCCCAAAATTACTATTTTGGGAAAATCTCCAAATTCCAATTTTATTTCTAATTAGGGAATTTAATGGTCTCCCAAAAGGACAGGTTGTTACATACTCCCCCCCTTACAACGGAATTTTGTCCTCGAAATTCAGGTACAACCTACACCACCAAACCAGGATCACTCCAAATCCTAATACCTCAAAGGTGAACGATACTAACCCAATGGTTCCCAACCTTACACTATATGGCTACCGCGATCATAAAGTGACTCTAATAGCATCACATTGCACCCATCATCTATATTGCCTCACGACATAATCTTCAACTTTATATACCAAGCCTTTTCTATTTCAGGCAGTATGTAAAACCAACTCACTAAGGTGCCCATACACCTTTCTAACCTGTGCACATCTGCACATCCATTGTGAACGTTCGACACGTAACACTCTCTCCCAATAAGGGTCTCTTTTCCTCGGTGTAATACTCCTATATGGGTCCTCCCAACCCGTGAAATTCAATTCTCCTAACCTCGGCGCCACTAACTCTACTAAACTTACATCCTAGCAATGCTACTGTCTAGGCGTTACCCTACCTACGCGGAACGAGTATAATCCTAAGTATATCCATTGTGCCCAAGGCCTCTCTCAACTTCCGACATTTGCCTGGTTTCGTGCGTGGGACATCTCGCAGAAGCAAAATCCAAACAAGGAACCCTCCCGTTACACTACTCCCTCGCGTTGTCGGTCATCGAGATATAGCGACCTAAGTAACACCAGCGGGACGTCCTAAATCCTACCATGCTAACCTACGAATGCATTCGTACTATTCCATCCTTCCGCCCATACGAAAGGAAACCTAACAAATCGAAGTGCCAACTCCCTGTAAAGCACTACGAACATCATACCCAACACATACTTCCTCAAAATTTGCCTTTTCATTAAGGCCTGGCTAAAATCCTCAGATCAATTTCTCTAAGTCCTACTCCACCCACTCACTTGTGGTGAGAGGACCACTTTAGTGCCTTTCCATAGAACAATATTTCCATAATCACATTGCCATCACCTGGCTCATAGTCTATAGCGGTTCATCCACACTATGAGACTTATCAACAAAACCCACATACTTGCATCCTATAACATCTCTCCACTCCCGACGCCGTTAAGATTCATGTGTGGAGCGTCTCGCAGAGCGAAATCCAAACAAGGAACCCCTCCACACACTGCTACTTAACTTTGTCAGTCATGAAGGTCCGTTATTTCCAAATATGCAACCGGGATAATCCTATCCCCTTTCAACAAAAGGTGGTCTGAACTCCCATATCTAACTAAAAGTCACCCCACCTAGCGCTCGTACTAATATTTAGTCCTCGCGCAAACCAATGATGATCTAAATCTTACAGCTCAACGATAATCCTGCGGCCTTAAATCGTATTTATAAGGTCGCCACGCACTCACATCATAACAATGAAACCTCTGATCATCGAAGTTCCATTTACCCATATCAATAAAGGCGAACTCAACCTGTATCCATGTGAGATATCGCCACAACAACCTGCTCCCTCCAGGAACTGCAGACACGATAGTCCTGCCATCATTAGCCTTCTATCGCTCCGATCAACCCATAACATCATACAATATATACAAAATATAAACCCCCGCCTCTATGACGAGTGAAAGAAAATAAAATTCCGCTACCGCGGAAAACACATAAGCCTACATTATTATGTTATCGAAACCGCAACAAACTCAAATTACACACATGAGTCTAGGGCCAACGAGCGTCGCAACTTTATCTAGTTACACCACTTATATGTAAAACCCCGCCTAATTAAATACCGGGTGGCCAGTCCCATACCAAATTAAAACAGAATATACAGTTGGCTCATTCTTAGCATCACTGTCGAAAACATTTACAACTCACCCAATACTCAATTAAGCTGGTGTTAAAAAAAACTTTCCAAATTTTAATTTAACAAAATCCATTTCCAGTTTAAGAATAACACAATACATTTTATACTACAACACTGATAACCAATTAGATAACACAAAATAATTTGAATGCAATTGGAATAAACATTCCCAAATAATATTAATCCATTACTGTAATCCCAACAATATCAAATGTATTAAAATGACACGAGTACCATAGTATTTTCCCGATAGAAGAAGATAACTGAATCCTTTGGGCGACATGCCCTACTAAGAGAATACTGTGAATCAAATGATGATAGGCGTCTAAGCAATACTCCATAAATCCATAGCCTGTCATAATCCGCTAAGGTTGGCGTCCCTGTTGCTGGACACCTGATATAGAAGATACAATAGAAAAGAAAATATGCAAGGAAACGGGTCAGAGCCCGATTGTGTAAATGATTTTTAAAACAGCAAGTATTTAACAAGTGCAATAAATCTTTTATTATGTACATGTTAGACCCAACCCTCACTTGCCATTCTCACCTCTCAACTAGAGTGCACACTTAACGTTTCCTATTAACCTCCTAGTTAATGGTTCCTCTTTTCTAGTCTCCATATTATAATTCCATCACAATATCATAATCCTTGTATGTCCCATACCATACGTCACATTATTATTCATTTATATTTCTCATTTATATGATTAGTTTCTCATTAACATGAATCATTTATCATTAATATGAGTTAAACTTTTCAATTCTTTAAGAATAAACATTCATTAACTTAATTCCATTATCTTTCTCTATTCACCGTTATCTACAATTATCACACAGTAGATAATTTAACCACAATAAATCCAATCATTCATTTAATCCATTATATATATATATATATATTCATATATATTTTCGGCACCCCGAGTCACAGCTGCAGTGCAATGCATTACTCTGCTATCATGTCCCAATATCGCTGGTCGCCGAAAAGGGGACAAAAGGTTCGGTGAGGATACCTCGAACCATTAACAACAACACAAGTAAGCTAGGTATGTCATACACATAATCATTAACAACAACACAAGTAAGCTAGGTATTTCATATACCGATGTTCTCGAGCGACAAATCAAAGATCCCATGGATTCATCAGGATATGACTGCCCTCACGCGCAAACCTCCCACCGATAGCAAGTAAGCTAGGTATGTCATACACATAATCATTAATCAATCAAATAGGTATTATCATACCTATATTATATTAACAACAAGGTACTCACATTAACCTTAGATTTTTCCCTTACGTAGCATTATATCTCTTTAAATCCCACGTATTAAAATGTCATATCTTTACTTCATAATTTAATTATCCTCGCATCCTATAACATCTCTCCACTCCCGATGTCATTAAGGTTCATGCGCGGAGCGTCTCGCAAAGCGAAATCCAAACAAGGAACCCCTCCAATACACTACTACTTAACTTTGTCGATCGAGGAGGTTCGTTAACTTCAAATATGCGATCGGAATAACCTCATCCCCTCTTTCAACCAAATGTGTTCTAAACTCCCATCTCTATCCAGGAGCCATACCACTACGCTCTTGTACTACACTCAGCCCTTGCGAAATCAATAATGAGCTTAAACTCAGTCCTTGATGTTTAAATTGTAACCCTAAGGCTACCCAGGTGTTATATTAAATCTCCCCTACTTGAACTATCCTTAATCCTCATACAAACCAATTATAATCCAACAAATGAATCTAGCAACCGAAATTTCTTTAATTTAATTATCATCATTCTAATCAATTTAAATCCCAATCAAATTAATTCAAATCTTATCAAGGGTCTACTCATATCTTCTAAGTCCCATAATATCCAATTAATAATCACCAAAGATCCACAAAAGTTTTGGGATAAGAACCAACATTAAAAAGAAACAACATCATGAATTCTCATATTATAAATACTCAGAAAAATTAGATCCAAAAATTATTCAAATCATCAATCCGACTTCAGATTTGGATTCTACACGAAAAATTGAGTCAAGTATGTGTTTTGAATTTTTCTTAAATCTCATCCAAATGCACTCAAAAAGAAGATCTAAACATTCCAAATTGGCTCTTCTCATTCCACTCGTTTTTGCCTCTTTTTCTAGAAAATTATCAACATATTATCTTCAAGAACACTAAATTATTTTCAGAATTTCTTCCACATATTGATGAATATTTATTGGATTACTAACTACCTACAACATGAGTTTAATTCCTATATATTTTTAGATTCCAAAAATCCATTAACAACTATATCCTTTCATCTTCCAAGCATGAAAATCATCTCTTTTTATAACTATCCTAACATGGACAGTATTCGAACTTAAATTGAAAATATCAAACACTTGTCTCTAATGAAGATCTGATCCTTTGGAGTTGAATAACACAGGTGGTGATGGTGGTGGTGACCTTTGACCTTTGGTTCTCCTCCTTCCCAAGCAAACTTCTTTTTCTTTCCAAGCAACCTTCCACTCTCTCTAAGAAGATGACTTTTCAATTTTGTGTAGAAGAGATGAATGAACCCATATTCAACTAATCTCCAAATACTTATAATAAGACAAAATCCGAAATCACTATTCATCCCCCTTCTAAAAATAACCAAAAGGCCCTTTTGGGTTGTCTTTTCATTTCCAAATGACCCGAGACCCAATATCAACATCCAAATAGACTTTTTTGACTATTTCAACCCTTCCGGACGCAATGACGCAGTCGAAATGACTATAAGGTTGATGTAAAAATAAGTTTTCTTTTTAATTTAATAAATTAGTCCCGACACGTCCCATACCACGTCTGACTAAAAATTCAAATTACCGAATTTATATCATACCGTCATATCAATGACATCACATTCATATATTACCTAAATATCTTTAAGTAATATTCAGAATCATCCATTTTAATATCCACAATTCGGATAAAACCCAAATGAATTAATTTATAATAAGATCTAATTAATCCATTAATTTAAAATATAACCCATTTTAAAAGTCATTAAAATTACGGGGTATTACATACTTCCCCCCTTATAACAGAATTTCGTCCCGAAATTCAGAAAAATGAACAATACTGATAAGGTCAACTCGGAGTATAAATCTCATATCGCAAGAAATCTAAGTAGTACCGCCCATACAGTACATTAACGAAAATCCCCATCGATGTTACACTAAGTCTCACCATATAGTTCCAACTGAATCAAATTTAAATTATACCCAATCTTCCCTATACCGTCCTCGTGACAAAGTTTGGGAAAAATGATCCTCACTTATTAAACAGATAAATCCTGAAGTCACAACTACTTACTGTTTCACAATTTTGAAAACTACTACAATCCAATCATCCAGGGCGCCCATACACCCTATCGTACAACTTTCATTATAATAGCAAAGGTTATAAACTCATATCCTAAAGACCTAACTTATTTCGACTCCCAACGGTTATTAGTTTCATGCGTGGGGTGTCTCGCAAGCGAAATCCAAACAAGGAACCCCCCCGATACACTACTACCTAAAGTGGTCAGTCATCAAAACTCCTCAGGTCTTTAGTCAATAGTTTATAACCTCTCTACAGGTTTTATTAATTCGAATAAAGTCTACTCATCTACTCTCTTATAAAAGACAAGATGCTAGCTATAGTAGTAGTACATACGCACTCGTATACCACAAGTCAATGCATGCCGATAGTCACATCATGCTCGGACATGCCCAAAGGAAGTAATCCCATGATAAAAATCAAACCCACGTGATAACATGTAAAACATCGGTGTCCCACACCCCTTGGTGAGTCTACGTAAATAACGATGCTATAGGCTAAGTTTAGCAACCCTTTTTTCCCACACAATATTAATTGCTACAAAAATCAATACACCTCATACTTCCTTAGATAGGAAACATACCCTCATTTGCGGGTGATGGTTGTTGAATCCCACTATTATAACTTTTCTCCAATGAGTCAAGAAAAATTTTACCCCCAAATTTTCAGTTCTAGTTCACCACACTCCACTATATGCCCAAGCCTTTGAATATATTGCCTTCGTTAGGTAACACACATAATTCCCGCATTTCAAGAACTTTCTACTGATGTCTCTCCTCAATTTTCCATAATAGGGGTGACCTCGACTACGGTCATCATACTCGAACATACTTCATAACCTCCTAAGTACGATCTCTGTTATCCATCCAATGGCCCTCATCTGCCATACTTCTCGTACGAACCCGTTCAAACACAATAAGCTTCACTAACATATACGTGATTTTACCAAAGAAATCAACAATCCTAAACATAGGGCTCTACATCAAAGAACGCTAAGCTGAAAACACAGTAAGCCGTACAGACCCTAAAGGACACTAGAACCTGATGCTCTGATACCACCTGTAACACCCCGCCTAATTAAATACCGGGTGGCCAGTCCCATACCAAATTAAAACAGAATATACAGTTGGCTCATTCTTAGCATCACTGTCAAAAACATTTACAACTCACCCAATACTCAATTAAGCTGGTGTTAAAAAAAACTTTCCAAATTTTAATTTAACAAAATCCATTTCCAGTTTAATAATAACACTGTAGAGGGGGCTTGAAGGTAATCTTGACATTAGGGACAAATCCTCAATTAGCAACAGTGTTTGAGATTAAGCAATCGAGGTAGCTCAAGCGTGGCAACTCAGCTCGGCAGCTCGGCATGGCAGCTTATATTTTGGCTTGTTGTATTAGTCATATTGTATTTTCATTATTGATGATCGTAAGCTTTAACGGTTGTAATGACGTAACGATAATAACGAAAGAGTTTGTATGAGGTCAAACGGTACTCGCGAGAGGCCAGGCTTGGCAGGGCCTGGGAGAGCTTTCATGCTCTATCGAATGACCTCACCGTGGGAACTTTAGAGGGACCTGGTTTGGAGGTTTGAGAAGTAAGGCACCGTTGGGTCTTGTCCTGACCATTTTAGATACACCTGGTAAAACACCGAAGGACCCTGACCGTGGAACCTCAAGCGGAGCAGCTTGGAGTTCCATCCGGCGTTGAGTTATGAACCAAGTAGCCCTCTACTTTATGTCACATCTACTGTAGGTGATGTCACTAGCCAGCTAAACAATGTCAGACGTGCACTTGAGTAAACCACCGTGGTATATGGGGCTGTCAGGCAGTTGGTGAGCTACCTCTGCGACAACAGCCCCTTGACACACAGTGGCTAGGCAAAAAGGCATGTCTTGGCATTTAATGTTTATGACGTGGAGGCAACTAGTGCATCAGGCATTTAATGCCGTGACATAAAGTATGAGGGATGTCTTTCATAGTTTTAATAACTAAGTTGCCTCGGGGGTGGTGTGGGGGGCTATTTAAGGACCCCAACCACCTTTGAGGAAGGAGAGACTTTTTGGGAAAGTTCAGAAGTTATTGCAAACCAAAGAGTTTACCCACTCACCATTGTCATTTATTACAAGGCTTTTCAATATTCGACAGAGATCCTAGAGGGTATTTGGTGTGGTTTTACCTGCCTACCAAGGTGTATCTAGGATGCTTACTTCTCTCTCCCTCTAGCTAAGCCACTTCTAAAGTTCATTATTATTCCCTGAGTTATACACGAGAGACTTTGTGAGTTTAAGCTGAGTTTATCTTCATTGGGTTCATGTTTATATGTTCTGTCATTAATCCAAATTAAATACCGGGTGGCCAGTCCCATACCAAATTAAAACAGAATATACAGTTGGCTCATTCTTAGCATCACTGTCGAAAACATTTACAACTCACCCAATACTCAATTAAGCTGGTGTTAAAAAAAAACTTTCCAAATTTTAATTTAACAAAATCCATTTCCAGTTTAAGAATAACACAATACATTTTATTCTACAACACTGATAACCAATTAGATAACACAAAATAATTTGAATGCAATTGGAATAAACATTCCCAAATAATATTAATCCATTACAGTAATCCTAACAATATCAAATGTATTAAAATGACATGAATACCATAGTATTTGACCCCGATAGAAGAAGATAACTGAATCCTTTGGGCGACATGCCCTACTAAGAGAATACTGTGAATCAAATGATGATAGGCGTCTAAGCAAAACTCCATAAATCCATAGCCTGTCATAATCCGCTAAGGTTGGCGTCCCTGTTGCTAAACACCTAATATAGAAGATACAATAGAAAAGAAAATATGCAAGGAAACGGGTCAGAGCCCGATTGTGTAAATGATTTTTAAAACAGCAAGTATTTAACAAGTGCAATAAATCTTTTATTATGTACATGTTAGACCCAACCCTCACTTGCCATTCTCACCTCTCAACTAGAGTGCACACTTAACGTTTCCTATTAACCTCCTAGTTAATGGTTCCTCTTTTCTAGTCTCCATATTATAATTCTATCCCAATATCATAATCCCCGTATGTCCCATACCATACGTCACATTATTATTCATTTACATTTCTCATTTATATGATTAGTTTCTCATTATCATGAATCATTTCTTATTAATATGAGTTAAGCTTTTCAATTCTTTAAGAATAAACATTCATTAACTTAATTCCATTATCTTTCTCTATTCACCGTTATCTACAATTATCACACAGTAGATGATTTAACCACAATAAATCCAATCATTCATTTAATCCATTATATATATATTCATATATAATACGGCACCCCGAGTCACAGCTGCGGTGCAATGCATTACTCTGCTATCATGTCCCAATATCGTTGGTCGCCGAAAAGGGGACAAAAGGTTCGGTGAGGATACCTCGAACCATTAACAACAACACAATCATTGGAGGCGGACATAGTTCTCATACCCATGGGTCACGCACATACCTACGTACCCATAGTCAGCGGATTTATCAACTCCCCGATAAGTCTTTCATAGACCTATGTTCTCGAGCGACAAATCAAAGATCCCGTGGATTCATCAGGATATGACTGCCCTCACGCGCAAACCTCCCACCGATAGCAAGTAATCTAGGTATGTCATACACATAATCATTAATCAATCAAATAGGTATTATCATACCTATATTATATTAACAACAAGGTACTCACATTAACCTTAGATTGTTCCCTTACGTAGCATTATATCTCTTTAAATCCCACGTATTAAAATGTCATATCTTTACTTCATAATTTAATTATCCTCACATCCTATAACATCTCTCCACTCCCGACGTCGTTAAGGTTCATGCGCGGAGCGTCTCGCAAAGCGAAATCCAAACAAGGAACCCCTCCAATACACTACTACTTAACTTTGTCGATCGAGGAGGTTCGTCAACTTCAAATATGCGATCGGAATAACCTCATCCCCTCTTTCAACCAAATGCGTTCTAAACTCCCATCTCTATCCAGGAGCCATACCACTACGCTCTTGTACTACACTCAGCCCTTGCGAAATCAATAATGAGCTTAAACTCAGTCCTTGATGTTTAAATTGTAACCCTAAGGCTACCCAGGTGTTATATTAAATCTCCCCTACTTGAACTATCCTTAATCCTCATACAAACCAATTATAATCCAACAAATGAATCTAGCAACCGAAATTTCTTTAATTTAATTATCATCATTCTAATCAATTTAAATCCCAATCAAATTAATTCAAATCTTATCAAGGGTCTACTGATATTTTCTAAGTCCCATAATATCCAATTAATAATCACCAAAGATCCACAAAAGTTTTGGGATAAGAACCAACATTAAAAAGAAACAACATCATGAATTCTCATATTTTAAATACTCAGAAAAATCAGATCCAAAAATTACTCAAATCATCAATCCGACTTCAGATTTGGATTCTACACGAAAAATTGAGTCAGGTATGTGTTTTGAGTTTTTCTTAAATCTCATCCAAATGCACTCAAAAAGAAGATCTAAACATTCCAAATTGGCTCTTCTCATTCCACACGTTTTTGCCTCTTTTTCCAGAAAATTATCAACATATTATCTTCAAGAACACTAAATTATTTTCAGAATTTCTTCCACAGATTGATGAATATTTATTGGATTACTAACTACCTACAACATGAGTTTAATTCCTATATATTTTTAGATTCCAAAAATCCATTAACTACTATATCCTTTCATCTTCCAAGCATGAAAATCATCTCTTTTTATAACTATCCTAACATGGACAATATACGAACTTAAATTGCAAATATCAAACACTTGCCTCTAATGAAGATCTGATCCTTTGGAGTTGAATAACACAGGTGGTGACCTTTGACCTTTGGTTCTCCTCCTTCCCAAGCAAACTTCTTTTTCTTTCCAAGCAACCTTCCACTCTCTCTAAGAAGATGACTTTTCAATTTTGTGTAGAAGAGATGAATGAACCCATATTAAACTAATCTCCAAATACTTATTATAAGACAAAACCCGAAATCACTATTCATCCTCCTTGTAAAAATAACCAAAATGCCATTTTGGGTTGTCTTTTCATTTCCAAATGACCCGAGACCCAATATCAACATCCAAATAGACTTTTTTGACTATTTCAACCCTTCCGGACGCAATGACGCAGTCGAAACGACTATAAGGTTGATGTAAAAATAAGTTTCCTTTTTAATTTAATAAATTAGTCCCGACACGTCCCATACCGCGTCTGACTAAAAATTCAAATTACCGAATTTATATCATACCGTCATATCAATGACATCACATTCATATATTACCTAAATATCTTTAAGTAATATTCAGAATCATCCATTTTAATATCCACAATTCGGATAAAACCCAAATGAATTAATTTATAATAAGATCCAATTAATCCATTAATTTAAAATATAACCCATTTTAAAAGTCATTAAAATTACGGGGTATTACATTATACCCCTTCATTGAGGCGAAACTCTTAATAATAACTTCGTTTTAACAAATTCCCCGGGTGGAGATCCACTAATGGGGTCCTCAAACATACCCATTCTCCAAAAGTGTTAGCAACACTTCTCTAGTGAGCCTATCGTTCCTCGAAAGGACTCATTATTCATTTCACCTACCTCACCTCGGTACAAGGTTCACTTCTCCTTCTTAATTTTTATTCACTGTCGGCCTCTGACCGAACCTTATGTGAATAATCCCAAAACAACATTCTTTCCAATCCTGCTGAATAATGGGGACTCACGGTTAAAACTATCCGTAAGATCCCTTTCAAATCCTTAAGTTCACAAGGAAATTCAACTTGAGTACCACTCTTTATTATAGCAGTACTTGGATTCTTATAACTACTATACTTTAGTAGTCGTTGCAACCATCCTTAACAATTTCCATAAGGTGAGTGACCTCTACGGGGGTCCTAATCCCCCAACTTTTACCAGTCACCCCAGCTAAGCCCCGCCTCCTGCTGTCCTCATCACGGCCCTCCTGGGTCGCCCTTCCTCGATCGGACCACGAACCTAGAACGAGCACTCAAAAGATTTCTATAATCTCGTAATATGGCAGGAGAACGAAGTCTCACAAGAGAAATCAACAATCCTAATCTTGAGGCTCTATAACAAATCGAGAGCAACGCCGAACGCGCAGTACGTCCACACAGATTCCTAAGGACACTAGAACCTGATGCTCTGATACCATCTGTGACAACCTGCCTAATAAGATACCGGGTGATCACTCCTATATCAAATTTTAACAGGAGTCTCATATGGATCATTCTTAGCATCACTGTAAAAAATCCATTTAATTACTAATAACCTATTAGGCTTGCATCAAAAAAACTTTTATGTAACTACTCTTTTTAAACAATTATAAATAAAACAACCACACAGTTTGCGTGAATGAAACTAAAATGAAATAAAATAACCGAACACTCAGTCAAAATATACAACCATAACGAATGCTGTATTAAAAGAATAAATAAATGCAATTAGACCATAGGCCCGAATATTTATACAGTACCTCCTATCTAAAGTACAAGAATGGAAGCGCCTATCAAAAACCCGCAAGCGTCCACAGCTGCTGCAGCACACGTCTGACTCGAAGGAAGTGTCATCCAGGCGTTCCTATGTCTGGACACCTATATATATATATATATATATATATATATATATATATATATATATATATATATATATATATATATATATATATATATATATATATATAATATAACAAGAAAGGAAAAGTAGATAAACGGGTCAGAGCCCAAGTTTGAAAATATTTTGCAAGTGCATAAATGCTTTATTTTTTTAGAAAAAGGTTTTCTCATATTTAAGTTTGGTATCGCACTCCCATGAGATACCCCTCACCTCTCTTCTAGTAGTGCACACCTAACGCACCCTAACAAAATACCCTAGTCAAGCTATCCCGCCTAACTAGTCTAATCACCCAACCACTATCAACCCTAGATAGTCCAAGTACTAAGTGCTAAACTTCACCCCAGTCTCAACGCTATGCCATGTTCGTGCGTGGGGTGTCTCGAAGAGAGAAATCCAAACAAGGAACCCCCCCCGATACACTACTACGCGGCAAGGTCGATCGTCGAGATCCATATATATATACATACATCATATAAGAATTATTAATATGAGAGGACTAAGGATTAAACTTCTCCCCAGTCTCAACACAATGCCATATTCGTGCGTGGGGTGTCTCGCAAAGCAAAATCCAAACAAGGAACCTCCCCAATACACTACTATGCGGCAAGGTCGATCATCAGGATCCATTAGACCCTCGGCACCCAATTTATCCATATATATATATATATATATATATTCATATTTCAATATACATCCAAATCATATCTCCCGAACTGAGGTTTACTTTATATACAACTTTATAATACACATCCGGATCTATCTCCCAGACTGAGGTGTATCCTATACTCATTTCAAAACTTTCTATTTCCCTTCTTATTTTCAGGAAATATATTTAAAAGCCAATTCATTATCATGAATTGCTTTAACACATCATACAACTTTTTAAAAGCCAGTTTTATTATCATAAAAATGCTTTTCCATTTTAAAACAACCCATTTCCCTTCTTATATCCAGGAAATGTATTTAAAAGCCATTTTTATTATCATAAAAATGCTTTTGCCATATCATATGCTTCCACATCCCTTCTTCGATTCGGGAAGTGTTACCGAAGCCAAACAATTAACCCATTTCCCTTCTTCCATCCGGGAAATGTAATTAAAGCCAAGCCATTACCATGAATTGCTTTAATAAATCTAAGATCGTCCCTCCGAGTTTCCCCACTGGACGCGCCCCTAAATGGCTATCATCTTCCAGGGCCTATCAAACAAGACAACCTGGGAACCTAACAACGTCGGGAAGCGGCCATATGCCTGCGGGATAGTCATGACCACACCCAGAATCACCTAACCAGCGCAGTACAAATAATCGTTCATATGGCCTCTAGGACTATATCCATCCTTCATTCATTAGCCAGGGGGCTTCACCATACGCACGCAACTTCCCTTATGATAGCGATTTAGAGAGGTGTGTAACCATATTTTATCATTTATAAAAATCATTTCGTTACCATTTTGAAAATATTCATTTTTACATTTTCAAAAGCATTTACATCATATCATATATATACTTTAATTACATAGTATATATATATATATATATATATATATATATATATATATATATATCATATATTCCTCCTAGAATACATATAAATGGCCATATTTGCAATCACATCTAGCGATGACCAAAAATCCCAAAGATTCCCTCAAGGAATCATAATCATGCATTCATATAAGCATGATACTAAACCCAAAGCATTTTCTTACTTTGATAATCAGTACATACCTAAATCCCATCTAAGGATTTATTGGATATCTCCAATTATAACAATCCACCCTAAGCGAATATATATGTCTATATTCCCAAATTATCCTAATCACCTCCTAGGATTTACTAACTCTACAATCGATTATAATTATGCTTCCTATATGCATAATTATGTAGGCCTAAATTCCCACCGAAATATCCTAGGGATTTATCTCTCCCGAATAACATTAAATTTATTGGGATATGGATTTCATTTCCATGAACCCAAGGACCACCTCTTGTCCGTATAATCACTTAAGGGTCCCCACCATAAATTAGGAACCCTAACATTCTAAATCCTCAACTTATCTATTTTCCTCGAAAATAAAGTTTAAGTGTTATATATTTAGAACCCTCACCTCGCCCTCCTAATTTTCCTCAATTAGAGGACCATATAATCCTAAAAGGACCCTTATGGTATCACATAATTAACCTCGAAACAAGATGAAATGGAATCTATCCCATCCAAATCACCCTAGAAAAATTGCCAACTGCCTACAACCTCAACCATCAACAACTACACATATAATACGGGTCCTAAACATCCGAGAACCCGAAATCACCAATTAATTTCAATTAATTTCTAAGTTTCTCCCAATATCCAATTTTAGGGGTTTATTCGTTTTATCTCCCGAAAACCCGTTTTATCCACGAAAACCCAACCCAAAATCTTTAGGGTTTATTTATACCAAACTACGGTATGAGATATTTATGCAAAAATTAAATAAAGCAAGTAAACACTTGCCTCGTGGATAAAATCCGACGTCCTCGAGTCGAATCCCGCGGAGTTTGGCTGGAACCTCCCCCTTTTTCCTCTTTTCTTCCTCCTCTCTCTCTTCCCTCTCTTCTCTTTCTTTTCTTTCTCTTTTTCTCCCTCTCTCCCTCTTTATATATAGAGAAAATGGTTTAACCCCTTTTAAAACCCCAAAACGACTCGTTTACTCAATTACAAGCCATTTTAACTCTAAAATTCCCCGAAACTCAATTTCGACAATCGGACACTCTTTTCCGACTATCTCAGACATTCCGAGACTCATGGCACAGTCGAAATTTCCATCCGGGGTACTTGACCGCAAATCACTATTCTAACCCATAATACTTAATGCGGGTTTTCTAATCAAAATCTTACCTCATGTCGCTTTACTCAACAATGATATATTATTAAAATACCTCGACATATTTACTTAACCCCAAAAGTAAATATATCACCTATCGATAATCATCAAATCCTCGAAAATCCCAAAATTACTATTTCGAGAAAATCTCCAAATTCCAATTTTATTTCTAATTAGGGAATTTAATGGTCTCCCAAAAGGACGGGTTGTTACAAAATTCAAACCATCTGTTAAGTATATTTTCTTATACAACAATCTCAAAAGTTATGCAAAACCAAGACAAAACAAATCTAGTGAAGTTACAACTGTAGATCAGTACATTTTCTAGATCATAAACCCAACATATGTTGATCAATAAATATCATCGGGTAAAACCCTAAATGTAGATCAGTAAATTTTCTAGAACATAAACCTAAACAAATCTCAAAATTTACAACTTAAACAAAGAGAAAACAAATCTCAAAATCACAACTTAAACAAATCTCAAAAGTTACAACTTAAACAAAGAGAAAAGAAACCACAAATGTAGATCGGTACTGGTTCAAGAGAGTTGAGGCCGTGGGAGAGGCAGGATCCTGAAGGAAGGCAGGATGCCGAAGTAGGAGGTAGGCGGGAGGCATGGGAGAGGAGGGAGGAGGGAGGTAGGCCACTGGCGCAGGTCGAGGGATGGAGGGAGAGGTTTTGAGATGATGGAAGACGAAAATAATCTTAGGTTAAACTAAAGAAAGTCCCCTTTCTCATTTATTCTTATATCTTATATATTTATTATAATATATACATATATATTTTATTATATATTAATAATTCGGGTATCCCCTTGGAGACCCGAGGCTATACTCCAAACCGACTCGAAACTTTTGGAGATTTTTGGAGTATTTTTTTCGGGTATCCATAGGAACCCGAATTTTCGAGGAAAATTGCCATCCCTATGCATGTGTGGGTTTACTAGCTACGTGTGTTAGTTAGGAAATTTATATATATATATATATATATATATATATATAAAGGAGTAAAAAATTTGACACTATTCAATAAAGGGATAACACAAGTAGAGGCTAGGATTGAATAATCAAAATCATCCATAACTAGATGAAATGTTGGATTTTCACTTACACATTAATAGAATGTACTATAGTACACCCCAAATTTAATTCACCTTTAATTTGAAATTCTACCCACTTCTATCAGAATCATCCATCACTCACGTCTCTCTCTCTCTCTCTCTCTCTCACACACACACACACACACACACACACAACTCTCATAACTCAAATGCAACCTCAAACTCCATCTCGGCTCCAATGGTAAGCACGTGGTCTCTCTCTCTCTCTCTCTCTCGAGTTTTTCTCTGTTTTTATACTCACTCTTTTGCTATTTGAGTTTGGAAATTTTTGGAGATTCTATACATTTTTTCCGATGCTAGCTTACAGATCTGGACCATATAGGGAACTTTTTGGCTTATTTTGCACCCGATTTTCCAACTTTTCTAGATCCCGACTCACGGAATGGGTCGCAGGTTGTTAGTTTTGACTTCTATATTTTATTTGTAGATTTGAAGGGCCTATTGTTGTTATTTGTCTAATTTTTTGCAGGTAGCTCTCTTCTCTCCCACTGATCAAACCATCATCACGGTATGGTATAAACATTTCTTTTTCTATATGGTTTTGAGGGTTTTGCTGTTTCGGAGTTTTCTGTGCAAAAATATATGGTGGACTTTTTATTTTGGAGTTTTCATCTCGAGTGGTTCAAAATTTAGGGCTTGGGTTCCATTTTGGTTTGTTATGTGGTTTGGTTTCAATTGGCTTCCATTCCAGTTCGTTTTTTTTTTCTCTGTTGCAGGTTGTTAGTTTTGGCATTCTCTTACTCCATTTTAGGTATCAATTTCATCTCTGGGAACTAAAAAGTTTCTAAAAATGCTTTAATTTTATTTTCTAGCTCAATTGGTTTTCTTATTTTATTTTATTTTATTTTACTTTTTAAGATATTTTATTTGTATTCTAAAGTCAGTTTTTTTACAATGCTTATCTTTTGTAGTGAATTCCAAATGATTCAACTTTGTCCATTATCTAGCCATTTATTGTTGTGATGTGTTGAATTTGGGAGAAAATTAATCTCGAGTTGGTTCCAAACGAGGTGAGCACAATCAGATTAAGTACTTTTGTTAGGGCGTAGGATTTTTTACCCATGAAACATTTGTTATTTGAGGATATATGTGTGACAATCCGCCTATTAAAATAAGAGGTGGCCAGCCCGATACTCCAATAATCACAGGAATGATAGATGGTCCATTCTTAGCATCACTGTCGATTAAAATAATAGTACGAGATAACCACCAATTATTTTAGAAAACGGACTATCAAATTTAAAATTTTAAGTTAAAAGAAAAGCACTTAGACAATCCAACTTGAAAGAACGGTGGATACCAAAAAAATTAACGAGTAAAAGCGTACAATATGCCTAAAATAGTAACCGAATAAGCTGTCGGTTAATAGTCTAATACAAACAGATGACACCAGGTATTACAATTAAATATTACAATATAATATAAATGAGTACAAAACATGGGCAACACGCCCGAATAAATATACTGAACATAACTGGAGTACAATGGAAGGAGGCATCTATAACAAATATCCTACAACATCCGCAAACTGCTATGGCTCTATGACAACGGGAATGGAAAGGTCAATACGAGCGTCCATGCGGAGGAGCACCTGAACGGACAAAGAGTTGCATGCAAAACAAAGAAATAGAGATGGGCTAGGGTCCGGTTTGATTATGATTATCATGTGACTAAAATGCATGATAGTTATGAATGTAACTTTCCCTCGCAATTTACATCATAATATTTCTCACACATCTAATCAAGGAGACATCAAATCAAATATTCACAGTCTACATGCACAGTTCCTATTTCTCTTTAGGAAATATATATATGGAAATTCATTTTATCAAATGTTTACCAAATCAATTTTATCTCATTGCTTTCTTTATCAATTCCATTTCCCTTCTTCCATCCAGGAAATATATATTTAAATCAAGTTTTATTATCATAAAAATGCTTTTACATATCATAACTTCTCATTTCCTTTCTTCCATCCAGGAAATACATTTAAAGCCATTTCATTATCATAAAATGCTTTAACATATATAATGTCCCACATTATTAAAAATAGTTATATTTCATATCATATAACCGACCGTCCGGGTTTCCCCACTGTGCGCCCCCTAAATGCCTATCATCTTCCAGGGTCTAACACCAAGACAACCTGGGATCCTAACGCAACGTCGGGAAGTGGCAATATACCTTGCGAGTGAGTCATAACCACACCCGGAATTACCTCACTAGCGCAAAATAAATATACAATAACCGGTCATATGGCCGAGGACTATATCCACCCTGCATTCATTAGGCAGGGGGCTTCACCTCACGCGCATAACTTCCCTTATGATAGCGATTTAGAGAGGTGTGTTTACGTAAATTATCATTTATGAAAATCATTTATTTTTCCATTTGAAAACATTCAGATTTTACATTTTCAAAACCATTTATTCTCAAAGATGAAATACCAATTTTAGAATGTGCATTTCTTATTCTTTAATTCATATTTTATTAATGACCAATGACCCGAAGTGCCAATATCCTCAAACTACTCTCCAAGAGTCCAACACAATCCCATAAATCATCAAAGTGAGTCTCCCTCGATAATAGTCTCCCCAAAGTCCCAACATTATCATTCTATATTCTATTAATTCTAGGTTAACTTCCTATATCATTCGGACATTAACTTACATAAACTAACTCATAGAATAAGCCCAGTTAACCCCATGATAGCCTAGGGTATTTGTCTACCCAAACAAACCTCTAAAACTCTTCATTACTCCCCAACGGAAGGTTACTAAACCTTGAAGCTAAAAGAAAATGGCTAAAGCAAAACTAGAAAAATCTCACAAAAACAGGGCATCCGAATCGATTCGCCCTAGGGCCGAATCGATTAACCCCTGATTGCGAATAGATTCGCCTAAAATCAAATCGATTCGGTGAGTAAAACTGACATTCTTCCTTAGCCTAATCGATTTTTCCCCAACCCGAATCGATTCGGTTTACCCAGGCCTGTAACCTTCCCCTTATCCGAATCGATTCGCCCCTAAGGCCGAATCGATTCGGCCCTGCAGATTTGCCCAATTTGGGCTACGGGTTGTATGAGCCCTAAAATCCCAAAACCCCAAATCCTCCATTTTCTCCAACATCAACAACAACTAATTCTACGAATTGATTTCTACACAATTTCTAATTAATTTATTTTCCTTAAATCAAATTAAACTACAAGATTAAGGGTTTAAACATCAAATTCATCAAAAACCCATTTATGGTTTAAATCTCCAAAAATAACTATACATGCAATTTATCACATTAAATCAATATCTAGCAAGTAAGAAACTTGCCTCGAGTTTGTAGTCTCGGATTCTCTTCCGGTAGCAACGATTTTCGGCTCCCATCTTCCATTTTTCTCTCTTTTCTCTCATTTCTCCCAAGCTCTCTTCTCTCTCTCTCTCTCTCTCTCTTGGCTTCTAACATAAGAATTTGAAAATAAAAGGGTTGGGAGACTTATACGGGTCTTAAACATAAATTCCCCTCTTTTAAATGCCGATACACCCTTAAAATGACTCGTAACTACATACTTGAGTCATATCAGGTCAAAAGTGCCTGAAACTCAAAAATACAACTTGGCACTTATTTTGACTATCTCGACTAGTCTAAAACCAACCGCACCCCCTATTTTGGCATCCAGAGTAAAGTGAAATATTTTTATGTTCCAAATTTGTTTTAATTTATTTATTATTCTCCGACTTACATATAAGTCACAACCATCGTTTAAAATACAACGACGTAATAAATCACAATGTAATTCTATTTACCTTCTCATAACAGTAAATAGGCAAAACATGGTAAATATTATCCCTTAATATCACGGGAAATAATATTTACTCCAACTTCCTCTATTTTATAAAATTAGCCCATTAGGCAAAATAATATAAAATAGTCTCTCAAAAGTCTGGGTTGTTACACTCTCCCCCCTTATAAGGGAATTTTCCCTCAAAATTCGGGCGTACCCTATAATCATATTAAGGGTATACTATTCTAAATTATCGTTCTTACATCCTTAGCTAACTTCTCGTTATTGTGGCATCCCATTGGACTTGGACCAAGGTCGTCACTTTCGATCTCAGTCTACATTCTTCGTGCTCTAACATAGCACCTAGTCGTTCTTTATGAACCATCGATCCTACCTTTCTACGACGAAAAGAAAAATGCCTACATAACTCGGCACAAGTTACCTTTCCTCCTGAAACACATTATATCCATCCTCGGGGATATCTATACTAACACTTAATCGCTTAACCCCAACACTACTTAACTTCTATTCGCATGGGCATAGCCTTTCAAAGTATGCGGCCCAATGAGCCCAATCATTTGAGAAATATTCCTGGACCACTCCAAGGAATATATTGTCCATTGGTTCCATCCAACGAGCATGCGAATTACTCCACCGGCTACACCAGGCCACATACGGTGCCATCCATAGAAAACGATCTGAATCATTGTACGGAATTTCGATCCATAAAAGCTACTGCTCCCATCCATCCATTTAGCCTAAGGCACACATTCGAGGTATGCCCTTCGGCATTAGGTTAACTTTCTCCATTCACTCATCCACTTTAGGGTGGTAGGATATACACCATTTTCATACGGTTTCGATTATTTTCGGGAAACTTTACCAAAACCTTGACACGAGAATGTAGTCTCGATCCATCATTATTTTAATAGGCATCTCATATAATTACACAACTCCTCCATAAAGAACGGGGAGTATTCCTGAAAAGCGGCGGTTCGGCCAAATGATCAATAATTTTTCTCAAATAGGATCATGACCATTGCAATGCCGGAAATTCACTAAGAATGCCCATGAATATACCCTTCCTCTTTGCACACTACTATCTTCACACTAGTAGGTGAATTGGTAAATCACGAACATAGATGCTCTTGACATAGCGTCCTCTAGGTTAAGCTCATTCCACTTAGCTTTCCATGCTTTAACTAATCGTTGCAACAACTTGTTGCTCGCGAAAAGACCAAATTTCCTGTCCAGGAAGTAGTGCCTCTATTTCTTAAAGGCGAATACTACAGCTACGAACTCTACCTCAAGCGTGGGATAACACTTCTCACGAGGTTTTAAGTTTATGAGACGCATAAATAATGGGTCCATACTCGAGTATTAATACTTCCCGTTCCTGGATTAGACTCATTCATTAAATCCACTTTTGATCTTAACAACACGAGTGCAGGAGTAAAACTCAGCTCGTCCTTATAACTCCCCGAAAGTTAGGTTACCAACGTAACGCTCTATCTAAGAGAGGCCTCACCTCCTTTGGCCTAACATTCTGAATCACTCGAGTTTCCATACTCCTTATTTTTGGGGACCTAATCCTACTTAAAGTTAACCCACAAACCTATTCGGGGTCAACTCCCTACCGCCTTCCTAAAACAACGTCACATGCCTTAAAGGCCTTACGTCCTAATGATCCTAAGGTCGATCTATATATCCTAACCGAGTCATATACGTATTATACTAAGAATATCCCTAGTGTCCAAGACCTTTCCCAACTTTCGACGTTCGCTCGGTTTCATGCGTGGGACGTCTCGCAAAAGCGAAATCCAAACAAAGAACCCTCCCGTTACACTAATACCTCGCATCGTCGGTCATCAAGATGCAACGGTCTAAGACACATGATCGGGACCACTAAAATTCTAACTCGTAACCCTACTAATGCACTTCTACTTCTAAGTCTTACCATTTCAAATAGTTGAAAATTTAACTAATCGGACGTTTACTTTTAGTAAAGTCTCACAAATACTTTATCCCAATATATATACACATTTCTTTTTAAGTGGCCTTCTCATCAAGACATAACCATAAGTCTCAATTCGACTTTCATATATAGGTCTCCCTCACATCGATCAGAGAAGAGAACTACTTACATTGCTTCTAGCTCGCACTTTAATAGCCCTTTAATCACTCAATCACGTGATTCTAGGCTAAACCTTCCAACCCAGCATCTAACAACAAAATAAAATGAAATAAGATAAAAGAAGAAAGAATAGCATCTCTCCACTCCCAACGTCGTTAAGGTTCATGCGTGGAGCATCTCGCAAAAGTGAAATCCAAACAAGGAACCCCTCTGATACATTACTACTTAACTTAGTTGGTCGTGGAGATAAGACAACATCATACAAGCAAAGTAAACAAACAACAAACAAAACAAAAAAAATAATGGAAATTTCTCTCATACTTAAAACTACCTCTATATAGTCTCAATCCTGTATCCAGGTGAGATATCATAGAACAACTAGTCCCGCTCTGAAACTAGAAGTAGGATAGCCTCGCAATCATTTGCTTGATTTCGCCCCGACCAAACCAAAATATCTCCACTCATATAATACATGTAATACGAGTAGCACATACCACACATATATATTTAAAATATCATCACTCGCCTTATAACGAGTGAAGGAAAAATATAAAATTTCCCTACCATGGAAGTCATATAGATACACTTTCTATAATAACATCGATACTACCATAAGCTCAATATACACACCCGAATCTAGGGTAAATATAATACTACTTCAACTCATCACAAGGAATACACCACCCTCAACTAAGGTGGAATTCCCACCAACATCCTTGCCAATCACCCTGGCCACTACCAATGGTTCTCAGACACTGTACTCTAGTCTTAACCGAACCAAACTACTTACATTAATGCTCCAACTAGGCACCCTATTCTTGCCCTTCATCTCTAACTAACAAGACCAAAATGCATGGTTCTACATTCCGCGTCAAAACCGTTTCTCCATCTCTAGCTACCCTGGCGATTAATCGCATAGTTCCCTCAACCTCCTCAACAAAAGAGAACACACTACCGGCCTCCCCTGCCTTAGTTCAATGAGTCTTCCCCGGGTGGATGTCCACCAATGGGGTTTCATGAACACTACTTCTCCGGAAGTGTTAACAACACTTATTCGTGAGCCTATCATTCCACTGAAGGGCTCGTTTATTCTTATATCTACCTTATTTTGGTGCACGGTTTCCTTAACCATACCACTTTTTATTCACAATCATCCTTTAACCGAACCCCATGTGAATATTTGAGAATCTTCCTTCTCATCATTCCTAATATCCCAGAGAAACTCGCTGTAAAAAAAATATCTAACGGGTTTCTCTATGGGCAAAACTTCTCACTCCAGCAAAATATGGCGACTACCATTTCTGCCATTTTAACCTTACTCCTATGGGTGAAAGATTTTTCCTCCAATCTTCGCACCTGATCACTTCTATACCCCTCTCTAGACCAAATCTCCTAGGCCTTATATTTCCACCGAATGAGGTTACATTTCCTCCATCTGACTTAACTTCAACATATGGCCCTTATCAAGGACCCTTCAACTTCAAACATAGCGTCGCTAGAAATTACAAACTTAGTACCACTCTATACTTGTAGCGGTACTGGGGAAACTATATCTACTATACTTAGTAGTCGCGGTAGCAATATAAGATAATGCTATGAAGGGAGAGACCTCCAAAGTGGCCCTCATCCCCGACTACAGCTTACAGTTCTTAGTAATCCCTTCTCGTGATGCCTTCACAACGGCTTTCCCTGATGACCTTCTTCAATCGACCCACGAGTCTCATACGAACGCGCAACAGATTTTATGGGTTCTTATATTATGGCAGGAGAACGAAATCTCACCAGAGAAAAACAACAATTCTAATCTTAAGGCTCTATATCAAATCAAAAGTAACGCTGAAAGTGTAATACGTCCGCACAGATTCCTAAGGACTCTAGAACCTAATGCTCTGATACAATATGTGACAACCCGCCTATTAAAATAAGAGGTGGCCAGCCCAATACTCCAATAATCACAAGAATCATAGATGGACCATTCTTAGCATCACTATCGATTAAAATAATAGTACGAGATAACCACCAATTATTTTAGAAAACGGACTGTCAAATTTAAAATTTTAAGTTAAAAGAAAAACACTTAGACAATCCAACTTGCAAAAATGGTGGAAACCAAAAAAATCAACGAGTAAAAGAATACAATATGCCTAAAATAATAAACGAATAAGCTGTCGGTTAACAGTCTAATACAAACAGATTACATCGAGTATTATAATTAAATATCACAATATAATATAAATGAGTACAAAACATGGGCAACACGCCCGAATAAATATACTGAACATAACTAGAGTACAATGGAAGGAGGCGTCTATAACAAATATCCTACAACATCCACAAACTGCTATAGCTCCATGACAATGGGAATGGAAAGGTCAATACAGGCGTCCATGCGGAGGAGCACCTGAATGGACAAAGAGTTGCATGCAAAATAAAGAAATAGAGATGGGTCAGGGCCCGATTTGATTATGATGAACATGTGACTAAAATGCATGATAGTTGTTAACGTAACTTTCCCTCGCAATTTACATCATAATATTTCTCACACATCTACTCAAGGAGACATCAAATCAAATATTCACACTCTACATGCATAGTTCCTATTTCTCTTTAGGAAATATATATATGACAATTCATTTTATCAAATGTTTACCAAATCAATTTTATCTCATTGCTTTCTTTATCAATTCCATTTCCCTTCTTCCATCCAGGAAATATATATTTAAAGCAAGTTTTATTATCATAAAAATGCGTTTACATATCATAACTTCTCAGTTCCTTTCTTCCATCCAGGAAATACATTTAAAGCCATTTCATTATCATAAAATTCTTTAACATCAATAATGTCCCACATTATTAAAAATAGTTATATTTCATATCATATAACGTTTCTAAGACCGCCCGTCCGGGTTTCCCCACTGTGCGCGCCCCTAAATGGTTATCATCTTCCAGGACCTAACACCAAGACAACCTGGGATCCTAACGCAACGTCAAGAAGTGGCCATATAACTTGCGAGTGAGTCATAACCACACCCGAAATTACCTCACTAGCGCAAAATAAATATACAATAATCGGTCATATGGTCGAGGACTATATCCACCCTGCATTCATTAGCTAGGGGGCTTCACCTCATGCGCGCAAATTCCCTTATGATAGCGATTTAGAGAGGTGTGTTTACGTAAATTATCATTTACGAAAATCATTTCTTTTTCCAGTTGATAACATTCACATTTTACATTCTCAAAACCATTTATTCTCAAAGATGAAATACCAATTTTAGAATGTGCATTTCTTATTCTTTAAGTCATATTTTATTAATGACCTATGACCCGAAGTGCCAATATCCTTAAACTAGTCTCCAAGAGTCCAACACAATCCCATAAATCATCAAAGTGAGTCTCCTTCGATAATAGTCTCCCAAAAGTCCCAACATTTTCTATATTCTATTAATTCTAGGTTAACTTCCTATATCATTCGGACATTAACTTACATAAACTAACTCTTAGAATAAGCCCAGTTAACCCCATGCTAGCCTAGGGTATTTGTCTACCCAACACAAACCTCCAAAGCTCTTCATTACTCCTTAAAGGAAGGTTCCTAAACCTTGAAACTAAAAGAAAAGGGCAAAAACAAAACTAGAAAAATCTCACAAAAATAGGGCATCCGAATTGATTCGCCCTAGGTACGAATCTATTCACCACTGATTGCGAATCGATTCGCCCAAAAGTGAATCGATTCGGTGAGTAAAACTGACATTCTGCCTTAGCCGAATCGATTCAGCCCCAACCAAAATCGATTCGGTTTACCCAGACCTGTAACCTTCCCCTTATCCGAATCGATTCGCCCCTAAGGCCGAATCCATTCGGCCCTGCAGATTTGCCCAATTTGGGCTACGGGTTGTATGAACCCTAAAATACCAAAACCCCAAATCCTCCATTTTCTCCAACATCAATAACAACTAATTCTACCAATTGATTTCTACACAATTTCTAACTAATTTATTTTCCTCAAATCAAATTAAACTACAAGATTAAGGTTTTAAACATCAAATTCATCAAAAACCCATTTATGGTTTAAATCTCCAAAATTAACTATACATGCAATTTATCACATTAAATCAATATCTAGCAAGTATGAAACTTGCCTCGAGTTTGTAGTCTCGGATTCTCTTCCGGTTGCAACAATTTTCGCCTCCAATCTTCCATTTTTCTCTCATTTCTCCCAAGCTCTCTCTCTCTTCTCTCTCTCTGTTGGCTTCTAACATAAGATTGGGAAAATAAAAGGGTTGGGAGACTTATAAGGGTCTTAAACATAAATTCCCCTCTTTTAAATGCTGATACACCATTAAAATGACTCGTAACTACATAATTGAGTCATATTCGGTCAAAAGTGCCCGAAACTCAAAAATACAACTTGGGACTTATTTTGACTATCTCGACTAGTCTAAAACCAACCGCGCCCCCTATTTTGGCATCCGGAGTAAAGTGAAATATTTTTATGTTCCAAATTCATTTTAATTTATTAATTATACTCCAACTTACATATAAGTCACAACCGTCGTTTAAAATACAACGACGTAATAAATCACAATGTAATGCTATTTAGCTTCTCATAACAGTAAATAGGCAAAACATGGTAAATATTATCCCTTAATATCGTGGGAAATAATATTTACTCTGACTTCCTCTATTTTATAAAATTAGCCCATTAGGCAAAATAATATAAAATAGTCGCTCAAAAGTCCGGGTTGTTACAATATGTCTATATTGTATTATCAGTTTTGGCATGCCTCTTAGATGTTTTAGAAAACACCCATCTTGATGTTTTACTTTCTTTTTTTCTTCCTTTATGTTATGAATTCTCTTTTAATTGAAAGGAATTTTGTGAAAATGTGATTAGAAGGGAATGTCATCTTTATACACTCTATAACATAGTACGTGTGTTTGTATAGAAACTTGGAGGTTGTGGATGAGGAAAGAAACGTAAGGTAAATATAGGATAATATTTATGTTGTCACTCAATGTGTTTATGGTAGTTTTTTCAATGTAAATTTTTTCATGGACATCTTAGTGTAACTTGGTCAGTATGGAAATTCATTTACGATCTTATCATTTGTAGGAATTTAGTAGGAAACTCAACAATAATGATTTGAATTTCCAAATGTAGTAATGCCCAACATTCAACTCTATTTTTTTTTATAAATGATATTATGGTTGACCTTTAGTGGTTTAATTTGTTAAATTTATTTTGATATGTCATGCTTTAAATGGTCTTATTATAACAAAAAACTTATAAATGTCATATTGTTAGTCTTTCGAAATGGTGTAATGTTTGACTTAGCTAGGTGACTCATAATTTGCAACTTTCCACTCATAATTATGGACTACGTTTATATATATTTAGTAATATGTATTTTATGGTCTTTGGGAGTGATGAATTAGTAATATTGGTTTGCTCTCCAGTTTAGTGATGTAAACCCCACCTCACACGCAATTTAATTTTGGATGAACTCATAACTAAAACATTTTAACGGAGACATGTATTAGCATTGTCATACGAGTCTTGAATTTTAGCATAATTGATGTTCTTTGCATTATTACTCAATCGATCTAAAACTATTAACACTATATATTTCGTCTGTGAATTTTAGCATAATTGGAATATATATACCTCTATATTTAGCTACAAGTGCATTGGTAATTTGATTGTGATGATAATATGCATGTATACCTCTATATTTAGCTACTTGTGTGTTGGTTTTCGTGTGTTGATTTTGCACAGTTGTAGGCATGAATGACCTTAAACAAAGTGTATTATCTTTGAGACATAGGTAGTATTCTCTTTCATCTCCAATTTTGAGAATAATTTTGTGAAATGGCAATGGGAAGCAAATAATTTCTTTGAGAATAAGTTTGCGTGGCCTTCTAATCAATTGGTTGGGAAACTTTCATTATAATGTTCATGAATGCCCTTAAACTATGTGTTTATTTTTTAACACATAGTTTTGGAATCTGAATTTTTGGGATGACGCGAGAATTATGGCGGAGGGTGAGGTTAATAAGCCACAAAAGACATGTCCCATGCCACTTTTTTGTGCTTTTATTTTTACATGCTTGGCTTATATAAGACCCCTTGGATTGGGATATTATTATATGTTGTTATTATCGTGGAGGTATCGTTTATGGATTTTATTGATATTATATCACCTGCAAATGTGAAGCATGTGTTTAAAGTGATGCCCGGATTTTTACCCAGTACCGACAAAATTTTGAGTAGATTGAGTACTTGAAATGTCTGACAAAATTTATGTTTTTAAGTACTTGAATCTGTTATGAATAATGGATGCTATTCATCCATATTATCAATAATGATATGCTATTCAGTCAAATTATCATTTCTAGAGGTATCTCTCTATTCCTCTTTGGGTATTTTTTGTTGTTCAAAGCATTTTTAGGCATATTGTGTTCAAATCATTTTTAGGCATATTGTATTCAAGAAGGTATAGCAGTTATTGCAGTTGGTTCAATTCATTTTAGCAGGTATAGAAGTTCATTGTAGCATGTATAACAATTCATTTGTTAGTAGGCATAACATGATTATGAGTAGATTTAGTCCGAATAAACTTATCGGAACCACTTACAATCAAAACACTATCGAGGATCATTTGCACTATGGTTATGTCCCACAAATCCTCATTAGAACCACTTCTAATGCCCCATGGTTATGTCCCACTATCATTTGCACTATTGAATCGTTATGTTTTCTGTTATATAACAAGTATTTAGAGTAGATGCAACTTGAGAGAGTTACCGTGATAAAAGTTAGGGTGTACAAGTTTAGTTTCAATGGCTACACATAAATTTTTGATTCATTGTACAATTTACTCTTCTAATTGTTCTTTTGTGTTTTGCAGTTCATATTTTCCGACATTACTCTATAGAACAGATGGTATGTTTTTTGGTTAGTGTGGTATTTCATCAATTTTCTTTCACCGGGTATTTAATTTACTCGCTAGTGGGTTGATTAGAATGCTAAATGCATTGGGCTATCCTTTTGACTTACTATTAATTATATCATATTCTTATTGGAACTTTAGAAGATAAAAATACCGAGGGTTACTTTTATGTATTTAGTTGATTGATTATTTGACATTTAAAAAGCGAACTGATAGTTTTTAAGTTTATCAGTACACCATCACATGTTATATATGTAGTGAACTAGGCATGTTGGTTATTTTTTATTTTAATTTTTCAAGATTATAAAATGATCACAAGGAATACCAAATTTATGATTAAATAGAGGACAAATGAGAGTCTTGACAACTTTTTAAAGCATTAAAAGATGTTCTCTTTCAAAGAGTCTTGAGAGTCTTGGCGTTATTAGTCTTCAGTCAGTGAATTGTATCTTCAGAACATAACATATCCAAATTAGGTGTTAACCATAAGACAACGCATATGAATTATATATTAGCTATGAAGTGAACATCACATCTATGTAACTGATAAACTGTGTAAATGACCCGTTGTTATTGCTTTTAATGAAATGTGTAATAACTAATCTACTGTGTATCTGCGTAACTGTGTAACTGACATGTATAACTGATCTACTGTGCATATGTTATTCAAACTTTATAATTATATTGTGATTTGCTGTGACCACTAAATTTTCTTAACTACTAAAGATTCTCACATTATTATCACTGACCTATAAGCCTGTCAAGTTTTCCTTATAAAATTACTTCTAAAGTCATAGCTAATAGGCTTAAACACCTACTCGCCCTCATATTTGCCAGAATCAAAGTTCTTTGTGCAAGATACATTGATAAAAAATGATGCTATTGTTGCAAGACAAAATGATCCAGACTATTTATAATTATTTTTCTTCTATTATGACCATTTTACTTCCGCCCCAAATTTTTGCTGTTTGAAAGCTAAACTTTGGACTCTTAGTTGTGATTTATTTTTTCAGTAACATGGTACTGTATTTTTGTGTAAATTTATCATGTCACTACACTTTCTAATAATTCGTCTTTATGCTTTATCATTTAATCATCTTATGAATTGAACATTTTGTACTTTTCTCGTTGAACATTGCTGAAATTATGTTGTGCTTTTTTCCAATTGAATAAATGTTGAAATTAGAAGATTCGCTTGATTATATCTTTGGCTTTTTTTTGCATATCTTTCACACTTGGATTCACTAAGCTATGGTTTATAGCAAGTATAATCTGAATTTTATCTAATTTTAATTTTAATTTTATCTTATTTTAATTTTTGGAGATTATCTTGTAATACCCCGTAATTTTATTGATTTTTATTTAATGGATTAATTGAATTAAATGAGAATTAATTGGAAATTAATCCGGAATTTAATTACTAGCGAGAAGTGAGTTGGTATTTGAGTATGAGGTTAATATTAAATATTACTAAGAATATATGGTAATATATGAGTATTGAAAATATAAAAATTGTCGCGAGGCAAAAATATGACAATTTGGGAAATGAAGTTGGGACGCGCGTGTCAGTCGTGTCAGGAATGGATTTAATAGATTAAAAATTAATTTATATTTTTATCAATCGAATGGTCATTTTGAGTGCGCCAATGTGTCCGGATGGATCGAGATAGTCAGAAAACACTAGCCAAGGGTTTAGTTTGGGTCCTGGGGTATTTTTAGGCCAAACCGGCAACCTAGAAGGGTATTTTGGTAATTTTAAAAATTGAGGAGTTAAGACCCATGAATTTTAGAGTTTAATTATAAATGATTAGAGAGGCCACTAAGGCCATTATCAGCCAAGAACAATAGAAGTGGGCTACGGGAGTTAGAGAGAGATTTCAAGGAGTTCCAAAATAAACCACCACCCACCACCACCAATTGGGAAGGATTTGTGACCGAAAAGAGGAGAGATTCAGCCATCACCAACAACAAATCAGAAGAACAAATCTAAGGCAAGTGGTTTAGTTTCATTACTTGCATTGAATATTTCCTCCATGTTTAGTGTAGAAATTAACATATGTCTTGAAAGATTCCCAATGGAATTGTTAGGGATTGCATGTAGAATGATTATGGACGAAATTAGTAGTCAAATTTATATCTTCTGAAGATTTAAAACGGATTAAAAAGGAGTTCCTATGTTCAATTAGATTTGGAGTTCATGTTTATAAGGTTTGGTGTAAAATTTGGGTATTTATGGTGTTTATATGTAGATTTGTAAGAATTGTCCCCAAAACTATGTTAAGAAGTGATCTAGGGTGATTTAAAGTAGTTTAAAAATAGTAAAATTTAATTGGTACGAACTTAGGATGGATTTAGAGAAGAGAAAATGAGGAAAAATGAAGTTGGGAACAATTCTGGGCTGTCTCGAAATTTTTGTTAGAAGACCAACCCAGGTCGTTCGAACGACCTCGTTCGAACGAGCTTCTAACGAGATTCCAGTAGCCTTTCTAACGAGTTGATAATTCTTTCGAATCCTTTCATTCGAACGACCTCATTAGAACGACATTCTAGTGACTTCTAACGAGATTACAAAAGGTTCTTTTTTGGCCCGCTTTTAGTTTCGAACTTCCCGTAGGCTTATTTAATTGAGTGTTATTCTTCCCTGGTTGATTTGTGGGTATATTTGTGAAATTGGAATACGTTGAGGATTAAACTTGGAATTATATAAAAGACCTAGAGACTTTTAGGGGTTAGGTTGTAAGTACTTGAATTTGTGATGTGAGAAGTGTTGGAGATCTATATTGTGTATTATCCGGGGACTTGTAAATGTATAACATTTAACGACGGTATAGGAAGGTAAAATATACCTCTATTAAGATTATAAGATATCTGAGATATGTGAATGCTTAGTATATGGACTTATATGTGTATAACATACCTACCATACATTCTATCACGGGAGGTCGACTTTCGAACAGGGCCATCTAATCTTTGTGTGCCTACGGGGGGATTCAGATGGGTACCTCAAGGACATAGGGCTGTGAATGACTTATTAGTGAATTAATAAGTCAGCTGATCATGGGAGCGTAGGTATGTGCGTGACCCATGCGTATGTGAACTATGTTCGCCTCCATTATGTGTGATTGTTGCTTATTGAAACGGTTCCTGAGAGATTCGTAATACGTGGTCCTTATGTACGTGATGTACTGGGATTCGGTAACAGTATGTGTGCACCGCAGCTTAGCCTAGGGGTGCCCTTATTTTATATTTATGATGAGATTAATATACTGGTAATTGAAATGGACTTTTTTTAAAGTATGAATGTGAAAAATTGTGACATTTTTAGTAGAGTTAAAAATGGGAAATTCATAGTAATTATTATAACTAATTCTGAGGAATAAAAAAGTAAGACACTCAGTTTATATTAAGATATTGGGATTTGAACTCTTAATTCTAAAGTAAAGTCAGGTTGTGGATCGGACTAGTTAGATAGTGGAATAACTAGAACGGGTACGGGTACGTTAGGAGTGCACAATTAGTTGAGAGGTGAAGAACTCATGTGAGTGCACGCACTATCATGTATTTTATATTCACTATTTAATGTAATTAAACACTTGCTATATTTTGAACTGTTTTCACAACCGGGCTCTGACTCGTTTTCTTTCAAATCTATTTTTTTTATAAAAACCTTTTAGGTGCTTAGCCACAAGGACACCAAGCTTAGAAGTTCCAGTCCAGTGACGTGCTGTAGTTGCTGTGGAAGTTACAGGGTCTCGATAATAGACGCTTCAACTTTCTACTTCGACTCCATTTCAGATTTAGTCATCTATAGGGCATGTCGCCCCTTTTCTCTTAGAGACAGCTTATTTACTCTGTTCTATTTCAGTTTTGGATTTAATTAACTAGTGAGTCAGACTTTGTATTTGGTTTTATTCAGTATTCGGATTATTCAGAGGAGTATTCCTCCAGATTCAATTTTATTCTGTTATTATTCTATTGTGACTGTGATGTGGTTGTGGCATCGTTATTTCATAATTTAAATTGGTTATATGTTAATCTAATTTATTTAAAATTCACAACTCACTTTTTAAATATTAGGTGGCTAGTATTGTTAAAATGTTTTCGACAGTGATGCTATGAACTGAACCAACTTGACATTTTGTATTAATTTGAATAAAGGAGTAGCTACTTGGTATTTATTAGGTCGGGGTGTCATAGGTGGTATCAGAGCATCACGTTCTAGTGTCCTTAGGATCTGTACGGCTTGTTATATTTCCGCATAGCGTTCTCTGATATAGAGCCCTATATTTTAGGATTGTGGTACTCTTTTGTGTATCATACGCTCTTCAGCTATTTTGAGATAATAACTGCGAAGTTATAAGAATTTTCTCTAATTTCAGATGCCTCCATGACGTGTACAACGAGTTTCCAGGGATGGTCAGGCCGAGCCACAGCCTGCACCAGTTCAGGGCTCCATGAATGCCCCAGAGGTTACCGCTATTGTAGCCGAAGCGATAAATGCATCTCTAGCAGTTGTGCAGCAGGCACCGCCCCAGGCACCGATAGTAGCACCAGTAAAGGCTCATGCATTCCTGTCTTCTTGGGAACGTGTTCGTGACGCTTTTCAGAAGGCACACCCTCCGGAGTTTGCAGGTAGCTCCGACGTCGTTGTGTCCAGTCAGTGGAAGAAGGGCATCCAAACACACTTGAGAATGTACGCGTGTACGGGTGTACAGAGTGTGACACCCCGCCTAATTAAATACCGGGTGATCACTCCTTTATTAAATTAATTCAAGGTGAACTGTTGGTTCATTCTCAGCATCACTGTCGATAAAAATAATTTTTTTCAATTTAACACCCTAATTAATTAAGCTAAGTGTCAAAACCATTTTCATACATACTTTCCAAATTTTATTTAAAGAAAAATCATTTTTTTTTTATTTAATAACAACATCTCAATAAATAAGAATCAAACCACAATAAACCTGGAACATAAACCAATTAATTTAAAACATTCGTCAATCGAATGTCAACATGCGAAAACTAAAGTAACACATCCACTGAATAAATCCCGTAGTAATGGTACTGGAAATAACTGAAATACAAATGTCCAATAACAATGAAATAATGGAAAGAGCTACACATGACCAACTAGATGAAAGTACTAAGAGTGGATCCGAATGAACGAAGTCGTCTAATCAAGAGACCTGCAACTCCCACCTAAGCTGCAGCGCGTTCCTGCCAAGAGATCCTAAGCAAGACGCCCCTATGGACGGGCACCTGTAATACATACATATATATACAAGAGAGAGAAAGAGAAAAAGAAACGGGTCAGACCCACATAGTGTGTTTGATTTTAAAATACGTTTAGCAAGTATTTAAATTGATACAGGCCAATGCAACAACATATTAGTACGACACTCTCTTGATAAATTCTCACCTCTCTTCTAATGTGCACACCTATCGCACTAACCTTCCCAACGGTTTATCCTATCATTTTATCACATACTTTCCCAACAATTCAACTTATCTTCAATTACTCGTAAGATTTCACAACCGAACAATATAATTGTTTAAAAAGGGATACTTCCAATTAGTAGCACAACTCTCTTTTTAGCTTCATTAATTTAGGAAGTTTCCGAGTGTCACATTATACTTTTCAAACAAGTATTTCCGATTTATAGTCCAGAATTATTTCTCACTTACCACATCACAGCAACAGTTTAAATTTCCCAAATTCAGATATATATATTAAGCGCTCGTATAATATATATATATTCTAACAGCACCAACATACAAACTATGGTGCAGGCGTACTCTGCTATCCAATCCCCGTATCGCTCACACTAAGGGATATACAAGTTCTGAATCACTCTCGAACTGTAACAACATATATACACAAAACAAGATTGAGGCGAAGCATAGATTCCAAGTCACTAAGAGGTCAGTACATACCCTCACGTCTCTTAGGACCGTCTGAACTATCATTCCGATAGCCTGTACCAAAGATCTCTATCTTCTAGGGTACAAGTCAATATCCCCCATAAAGGTCCCATCGAGACAAGACTGTCCCAGCGCGGTAACCTCAGGGATAGCAAGTAGCGCGGGTACATTTTTCACACGTATATAATATATGCATACACAACCATATAAATATACCACTTATCATTATATCAATATAGGTTTCTCTCATCAACCATAATTACGATATTTATTCTTAATTTTCACATTAAGTATTTTTATAAGGGGTTCGTCACTAACCTTAACTCGAAGGGTTTCTCCAACTCATTTCGTGACACTCGTGAACTCTATCCTCACAAATATGAAATTCAGTAAGTGTCTTTATTATGTTCCAACGTAACTCTTGTGACACCCCGCCTAATTAAATACCGGGCGATCACTCCTTTATTAAATTAAATCAAGGTAAACAGTTGGTTCATTCTCAGCATCACTGTCGATAAAAATAATTTTTCCAATTTAACACCCTAAATAATTAAGCTAAGTGTCAAAAACATTTTTCATACAAACTTCCAAATTTTAATTAAAGAAAAGATTTACTTATACAAAAAAACATTTCTACAATATAGAATCACACCACGAAGAACTAAAATAAAACCATACATTCGTCAATCGAATGTCAACATAATAGAACCAAACATCATAAACTATCCTGAATAAATCCCATAAAATAATACTGGAATAACTGAAAATATAAAAATCCCAACAAGTAAATGAATTGATGAAAGGGGCGACACGTGCCCAATAAATGAGAGTAATAAGAGTGGAGTCAATAACAGAAGCCGTCTACTCAAGTGACCTGCAACTTCCACCTAAACTGCAGCTCGTTCTTCTCAAAGGATCCTAATCAAGACGCCCCTTTGGCTGGGCACCTGAAAATATACATATATATACACAAGGGAGAGAGAGAGAGAAAAAAACGGGTCAGGGCCCGAAAGTGTGTTTGATTTTTAAAATACGTTAAGCAAGTATTTAAATTGATACTGGCCAATGCGACAATATATTAGTTCGTCTCTCTCTTGAGAAATACTCACCTCTCTTCTAATGTGCACACCTATCGCACTAGCTTTCCCCACGGTTTGTTTTAACATCTAACATACTCGTCTTTCCAAAAGCTTTAACTTAACTTAGCTTACCCGCAAGATTTACAAATTTACGACCTTATTTTAAAAGAATATTCCAAACAGTAACCAAGGACCTTCATTTTAATTTTATAAAAACCCTAAGGTTTTACCGTGACATGTTATACTTTTTCAAAACAAGTATTTAATAGTAAGAGTCCACACTATGTTCTACTTATCAAATTCAGTAGACAGTTACAAGTGACATAATCTCATATATATATATATATATATATATATATATATATATATATATTAACTACTCGTATAATATATATATAACAGCACCCCGAATAAAACTATGGTGCGTGCATACTTCCACTATCCAAAGCCCCATATCACTCACATAAAGGGGAATACATTCGGAATCACTCTCGAATTGTATTAACATAAATACACAAACAATATTGAGGCGAAGCATAGATTCCAAGTCTCTAAGAGGGTAGCACATACCGGCGTCTCTTAGGACCGTCTGAACTATCACATCGATAGCATGTACCAAGGACATCTATCTTCTAGGGTACAAGTCAATATCCCCCATAAAGGTCCCATCGAGATAAGACTTGTCCCAGCGCGGAAACCTCAGGGATAGCAAGTAGCGTGGGTATGATTTTCACATGTATATAATATATGTACACACAATCATATAAATATACCAATGTCATATTAATATAGGTTCTTCCCATCACCCGTAATTATACCGTTTATCCTTAATTTCACAATTATAGAATTACGTATAAGGTTTTATTCCTAACCTTAACTCGAAGGGTTTTCTCACTCATTACCTAACCCTCATGGATTATATCCTCGCAAATCTGAAATTCAGTAAGTGACTTTATTTGATTCCAACATAACTCTCTTACGCACCTCACCCTTAAATTTCATAAATCTACCAACCTAAAGTACATATCCCATAAATACCATTCTCGTTGAAGATTAAAGGTTCTAACATTTATCCATATATCCTACTGGTCCTCAATATCTCCCAAATCATTTTATTTAGAATGCCCAAAGGTTCTTCCATGATAAATTAATTCAACTAATTAAACAAGAGAAATAGGAGTCTGCCAGGAGGGGTCGATCGATCGAAGCTTGGGGCTCGATCGATCGAACCTTCGATCGATCGAAGCTCTATGCTCGATCGATCGATCAAGCAGGTCTGGGCAAAAATTCTGCAGAAATTGCAGTGACGGGATTGATTAAAGTTCTACATCAAAACTCATATTTTCCAACACTAATCGACCCAAAAAGTCTACTGCTAACATACTAACATAATTCCAGATATCTTTAACGTTCAGCATGCGTGTATACATCATTAAACATGGTTAAACAACCTAAAATCTTATCTAATCATCAAGAACCCTAAAGTTTTCTTAACTTTTGTTCTAATCAGTTTTCTCCAGAATTTCCTTCTAACAAATCATCACAAATTCGTGGGTTAATCATCTACTTCACATAATATTTCCAGAATATGGTTATAATGATTTCTACATGCAAATCCCTATCAAAATTGGGGTTTTCTTCCATTGATTATACTCCTAATCATTCCTACACTAATATGAATATTGCATCAACGAAAATATGCAAGTTAAACACTTACCTGGGATTTCAGAGGTCTGGTTTCCTGCTGATATTGAAGTGGTTGCGTTCTCCTCCTCGCGATCTACGCGTTGGTGGTGACGGCGGTGTAATCGGTGGTGTTTTGGGCCTTGAATCACCTTGAGTGCTCTCTCCTCTCTTCTCCAATGGCCGTTCTAGGGTTCTGAATGCTCTAACCCTAAAAGGCTGACTTAAATGGCTGCTAAGGATGGCTGAAATTCGTGGGTTTAATTACCCTAATTTGTAAAATGACCAAAATGCCCTCCCGGGTCACTAATTAGGCCTAAAAACACCTCGAGGCCCGAACTAAACCCCCGGGTACACTTTTCGGACTATCTCGACCCTTTCGGACGTGTTGGCGCACTTGAAACGACCATACAGACAACTTATAAAATATTCACTTTTTAATTAACATAATTAGTCCCGACGTGACACCGGCATGTCCCGACTTAAATTTCCGAAATAGTCATTTAATTTACTTATGACATTCAATATAACCAATATAATATATTACTATGCTCATTAGTATAATTCAACAAGTTTCCCATAATTACTAACTCTAGTCACGTTAATAATTATAACATAATTAATTTCCGAATTTTTATTAAATAAATCATCACATTAAATTTAATAAATCCCCAAATTAAATATAGCATAAAAATACGGGGTATTACATACTTCCCCCCTAATAACGGAATTTCGTCCCGAAATTCGGAAAATAAGGCATACCTGGTAAAAACAACTCTGGATATCTCTCGCGCATATCTGCCTCACGCTCCCAAGTGGATTCCTCCACATTATGATGCTCCCACTGGACTCGCACAAGTGGAACTACTTTCGACCTCAATCTCCTCTCACTATAGTCTAGAATAGCCACTGGTCTCTCTTCGTAAGAGCTATCCGACTGTAAGTCTATCTCATCTATCGTAATGTGCGTATGGGCCATATCATCCCGAAGATATCGTCTCAGCGACGAGATGTGGAATACATCGTGGATGCGATGTAAATGTTCTGGCAATCCCAACATGTATGGTACCGGCCCAATCCTCTCGATGATGGGAAATGGTCCTACGTACCTCGGAGCCAACTTCCCCTTCTTCCCGAACCTCATCACTCCTTTCATAGGAGATACACGCAACAACACTTGATCTCCCATATTAAACTCCCGGAAAAACCGTTTCGCATCGGCGTAGCTCTTCTGCCTGTCTTGGGCTACCAGAATACGACTCCTGATTATCTCAATCCTCGCGGAGGTCTCCTGAATCACTTCTGGTCCTAATAACTTATTGTCCCCCACCTCGAGCCAACAAGTTGGAGAACGACAAGGTCTCCCGTACAAAGCCTCAAATGGAGCCATGCCAATCGTAAACTGATAGGAGTTATTATAAGCAAACTCTACCAGTGGAAGGTGTGGCTCCCAACCTCCTTCGAAATCGAGAACACACATACGTAGCATATCTTCCAACATCTGATTAGTACGCTCTGTCTGTCCATCTGTCTGTGGGTGGTAAGCTGAACTCAGTCTCAACTCTGTACCCATAGCCTCCTGAAAGCTTTCCCAGAAACGTGACACAAAAATCTTGTCTCTATCTGACACAATATTCAGGGGCACCCCATGCAATCTGACAATCTCAGCGATGAACAACTGGGCATACTGACCCGTGGCATAATCTGTCCTCACTGGCAGAAAATGAGCCACCTTGGTCAAACGGTCTACAATCACCCAGATAGAATCGTGGCCCCGCTATGATGTAGACAACCCGATAATGAAATCCATGGAAATACTTTCCCACTTCCACGCGGGTACTTCCAACGGCTGAAGTAATCCTGACGGTTTCTGGTGGTCCACCTTCACTAGCTGGCAAGTGGAACACTTGGACACAAATTCAGCGATGTCCTTCTTCATCCCACTCCACCAGTACTGTCATCTCATGTCCTGGTACATCTTATCGCCTCCCGGATGTACTGCAAATCGTGACCCATGAGAATGAGTCATCACTTCATGACGTAGCTCCGCTCCTTCTGGAACCACTAATCTCCCATTAAACCGCAACCCTCCATCCGAACTAACAGAATAGGACTCATCACCCTCGGCTAGAAGTCGTACAATCTGCTCCTGACAAAACGGGTCTGTGGTCTGTGCCTGTATCACCCTCGTAACAATCTCGTGTGTGACTGACGTCACGGATATGAAAGAACGTGCTACTGCGTCCTGGTGACCCAACTCCTTCCACTTTGCTTTCCAGATGTCCGCTACATCATCAACCGGTCTACGGCTCAACGCATCAGCAACTACGTTGGCTTTCCCCGGATGATACTGTATATCGAACTGGTAATATTTCACAAACTCTAACCATCTGCGCTGACGCATATTCAGCTCTCGCTGAGTGAACAGGTACTGCAGTGACTTATGGTCTGTGAACAAACGGAATTTCTCGCCCAATAAATAGTGCCTCCAAATTCTCAATGCAAAGACGACCGCAGCTAACTCTAGGTCGTGGGTGGGGTAATTCTTCTCATGCGGCTTAAGCTTGCGGGAAGCAAAAGCTATAGCCTTCTCCTCCTGCTGAAGTACTCCCCCAAGTCCTCGTAAGGACGCATTTGTGTAAACCAGGTACTCTACACCCGGCTTCGGTAAAGCAAGGACTGGTGCCGAAGTAAGCTTGTCCTTTAGCTCATCGAAAGCCAACTGACAAGCGTCATCCCAGACATATGGTACCCCCTTGCGAGTCAGATTCGTCAATGGACCCGCTATTTTGGAGAATCCCCGAATGAACCTCCTGTAGTATCCGGCTAACCCCAAGAAACTATGCACTTCCGTCGGTGTCGTGGGCTGCCCCCACTCCCTCACCGCTGACACTTTGCTCGGGTCAACTGCTATCCCTTGCTCAGAAACAACATGGCCCAAGAATTGTACCTCTCACAACCAGAATCCACACTTCTCGTACTTAGCATACAACTGATGCTCTCGTAGAGTCTGAAGAACCTGCCTCAAGTGTTCGGCATGTTCCTCCTCAGAGTGTGAATATATCAAAATATCATCTATGAAGACGATGACGAACTGATCCAAGAACTCTCTGAATACTCGGTTCATCAAGTCCATGAAAACGGCTGGGGCATTTGTGAGTCCGAACGGCATCACTCTGAATTCATAGGACCCATATCTCGACAAGAAGGCAGTCTTTGAAACATCCTGCTCTCTAATTCGTAACTGATGGTACCCCGACCTCAGATCTATCTTCGAAAAGAAAGTTTCTCCCCTCAACTGGTCGAATAGATCATCGATTTGAGGCAACGGATACTGATTCCGTATCGTGACCTTGTTCAACTCCCGGTAGTCCACGCACAATCTCAGTGAACCATCTCTCTTCTTTACAAATAAGACTGGAGCGCCCCAAGGTGAGGTACTCCTACGAATGAAGCCCTGAGCTAATAGCTACTCAATCTGATCTCGTAGCTCTCGCATCTCTGCCAGAGCAATACGGTACGGTGCGCGTGCTATAGGTCTCGTATCCGGCAATAAATCTATAACGAAGTCTATCTCACGACTGGGCGGTAGGCCTGGTATCTCCAGAAACACATCGAAATACTCCCTAACAACTGGGATCGAATCCAAAGGAATCACAACCTCCTTAGAGGTATCCTCCTCAATGTAATATAAATGAGCGGTCGAACCTCCCTCTGGGCGAGGCATCGCCACTACAAACATCTCTTGCCCCGGAATGGCAAAAACAATGCTCCCACCGAAGCAATCAATCATGGCTCTATAAGATGCGAGCCAATCCATACCAATGATCACATCATGCTCGTGCATGTCTAAGACTAGCATGTCTGCAGGTAATACCAAGCTACCAATATCTACCCCTACTCCCCGGCATATAAAGAATATAAGTGACCCACTCCCCAGTGGTGAGTCGACACACGTCACGGTGCTCTCTGCTGTGGCTAACAACCCTAAGGACTTCGCAAAATGCGTAGCTATAAAACAATGCGTTTCCCCCGTATCAAACAAAACTTTACCCATAGTACCATGGATAGGAAACATACCCTCAATCGCGGGTGGTGCCTATGGAGCTGCTTCCTGGTGGACGTTATAGACACGTCCATACTGCAATTGCCCCTGCTGCACTGGAGCTGCTGGAATGGCTGGTAGGGCTGGCACCTGGGCTGGAGCTGGAAGGGCAGGTGGAAAAAGTGATCTCTGCGGCTCATTACGGGCTCCCTGCTGCTGTGGGGCCCTATCGCCCTCTGGGCAATCCTGGCGCCTATGGCCATGTTTGCCGCACCCAAAGCATCTGCCTTTGAAATTACCGCCCCTCTGACCCTGCTGTCCACGGCCCTGCTGGCCGTTACCTCCACGCCACTGGCCCTGTTGGCCTTGATGTGCACGCTGTTGGCCTTGCTGGCCCTGCTGCTGTCCCTGCGGTCGGTGTTGGCCCTGCTGGCCCTGCTGATTAGGCTGACCCTGATGGCCCTGCCTGAATCCTCCGAATCCCTGCCTAGAATCACCGGAACGGAATCGCTTAGCAGGGTCCCCCTGATGGGAACTCTGCTCGTGCTGACGAGTCTGTCCATGAGTTGGTGCCCCACCGGCACTATTACCCCCGGTCCTGCCCTACTGGCTGGACTCTCCTGCTCTCTTGCTTTCCTGAAGATGGAAGCGGTGATCCTGGCAATGTAGTAACGCTGCATTGAGTACGTCAGTGAAAGTACTCAGGGATAGATTTCCAATAAGGTGCTGACGGATCCTCCAAGCTAACCCGTCGACGAACAACAAAATCTTCTTGCCTTCAGTGGGTGCCTCATCCGGCACAATAGTGAGAAGTCTCGTGAACTCCTCCTCATACTCAGCTACCGTAAGGTTCTCCTGCTTCAGATTTAGTAATCTCCGCCTCATCTCAGTCTGCACTGCGGGTGGAACATACTTGCGGTCAAACCGCTCCCAGAACAACTGAATAGGGATCATGTCCCTCTCCTCCAAAGTAGTAGTGGACTCCCACCACTGTAATGCGGCTCCCACCAGCTTAAAAGAAGCCAATAACTGCTTTTGTACTTCGGTGCACTCATACATGCGAAGATGCCGCTGGATGTCTTTCTTCCATTGGCTAACCGTGACAATGTCGGAGCTACCGGAGAACTCAGGGGGATGTGCTTTCTGAAAAGCATCCCGAACCCTCTCCCATGCAGATGGAAGCTGTGCTGGTACTGGCGCCACTGCCTGGACCTGGGGTGGAGCCTGCTGAATCACCGCTATCGCGGCATTCACCACCTGAGCAACTATGGCGGCTACTTCATTCGCATTCATTGTGCCTGGTGCCGGAGCTACTGGCTGCTCAGCTTGGGCACGCCTATCTTTCGAAGCACGTCTCGGAGGCATCTGAAACGTGAACAAGTTTATTAGTCTACAGTTATCAACAAATCTCGAATAGCTGAAGACTTAAACGTAAAAGCAAGAATACAACAGTCCTAAAAATAGGGCTCTATAGAAATAACGTTAAGCTGAAAGCGAAATAAGCCGTACAGATCCTATGGACACTAGAACCTGATGCTCTGATACCACCTGTGACACCCTGCCTAATTAAATACCGGGCGATCACTCATTTATTAAATTAAATCAAGGTAAACAGTTGGTTCATTCTCAGCATCACTGTCGATAAAAATAATTTTTCCAATTTAACACCCTAAATAATTAAGCTAAGTGTCAAAAACATTTTTCATACAAACTTCCAAATTTTAATTAAAGAAAAGATTTACTTATAGAAAATAACATTTCTACAATATAGAATCACACCACGAAGAACAAAAATAAAGCCATACATTCGTCAATCGAATGTCAACATAATAGAACCAAACATCATAAACTATCCTGAATAAATCCCATAAAACAATACTGGAATAACTGAAAATATAAAAATCCCAACAAGTAAATGAAATGATGAAAGGGGCGACACGTGCCCAATAAATGAGAGTAATAAGAGTGGAGTCAATAACAGAAGCCGTCTACTCAAGTGACCTGCAACTTCCACCTAAGCTGCAGCTCGTTCTTCTCAAAGGATCCTAAGCAAGACGCCCCTTTGGCTGGGCACCTGAAAATATACATATATATACACAAGGGAGAGAGAGAGAGAGAAAAAAACGGGTCAGGGCCCGAAAGTGTGTTTGATTTTTAAAATACGTTAAGCAAGTATTTAAATTGATACAGGCCAATGCGACAACATATTAGTTCGTCTCTCTCTTGAGAAATACTCACCTCTCTTCTAATGTGCACACCTATCGCACTAGCTTTCCCCACGGTTTGTTTTAACATCTAACATACTCGTCTTTCCAAAAGCTTTAACTTAACTTAGCTTACCCGCAAGATTTACAAATTTACGACCTTATTTTAAAAGAATATTCCAAACAGTAACCAAGGACCTTCATTTTAATTTTATAAAAACCCTAAGGTTTTACCGTGACATGTTATACTTTTTCAAAACAAGTATTTAATAGTAAGAGTCCACACTATGTTCTACTTATCAAATTCAGTAGACAGTTACAAGTGACATAATCTCATATATATATATATTAACTACTCGTATAATATATATATAACAGCACCCCAAATAAAACTATGGTGCGTGCATACTTCCACTATCCAAAGCCCCATATCACTCACATAAAGGGGAATACATTCAGAATCACTCTCGAATTGTATTAACATATATACACAAACAATATTGAGGCGAAGCATAGATTCCAAGTCTCTAAGAGGGTAGAACATATCGGCGTCTCTTAGGACCGTCTGAACTATCACATCGATAGCCTGTACCTAGGACATCTATCTTCTAGGGTACAAGTCAATATCCCCCATAAAGGTCCCATCGAGATAAGACTTGTCCCAGTGTGGAAACCTCAGGGATAGCAAGTAGCGTGGGTATGATTTTCACATGTATATAATATATGTACACACAATCATATAAATATACCAATGTCATATTAGTATAGGTTCTTCCCATCACCCGTAATTATACCGTTTATCCTTAATTTCACAATTATAGAATTACGTATAAGGTTTTATTCCTAACCTTAACTCGAAGGGTTTTCTCACTCATTACCTAACCCTCATGGATTATATCCTCGCAAATCTGAAATTCAGTAAGTGACTTTATTTGATTCCAACGTAACTCTCTTATGCACCTCACCCTTAAATTTCATAAATCTACCAACCTAAAGTACATATCCCATAAATACCATTCTCGTTGAAGATTAAAGGTTCTAACATTTATCCATATATCCTACTGGTCCTCAATATCTCCCAAATCATTTTATTTAGAATGCCCAAAGGTTCTTCCATGATAAATTAATTCAACTAATTAAACAAGAGAAATAGGAGACTGCCAGGAGGGGTTGATCGATCGAAGCTTGGGGCTCGATCGATCGAACCTTCGATCGATCGAAGCTCTATGCTCGATCGATCGATCAAGTAGGTCTGGGCAAAAATTCTGCAGAAATTGCAGTGACGGGATTGATTAAAGTTCTACATCAAAACTCATATTTTCCAACACTAATCGACCCAAAAATTCTACTGCTAACATACTAACATAATTCCAGATATCTTTAACGTTCAGCATGCGTGTATACATCATTAAACATGGTTAAACAACCTAAAATCTTATCTAATCATCAAGAACCCTAAAGTTTTCTTAACTTTTGTTCTAATCAGTTTTCTCCAGAATTTCCTTCTAACAAATCATCACAAATTCGTGGGTTAATCATCTACTTCACATAATATTTCCAGAATATGGTTATAATGATTTCTACATGCAAATCCCTATCAAAATTGGGGTTTTCTTCCATTGATTATACTCCTAATCATTCCTACACTAATATGAATATTGCATCAACGAAAATACGCAAGTTAAACACTTGCCTGGGATTTCATAGGTCTGGTTTCCTGCTGATATTGAAGTGGTTACGTTCTCCTCCTCGCGATCTACGCGTTGGTGGTGACGGCGGTGTAATCGGTGGTGTTTTGGGCCTTGAATCACCTTGAGAGATCTCTCCTCTCTTCTCCAATGGCCGTTCTAGAGTTCTGAATGCTCTAACCCTAAAAGGCTGACTTAAATGGCTGCTAAGGATGGCTGAAATTCGTGGGTTTAATTACCCTAATTTGTAAAATGACCAAAATGCCCTCCCAGGTCACTAATTAGGCCTAAAAACACCCCGAGGCCCGAACTAAACCCCCGGGTACACTTTTCTGACTATCTCGACCCTTCCGGACGCGTTGGCGCACTCAAAATGACTATACGGACAACTTATAAAATATTCACTTTTTAATTAACATAATTAGTCCCGACGTGACACGGGCACGTCCCGACTTAAATTTCCGAAATAGTCATTTAATTTACTTATGACATTCAATATAACCAATATAATATATTACTATGCTCATTAGTAATATTCAACAAGTTTCCCATAATTACTAACTCTAGCCACGTTAATAATTATAACATAATTAATTTCCGGATTTTTATTAAATAAATCATCACATTAAATTTAATAAATCCCCAAATTAAATATAGCATAAAAATACGGGGTATTACAACTCTCTTACGCACCACACCCTTTAATTCATAAATTTCCCAACCCTAAAGTAAATATCCCATAAATACCATTCTCGTTGAAGATTAAAGGTCCCAACATTTATTCATATGCACTACTGGTCCTCCATGTCTCCCAAGATTATTTTATTACGAATGTCCAAGAATTATATCACGACAATTTGAATTTAACTCATTTAAAAAGGGAAATAGGAGTCTGCCAGGAGGGGTCGATCGATCGAGGTTTGGGGCTCGATCGATCGAGCCTTCGATCGATCGAAGCTCTAGGCTCGATCGATCGATCAAGCAGGTATTTCGATTTTCTGCAGAAATGCAGTTACGGGTTCTACCACTATTCTTCATCCAAATCCATGTTTTCCAACCCCAAACGTCCCAAAAATTCTACTACTAACATTATATCAATATACCAGATGTTTCTAACGTAAGGCATGTGTATTTTTATCATTTAAACATGGATTTTCAACCCAAAATTTTATCTAATTATCAAGAACCCTAGAATTTTCTTAAATAGGTTTCTAACAAATTTTCTCCAGAATTTCCTTCATATAATCATCAATATTTTGTGGTTAAAGTCCTCTACATGGCAAGGGTTTTCAGAATCATATTATAAACCAATACTACAGGGATTTTCCTATCACAAATTGGGTTTTCTTCCATATATTTCGTCCCTAATCATTCCTAAACTAATATGGAAATTGCACCAACGAAAATAGCAAGATAAACACTTGCCTGGGATTTTCAGAAGTCTGGATTGTGGCTGATTTTGGTGTGATTGCGTTCCCCTTCTCGCGATCTAGGCGTTGGTGGTGGCGGCGGTGTAAACCGTTGAGTTTTGGGCCTTGAATTTGCTTGAGAGCTCTCTCCTCTCTTCTCCAATGGCCGTTCTAGGTTTTGGGAATTCTAACCCTAAGTGACAACCTCAATATCAGATATAGCCCTTCTAATTTTCGTGGGTTTAATTACCCAAAAATGTAAAATGACCAAAATGCCCTCCCGGGTTACTAATTAGGCCTAAAAATGCCCCGAGACCCAAACTAAACACCCGGGTTCACTTTTCTGACTATCTCGACCCTTCCGAACGCGTTGGCGCACTCAAAACGACCATACGGGCAACTTATAAAATATTCACTTTTATTTAACAATATTTAGTCCTGACGCGACACGGGCGCGTCCCGACTCAAATTTCCAAAATTGTCATTTAACTCACTCATGACATTCAATATAACCAATATTATATATTACTTTGCTCATTAGTAATATTCAACAAATTTCATATAATTACTAACTCTAATCACGTTAATAATTATGACATAATTAATTTCCGGATTTTTTTATTAAATAATTAACTCACATTAAATTTAATAAATCCCCAAATTAATATAGCATAAAAATACGGGGTATTACATACTTCCCCGCTAATAATGGAATTTCGTCCCGAAATTCAGAAAATAAGGCATACCTGGTAAAAATAACTCTGGATATCTCTCGCGCATATCCGCCTCGCGCTCCCAAGTGGATTCCTCCACATTATGATGCTCCCACTAGACCCGTACAAGTGGAACTATCTTCGACCTCAATCTCCTCTCACTATAGTCTAGGATAGCCACCGGTCTCTCCTCGTAAGAGCTATCAGGCTGTAAGTCAATCTCATCTATCGCAATGTGAGTATGGGCCATATCATCCCGAAGATATCGTCTCAATGACGAGATGTGGAATACATCGTGGATGCGATATAAATGCTCTGGCAGTCCCAACCTGTATGCAACCGGCCTAATCCTCTCGATGATGGGAAATGGTCCCACGTACCTCGGAGCCAACTTCCCCTTCTTCCCGAACCTCATCACTCCCTTCATAGGAGATACACGCAATAACACTTGGTCCCCCACACTAAACTCCCAGAAGAACCGTTTCGCATCGGCGTAGCTCTTGTGCCTGTCCTGGGCTACCCGAATGCGACTCCTGATCATCTCGATCCTCGCGGAGGTCTCCTGAATCACCTCTGGTCCTAACAACTTGTTATCCCCTACCTCGAGCCAACAAGTTGGGGAACGACAAGGCCTGCCGTACAAAGCCTCAAATGGAGCCATGCCAATCGTGAACTGATAAGAGTTATTATAAGCAAACTCTAACAGTGGAAGATGTGGCTCCCAACCTCCTCCAAAATCAAGAACACACATGCGTAGCATATCCTCTAACATCTGATTAGTACGCTCTGTCTGTCCATCTGTCTGTGGGTGATAAGCTAAAATCAACCTCAACTCAGTACCCATAGCCTCCTGAAAGCTTTCCCAGAAATGTGACACAAAAATCTTGTCTCTATCTGACACAATATTCAGGGGCACCCCATGTAATCTGACAATCTCATAAATGAACAACTGAGCATACTGACCCGTGGTCTAATCTGTCCGGACCGGTAGAAAATGAGCCACCTTGGTCAAACGGTCTACAATCACCTAGATAGAATCGTGGCCCCGCTGTGATGTAGGCAACCCTGAAATAAAATCCATGGAAATACTCTCCCACTTCCACGCGGGTACTTCCAATGGCTGGAGTAATCCTGGCGGTTTCTGATGGTCCACCTTCACCAGTTGGCAGGTAGAACACTTGGACACAAACTCAGCAATGTCCTTTTTCATTCCACTCCACCAGTATTGTCTCCTCATATCCTGGTACATCTTATCTCCTCCAGGATGCACTGCAAATCGGGACCCGTGAGATTGGGTCATCACTGCATGATGCAATTCTGCCCCTTCTGGAACCACTAACCTCCCATTAAACCTCAAACCCCCATCCGAACTAACAGAATAGGACTCAGCACCCTCGGCTAAAAGTCGTATAATCTTCTCCTGGCAAAACGGGTCTGTGGTCTGTGCTTGTATTATGCTCGTAACAATATCGGGTGTGACTGTCATAACAGATATGAAGGAACGGGCTACTGCGTCCTGGTTACCCAACTCCTTCCACTTCGCCTTCCAGTCATCTGCTACCTCATTTACAGGCCTACGACTCAATGCATCAGCAACTACGTTGGCCTTCCCCGGGTGATACTGTATGTCGAACTGGTAGTCCTTCACAAACTTTAACCATCTGCATTGACGCATATTCAGCTCTCGCTGAGTGAACAGGTACTGCAGTGATTTGTGGTCTGTGAACAAACGGAACTTCTCCCCCAATAAATAGTGTCTCCATATCCTCAATGCAAAGACGACCGCTGCTAACTCCAGGTCGTGGGTGGGGTAATTCTTCTCATGCGGCTTAAGCTTGCAGGAGGCAAAAGCTATAGCCTTCTCTTCCTGCTGAAGTACTCCCCCAAGTCCCCATAAAGAGGCATCGGTGTAAACCAGGTACTCCACACCCGGCTTTGGTAAAGCAAGGACTGGTGCTGAAGTAAGCTTGTCTTTCAGCTCGTCGAAAGCCAATTGATAAGCATCATCCCAATCATATTGTACCCCTTTGCAAGTCAGGTTCGTCAATGGGCCAGCTATTTTGGAGAATCCCCGAATGAATCTCCTGTAGTATCCGGCTAACCCCAAGAAACTACGCACTTCAGTCGGTGTCGTGGGTTATCCCCATTCCCTCACCGCTGACACTTTACTCGGGTCCACTGCTATCCCCTGTTCAGAAATAACATGCCCCAAGAACTGTACCTCTCGCAACCAGAATCCACACTTCTCGTACTTAGCATACAACTGATGCTCTCGTAGAGTCTGAAGAACCTGCCTCAAGTGCTCGTCATGCTCCTCCTCGGAGTGTGAGTATATCAAAATGTCATCTATAAAGACGATGAAAAACTGATCCAAGAACTCTCGGAATACTCGGTTCATTAAGTCCATGAATACGGCTGGAGCATTTGTGAGTCCGAACGACATCACCCTAAACTCATAGGACCCATATCTCGTCAAGAAGGCAGTCTTTGAAACATCCTGCTCTCTAATACGCAACGGATGGTACCCCGACCTCAGATCTATCTTAGAAAAGAAAGTTACTCCCCTCAACTGGTCGAACAGATCATCGATTCGAGGCAACGGATACTTATTCCGTATCGTGACCTTGTTCAACTCCCGGTAGTCCACACACAATCTCAGTGAACCATCTCTCTTCTTCACAAACAAAACTGGAGCGCCCCAAGGTGAGGTACTCCTACGAATGAAGCCCTGAACTAATAGCTGCTCTATCTGATCTCGTAGCTCTCGCATCTCTGCCGGAGCCATACGGTACGGTGCGCGTGCAATAGGTCTCGTATCTGGCAATAAATCTATGATAAAGTCTATCTCTCGACTGGGGGGTAGGCCTGGTATCTCCTGAAACACATCAGAATACTCCCTGACAACTGGGATCGAATCTAAGGGAATCATAACCTCCTTAGAGGTATCCTACTCTATGTAATACAAATGAGCGGTAGAGCCTCCCTCTGGGCGAGGCATCCCCACTACAAACATCTCTTGCCCCGGAATGGCAAAAACAATGCTCCCACCGAAGCAATCAATCATGGCTCTATAAGCTACGAGAAAATCCATACCAATAATCACATCATGCTTGTGCATGTCTAAGACTAACATGTCTGCAGGTAATACCAAGCTACCAATCTCTACCCCCACTCCCCGGCATATAAAGAAAATAAGTGACCCACTCCCCAGTGGTGAGTCCACACACGTCACTATGCTCTCTGCTGTGGCTAACAACCCTAAGTCCTTCGTAAAATGCGTAGCTATAAAACAATGTGTTGCCCCCGTATCAAACAAAACTCGACCCATAGTACCATGGATAGGAAACATACCCTCAATCGCAGGTGGTGCCTGCGGAGCTACTTCCTGGTGGACGTTATAGACACGTCCATACTGTAATTGCCCCTGCTGCACTGGAGCAGCTGGAATGGCTGGTAGGGCTGGCACCTGGGCTGGAGCTGGGAGGACAGGTGGAAAAAGTGGCCTCTGCGGCGTATTACGGGCTCCCTGCTGCTGTGGGGCCCTATCACCCTCCGGAAAATCCTGACGTCTGTGGCCATGTTTTCCGCACCCAAAACATCGGCCTCTGAAGTTACCTCCCCTCTGTCCCTGTTGACCACGGCCCTGCTGGCCGTTACCCCCTGCTGCTGGCCCTGCTGGTGTCCCTACTGTCGGTGTTGTCCCTGCTGGCCCTACTGATTTGGCTGGCCCTGCTGGCCCTGCCTATAGCCCCCATATCCCTGCCTAGAATCACCTGAATGGAATCGCTTAGCAGGGTCCCCCTGAGGGGAACTCTTCTCGTGCTGAAGAGTCTGTCCATGAGATGGTGCCCCACTGGCACTATTACCCCCGGCCCTTCCCTGCTGGCTGGACTCTCCTGCTCTCTTGCTTCCCTAAAGATGGAAGCGGTGATCCTGGCAATGTAGCAACGCAGCATTGAGTACATCAGTGAAAGTACTCAGGGATAAATTCCCAATAAGGTGCTGACGGATCCTCCAAGCTAACCCGTCGACAAACAGCATAACCTTCTTGCTCTCAGTAGGTGCCTCATCTGGCACAATGCTGAGAAGTCTCATGAACTCCTCCTCATACTCCGCTACGGTAAGACTCTCTTGCTTCAGATTCAGTAATCTCCGCCTCATCTCAGTCTGCACGGCGGGTGGAAAATACTTGCGGTCAAATCGCTCCCAAAATGACTGAATAGGGATCGTGTCCCTCTCCTCCAATGTGGTAGTGGACTCCCACCACTGTAAAGCGGCTCCCACCAGCTTAAAGGAATCCAATAACTGCTTTTGCATGTCACTGCACTGATACATACGGAGATGCCGCTGGATGTCTTTCTTCCATTGGCTAACTGTGACAATATCGGAGCTACCAGAGAACTCAGGGGGATGCTCTTTCTGAAAAGCATCCCGAACCCTCTCCCATGCAGATGGAAGCTGTGCTGGTACTGGCACCACTGCCTGAACCTGGGGTGGAGCCTGCTGAACCACCGCTAGCGCGGCATTCACCGCCTGAGCAACAATGGCGGCTACTTCATTTGCATTCATAGTACCCTGTGCCGGAGCTGCTGGCTGCTCGGCCTGGGCACGCCTATCCTTCGGAGCACGACTCGGAGGCATCTGAAACGTGAAAAAAAGTTTATTAGTCTACAGTTATTATCGAGTCTCAAATAGCTGAAGACATAAACTTGAAAGCAAGAATACAACCGTCCTAAAATAGGGCTCTATAGCAATAACGTTAAGCTGAAAGCGAAATAAGCCGTACAGATCCTATGGACACTAGAACCTGATGCTCTGATACCACCTGTGACACCCCGCCTAATTAAATACCGGGCGATCACTCCTTTATTAAATTAATTCAAGGTGAACAGTTGGTTCATTCTCAGCATCACTGTCGATAAAAATAAAATTTTCCAATTTAACACCCTAATTAATTAAGCTAAGTGTCAAAACCATTTTCATACATACTTTCCAAATTTTATTTAAAGAAAAATCTTTTTTTTTATTTAATAACAACATCTCAATAAATAAGAATCACACCACAATAAACCTGGAACATAAACCAATTAATTTAAAACATTCGTCAATCGAATGTCAACATGCGAAAACTAAAGTAACACATCCACTGAATAAATCCCGTAGTAATGGTACTGGAAATAACTGAAATACAAATGTCCAATAACAATGAAATAATGGAAAGAGCTACACATGCCCAACTAGATGAAAGTACTAAGAGTGGATCCGAATGAACGAAGTCGTCTAATCAAGAGACCTGCAACTCCCACCTAAGCTGCAGCGCGTTCCTGCCAAGAGATCCTAAGCAAGACGCCCCTGTGGCTGGGCACCTGTAATACATACATATATATACAAGAGAGAGAAAGAGAAAAAAAACGGGTCAGACCCACATAGTGTGTTTGATTTTAAAATACGTTTAGCAAGTATTTAAATTGATACAGGCCAATGCAACAACATATTAGTACGACACTCTCTTGAGAAATTATCACCTCTCTTCTAATGTGCACACCTATCGTACTAACCTTCCCAACGGTTTATCTTATCATTTTATCACATACTTTCCCAACAATTCAGCTTATCTTCAATTACTCGTAAGATTTCACAACCGAACAATATAATTGTTTAAAAAGGGATACTTCCAATTAGTAGCACAACTCTCTTTTTAGCTTCATTAATTTATAAAGTTTCCCAGTGTCACATTATACTTTTCAAACAAGTATTTTCGATTTATAGTCAAGAATTATTTCTCACTTACTACATCACATCAACAGTTTAAATTTCCCAAATTCTGATATATATATTAAGCGCTCGTATAATATATATATTCTAACAGCACCAACATACAAACTATGGTGCAAGCGTACTCTGCTATCCAATCCCCGTATCGCTCAAACTAAGGGATATACAAGTTCGGAATCACTCTCGAACTGTAACAACATATATACACAAAACAAGATTGAGGCGAAGCATAGATTCCAAGTCACTAAGAGGTCAGTACATACCCTCACGTCTCTTAGGACCGTCTGAACTATCATTCCGATAGCCTGTACCAAGGATCTCTATCTTCTAGGGTACAAGTCAATATCCCCCATAAAGGTCCCATCGAGACAAGACTGTCCCAGCGCGGTAACCTCAGGGATAGCAAGTAGCGCGGGTACATTTTTCACACGTATATAATATATGCATACACAACCATATAAATATACCACTTATCATTATATCAATATAGGTTTCTCTCATCACCCATAATTACGATATTTATTATTAATTTTCACATTAAGTATTTTTATAAGGGGTTCGTCACTAACCTTAACTCGAAGGGTTTCTCCAACTCATTTCGTGACACTCGTGAACTCTATCCTCACAAATATGAAATTCAGTAAGTATCTTTATTATGTTCCAATGTAACTCTCTTACGCACCTCACCCTTTAATTCATAAATTTACCAACCCTAAAGTAAATATCCCATAAATACCATTCTCGTTGAAGATTAAAGGTCCCAACATTTATTCATATGCCCTACTGGTCCTCCATGTCTCCCAAGATTATTTTATTACGAATGTCCAAGAATTATATCACGACAATTTGAATTTAACTCATTTAAAAAGGGAAATAGGAGTCTGCCAGGAGGGGTCGATCGATCGAGGTTTGGGGCTCGATCGATCGAGCCTTCGATCGATCGAAGCTCTAGGCTCGATCGATCGATCAAGCAGGTATTTCGATTTTCTGCATAAATGCAGTTACGGGTTCTACCACTATTCTTCATCCAAATCCATGTTTTCCAACCCCAAACGTCCCAAAAATTCTACTACTAACATTATATCAATATACCAGATGTTTCTAACGTAAGGCATGTGTATTTTTATCATTTAAATATGGATTTTCAACCCAAAATTTTATCTAATTATCAAGAACCCTAGAATTTTCTTAAACAGGTTTCTAACAAATTTTCTCCAGAATTTCCTTCATATAATCATCAATATTTTGTGGTTAAAGTCCTCTACATGGCAAGGGTTTTCAGAATCATATTATAAACCAATACTACAGGGATTTTCCTATCACAAATTGGGTTTTCTTCCATATATTTCGTCCCTAATCATTCCTAAACTAATATGGAAATTGCACCAACGAAAATAGCAAGATAAACACTTGCCTGGGATTTTCAGAAGTCTGGATTGTGGCTGATTTTGGTGTGGTTGCGTTCCCCTTCTCGCGATCTACGCGTTAGTGGTGGCGGCGGTGTAAACCGTTGAGTTTTGGGCCTTGAATTTGCTTGAGAGCTCTCTCATCTCTTCTCCAATGGCCGTTCTAGGTTTTGGGAATTCTAACCCTAAGTGACAACCTCAATATCATATATAGCCCTTCTAATTTTCGTGGGTTTAATTACCCAAAAATGTAAAATGACCAAAATTCCCTCCCGGGTTACTAATAAGGCCTAAAAATGCCCCGAGACCCAAACTAAACACCCGGGTACACTTTTCTGACTATCTCGACCCTTCCGAACGCGTTGGCGCACTCAAAACGACCATATGGACAACTTATAAAATATTCACTTTTATTTAACAATATTTTGTCCTGACGCGATACGGGCGCGTCCCGAATCAAATTTCCAAAATTGTCATTTAACTCACTCATGACATTCAATATAGCCAATATTATATATTACTTTGCTCATTAGTAATATTCAACAAATTTCATATAATTACTAACTCTCATCACGTTAATAATTATGACATAATTAGTTTTCGGATATTTTATTAAATAATTAACTCACATTAAATTTAATAAATCCCCAAATTAATATAGCATAAAAATACGGGGTATCACACAGAGGTAGGTACTGGATACTTTTAAGCTGGTAGGGTCAGCATTGCAGTGGTGGGAGTCCATTACCATCGCAGAGGAGAGAGATGTTCTTACCATTCAGGAGTTCTCGGTGCGGTTTGACCACAACTACTTTCCCTCAGCAGTTCATACCGAGATGAGGAGGAAGTTGATGAACCTCAAGCATGAGGGGAAGATAGTGGCAGAGTATGAGGCCGAGTTCACCAATCTTCTGAACATCATTCCCGATGAGATTTCGACCGAAGAGAAGAAGATACAAAAATTCATGGATGGGTTGACTTGGAGGATCCGTCAGTACTTGCTAGGAAATCTCTCGTTGGCCACTTATTCTGATGTGGTTAACGCAACACTGCTTCACTGTCAGGACCACCTCTTTCACTTATCAGAGAGTAAGCGATCAGAAGAGTCCAGCCATCAGGGAAGGATAGGGGGGAATGGTGCCAGCGGGGCACAGTCAGCTCAGGGTCAGCACATGCAGGGTAATCAGGGTTCCCAGTAGGGGGATTCGAAGAGGTTTAGATATGGAGGTTTTAGAAATGGTCCGGGAGGTTTTCGGCATGGCCATCAGGGTCAGTACGGCCATCAGGGTCAGCATGGACAGCATGGTCAACAGCAGCAGTTTCATCAGGGCCAGCATGGCCAGGGGAGGAATGGCAACGGCCACCAGGGTCGTGGGCAGTAGGGTCAGAGAGAGGGAAACTTTGCGGGGAAATGCTTTATTTGTGGAAAGATTGGCCACAAATGCCAGGAGTATCCTAAAAAGGGTAGGACCCCATAGCAGCAGCAGCAGGGTGCTAGACTCGAGCCCCAGAGACCTATGTTTCCCGCCGCCCTTCCAACACCACCGCAGATGCCAGCTTTGCCACCCATTCCAGCAGTCCTAGTCCAGCAGGGATAACTTTATTACAGGCGAGTTTATCAACTCTAGTAGGCTGCAGTCCCATCGGATCCACCTGTTATTGAGGGTATGTTCTCTATTCAGGGGACTATGGGGCGTATTTTATTTGATATAGGGGCCACACACTGTTTCATTGCCACGAGATTTGCACGCACTATGGGGTTGTTAGAAACTGCGGAGAGCACTATTACTTGCGTAGATTCACCGTTGAGTAGGGGTTCTGTAATTTCTCTTATTTGTAGAGGTGTGGGTATAGAGATTGGGAGGTTTAATTTATCTGTTGATATGCTAGTGTTAGAGATGACTGAGTATGATTCGATCGTTGGTATGGATTGGCTAGTTGCGTATCGAGCCATGATTGATTGTTTCAGCAGGAGTATTATTTTTGCAATACCCGGGAAGGAGATGTTCTTAGTGGCGATGCCTCGTCCCGAGGGAGGATCGTCCACTCACTTGTTATATAGGAGGAGACCTCTAAGGAAGTGGTCATAGCACTCGATTTGATTCCCGTTGTTAGTGAGTTCGCTGATGTATTTCAGGATATTCAGGGATTATCGCCTAGTAGGGAGATAGATTTTATTATCGATTTGACGTTGGGCACTCGACCAATTGACCGCGCACCTTTATGGCTCCAGCGGAGATGAGAGAGCTAAGGGATTTAGATAGAGCAGTTATTGGGTCAGGGGTTTATTCGTAGGAGTACTTCACCGTGGGGTGCCCCTGTATTATTCGTAAAGAAGAAAGATGGATCATTGAGATTGTGTGTAGATTACCGGGAGTTGAATAAAGTCACGATACAGAACAAATATCCGTTGCCCCGAATCGATGACTTATTCGACCAATTGAGAGGAGTGGACTTCTTCTCAAAAATTGACTTGCGATCGTGATACATCAGTTGTGAATCAGGGATCAGGACGTCGCGAAGACTGCCTTCTTGACGAGATATGGTTCCTACGAGTTTCGAGTTATGCCTTTAGGCCTAACCAATGCCCAGCCATGTTTATGGACTTGATGAATAGGGTATTCAGAGAGTTCCTAGACCAGTTCATCATCGTCTTTATTGATGACATTCTGGTTTACTCCCGGACAGAGGAGGAACACGCCGAGCACTTACGACAGGTTTTGCAGACGCTACGTCAGAATGAGCTATAGGCAAAGTACTAGAAGTGTGGGTTTTGGCTGTAGGAGGTTCAGTTTTTGGGGCACATTATTTCAGATCGGGGGATATTAGTTGATCCGGGGAAAGTATCGGTGGTGAGGGAGTGGGGACACCCACGATACCAACTAAAATACGTAGTTTCTTGGGTCTAGTTGGATACTACATTCGGAGTTTCTCTAAGATAGTGGGTCCTTTAAAACACCTGACTCGCAAAGGTGTGCCATTCATCTGGAGCAATGTCTGTCAGTTGGCATTTGATGAGTTGAAGGATAAGTTGACCTCAGTGCCTGTGTTAGCATTGCCCAGACCGGGAGTTGAGTATCTAGTCTACACCGATGCGTCCCTACAAGGACTTGAAAGTGTACTGCAACAGGAGAGTCAGGCTATAGCTTATGCTTCCCGTAAGCTTAAGCCTCACGAGAAGTATTACCCCACCCATGACTTGGAGTTAGCAGCAGTTGTATTTTCTCTTTGGATTTGGAGACATTATCTTCTGGGGGAGAAATTCCGTTTGTTCATAGACCACAAGTCTATACAGTAGCTCTTCATGCAGAAGAAACTTAATATGCATCAACGTCGGTGGCTTGAGTTCGTGCAGTATTATCAGTTTGATATCCAATATCACCTAGGGAAGGATAACATGGTAGCAGACACGTTGAGCCGTAGGCCAGTAGGTGAGGTGGACGAAGTGTGGAGATCAAAGTGGAAGGAGTTGGGACACCAGGATGCAGTGTCCCGATCATTCATGTCCGTGATGACTGTTACGCCTCAGATTGTTGTGAGAGTGATACAGGCCCAGGCAAAAGACTCATTCTATCAAGAGCAGATAGTTCGATTACTAGCAGAGGGAGTCGAGTCCTATACCGTTGGTTCAGATGGGAGCTTACGCTTCAATGGGAGACTGGTCATTCCGGAAGGGGAAGACTTACGGCACGAGGTAATGACAGAGTCGCATGGTTCGCGGTTCGCGGTACATCCTGGTGGGGATACGATGTACCAGGATATGAGGCGACAGTACTGGTGGAGCGGGATGAAGAGAAATATTGCCGAGTTCATTTCTGAATGTGCCACTTGGCAGCTGGTAAAGGTGGACCATCAGAGACCGGCAGGACTTCTACAACCGTTAGAGGTTCCTATGAGGAAATGGGAGAGCATTTCCATGGACTTTATCACGGGGTTACCTACTTCATAGAAGGGTCACGACTCCATATGGGTAATCGTGGATAGGTTGACCAAAGTTTCTCATTTTTTGTCGTCCCGAACATACTACACTACGAGACAGTATGCCCAGGTTTTCATAGCGGAGATAGTGAGACTTCACGGGATACCTCTCAATATCATGTCTGATCGAGATAAGATATTTGTTTCACGATTTTGGAAGATTTTCCAGAAGGCCATGGGTACGGAGTTGAGGCTGAGTACGGCGTATCACCCACAGACAGATGGGCAAACAGAGCAGACGAAGAAGATGTTGGAGGACATGTTGCGTATGTGCATCCTAGATTTTGGAGGTGGTTGGGAGCAGTACCTTTCACTGGTGGAGTTTGCTTATAATAACTCCTACAAGTTCACCATTGGCATGGATCCATTCGAGGCGTTGTATTATAGACCTTGTCGTTCCCCAGCATGTTGGGTAGAGGTGGGAGATAACAAACTCCTTGGGCCGGAAGTAATTCAGGATACTTCGGCAAGGATAGAGATGATACGGAGCCGCATTTGGGTAGCTTAGGATTGACAAAAGAGTTATGCCGATGCCAAGATATTCTTTAGAGAGTTCACGGTGGGGGATCAGGTGCTACTCAGAGTATCTCCGATGAAGGGGATTATGCATTTTGGGAAGAAGGGGAAATTGGCACCAAGATATGTGGGGTCATTTCCTATCATCGAGCGAATTGGGCCAGTAGCGTATAGACTTGGGATACCGGAACACTTGCATAGGATTCATGACGTATTCCATATTTCCTCGCTAAGGAGATATCTTAGGGATGATTTGGCCCATACCCACATCGCTTTGGAGAACATTGATCTTCAGCCTGATAGTTCATACGAGGAGGGGCCAATAGCTATTCTGGACCACAACGAGAGGAAACTGAGGTTGAAAATAGTACCATTAATACGTGTTCAGTGGCGGTATCATAATGCCGAGGAGTCCATATGGGAGTGCGAGGATGAGATGCGCGAACGTTATCCAGAGTTATTTTTACCAGGTATTCTTTAGATCAAACTTTCGGGACGAAATTCTGTTATTGGGGGGGAAGTATGTAATACCCCGTAATTTTATTGATTTTTATTTAATGGATTAATTGAATTAAATGAGAATTAATTGGAAATTAATCCGGAATTTAATTACTAGCGAGACGTGAGTTGGCATTTGAGTATGAGGTTAATATTAAATATTACTAAGAATATATGGTAATATATGAGTATTGAAAATATTAAAATTGTCGCGAGGAAGAAATACGATAATTTGGGAAATTAAGTTGGGACGTGCGTGTGAGTCGCGTTATGAATGAATTTAATTAGATTAAAAAGTAATTTATATTTTTATCAACCGAATGGTCATTTTGAGTGCGCTCATTTGTCCCAAAGGGCGAGATAGTCAGAAAACACTAGCCGGGGGTTTAGTTCGGGTCCCGAGGTATTTTTAGGCCAAACCGGCAACCTAGAAGGGTATTTTGGTAATTTTAAAAATTGAGGAGTTAAGACCCACGAATTTTAGAGTTTAATTATAAATTATTAGAGAGGCCACTAAGGCCATTATCAGGCAAAAACAATAGAAGTGGGCTACGGGAGTTAGAGAGAGGTTTCAAGGAGTTCCAAAACAAACCACCACCCACTACCACCAATTGGGAAGGATTTGTGACCGGAAAGAGGAGAGTTTCAGCCTTTAATCCCCAACAAAAAATCAGAAGAACAAATCTAAGGCAAGTGATTTAGTTTCATTACTTGCATTGAATATTTCCTCCATGTTTAGTGTAGAAATTAACATATGTCTTGAAAGATTGATGAAAATCCAATGGAATTGTTAGGGATTGCATGTAGAATGATTATGGACGAAATTAGTACTCAAATTTATATCTTTTGATGATTTAAAATGGATTAAAAAGGAGTTCCTATGTTTAATTAGATTTGGAGTTCATGTTTATAAGGTTTGGGGCAAAATTTGGGTATTTATGGTGTTTATATGTAGATTTGTAAGAATTGTCCCCAAAACTATGTTAAGAAGTGATCTAGGGTGATTTAAAGTATTTTAAAAACAGTAAAACTTAATTGGTACGAACTTATAATGGATTTGGAGAAGAGAAAATGAGGAAAAATGAAGTTGGGAACAATTCTGGGCTGTCTCAGAATTTTCGTTAGAAGACCAACCCAGTTCGTTCGAACGACCTCGTTCGAATGAGCTTCTAACGAGATTCAATTAGCCTTTCTAACGATTTGATAGTTCGTTCGAAGCCTTTCGTTCAAATGACCTCATTCGAACTACATTCCAGTGACTTCTAACGAGATTACAGAAGGTTCTTTTTCGGCCCAATTTTAGTTTCGAACTTCCCGTAGGCTTATTTAATTGAGTCTTATTCTTCCCTGGTTGATTTGTGGGTATATTTGTGAAATTGGAGTACGTTGAGGATTAAAACTTGGAATTATATAAAAGACCTAGAGACTTCTAGGGGTTAGGTTGTAAGTACTTGAATTTGTGACGTGAGAAGTGTTGGCGATCTATATTGTGTATTATCTGGGGACTTGTAAATGTATAACATTTAACGACGGTAGAAGGTAAAATATACCTCTATTAAGATTATAAGATATCTAAGATGTGTGAATGCTTAGTATATGGACTTATATGTGTATAACATGCCTACCATACTTTCTATCACGGGAGGTCGACTTTCAAAAAGGGTCATCTAATCTTTGTATGCCTACGGCGGGAATTAGATGGGTACCTCAAGGACATAGGACTGTGAATGACTTATTAGTGAATTAATAAGTCAGCTGACCATGGGAGCATAGGTATGTGCGTGACCCATGGGTATGTGAACTATGTTCGCCTCCATTATTTGTGACTGTTTCTTATTGAAACGGTTCCTGAGAGATTCGGAATACGTGGTCCTTATGTACGTGATGTACTGGGATTCGATAGCAGAGTATGTGTGCACCGCAGCTTAGCCTAGGGGTGCCCTTATTGTATATTTATGATGAGATTAATATACTGGTAATTGAAATGGACTTTTATTAAAGTATGAATGTGAAAAATTGTGACATTTTTAGTAGAGTTAAAAATGGGAAATTCATAGTAATTATTATAACTAATTCTGAGGAATAAAAAAGTAAGACTCTCAGTTTATATTAAGATATCGGGATTTGAACTCTGAATTGTAAAGTAAAGTCAGGTTATGGATCGAACTAGTTAGATAGTGGAATAACTAGAACGGGTACGGGTACATTAGGAGTGCACAATTAGTTGAGAGGTGAGGAACTCATGTGAGTGCACGCACTATCATGTATTTTATATTAACTGTTTAATGATATTAAACACTTGCTATATTTTAAACTGTTTTCACAATCGGGCTCTGACCCGTTTTCTTTCAAATCTATTTTTTTTATAAAAACCTTATAAGTGCCCAGCCACAAGGACACCAAGCTTAGAAGTTCCAGTCCAGTGACGTGCTGTAGTTGTTGTGGAAGTTACATGATCTCAATAATAGACGCTTCAACTTTCTACTTCGACTCCATTTTAGATTTATTCATCTATAGGGCATGTCGCCCCTTGTCTCTTAGAGAAAGCTTATTTACTCAGTTCTATTTCAGTTTTGGATTTAATTAACTAGTGAGTCAGACTTTGTATTTGACTTTATTCAGTATTCGGATTATTCAGAGGAGTATTCCTCTAAATTCATTTTTATTCCGTTATTATTCTATTGTGACTGTGATGTGGTTGTGGCATCGTTATTTCATAATTTAAATTGGTTGTATGTTAATCTAGTTTATTTAAAATTGACAACTCACTTTTTAAATATTAGGTGGCTAGTATTGGTTAAAAGGTTTTCGACAGTGATGCTATGAATTGAACCAACTTGACATTTTGTATTAATTTGAATAAAGGAGTAGCTACCCGGTATTTAATTAGTCGGAGTGTCACATATCTATACTCTGTTTTCGACTCTGAGTGTGGGATGGGTAGGGGGATCGATCTTGTCAGATATAAGACAAGTTGAACTGCTGTAATTGGTGCTTGGAGATAAAAAAATAACCACCTTAAAGTGAAGAATAGTGCATGATGGCACCACCAGAAAAATCACAAATAACTCTTTGGTGTGTCCTCATGCGTGCCTAATTGTCATGAATGGTTCGTCTTTTAGCCTGCGCCTCTATGCTTTTCACAATTTTTTTGTTGTTGTTTTTGTTAAGAAAGAAACTTATATTTTTTTTCGTAAATCTGTCTATGTATATATATCTGTTAAATAATTAGTTGGTCTATTGAACACTAAATGTGCGATTAACTTATGTAATTAGTAGATTCATTCACTATTATCATTATCAATTCAAATTATTTTCTTAGTTAGTATGTCAATTTGAATTATTGATGTTAGTGCTTAAACAAGTACACTGCATACAAAAGGGCTAAATCTGATCGAGTTGGTTTAAACTCTATTTGTGAAAAGCCGCGCGAACTAATTGCAGTGTGTGATATTGAAATAAAAATTATTCGCGAGTTATTTAATTAGAGTCTATTTTTTAACAAAATAAATACATTCCCTAAACATGCCCCTACGTGTGTACGTGTGTCATCCCATAATTAAATAAAGCATGTGACACAAAATATCAGGAAAAATCCCCGCAGGGAAAAACAATATTATTTTCGCTATAATTTGTAAATAATGGTTACACTGATTATAATGAAAATAAGTGTGATATACGAAAATACCTGCAAGTGTCGGTTCCGATATCATTGGCTGGAATCTCCCGCAACAATTCTAGATGGGAAACAATGAAGAAGGTACTAGCTTCTCCACAAAATACTCCAAATGAGTCTGAATAATTCCTTGAAGGTTTATAAAATCTTCACATGTATATGGGAATGAAGTGTGCTTATAAAGAAGGCTAAAAGCCAAAAAGGTGAAGTCTCATTTGAGTGCTGATTTCGGTGCCTTTGCTTTAGCCAAAAGTGTTGAAATAGTATGTCACACGAAATAGGATCTCGCGCGAACGACATACTATGTGGTTTGAGCGAGCACGCTTTTCCAAAAAAGTCCCTTTCAGCGTAGAAAAAATTCTGCATTTGATAAAAAAATAATTTCAGACTTCAAAAAAATATATTCTAAAAAATTCCCAAATATTTATGCAAATATAAACAACTCCAATTAATCATTTTACTGCTAGTACATCATGGAGTTGTAGGAAACGATTGAGCATAACGTAGCATGTAGCAATGATGCACATGTGAAGATGATGGATGCATGGATTCGGATAAAGGCCGCCGTGGATAATCGTGATGACGTGACGAATGTAGCGGTATCAGACATACAAACTGTGATCTAGGGAAAACATAAAAATCCTCAATTCTACCCCGGACATTTATAAAATTATGTCCTTACAAATCTCCCCCTATGTCTATGCCGGTACATACATAAAAAATCCGAATTATGCAATCTCCCAAAAATAAATGACATATAAGATAATATCCCCATTAAACCATTAAACTGAGAATACTAAATGACATGTCTTCAATCAAACTTCAACATCTTCAAATCTTCAACACTTCATAAACTCCCAAAGCTTTTCTCATCAGGGTGTGCAATCCAATAATATAATCTTTGTACCTACACATGAGAAAAAGAAAATGCCTGTGACATGCAATAGTTTGATTTATAATGATATGCAAAAATCAAAGATCATTTAATCTTAAGCTAATGATTGATAAATCAACATAATTTCTCCCTCATAATTCATTCTCCCCCTTTTTATGATGTTCCCAAATAGATAGATTTGAGAAGCATAAATATGGAAAATGTCACAAAAAAATCTTCTATTTTAAAAATTTTTAATTTTTTTTCTTTTTTTTAAAAATTTTTTTTACCCAAAATATACAACAAAGAATATGGTAAATGTCAAAAAAAAAATCGTCTATATTTGAATTTTTAAATTTTTTTTTAAACAAAAACAAGATACTAAAAATCACACCATGGATATAAACTCAAATAACCAAGTCATGGAAATAGAATGTATGGGTGTGAACACATTCGATAGGTAAATAAACTCAATCAACCATATGTGCACGATGCATACGTGTACTCCTAATGAATGAACATCCAAAGATATCATTAGGTGTAAAAATTGTTGAATTTAGATGACATCGTCTTATGCAAATCAACAAATCAAAGTCAAAGTGATTTCCACACCGATAACGTCCAAAACTATTTAGCGCTTTTTCAAGATTTTCAAGTACGTGCAAACATGTTACAAAAACTCCAACCAAACACCCTCAAATATATTTTCTTTTTAGAGGTGTTAAAGTACATTCTCAAACTTTGGAGAATTGGTGCAAAATCCTAATTGTCCCATAATTGGCATGTATTTCTTTGTATTGCCTTTAACTTTTTTCGGGCTCTTTTAACCTCTTTGGACCCCAGATAATAAAATTCCTCAATTTTTCGGTCCGTTATAACGGTGGCTTAATATTCTCAAAGGCCAAATGAACCTTTCGTAGACCTTCCCCGTTTTCAAATAAAGCACACAAACTCACAAACAGTTTTTACATGCACAACTTTCTTATCAAGTTTTATCACGTTTGGTTCATTTTAAGGACAAAATTGAAGTGAAAACACCCAACCAACATGTGATAAGACAAGCACAATAATCAAACAAATTCGTGCATGTGTGCAATAAAGGAAATCATGAGTCAAACATGTAGGACGTAATACCTAATTACATCTTAATGACTCCAAACATTATAAAGCACAAAGATGACATGATATTGTCTCAAAACACTATCAAATAGTCACATGAGAAATATGGAATGATATTGTGACTTGGTCATCCTAAGTGTCTATCCATAAACTTTTTGTGTCTATCAAATAGTCACATGAGAAATATGGAATGGATTTTCAATTAAATTTATCAAAATAAAATATTTTTGTATTTTTTTTTTAAATTTATACACAAAGTACATGTCATAAGCTAAAAAATATACATATCATGAATAAAAAACTAGCGTATGACAAACATGCGAACACAATCATCTATATGATATGGAAAGAGAAGAATCATGTGCAAGCAAACGAGAATCAACAATTCTAAAATCTAGCATATCCAAAAGTGATTCCTAACCCAAGTAGATGTGAAACGTCGTGTGGGGGCTTTGGTAACCACGGTAATACTAGACTTAAACTTCCAAGGACATCTTCCAAGATTAAAATAAAATATCCTAAGGTGACCTTTCCTACCACAATGTGAACATGTGTAAACGGGTGGAACGACACCTATGGGTTGAGTTTTTCTAATGTCCTTGGGAACGATTGACCCTCTAAAACAAATAAAGGTTTTGGATTTGGCACTAGAAGCATGAGAACAAAATGAGCCATTACCATCACTATCAAACCTACTTGAATCGTTTAAATCATTTTTCAACTTCAAAATATTTGATTCAAGCAAAAAATTTGACTCTTCCAAAGAGAGGGATTTATTTTTTAAATTTTTAATTAAACTTAACAGTTTATCGCGCTCCCCCTCAATTAAAACAAACATATCCCTAAGAGTCTATTAACGTGCCATAAAATCATCGATTAATTTTTTATCCTCGACGGCACAAACGAGAACCCTAGAATTTTTTAAGTCCTCCAATTCCTTTTTTAAAAATAGGACTTTATCAACACTCTCTTTCTTGGATAATTTTAAATCATTAAAGTCACGGTCCAAGGAAACAAATTTTTCACGATAAAAATCTCTTTGATTTTGAACCGTTTCCAAAAGATCAATTGCAAACGAGAAATTTCTTTTTCTAAAACTTTAATTATTTTGCAAAGTGTAAAATTCAAAAGTTTTAATTTTTTAGCACTGTCGTGAACTTTTTCAAAAATAGGCTCCTCGTTAGATGGGCGTTCCATAGAAAAATTGCGAATAAACACAAAACAAATTTTTTCAAAATCAATATCACACGATTTTGTAGAAAAAGGAATACGCGATAAATTAGCGCAACCCTCTTTGATACCAATTTGACGACGTGAGAAGTCAAATTGTATCAAAATAAATAAATACTTGAAAAATCAGGATCACGTGATAAAATAGCGCAACCCGCTCTGATAACAATTTGAAAAGCCGCGCGAACCAATTGCGGTGTGTGATATTGAAATAAAAATTATTCGCAAGTTTCTAATTAAACCATATTTAATTAGAGTCTATTTTTTAACAAAATAAATACAATCCCTAAACATGCACCTACGTGTGAGTGTGTGTCTCCCCATAATTAAGTAAAGCATGTGACACAAAATATCAAGAAAAATCCCCGCAAGGCAAAACCATATTATTTTCACTATAATTTGTAAATAACAATTACACAGATTATAATGAAAATAAGTATGACATATGAAAATACCCGCATGTGTCAGTTCCGATGTCGTCGGTTGGAATCTCCCGCAAGAATTCCAGATGGGCAACAATGAAGAAGGGACTGGCTTCTCTACAAAATAATTCAAATGAGTAAGAATAATTCCTTAAAGGTTTATAAAATCTGCACATGTATATGGGAATGAAGTGTGCTTATAAAGAAGGATAAAAGCCAAAAAGGTGAAGTCTCATTTGACAGCTGATTTCGGTGCTGTAATACCCCGTGACTTTGGGACTGGGAAATTAAATTTTCGAGAGAAATAAAATTTATTTAAATTGGAGAATTTTAAAATTTGGAAATTGAGGTCCAAAAATGGAAGACGTTATAAAGTAGTTCGGATGACGCTTCTGAGTGTGCAATCGATTCCGGATGGGTCGAGATAGTCGAAATGACTATCATTGGGTTTTATTTCGGGTTCGAAATATTTTTAAGTCAGTTTGACTCGAATTGGAGTAAACGAGTCATTTAAAGTGTGTATTATCAATTAAAACTGGGTCTTATGTTTTAAAGGCTTAAGAGGCTTACGGATCAACCATTCTCATTTGTGAGAAAGAGAGAAAAAGAAAGGAAGAAAGAGAGAAGAAGAAAGGAAGAGAGAGAGGAGAAAAAGCTTGGAGATTCCGGCCCAAACGCAATCCCGGGGACGATTCAACCTCTACAACTTCGAGGCAAGTGTTTAATCTTGCTAAATATTCCATTTCTTAATTTGTGGATAAAAGAATTGGATTTTGGGTATTAATATCAAAACCTAGATTTTGTAGGTTAAATCTTGAAATTGATGTTTACATATGGGTTTGATGGTGTAGAGATGGTTGGGATCAAATTTGGGTTGATTTATTGGCTTAGAATCATGATTTGATAAAGGTTTAGGGGTTAGAAGTGATAATTTTTGGGTTTAGAATTCGTGGATTTTGTGAAGAAGAAGAAACCTTTAGAGTTTTGCAGACCCGAATCGATTCGCCCCTAAGCGAATCGATTCGGCTTAGGCAAAAGTGTTAGGTCTGTATGACCGAATCAATTCGGACCCAAGGCGAATTGATTCGGTCTGAGACAGTCTCCTAGGTCCTTTAGACCGAATCGATTCGCATATGCGGCGAATCGATTTGCTCTTGAGATCGAATTGATTCGGACCAGACTGAATCGATTCGGAAACAGGGCTATTTTGTGGAGTTTTTCTAGAATGATTTCTACCCCTTTTTAACTGGGTTTATGGATTTGTGACATGATTATATGAGGTAAGAGATATGTTTTGAAGATTTATAAGGGGTTTCTTATATGATATGATGGTGGGGACATATCGAACTACTTTGGGAGACAAATACATGTGTGTATTGGAGATTGTTGTATTGGTATAATGTGGGAATTTCTTTAAGAACGGGAGTTATATTTAGAGGTCATAAATGAGCCTAGATATGAAATAAGGTTGAGGACCCTTGGAGAGAGTTGCGAGGGTACGGACGAGAGAGAGTGGTCGCGTATCCTTAGTAATGTTTAACTTAAGGAATGGATTGCAAACGCAATAAGATTAAGGGTTCAAAGGGGAGATTGATTAGTAGGCTAATTTATGAATGATGGGAATATTCTAATGACTAGAACAAGATTTGGGCTAGATGGTAGTCGGGGTAGTTACTACATATCTATGCGTGATCAACGTTGGGCATCCCAAAGGATGATGTGATCATAAAATGAATTTAAGTTTAAGCTTGAGGCTTGTAGACTATTAGTCATGTGTATACCGATATTCGAGATTGTTGTTGGATATATCGATGTGCATTCGGATGTTGATGGGATAAGTAGTGATTGTTATACACATTAAACTTTGAGGTGATAACCTTAATGTCGAATATATTGGAAGATTATTCATATCATAGGAACAATGGATGAATATGCTTCAAGTGAGGAATCGTATTTATATAACGAATTAAGTTAGTATGCTTGGAGTGATAACTAGTAAAATGAGGAATATGTACGCGTATAGCCAAGTTTATGGATTTCTTACATACGGTTGAGAGATAGTGTGTATATATGTGGATATATATATATGAATAGACATGTATATATGTATGTCCTTATGGCGTGAATATCTATATCGTGCGTGATGGTTTGATTATATGATGTGATCATATGGATGTATATGTATATAGTGTGTGATATATATATACTTATGGTGTGAAGCATACCTGGCACATGCTATCATGGGAAGTTGCGCGATGTTGGGTGCGCTCTTGGCTTGAGGAGCAGGGGTGGATATTCCCTAGGTCGTAGTCGTCCATTATTATTTGTGTGATTTTATTTTTGGGGTGAGAGTCTTGGGTATGGGACGTTCTCACTTGACCGGTTAGGAAATATGACCGCTTCCCATGCGTTATGATTGATTTTGTTGGCATGGCGGTGTGATAATAGTCCGATAGGTGGTGACCTCGGGAGAAAGTGAGAAATTCCTGGAAGATGATAGCATGGTGCAGTATTTTGGCATCCTATAGCCGTTTATGTTATGTGTATGGCATAGTGTACATTATGTGTGAGATGTATGCGTGGTTATAGGAATGAATGATTGTATATATATATATATGTATTTAGATTAAATATATATAGTTGTATATCCTATAAGTGAAGAGGATATGAAGTTTCAATGACGTACATCTTGGGTGATTTTGGTGTACGAGTTTAATTGTGGTCGAAGGATCGTACTTAGAGACATTTACGGTTATGTCGACTCAAGGATTTAGTAAAGATTCAATTGATGTTTTAGATAGTACTCTATAATTAAGTAGTTGCAGTAGTAGGATTTGTGTGGATGACATAATGGATCCCTATGATCAACATTGTTAAGGAGTAGTGTATCGGGGGGTTCCTTGTTTGGATTTCTCTTTGCGAGATGCCCCGCGCACGAAACGTAGTGCGATGTTAAGACTAGAGAGAAGTTTTGTCCTTAATATCTGGTATGTATGTTAATATGAGTAATAAACTCTTACATTGAAACCTAAAGTTAATGTGTAATGTACTAAGTCCTGTACATGAGTTTAAGTTAATAAATGGAATCACGAGAGCCTAGTAAAGCATGTATGTGAATGTATGTTTAAGTGGGATTAAAATGGAAAGGATTCGAGGGTCATGTTAAGTGGTAGGTCATGTGGGTATAGGCCATGCGTATGGTAAGGTAGGTTGTCTTTATGGGTGGGGTACTTGATTAAGGTTCCAGGACACGATTAGGTGCACGCAGTAGATGAGAGGTGAGTTTGGGGTTTCACGAGAGTGCGACTCCACTTTAATTATGAAATAGTGCATTTATATTTACTATGCAAGGTCAACACACTTTCTAAACATTTTTACACCTCGGGCTCTGACCCGTTTATATTTCTCTTTTGCTATATGTACATATATACTGTTACTACAGGTGTCCTATCGCTTGGATACCAGATGCCTTTCTATCCAGAGTCTTGGGAGCCATAGCACTTGCGGACTGCGATGGGATTTAAATTGTAGTCGCTTACTACTTCTTTGAAAATGTAGGTAGGATTCATGTTGTAGATCGGGTTTACACCCAAGGTTTATTTGTAGCTTTTTATATTTCTTCTTTACGATTATTGTATTGTCTGTGACCCGACAACTTATTCAGGAATATTTACTTTTGTGTACTCGTTTCATTTTAATTCGAGCACTTTCTTTTATTATGGTACTTGTGTGTACTCTACCGTTTCCATTAGTTCTATATTGTTGGTTTGTTGTCTGTTGTATATTTAATTTAAATTTTGGCATCCACTTTTATAGTTTTGGGTAGTTAGCCTTATTTATTCTAGTATAGTTTGTTGATGCTGAGAATGAGCCATATGAGATTCCTGATTTATTGTAGTATAGGGCTGGCCACCCGTTATTATTTTAAGCGGGTTGTTACAGGTGCCTTTGCTTTAGCCGAAAGTGTTGAAAAATTACTTGGCCACTCAAGTATAAAGGGACAGAAAATGGCACAAAAATCGAGATCGGCGACGTCATTTGAACGACACAGCATGTCGCGCGAACGAGGACAACTGTCATTCAAATGAGATCGCACGATATGCTGATCTTGCGCGAACGACATGCTATGTCGTTTGAGCGAGCACGTTTTTCCAAACAAGTCCGTTTCAGCTGAGAAAAAAATTCTGCATTTGATAAAAATAATTTCAGACTTCAAAAAAATATTTTCTAAAAAATTCCCAAATATTTATGCAAATATAAACAACTCCAATTAATTATTTTACTAGTAGTGTGTCATGGAGTTATGGGAAACAATTGAGCAGAACGTAACATGTAGCAATGATGCACGTGTGAAGATGATGGATGCATGGATTCGGATAAAGGCCGTCATGGATGATCGTGATAACGTGCCGAATGTAGCGGTATCAGACATACAAACTATGATCTAGGGAAAACATAAAAACCCTCGATTCTATCCTGGACATTTATAAAATTATGTCCTTACAATTTGGTTTCAAATTATTATATAAATAACATGGAGCTTTTTCATGAGCGGGTGGTGGAAGCTACATCAAATGTAGAACTTGGTAATAAAGAACCGTCTCAATCCATCTAATGAAATAGCAGCAGGAGAACGTTCCTTTTGCCTTTTCTATTTGTACTTAATTTTTTAATCCATTTTCTTGATTTGTACAGTTGTTATATCTACTGCATTTTCTCAAGGACCAGTTGCTTCTGATCCCGTTTCAGTGCCGGTTGATGCGACTGCTAAGAAACGAGAGTTCTTTTCAAAGATAGAAGAGGAGATTGACATTTAAAGCTACACCTATGCCAAGTTTCTGCAAGGAACCCCCTCCAAAAGTTAAACTGATGAAGATACCAACCACTCGGCCGAGAGGTCCTAAGCTTGGAAGGAATAAAAGTTTCATTACTGCATCCAACAACTCCTCGGAGGGTGGAGGGTAATGTCTTAGCCCCCGTATAAATCGTGACAAGGATATAACTGCTTCAAAGAAGCCCATTAAGAAGGCCCAATCCAAGCCTTAGCCTCAGGAATCTGGGCCCATTAAAACTGAAGGAAATTCTAGCGACTCAAAACAAAAACCCGGTGAAGGAGATTCCGATGAAATATAGAATCACTCGATAAATCCAATTGAAGTTGAAGGTTGGTCAGATGTTGAATCTGAAAAACTTCGTGCACAGATTACACTAACTACGGTCACATTGGAGGTTAAAGACATGAAATGTTAGTAATTTTAAAAAGAATTTGTACTTAAATAGGTTTTGAAGTTTTATAACTCCTTTTGGGTTGTGAATAGTGTGGTTGTAAGTTACTTTGAGAGTATAAAATCAAGATCCCAGATTTCTAATGATTAATGTATAAATTTGGTGGAAGCTAACTGTGGTGATTATTTTTTAAATGCATTCCATGATTATTTATGGTTTATTTACCGTGATTATATTGGAATATGGATGTTAACTTTGGTTTATTCTTCTCATGTTCATGAGATTGGTGACCCATTTTTTGTAGTTTCAAATTGATTGTATATATTGATTTGAATTTCCTAAAATATTTTTCAGAGTTTAACTCTATTTGTTGCTAATGCAGGTTAATCCAAGAGAACTTATGATTTTGGGTGGGAGTATTTGCTACATAGTAGTACGTAGTATTGTTAATAAAAGTATTTTATACAATGCATGCAAGGGAAAACAATTGCATATTAATTTATGGAATGATATGTCGCCACTCATGTTATTGTCATTGATGATATTCTTAAATGGGAAATTTGTATACTCCAAATGTTAAAACTGAGTTTCCTCTTAATATCCAAGTACATGTTATTTTTGTTGGACTTGCAATAATACATACGGTCTGTCATTAAAAACTTCATTAGAGCCTAGGAAGCTAATGTTGTACAATATAATGAATTACTGTATTGAGAATATACCTTATTATTGGAGTAGGTGTTGATATGATATTTTTGTAAAGAATATCTTTTGAAAGGGATAGTTTAATGTTTTTTTACTTTAATGTGTATATTTAATTAACGTTAAAACTAAAACTGTTGTTACATGTCTCTATTTATGTTGAGCACAACTTAATTGAAAAGAAGACAAATAAGGGGGGGGGGGTAATTCATAAAATTACACTTCATTTTGTTGGGTAATGAAATTTTTTCCGTTTTGCGTTTCGTACTTTGGAAATTTTTGTCGTGCCTTTAGGCACGGGCATTCTGCTAGTGTGTATATATATAATGAAAGTGGTCTGGTCCAAAACCAATTTTTATAATTCAAAACCGAGACCGGACCGAATTTTATGGTCTTGTATATTTTTAGACCGAATTAAAAAAAACCACCAAAAGCTTGTTCGGTTCGGTTCGATTTTTTCGATCTATTTGGGTTCGTGCACACCCCTAATTGGCATTATAATATGATATGAAACTGATTAGCTAAATTGTGTTTGTGGTAGGGATTTTACATAAGACATTTTCTAATTGGTTCCATTGCAACATTTTTTCCCAACATGGCATGTTTATAAGCGAATATTCATTACAGCGCTATTTAGTTGTCTCAAAATTTGAAATTGGCTCATTAATAAATTGGTTCATTTAAAAATTGACCCACTAATTGTGTTCGGTTTCATTAATGAATTGATTGATTAATTGTCTCATTTTATCTCATGTGTAAAATCTAAAATTTGATCATTTCACAAAAAACGTGAAATATATTCATTTGAAATAAAAGTCACGTAAAGTGTATATTCCTCTCTCTCATTCCCTCCCTTCCTCCCTTCTCCTCTCTCTCTTAATTTGTTTTATTTATTTTTATCTTTTTTTTCATATAACCTTAAAATCAATTTTAGATTACCAAACATTATGTGAATTTGTATTTAAACTCATTTACAATTCACTAATTTAGACTTAACTGATTTATATTGTCAAATAGTTTATGCAACCAAACAAGGATTTAGTAAATATGGCTAATTGTTAAAAAAACTTCAATGCTTTTTCGTCGTGTTATGGTTATGATTTTTATTAGTTTTATTGATTATGCGATATGAGGTATCATCAGACTAACTTTGAGAATAAAACTTTATCTCGGTCCGTTCAAGATTAATTCATCCACGTTGGGACTAGTGGATTCATGTGAGGATACGATATAAAAATCATAAGTTTTGTTAGTTTGTCAAATTAAAAGATTATATTCTATAAAAAAATTGAAAAACTGAAATCCAAAAAGGTTTCTCAAATTGGTCATCTATATCGCAAATGTTTTCGAATCGATATATAAGATAGGATCATTTTAGAAGATTTATACTACAAGTGGTCAAAGTTAAAGGCACTTGAATAATTGATTAGGTAATGTTTTTTTAAGATGAGTATTTTTGAAAAAAATGTGTTATAAAATAATTGTTTTAACATTAGACCTAGTTTAAAAGAATTTTTTGTGTGTTAGGTTAAAAAAACAAGGAAGGTTATGTTGTTTTTGTGTTATAACTACTTTAATTGTGTCAAGACAACTTTAAACACGAAAAAAAATATAAATCGTCGCCCCTAATTTTCTTACATAATTTTATTAGCTTGGTGGTGTGAAATATTTGTTTCATAAACATATGGTTTATGTCTATCATGATAAGAATAAAAAAAATTCATGAATATTTATACTATTAATTATATGTTTTCTAGACTCTCGTTGTAGCACACGTTATAGTACATTGGTTTTACTGACAATATGTGTCCAAGGACACATAATAACAACCTCAAAACAAGAACGATAAATTTTTAATATACAATTAATATAAAGATATTCATGTAGACTTTTCATTATTATGAATTTTAGACTTAAAACATGTGCTCATAAGTGTCAAAATCATGTTCTTTGACTATATTTTTAACTATATTAGCCCAATAAGAAGAAAAAAACACGTCATGGTGTTGTTGTTGTTTTTGTTTTTGTTTTATTGGGTTTAGAGGTTGTAAGATGATATTTTGTACGGTGTTTTGGAGGCTGTTAGGATAAGTCTAGCAGGTTATACCATTCGGAGAACTTATCATGAGTTCGTAGATCGGTTTGGACTAATTGCCATGGAAATTATGGATGGAAGGTGGGTCTAGTAATCCGTATTTGAAGTGTTTTTACTAGAGGATTTGAATATATGATTTGTTTGTTGTAGGTATCTTTCCATTTGTTGGCTTGATATTCATGCATGAGTACCATGCCAAGTAGCATTTTTCCTGCTACAGCGAGAAATAAATTAACATTTATCTCGCTATAGTGAGAAATGAATTGACATTTATAACGCTATAGATTAGTTTCCAAGTAGCATGGGTACATTGGGTACTGCATGTTTGTTGTTATATATATCACACACATATACATGTATTTATATTTAATAGAAAATATAGACTCTCTTTCCACTTATTGGCTTGATATTCATGCATGGGTGTCATTCCACGTAGCATTTATCGTGCTATAGCAATAAATAAATTAACATTTATCACGCTATAGCTTGGTTTTCAAGTAGCATGGGTGAATTGGGTACTGCATTTTTGGTGTTATATATTTCACACGGACCTATGCATGTATGTATATTTTCATATAGAAAATAGAGGGAGCAATTTAATCGATTTTACCTAGGACCGAATTATCTGACGTGTCTAAGTATAGCCACGTGTAACATGTGTATCTCCTTTTATATAGGGCCAATGCGCTTCATGAAATTCTTATGGTGCTATATAAGCATAGGATGGGAACTTATTAATATAGGTTGATGCTTTAAATGGGAAAATGGTTGGTTCATAGGAGACACATATAAAGTATTTTTTATCTTTCCCTCTCTATACACACACACATAAACACACACACACACACACACACACACATGTATGTATCTATATCTATATATGCGCTCACACAAAAGGTGCATGAACTTATCAGAGATTGAATGGGTGTTACTTCATTATGTATATGAGTCTACCCTTTTAAATGGATGTTTCTTTGCAGATAATTTGCAAATATTATATAATCTGGATGATTGTTTCTTAGTTCCTTCATTCTGTATGTTCTTATAGAGACCCTCCTCCCCTCTTTTTGTTAAATGTACTTCAGCTCTATTTATCCTATTTAATGTGTTCACAGTTATGTTGAAAAGGCCATGGCAGAGAAAATATTACAGAAATTAAAGCTTGAGAATTTCCAGGTATACCAAAATGTGTCGTTAGTTTGGTGAATGTTCCTACATTTGTTGACATGGCATCTTTGTCATTTATAAAAATAGTTTTTTTTACTTTATTCCCTCATATATTTCGATATTGAGAGATACTTCCCACATGTTCATTAATTATAGCTTCCCCCATGCATGGGCATCAACCCACTTGTACCTTTGGCATTATTTATTGCATGCGGGTTGGAACTCTAATCAATGAACTTATAGGTGGATATCCCGAAGATATCTCTGGGGATAAATTAAAAAATCTCTTTATAAATATATAAATATGTTTTTCTCAAATGTACTTCAAATGTTTTTTTCATTATTAACTACTATTTTCCAGTTGAGAAAGACCAACGTTTTTCTTAGGGCCAGTTGTGACACCCTGCTTAAAATAATAACGGGTGGCCAACCCTATACTACATTTAATCAGGAATCACATATGGCTCATTCTCAACATCAACAGACTACACTAAAATAGATAAGGCTAACTACCCAAAACTATAAAAGCGGATGCCAAAATTTAATAAAAACATACAATGGACATCATCCCAACAATACGCAACTACTGACAAGGGTAAAACGTACACAAGTACCATGATAAACGAAGTGCAAAACATTAAAATAAAAAGAGTACATAAAAGGAAATATACCCGAATAAGTTATCGGGTCACAGATAGTACAACAATAATAAAGAAGAAATATAAACAACTACATATAAATCTTCGGTGTAAACCCGATATACAAAATGAATCCTATCTAGATTTTCAAAGGAATATGAAGCGGCTATAATATAAATCCCGTAATAGTCCGCATCTGCTACGGTTCCCAAGACACTAGATAGAAAACATACACGATATCCTTGCAGTGGGACACTTGTAGTACAATACACACACACACACACACACACACACACACATATATATATATATATATATATATATATATATATATAGAGAGAGAGAGAGAGAGAGAGAGCAAAAGAGAAATATAAACGGGTCAGAGCCCGAGGTGTAAAAATATTTGCAGCAAGTGTATTAACCGTGCATAATAGATTTAAATGCAATATTTCATAATTACAGTGGAGTCGCACTCTTGTGAAACCCCAAACTCACCTCTCGTCTACCGCGCGCACCTAATAGTGTTCCGAAACCTTAATGAAGCTACCCGAAACATTTAAGGACAACTTACCTCACTGTACGCATGACCTATACCCGCATGACTCGCCATCTTAACATAACCCCAAAATCTTTTTCGTTCTAATCACACGTAAATATATACACACATATATACCTTACTAGGATTTATTGGTTCTAGTTATTAGCCTAAACCAGTTATCAGTCTAAGCACGACACATATCATCCTAAGTTACATATAAAGAATTCATTCTCCAAACAGCATACATCCTAGTACTAAAGACATAACTTCTCTCCACTCCCAACATTGCACTACGTTTCGTGCGTCGGGCGTCTCGCAAAGCGAAATCCAAACAAGGACCCCCCGATACACTACTCCTTGACAATGTTGATCGTAGGGATCCATTATGTACTCCACACAAATCCTACTACTGTAACTACCTAATTATTAAATACCATCTCTAAATACACAATTTAATCTCTATTTAAATCCTTGGGGTCGATATAACCGCAATTGTCTCTAAGTACGATCCTTTGACCCTGATAAACTAGTACACCAAAATCACCCAAGTTGTACATACTAGAAAATTCATATCACCTTCACCCATATATATATATATATATATATATATATATATATATATATATATATAAGCAATCAATTATTTCTATAACCCCGTATACATAACACACATAATGCACAGTTTGCAATACTCTTGACATAAACGGTTATAGGATACAAAAATATTTCACCATGCTATCATCTTCAAGGAATTAATCACTTTGTCCCGGGGTCACCACATATCGGACTATTTTCACACCGCCATGGCAATAAAATCAATCCTAACGTATGGGAAGCGGTCATAGTTCCTAACCGAAAAGTGAGAACGAATCATACCCAAGACTTCTCACCTCCAAAAATAAAATCACACAAATAATAATGGATGACTATGACCTGGGGACTACCTGCACCCTGCTCCTCAAGCCAGGGCCTCACCCTCATCGCGCAACCTCCCATGATAACATGTGCCGGGTATGCACACACAATAAGTATATATATCATTCACACTATATATATACATACATATGATCACATCATATATACAAACTATGATACGCGGGATATATATTCACGCCATATATACACACATATAGACATATCACTATATCTATATATATACATTTATACATACTATCTCCCGTCCGTAGGTATGGGATTGATAAGTTTGGCTGTAGGTATATATATATTCTACATTATACTAGCCATCGCTACCTACATACTAACTTAGTTTCACATAAGGTTTCTCACTTGAAACATATTCATCCGTTACCCACATGATAAGAATAGTTCCCCAATCTACTCAACCACAGGGATGTTATCTCATAACCTACTATGCCTATCAATCCTCATACCCATTCCACCTATTTTCGGGTGCACACCAATACACTACGGTTATCGTACTCACATAACTAATAGTCAGTAAGCCTCAAGCTCAGTCCTAATTTTATTTTATGATCTCATCATATAATTGTAATACCCCGTAATTTTAATGACTTTTAAAATGGGTTATATTTTAAATTAATGGATTAATTGGATCTTATTATAAATTAATTCATTTGGGTTTTATCCGAATTGTGGATATTAAAATGGATGATTCTGAATATTACTTAAAGATATTTAGGTAATATATGAATGTGATGTCATTGATATGACGGTATGATATAAATTCGGTAATTTGAATTTTTAGTCAGACGCGGTATGGGACGTGTCGAGACTAATTTATTAAATTAAAAAGGAAATTTATTTTCTATCGACCTTATAGTCATTTTGACTGCGTCTAGGCCTGGCAATATGGGTTCAACAGCTAGATCCCGCCCAGAACCCGCTCACATTTTTCTGTATGGGTCCCATTAATTTTGTATGTGGATCGAAATGGTTTAGAGGCCCAACAATAACAGTTTATTAGCGGTTCAAAAATGGGTCAGGCTCAAACCTAAAGGGCAAATCTTAAACTTTTTTTCCATACCCCTCTTTTCATTCTTCTGAGTGTTTCCATAAGAGCTCTTATATCTCTCTCTATAGAAAGTCTCTTCCTTCAATTGCTCTTAAGAAACCGATCTCAACCAACTAAGGATATAACCTAAAAAACCCATCAAAACCATTTAAAGGCTTATTCGACAACATACCATCCAACTTCAACTGCATCTTCTTGTCAAAACTGGTGAGGAAACTTAAGATTTATGTAATGTATTTTTACAAATGTGTTTCTGCGTTCTTTAAGTTCGACATTTTTTTTATTTTTAGTTTTGTTTATCTTTTGAGTTTATGTATTTATATAAAATAAAATAATGAAAACATACCTCATTTATAGTCGAACATTTGGTGGATGGGTTAGTTATATGATATAGTCTAAGAAATTAATATTAAATTAATATCATATTTAAAGAGATAAATTATTTATTAATGTTTAGAATTTTCATTAAGATGCGTTGAGTGGTACTATTTGAAGTAACTTTAAATGACATTAATGATTTTTTTGTTTTTTTTAATGTTTAATTTTTTTTTACTTTTGAAATTTTTATTTCCAAATGTTATAAATATAGACTTGAATTAGTTTGGGTATGAAGATGAAATTTTGATTTTTTTTTCCAAAATTTAATTTGGATTTGTTTAAAAACACTCAAAGGTACAACATGTGGAAAAGTGGGTCAACCCGATCCGTCACGGGTTTAACCCGACCCGACCCTCCACTGACCCGCTCAGATCCGCCCACATTATTCAGCCTGACCCGCACCTAACCCGCCCAGATTTATTCGTATCCATTTTTGACCCGTCCATAACCGCCCATAACCGTCCATTTGCCGGCCCTAACTGCGTCGTTGCGTCCGGAAGGTTCGAAATAGTCAGAAAAGTCTATTTGGATGTTAATTTTGAGTCTCGGGTCATTTGGAAATGAAAAGACAACCCAAAAGGGCATTTTGGTTATTTTTACAAGGGGGATGAATAGTGATTTCGGGTTTTGTCTTATTATAAGTATTTGGAGATTAGTGTATGTAGTTTCATTTCATCTCTTCTACACAAAATTGAAAAGTCATCTTCTTAGAGAGAGTGGAAGGTTGCTTGGAAAGAAAAAGAAGTTTGCTTGGGAAGGAGGAGAACCAAAGGTCAAAGGTCACCACCACCATCACCACCTGTGTTATTCAACTCCAAAGGATCAGATCTTCATTAGAGGTAAGTGTTTGATATTTGCAATTTAAGTTCGTATATTGTCCATGTTAGGATAGTTATAAAAAGAGATGATTTTCATGCTTGGAAGATGAAAGGATATAGTTGTTAATGGATTTTTGGAATCTAAAAATATATAGGAATTAAACTCATGTTGTAGGTAGTTAGTAGTCCAATAAATATTCATCAATCTGTGGAAGAAATTCTGAAAATAATTTAGTATTTTTGGAAGATAATATGTTGATAATTTTCTGGAAAAAGAGGCAAAAACGAGTGGAATGAGAAAAGCCAATTTGGAATGTTTAGATCTTCTTTTTAAGTGCATTTGGATGAGATTTAAGAAAAACTCAAAACACATACCTGACTCAATTTTTCGTGTAGAATCCAAATCTGAAGTCGGATTGATGATTTGAATAATTTTTGGATCTGATTTTTCTGAGTATTTAAAATATGAGAATTCATGATGTTGCTTCTTTTTAATTTTGGTTCTTATCCCAAAACTTTTGTAGATCTTCGGTGATTATTAATATGATATTATGGGACTTAGAGAAGATTAGTAAGCCCTAGTTAAGATTTGAATTAATTTGATTGGGATTTAATTGATTAGAATTATGACAATTAAAGTTAAAGAGATTCCGGTTGCTAGATTCATGTGTTGGATTCTAATCTGTTTGTATGAGGATTAAGGATAGTTCAAGTAGGGGAGATTTAATATAACACCTGGGTAGCCTTAGGGTTACAATTTAAACATCAAGGACCGAGTTTAAGCTCATTATTGATTTTGCAAGGGCTGAGTGTAGTACAAGAGCGTAGTGGTATGGCTCCTGGATAGAGATGGGAGTTTAGAACACATTTGGTTGAAAGAGGGGATGAGGTTATTTCGATCGCATATTTAAAGTTGACAAACCTCCTCGATCGACAAAGTTAAGTAGTAGTGTATTGGAGGGGTTCTTTTTTTGGATTTCGCTTTGCGAGACGCTCCGCGCATGAACCTTAACGACGTCGGGAGTGGAGAGATGTTATAGGATGCGAGGAAATTAAATTATGAAGTACAGATATGACATTTTAATACCTGGGATTTAAAGAGATATAATGCTACGTAAGGGAATAATCTAAGGTTAATGTGAGTACCTTGTGGTTAGTATACTATAGGTATGATAATACCTATTTAATTGATTAATGATTATGTGTATGACATACCTAGCTTACTTGCTATCGGTGGGAGGTTTGCGCGTGAGGGCAGTCATATCCAGATGAATCCATGGGATCTTTGATTTGTCGCTCGAGAACATAGGTCTATGAAAGACTTATCGGGGAGTTGATAAGTCCGCTGATTATGGGTACGTAGGTATGTGCGTGACCCATGGGTATGAGAACTATGTTCGCCTCCAATGTTTGTGTTATTGTTTATGGTTCAAGGAATCCTTACCGAACCTTTTGTCCCCTTTTCGGCGACTAGAGATATTGGGACATGATAGCAGAGTAATGCATTGCACCGCAGCTGTGACTAGGGGTGCCGTATTATATATGAATATATATATATAATGGATTAAATGAATGAATGAATGGATATTTATTATGGTTAAATCTATCTACGGTGATAATTGTAGATAACGGTGAATAGAGAAAGATAATTGAATTAGGTTAATGAATGTTTATTGAAAAACTTAATTCATATTAATGAGAAATGATTCATGTTAATGAGAAACGATGAGAAATGTAAATGAATAATAATGTGACGTATGGTATGGGACATACGGGGATTATGATATTGGGATGGAATTATATTATGGAATTGTTAAAGAGGAACCATTAACTATGTGGTTAATAGGAAACGTTAAGTGTGCACTCTAGTTGAGAGGTGAGAATGGAAAGTGAGAGTTGGGTCTAACATGTACATAATAAAAGATTTATTCCACTTGTTAAATACTTGTTGTTTTAAAAATCATTTACACAATCGGGCTCTGACCCGTTTCCTTGCATATTTTCTTTTCTATTGTATCTTCTATATCAGGTGTCCAGCAACAGGGACGCCAACCTTAGCGGATTATGACAGGCTATGGATTTATGGAGTTTTACTTAGACGCTTATCTTCATTTGATTCACAGTGTTCTCTTAGTAGGGTATGTCACCCAAAGGATTCAGTTATCTTTTCTATCGAGGTCAAATACTATGGTATTCGTGTCATTTTAATACATTTGATATTGTTGGGATTACTGTAATGGATTAATATTGTTTGGGAATGTTTATTCCAATTGCATTCAAATTATTTGGTGTTATCTAATTGGTTATCAGTGTTGTAGAATAAAATTTGTTGTGTTATTCTTAAACTAAAAATGGATTTTGTTAAATTAAAATTTGAAAAGTTTTTAACAACAGCTTAATTGAGTATTGGGTGAGTTGTAAATATTTTCGGCAGTGATGCTAAGAATGAGCCAACTGTATATTCTGTTTTAATTTGGTATGGGACTGGCCACCCGGTATTTAATTAGGAGGGGTGTTACAATAATGGGATACCCCTCGTCAATCACATACCAATATGTATAGACTATCCCGACGATAAGTATACTCACCATAATTGGTCGGTAATACGTTAAATCACTCTCACTTTAGATTATGGCTCAATGGATCATTATGAACCTTTAACATTATTCCCTTTTGATTAATTCCCTAAGTCTAATGTCACTAAGGATACATGACCATTCTCTTATTGGTCTCTCTCTCTCCCCCAAATCAAATCGAGATAAAGTCCTATTGCTAGAATGATTCGACACAAAAGTCAGCATCTATATCTTACGTTGTGCCATCGCAACTTCCTCGAAGAATCCTCAACCTCACATCATGTATTGACTTACTTCTAATCTCCCAATAGGACTCCCATTCTTAATGAAATTCCCCCACTACACCAATGCAACAAACTCCAATGCGTACGTGTGGATGTTTCCAAAGTGGTTCGATATGTCCCCATCATCATATCATATGAGAAACCCCTTATAAATCTCTAAAACATATCTCTTGCATCATATAGGATTGTCCCTTATCGATAAACCCAATCAAAAAGGGGTAGAAATCATTCTATAAAAACTCCACAAATAACCCTGTTTCCGAATCGATTCGGTCTGGTCCGAATCGATTCGGTCTCAATGGCGAATCGATTCGCCCCTTATGCTAATCGATTCGGTCCCAAGGACCTGTGACTTTGTCTTAAGCTGAATTGATTCACTTAGGGTCCGAATCGATTCGGTCATACATACCTGATGCTTTTGACTAAGACAAATCGATTCACTTAAGGGGGCGAATCGATTCGGGATGGAAGAACTTCAAAAGTTCCCCACTTATGCAAAACCCACGAATTATAAACCCCATAAATCATCTTCTTCCCTTCATCCTTCAATCCAAATATAATTCTAACATCCAAAAATCGTCCTATATCAAATCCCATCAAGTTATACACCCTTAAACCCAAGTATGAACATCAAATGCAAGATTTAAACCACAAAAATCTAGGTTTTGGTATATAACCCAAAAATTCAAATCTTTTACCCACAAATTATGAAATAAAATACACAACTGAATTATTTAGAAAGATTAAACACTTGCCTTGAAATCGTAGGGGCTGAATCATCCTCGAGATCGCGTATTGGTCATAAATCTCCATGCTTTCTCCTTTCTCCTCTTCCTTTCTTCTTCTTTCTCTAGGTCTCTCTCTCTCTCTCTCTCTCTCTCTCTCTCTCTTAATCTCAAGAATGAGATTTTAAATTTCCCAAAGGCTTTATAATCCTAATTTCCCAAATCACCCAACTTAAATTACAATACACACTTTAAATGACTCGTTTACTCCAATCCATGTCAAACTTACTTAACAATATTTCGGACCCGACCCAAGGACAATCATTTTGACTATCTCGACCCATCCAAAATTAATCGCACCCTCAGAATCGTCATCCGAACTACTTTATAACCTCCTCTATTTTTTACCTCAATTGCCAAAATTTAAATTTCTCCAATTTAAATAAATTCATTTCTCCCAACTAAATTAAATTCTGAGTCCCAAAAATCATGGGGTGTTACATACTTCCCCCCTTACAAAAATTTCGTCCTCGAAATTTAGGTTATGCCTAGGACTTTGAACCTCATATAGTTGTTACATCTACCCTCTAGATCACTATACCTATCTCTCCCACTTCTCACATCGAATCATTTAAACTTTAAAGTCAAACTAGCTAACCAATGCGCCCATACACCATGTTCCCGAGCTCAACTCGTAAAAACATAAGCCGGCTCCACTAGCCTCAAATCGTAATATGATTCTCAACAAATTAATCTATAATAGCATACTAAGTGTATAAGAGTTAGAAATTTCCAATGGTTGAACTCTTCTCAATTCCTGTCATTCGCTACTTTCATGCGGGGGAGGTCTCGCAAATGAAATCCAAACAAGGAACCCTCCCAATACACTACTGTGTAGCTATGTCAGGGATTGAGATCAATTGAACCAAGATTAAGGTTTTATAAAATATTTTTGAGTCACAGATATTGCCCGAAGGCCTATATAGCATTATAATATAAAATAATTTCAAATCCACATAACATTAAAGTATTGCCGCAAAATAATTCTTTCTCTTATTGGAATACCACAATTACCTTCCCTAGATTATCTATAAAACAATAACCTTATAACCATTACTCAACCAACCTTAACAGTCCGCACTTCCAGAAATCAATAGCACAACCCTCTACTAGCTCACTGTGAAATGATATATGATCCCAAAAGATGGCATATAAAGGCTGCACTTACCCACTCCTTCCTCCAAGGAAATTCTGTACACACTATGGTTATATAGGCTAATCCCTCAATATACCTTACATGCGACGTCCCCAATACCGCGTAAAGCGTGACCTTAACCCCAAAGAAAGGTATTTGACCTTATACTTCCATAACCCAATTATTTCACTTCATCTCTGGGTCCCTCTACTCCTTCCAGGAAATTCCCTCCTTCCAAGGCCTAATTCTCCTCCAAGAAATATCCTTCCGAAAATTCTTCCTAACCATCCTGAAGGATAAGGCGCAATTGCGACCCCCGACAACTCCTTCATTCCTACTCAATGAACCCAAATCTCCAAAATTTCTTACCCCCTCTTCCAAAAGACGATACTCCTGACATTGGGACAACGCCACACACCTCCTAGGGGCTTCACTATTTGCTTATCCTTAGTACTTACCTTATCTATCACAAAATTCTCCTTCTCACTCGACCACTGTCGGATCACTTTGAATCACCGCTATAAATCTCCTCTTTATCTCCACTTGAATCGTGGAAAGAAAAATACTTACAGTCAAAGCATACCCAAAATATGTTATGGGTGTTGCATCTCTCATCTTGCCCCTTCCTGGACGACTTATTCTTGGCCACGTCTGAGACAAAAGCAACTTCGTCAGAACGTCATTCAAGTGAGTACACCTCATAGAAGGAAATAAACGTAGTGAATACAACAATCCTAATAGTAGGGTTTTACATCAAGAAGGCTTGCAGAAGAACGCAGAAAACCCGCACAGATCCTAAAGACACTAGAACCTGATGCTCTGATACCATCTATGACACCCCTCTTAAAATAATAATGGGTGGCCAGCCCTATACTACATTTAATCAGAAATCTCAGATGGCTCATTCTTAGCATCAATAGACTATACTAAAATAGATAAGGCTAACTACCCAAAACTATAAAAGCAGATGCCAAAATTTAATAAAAACATACAATGGACATTATCCCAACAATACGCAACTACTAATAAAGGTAAAACGTACACAAGTACCATGATAAACGAAGTGCTAAACATTAAAATAAAAAGAGTACATAAAAGGAAATATACCCGAATAGGCTGTCGGGTCACAGACAGTACAACAATCATAAAGAATAAATATAAACAGCCATAAATAAATCTTGGGAGTAAACCCGATATACAAAATGAATCCTATCTAGATTTTCAAAGGAATAAGAAGCGGCTACAATCTAAATCCAGCAAAAGTCTGCATCTGCTACGGCTCCCAAGACACTGGATAGAAAATCATCCACGATATCCTTGCGGTGGGATACCTGTAGTACAATATACAAGATGATGCTTGAAACAGCACCACCAGTCAAGGTGTTTGTAAGATCAAACTAGTGGTAACAATGGCAACACAAGTATATGCTAAATATAAGAGATTGAGATTAGCAGAAGGGGATTAACACCAATATATAAGTGGTTCAGCCAATTAGGCCTACGTCCACTGTGCGAGTGAGTGAGTAAGGTTACTGAAATAAGGCACTAACGGCAATGGATAAAATCTCTCAATCTTTCTCTCTCTACTGTGTAATTTGACATAGTTTCAGCAAGGGTGGTAATTTCGGATCCTTATCAAGGTAGGAGAAGACAAGTATATATAGTGTTTGGGGGGTGTAATGTTCACCCCAAGCATTCAATGAGCATATGTTCGATGATATAGACAATATAATGAGGACATTTGTCACTGTCACATGTAGGGAATGATGATGAGATTTCCCCCCATGTGAGGGGATTGATTTAGTTACAACTTATTTTTTCCACGCGTTCCTATCCTTGCATATGATTATAAATGATCGGCCTTATCCTTGAGTGGTACAACCTTGGCCTGGAAGAGTACGAGGTCGATAAAGTCTGACTATTGCTTGTCCCAAGGTTATTCATGATGACCTCCGCTTGGTTGGAAGGCCGGGGTTAGGTAGGAGTAATTGCAATGTCGGCCTGGGCCGATGATCATGTTTCCAGATGGTTCCTCCCATGTAATATTACTGATCTCGGTCGATGACTGTAACGTAGGTTGGGGCCGATAATAATGTTGAAGGGTGATTGAACCCATGAGTCCTTGTCGACCTCGGTCGATGCCCAACTGAGGTTGATGTATGAGGTAGATATGATGTAGGCTGTGGACGACCTGATGGATAACTGACCCCATGAGTCACGCAGACCTCGAATGTTGCCTGATTGAGGGATAACTAGTAACGTCGTCCATATCCGACCTTATGCTTGATGAGATCACTGATCGTCAGTCTTCAGCCCTTGTTACCTTGGCCGTCATGTTGTCCGCGGTTGGTGCCTCTGAGCTTTCAGGTACACTTTGGGCATATATATATATATATATATATATATATATATATATATATATATATATATATATATATATATATATAACAAAAGAGAAATATAAACGGGTCAGAGCTCAAGGTGTAAAAATATTTGCAGCAAGTGTATTAACCGTGCATAATAAATATAAATGCAATATTTCATAATTAAAGTGGAGTCGCACTTTCATGAAACCCCAAACTCACCTCTCGTCTACAACGCGCACCTAATCGTGTTCCGGAACCTTAATGCAGCTACCCGACACATTTAAGGACTTCCTACCTCACTGTACGCATGGCCTATACCCGCATGACCCGCTATCTTAACATAACCCAAAAATCCTTTTCATTCTAATCACACTTAATTATATACACACATATATATCCCTTACTAGGATTTATTAGTTATAGTTATTAGCTTAAACCAGTCATTAGTCTAAGCACGACACACATCATCCTAAGTTACATATAAAGAATCCATTCTCTAAACAACATACATCCTAGTACTAAAGACATAACTTCTCTCCACTCCCAACATTGCACTATGTTTCGTGCATGGGGCATCTCGCAAAGCGAAATCCAAACAAGGAACCCCCCCGATACACTGCTCCTTGACTATGTTGATCGTAGGGATCCGTTATGCCCTCCACACAAATCCTACTACTACAACTACCTAATTATTGAATACCATCTCTAAATACACAATTAAATCTCTATTTAAATCCTTGGGGTCGATATAACCGCAATTTTCTCGAAGTACGATCCTTCGGTCCTGATAAACTAGTACACCAAAATCACCCAAGTTTTACATACTAGAAAATTCATATCACCTTCACCTATATATATATATATATATAAGCAATCATTCATTTCTATAACCACGTATACATAACATACATGATGTACACTTTGCAATACTCTTGACATAAACGGTTATAGGATACAAAAATACTGCACCATGCTATCATCTTCCAGGAATAACTCACTTTCTCCTGGGGTCACCACATATCGGATTATTATCACACCGCCATGGTGACAAAATCAATCCTAATGTATGGGAAACTGTGACACCCCGCCTAATAAAATAGCGGGTGATCACTCCTATATAACATTAAAACAGGAGTCTCATATGGTTCATTCTTAGCATCACTATCGAAAACCAATTTAATTACTAATATCCTATTAGTCCGGCGTCAAAATTTTAAATTAATAAATCTTATTAACCAAACCATTCAAATAAAACAATTACAACAGTTTACATGCACCAACTGAAATGAAATAAAATAAAATAATCGAACACTCGGTACAATAATACAACCAAATCGAATGCCGCACTAAAACGCGATAAAAGAATAAATGAGTACAGTTGGGCCATAAGCCCGAATGTTTCTACAATACCTCCTATCTAGATCTCAATGATAGAAGCGTCTAATATAAACCTGTTTGCATCCACAGTTGTTGTAGCAAACGTCTGACTCGAAAGAATCATCATCCAGGCGTCCCTGTGTCTGAACACCTATATATATATATATAGATAGATATAGAAAGAGGGAAAATAGATAAACGGGTCAGAGTCTGATTTTTGAAAACATTTTAGCAAGTGCTTAAAATCCATATTTTAAAATATGTTATTTCTCATATTTAAACTGGTATCGCTCTCACATGAGATACACCTCACCCCTCTTCTAACAGTGCACAATTAGCGCATACCATTTTAAACAACCTAGTTAAGCTACCCTGCCTAACTAATGTAATTACCCATCTTCTAATAAACCTCATCAATTCGGGTACTAAGGACTAAACTTATCCCCATTCCCAACATTACGTTACGTTCATGCGTGGGGTGTCTCGCGAAGCGAAATCCAAACAAGGAACCGCCCCGATACACTACTACGTGATAATGTAGATCATCGAGATCCATTAGGCCTTCAGTACATACCATATTTATACCATCCCGTATTTATTGATAGTTCTCATTAGAACCTATGATCCATATTCATATAAATCCGGATATAAATCTACCGGAAGGAGTATATCACTTTATTCATTCTTCTCCTTTTTATACATGGTTTGGTTATATGATATCTCATCTCATATATATACAATATACTTTTCGCAACAAGTATCTTAGTTATCCATATAGGACACCAAACAAGATTTCAATATACGCACATTATTCTCTTCATGCATACACATCAATTTGTATAACAATAGAAAGTTACCATATATATATATATACTAACGGCACCCCACATAAGATCTATGGTGCTGGCATACTCTGCTATCAAGTCCCCGTATCACACAAACTAAGGGAAATACTAGTTCGGAATCACTCTCGAACTGTATTAACACAAAATACATACAAATGGAGGCGAAACATAGTTCCAAGTGACTAAGAGGTCAGCACATAACCTCACGTTTCTTAGGACCGTCTGACTATCAATCAGATAGCATGTACCAAGGAGTCCTATGTTCTAGGGTACAAGTCAATATCCCCCATAAAGGTCCCATCGAGATAAGACTGTCCCGGCATGGTAACCTCCGTGACAGCAAGTAGCGCGGGCATGATTTTTACACACATATAATATAAGGGCATAATCATAGCCCATATAATCCATCCCATACGTAGTCTTGGATATCCTATGCATTTATCAATTTTACCAATTTTTAATATATTATTTTCTGAGCTTTTCTCACCGCACAATGATTATATCAACAACATCGATATATATATATATTATTTATCTATTCTCAATCTTTTATGGCTATAATCTCCAAACTCTTATAGAGATAGCCAATAGCCTCGAATATTCTAGTTCGCAATAATATAAGCCGTCACACAATTAAAATACTACAATACGTATTCCCTTATTTAATATTCAAATCACACCTAAATATCTCTTTAAGTATTATTCCTCATGAACACCCCTATTTGGGTAAATCTTGGATTTTACTTTCAACAAATCCAAAATATACGCCTTACTAAAAAAATATATTTAGAAGACCCCACACTATTTTTAGGAACCCCAAATATTTATCTCCAAACAATTTTAGCCTTTTATTTTTCCAATTTCCTAGTGCATTTCCGAGTTGGTGATTTCACCCAGATCTGTCATCTTATAAAAATCATAACAATTCACAGAAAAATCATAAAAATACGCGGTCAGTGCCCACGTGACCGTCTCGAAAAGATCTACAACTTTTGTGTTTTGACCGAGAGCTGAATCGGCTGTATTCCTATCCGAAATAGTCCGGAAGTGACGATGGTCACTATTCACCTTCTTCTCCAAAAAATCAAAACCTCCATTAAAACACTTCGAAGCTTTTTATCTCCTCTCTCATCATCATTCAATCTCAAATAAAAATAAATACACACATTCAAAGGGTTCTAATCATCCTAGAACCCAGATGCAACAATTAATTTCAATAAATTTCAAGTTTCTCAAATTGGGTATTAATCGAGTTATATCCGTTTTAATCTTTCGAAAACCCATTTGATCCACGAAATTTCAACCCAAAAATCTTTAGTTTTATACCAACTACAATATTAGAAATTAAATACACTAAATCATAAAGAAATTTAAACACTTGCCTCGTGGATTAAATCCGACGACCCCGAGTCGAATCCCGTGAATTTTGGCCCAAAATCTTTTCTTTTCTTCTCTATTCTTTATTCTTATTTTTTCTCTTCTTTCTCTCTTATCTCTCTATCTTAGGGCTGATATTTGGGGGAAATAAGGGCTTTCCCCTTATTAAACCCGAAATTGGGTGTATACCCAATTGTTAAATGACTCGTGTACTCATTTACGAGTTCCTACTAGTCCAAAAATGCCCGGAACCCAAATACTATCCCCGGGTACTCTATTTTGACTATCTCGGCCATTCCGAACCCAATGTCGGAGTCGAAATATCCATCCGAATCACTTAACTAAAATTCACTATTTTGACCCAACACGTTCAATACGCGTATTTTCCAATTTAAAATATTTTTCTTTGTCGCTTTACCCAACTACGACATGTAATTAAAAATAATCCACTCATATACTTAGTCTCGTAAGAAAATATAATCCATGTAAATATTAGTCCGACACTTGAAAACTAATATTTACTATTCACTTTATAACATTAAATTTATTTAATTTCACTCATTAATCCCAGAATTACTATTCACAATAATTCTTCAAATTACCAAATTACATCCACAGTGTAATTTAAATATCTTTAAAAGTACGGGGTGATTAGGCATAAATTCTTCCTAATTTATCCCTTGATTTAGTTACTTTTAGCACCTCGAACAACGTAATTGAGTTGACTATATCTCATAATCTTGCTACTGACTGATCCTAATGAGTACACCAAGTTTCTGGTATTTTGTAGTGATTTTACAGGTATTTGATGTCAAGAAACGGAAGAAGGAAACCGGAAGGATCAAGAAAGAAAGAAGGAAAGTCTAAAGGGAAAAAGCATAATTTCCACTCAGAATTCGGATGAGGTACCTAAAGAGAAGTTGAAGATATCACATTCACGAGCACATAGGAAGAAACGTCACCACAATCGGAGTCCCGAAACAAAATTTATGAGCAGTCAAAGTTGAGCCAAAAAGTCATATAGGCAGACCGGTCCGCCCCTACCCCGTACCGGTCCGCTTTGCCAAACTCCAGAAGATCGCGGATCGCAAGCAAACCGAAGAAGGCAAAAATAAAAAGAACCGGTCCGCCCCCGGAGCGGTTCGCCCCAAAATAAAAAGAACCGATCCGCCTTGGAGGCAGACCGGTCCGCCTAAGGCCCGGACCAGTCCGGGTTTCGAGATTTGAAAATCCTATCTCTTCCTAAAAAGACTCCTAGTGCAGCTGAAACTCCGAAATTGTTGTAGGGTATAAAAACCCGATTTATTATTGTTATTAGTACGTAGAATTAGTAGGATTTTCCTCTCCTTTTCCAGAAACCCTAGTTTAGCTAACAATTCCAGTTTTAATTCAAAGATTGAAGATTTATTCAGTGATTTTTTTGAGTACCAGTTTCATTCATTGTTGCAATTACTGCGTTGGTGATTTTAGTGAGTTATTTCTTCTTTTCAGTTTCATTCTACATTAATTTTCAAGTTTTCTTAGATTAATTATGAATTCCTGCACATCAATCATTGTTTCCATTACTTTCAACATTCTATGTTAGATTTTCCAAGGCTGGGATGCATGAACCCAGCCTGATGTGTTAGTGCGTGTGTATAAAATTAATCCACTGAATTTAGTGATTGATTATGATCGTATTGCGAAGTTACACAACAATTGTAGATCTTTATATCTCGTTTGCCTCTGGGTACTCGTGATGATTTAGAGTGCAATTCGAATGTCACTATCGCGATACTGATTTACTCATCCTCAGATTAAGTATGACGCGGGCTTGAACCTCGTATATGTAATGCTTGGGAGTACTAAATTCTGGGTCAAATTAATCAGTTAAATTTATGATTAATATTATAACTGCAATACACTAGGGTTGGGGGATTGTATTCCCGTCCTATTTTCTCATCATTTAAACAAAAAGTTCAAATCATCTTTCATTCTTAATTTAGGTAGATAGGTATAGTTGCATTTCTTCATAATTTCATAATTGCATTTAGTATAATCAAATCTCAAAACCAAATCATTTTTTCCTTTCTTTTTAGAGTCAAAGTTAGGTTTCCTCCGTCTTTTCCCGTCGTCACAACTCCGTTGTCCTTTTTCTCTGAGGATCGATACCCGACTTACTGGGATTATTACTTGAGCGACAGGCTTGCACTTGAGCCTAGAGTGAACGCATTTCTGAGACACATTTTTAGTCGCGTCAAGTTTTTGGCGCCGTTGCCGGGGAACTAGGTAGACTTAGGATTAGATCGAGTTAATCCAAATCTTTGACCAAAAATCTCCAAAAATCCAAAAACATATAAAATAAAAAAATAAAAAAAAGCACAAAAAGATTCACCACCATCTCTCACAAGCTTTTAATGCAAAATTCCACCCCTACTCCCTACAATACTCCAACCAGCATTCACGAAAATCCAATAGTTGAGTATAACCCAGATAGTCCCCACACTCCAAATGCCCCAAAGTTCTGGATCCCACCTCCCACACTGTCACACTCAATCTCCAATAACACTCCGTTTTCCTTCTTAGGACACATGTCCGAGCATACCTCCGAGCACACTTCGAGCACACCCAGTGAGAACACCGAGTCGTTAAGCGAGAGAGAGATGTCACAACACAGTAATGCACCCACCGGTGAGGAAGAGCCCCCATACCGCCCACTGAGAGAATTCTTATATCCCGAGCGCACTGTCACTCTGGGATGCATTATACTCCCGTATAATGCTGGGGAATTCCGTTTCAAAAATGGAATGATCCACATGCTACCACATTACCACAGTATGGATTCTGAAAAGCCATACCTCCATATTAGGGAATTTGAGGATGTGTGCGATACGCTCAATGATCAAACTTGCACCCAAGAGGTGATCCGTATCAAACTCTTCCCTTTCTCGCTCAAAATTAAAGCTAAGACCTGGCTATGGTCTGTACCTCCGAGCTCGATTCCATCTTGGAACGAGTTACAATCGAAATTTCTCAAGAAATTCTTCCCACCACATCGAACAATTTCCATAAAGGCTCAAATTCAAGCTTTCAGACAACCTGAAAATGAGCCATTTCATCGATGTCATGAGAATTTTAATGAGTTAGTTACTTCATGCCCCCATCACGGATTTGATGCAGCGCAAATCATCTCTTTTCTCTATAATGGGCTGAATCTCAATTCCAAGCAACTTGTTAAAACCATGGAAAGTGGTCCCTTTGTCGACTTAGATGCACAAGATGCGGAACTTCATTTGAGGTATGTCGCCGAGACTACCCAATCCTGGGATACCTCCGACCCTAATGATCAAAATCGAAATCATCAAGTGACCACCACTCCGTCAGCGTCCGGCCTATATCATGTAGAAAAGAATTCTATAGCGGACAGTCGGACAGTCGGATTAATATACTTGAGAAAGAGATGCGAGACCTATGAGGGATATGTGGGAGAGGACTAACTGGATCCATACCGAACCCCGTCGAGAAGGTGTGTGCTATTTGTGAGGCGGGCCATTCAACTGAGGAATGTCCGAAGATACCCGCCTACAAAGTAATGCTTCAGGAGCAAGTTAGTGGTATAGGAGGATTTAAGGGTAATTTTTGTGCCCCGCATGGGAATTCATACAACCCTTCATGGAAAAACCATCCCGGTTTTTGTTATAGGCAACAACATGCCGTAATGAACCCTCCTTCGCATGTCTCCCCTCCTCCACCACAACACTTTCAATAAGCTCCACACATGCAAGGACATGTGCAAGCACCACCAGCTCAAGGAAATTATATCCCTCCACAGCGGAGAACTCTCGAGGATACCATGAATCAATTCATCGTAAGCCAGACCGCAACCAATGCCAAATATGATCGTCTGATTGGCGACATAAATGTGAATCTGTCAAAAATACAATCATCATTGGGTGTTCAAGAGAAGGGAAAGTTTCCTGCCCAAGGCCAAAGACCTCCCCAAGGTTAAACTAGTGTTAGCTCCACCTCCACCGAACATCAGGAGTAATGTCAAGCTGTGACCACTCTTCGTAGTGGGAGAGTCGTTGATTTATCACCTCCCCCACACGACACAATGAAAGATAAGGAGATTTCGCCCGGCATGAAAGAGGCCGAAGATGTCCCCTTGAATGAGAGTGACCAAGAAGACGCTAGTGAGCCAGAGGTAGTAGTGAAACCGCCTTCCGCGGCACCGTTTCCTCAAAGGTTGTTTCCCTCCCATAGAGGAAACCCACGTGAAGACGTGCTAGAAGTGCTAAACCAAGAAAAGCTGAATTTACCCTTTTCCGATGCCATTAAGCAAATTCCATCTTATGGCAAAGTCATCAAAGATTTGTTGATGGTAAAGAGGAAGATGAAGGTAAAGAAAAACGTCTTTCTAGCCCGGAATGTGAGCTCCATTCTACTAAATGAGCTTCCGCCTAAATTCAAAGATCCCGGTGCACCCACCATATCCTGCATCATTGGAGAGAATAAAATCAAAAAAGCCTTACTTGACTTGTGAGCAAGCGTGAATATCCTCCCTTACTCCATCTATAGGCAACTAGAGTTGGGAGACCTCAAGACCACAAAGGTCACTCTCCAATTAGCGGATCGAACAGTGAATATCCCACGAGGCATAGTCGAGGACGTGATCGTCCAAGTTGACACTTTCTACTTTTCGGTAGATTTTGTCATTTGGGACACGGAGCCCTCCTTCAACTCGAGCAATCGTGTTCCCATCATCCTTGGGTGACCTTTCATAGCTACGGCTAACGCAATCATCAATACTAGGAATGGGAAAATGCAACTCACGTTTGGGAACATGACCTTAGAGACCAACATCTTCCACATAGCCCAAAATGCAGGGGAGGAAGATGATCTTCACGCGGTGAGCCTCATAGATGAGATAGTAGAGGAGTATTTTGAGGAGAATTACTGTGGCGGCGCTTTAGAGTCTTGTTTAGAGGCAAGATACGAGAGTGAGGGGACGTACATCGACTTCGAGAGGGAGGTTGGGGAGTTGAGAGAGCTACTCGATGAGAGTATGTCGAACGAGGACATGAGAGATGTTAATTGGGTTTCTAGATTCGAGGAATTTCCTCTGAGGGATACACACATGGTTCCCTCCAGTGACAAATTTCCAACCCTCGAATTAAAGAAACTCCCCTCCCATATTAAATATGCATACCTAGGAGAGGATGAGACATTTCCTGTTGTTATCTCCTCTAGCCTAGACGAAGGGCAGGAGGGTAAATTATTGAAAATTCTGAGGAAGCACCAAAGTGCTTTTGGTTGGTGCATTGCTGATTTGAAGGGGATAAGTCCTTTGATTTGCACTCACAAGATCCATCTCGAAGAGGATGTCAAGCCCTCTAGAGAAATGCAAAGAAGACTGAATCCCAACATGAAAGAAGTTGTGAGAACCGAGATTATCAAATTGTTGGATGTCGGGATTATCTACCCAATCTCGGATAGCAAGTGGGTAAGCCCAATTCAAGTAGTCCCGAAGAAGTCGGGTATGACTGTGATTAAGAATGCTAATGGAGAGCTAGTTCCCTAACGCACCACCACTGGATGGCGCATTTGCATTGATTACCGGAAACTCAATGTGGGAACTAGGAAAGACCATTTCCCCTTGCCATTTATTAATCAAATGCTTGAAAGAGTGGCGGGCCACCCTTACTATTGCTTCCTTGATGGTTATTCCGGATATAACCAAATTGAGGTGGATGTACTTGACCAGGAGAAGACGACCTTCACTTGCCCTTTTGGTACGTTTGCCTACAAACGTATGCCATTTGTCTTGTGTAATGCACCCGCGACCTTCAAAGGTGCATGTTGAGCTTATTTAGCGACATGGTCGAGAGAGGACTCAAAGTGTTCATGGATGATTTTAGCATTTTTGGCACCTCTTTCGATCATTGTTTAGAAAAGCTGAAAAAAGTACTTACCCGATATGTGGAAAAGAACTTAGTGCTGAATTGAGAGAAGTGCCATTTCATGGTCACCGAGGGAATAGTTCTTGGCCACATAGTATCATCCAAAAGAATAGAAGTTGATAGGGAAAAGATAGATGTCATAGCTGATCTTCCCCCACCAAAATCTCTTAAGGATGTGCGCTCATTCTTGGGCCACGCGGGGTTTTATCAAAGGTTCATTAAGGACTTTAGCTCCATCGCTAGACCCTTAAGCAACCTACTCATGAAGGACAACCCATTCGAGTGGACGGAAGTATGCCAAAGCTCCTTTGAGAAACTGAAAACCATGCTTGTGTCCGCTCCCATGATGCAAGTTTCGGATTGGTCCTTACCATTCGAACTTATGTGCGATGCCAGCGATTACGCGATCGGGGTTGTTTTGGGCCAACGAAAAGATAAGCAAGTCATGTCATCTACTACGCTAGCCGGACCCTTACCGAACCTCAACTCAACTACTCTACCACGAAGAAGGATTTGCTAGCGGTAGTCTTTGCCCTTGATAAATTCCGGTCATATCTCATTGGTTCTCCCATTACTTGCTTCACCGACCACACGGCTTTGGAATATCTACTTGCAAAGAAAGACACCAAGCCGTGCCTCATAAGGTGGATCCTACTCCTACAAGAGTTCAATCTCTCCATCAAAGATAAAAAAGGAGTAGAAAATGCCGTTGCCGACCACTTATCACGGCTTTCGTCTGACGTACCTAGTGATCCCGTACTCATAGACGAATACTTTCGGATGAGCAACTTTTTTCCACCTATCCTTTACCTTGGTTTACGGATATAGTGAACTATCTTATCACGGGAGCCGTCCCTCCCGACTGGACACCGCAACATAAGAAGAGGCTTCTTACTTGGTCGCGCATGTTCTTTTACGATGATCCATTCCTTTTTAAATATTGCACCGACCAAATCATCCGAAGATGTGTACCGAATGACGAGATCCTGAAAGTCATCTAGTTTTATCATTCGGAAGCTTGTGAAGGCCACTTTCGACGAAAAAGACGGCCGCTAAAATTTTGCAATGCGGCCTCTATTGGCCCACAATCTTCCGATATGTGAACGATGCTTGCAAATCGTGCAATATGTGCCAACGAATGGGAGCCATTACTCGACGAGCCATGATGCCTCTTACCCCCATACTCATCATTGAGATATTCGACTGTTGGGTTATTAACTTCATGGGTCCTTTCCCCCCGTTCTTTGGTTTCCTATACATCCTTGTCGCGGTAGACTACGTTTCTAAATGGGTGGAGGTTATAGCTACCAAGACCAATGAAAACAAAGTGGTGATAAAGTTCCTGCAGGAACACATACTTTCCCACTTCGGTGCACCGAAAGCGATAATTAGTGATACACATCGTCCATTCGCGAAGCTCATGAGAAAGTATGGTGTCGTTCACAAGGTTGGAACGACTTATCACCCATAGACGAATGGGCAGGCCAAACTAGCGAATCGAGAAATCAAGAACATTCTCGAAAAGACCGTCAATCCTACCCGAAAAGATTGGTCACTTAGATTGAACGATTCGCTATGGGCCTATCGTACTGCATATAAGAACCAACTCGGCATGTCCCCTTTCCGCTTTGTGTATGGAAAACCTTGTCACCTTCTCGTTGAGCTAGAACACAAGGTGTATTGGTCAATTAAGCAATTAAATTATGCCATGGACAAGGCCGGTGAAGCCCGCAAGCTTCAATTGAATGAGTTAGAAGAACTACGCAATGATGCGTATGAGAATGCCAAAATTTTAAAAGAAAGAATGAAACTCGCTCATGATAGCATCATTCGACAAAAAGAGTTTCTTCCCGGGCAAAAAGTTCTTCTCTACAACTCTCGGCTTCACCTCTTTCCGGGCAAGTTGCGGTCACGATGGTCTGGCCCATTCGTCCTGAAGAATGTTTTCCCCCATGGATCTGTTGAACTAGACGATTTAATAGGGGGAAATACGTTCAAAGTGAATGGACAACGCCTAAAGCCATATCTAGAGGCGTGTGGGGAAGAAGTCGACACCGTCTGGTCGTCGGACCCCATTTACGGGGTAGAGTGAGCTGTTGCAGCAAGGTCATCGCACCCCCGACGCGTATGGGATGAGAGTCGTGTGTGTGAGAGTCGTGTGTGTTTCGAGAGTCGTTAGGACTAGGTTTAGTTCGGGAGAAGCATTCGTGTGTTTCGGGAAGTTTGAGTCAAAAGGGTGTTGACCAGTGAAATCGAGAGGGTTATAGTCTAGATTGATAGAGAGTATGTCGTGAAAGTGAAATTTTTCGGAGAAGAGAGCTCGAAACCAAGTTCGGAGAATTCCATCCGAAAAGCCCTGGGGCCAAACCGGTTCCTTTTTAAGGTCGGACCGGTTCCTTTAATTTTAAAAGGAACCGGTCCGCCGGGCGAGTGTTGAAAAGTCAAAGACCCGGATCGGTCCGCCCCTACCCCGGACCGGTCTACCTTCTGCAAGTCTGTCTTCTCCCCTTCCCAAGATTAACCCCCCTTTCCCCCCAATCCCATTCATTCCCTCCAATCCGTTTTCCCTCTTCCCAACCCCAACCTTTCCCTCCCAAATCCACCCCTTTTTCCCTCCAAACCATTTCCCTCCAATTCCACCCCCCCTCTCACCCCTTCCACTATAAATACACCCTCACCCCTCCATTTCTCCTCACACCTTCAACCCAAATCCTCTTTTCTCCCTCTCTAGCTTTCCTACCAAAAATCCTTCTTGTTTCCATGGCTCCCCATGTTCCCCCACCAAATATGACTCCACCGAAATCCAAACCTCCGATCACGGTGAGTTTCGCTCCCGCCAAGAGGAGCGATGGTGCACTCACTTCTTCGGTTTGGGCCGCAAACTCCATATGGAGCACGCTGTCCAATGGGAAGGGATGCCCAACTCCCTCACCGCCCTATTCATGGCTCGGAGCTGGTGCCGATTACTCAACCAACCCTACGAAGCGGTTTGGGAAACCAAAGTCCGCTCATTCTATGGCACTCTAGTTCGGACAGCCCAATTCGAGGCCAAAGCTTTCGTGGATGGGAATGTCATCCCATTTTCCTTGGCCCGTCTCACGGCCAAGTTGGCCGAGTACGACGTCCCGGACGTTCCCGAATTTACCTATCCCCGAAACGTCCCCCCGGTCGACAAGGATATCATCATGGCCCGAATTGCGCCGAATGTGGCTTGGACGGGGCAAACCGTCGCCGTTGGATGCCTAAACGAGAAGGCGCGCCTCACATTTTAGATTGTGTGCGCCAACATACTGCAAACGTCCAACGATTCCGCCATGCGGCCTTGGCAAGCTACTTTGACCTATCATCTCGTCGACCCCCACACTTCCATCCATTCGGGCCGCACTTTATACGTGGATATCATTAACGCTTCCTTGGATGAGAAGGGCACCGCCCCACTTCCCTATGCCCGTTTGATCACTTTCATCCTTAAGGATGCTGGCATAGCGCCCCCGGTCGACCAAACTCTCATCCCCGGTCCTTTCGGACAAGGGACCCGCACTAAGAGCGCCAAACAGCTAGCTGTCCTACGGGCTAGGAGGGGAGGTGATAGTGACGAGGAGGCTGCCTCGAGCGACAACGAGGATGATGAAGGGGCAGCCGGTGCAGATGCCGAGATGGGGGATATCGGTCCGGAAGAGGAGTCAGCGGACGAGGAGGATGACCCAGATTGCGAGTGGGCGGGAACCGACCTATCAAACCGCATCTCGGCACTTGAAACAAACTTCAGCACCTTTATGAATACACAATATAATAGAACACAAAAGTATATTCGATAAAAATAAAAACAAACCCAATTGAATTTCATCCAAATTGATAACATTCTATCGAGTGTTCAAGACTTTCTACTTTTAGCCAAGTCCACATCATTCAATCAAGTGGCTAATAATTTTTTTCAATACATTTTTTTTCCGAAAGGTCTTAATATTATGTGGGTGTGTTTGGGGCTGGGGGTGGGGGGTGGGGGAGTGAATTACGAGTTGTGGTAAAAGTGAATGTGTGCTATGACAATTAGAGTGCAGGTGTGTGTTTTGTGAATGCGAGAATGATATTCCCTTGGTAAATTTCCCATTTTTCAAGTCCTCTTTTAATAATTTTGCTTCTCTTTATTATGAGGATTAATAGGAATGGATAACAAGGGAAATGAAAATCACAAATTTCATAAGAGGCCCTGAATCCTAAATAAGTCCAAAGATAAAAACAAGTTTACGATTGTGTGTTTACCACGATCAAGTTCAACGTTATGTTACGAGATTAGCTAATGCCTCATATCTTTCACTACAGTCGTTCATTTATTCTTTCATGGTCGTGCTCACCCGTCTTGCTTCAACATCTTACATCTTAACTTGACATGTGTCCATCATTGCCTCAATAACTTGTTTACCTCTCTCAATGACTTTCTACTTTTGAATAATAACTACAGATGATGTGGGCTTAGGATCAGCCCACAACCACGTACATAGCCACCCTTAAAATGACCCTCCAAGATTAGGATTTAAAAATTCATCGACATTTATGGATTTTTTTGAAAGCCAAGCCCTCGTGTTGGTCCCCTGACTTGTTTCATTGAACCTAAACCTATTACAAAGAAATCAACAAAAGTAAGAAGTTGCGCCTTTTATTTTCTCTCTCAATCTCACACCCCAACCAGATCCCCCTCACAACCTTATAGCCTCATCCAGCCGACCACCCCACCCGGCGTGACCTCATAGCCTCCATCTTCCCAATCACACTCACCCCACCCTACGCGACCTCTCTTTATGTGAATTTTAGTTTTGGGGATAGAATAGCCGTTAGTGCACCCTCAAAATTGTTCAACATTTTAATTATCCAATTCATTTGAATAAGTGTGTTTTTTATCAAGAAATTTCAACATAGAAAATATGCCTTTGTGATATTCTTTCAGGGGTGAGTTATTCCTTTAAGGCTGAGCCACTTGGTTGATAAAGTCACGATCCTCTCTATTTTTCCATCCCATATTATTCGATTTTAGGCATTCAACTGTTACTACGAATATGGAAACTGCAATAGAAATTAAGCTGGGAATGTTTGAATCATTTTTGACACTATATGGATTTCCTTGTCCCCGTTCCCATGCTTTTATTTTTTACTTGTTAGTCTTATTATAATAAATACGGGACAAGTGTCATTTTCTTCCAAAAAAAGGACTAGTGGTTCCAGGGAAGTTATAGGCGGTTTGGGGCGGTCTTGAACGGTTTTACAATTCTACAAATACATAGGAGTGAAGCCTAAATACATCTTTATAGATGAGACCAAAGCCAAAAAAATAAAAAAAAATTAGGGTTTTGTTGGGTTTGATTTAGATATTTCTTGCAAAAATCAATTTGATGTTAATAAATACATATGTATGTATATTTCTCCCTCTTCTTGGCCCGACCAGACATACGGTTGATAAATAAACACATACATACATATGGTTGATAAATACATATGTATGTATAAATACATATTTGTCAAAAATCAGTTCTAACCTAAATCAATTTGGTGAAAAAATTAGTATGGTGCGTGATGTTAACAGAAAGTTGGATATTTGATTTTAATATTTCATTTCTTTGTCTTAATATTCTTAAACATGTTTCTTATAATAAGAAAATTAACTTTTAGAAAAAAGTGAAAAAATGCGAGTTTTAACCTATTTAATGTAAAAGGGGAGAGGCGGGGCAGGGCGGGTTTAGGAGGTTTATGTTTAGGGGCATATACCAAATAGCCCCTTGAACGTTTTTTAATATATGTATAGTCCAAGACTTTTTATTTTACACCAAAAAGTCCTTTACCATGCCAAAAAGGCTTTACTATGCCACTGTCATGGACCTTTAAAGATAAGAGAATAAATGACCTTTTGATACAAAATAAAAGACTTGGACTATATATGTATATTAAAAAATATTTGATGGACTTTTTGGTATTTGATCCTTATGTTTAATCGGGTTTCTGGATTAAGAACTAAACATGTAACAGTTAGTAGGGCGGGCTAAATTTTTTTTACTAAACGTATTATGGTTTTGGCAAACCTGACTAATACTCAATCCATTGCATTCCCTAGGTTTCACTTACGAAGAACAAAATAATTGAAAATTTATTACAAGGATCCTACAAAGGACTTCTCACCTCACTTTAATTTGGTATAAAGCTCAGTTCTTTCTAAGTTGTTGATTTAAAAAGTGGGGGATCCAGGATTTTTTTTTTTTTGGGGGGGGGGGGGGAGGGGGGGGAGGGGGGTAGGTTGAAATGTATATATATAATTATTTTGGAGGGGGTAAATGTGCATACATATATTTTTTAAATATCATAAATTTAATGGGTAAAAAATTAAATTTATATATTTTTTTGGGGGCCAGGCCCCTTAGATCCGCTACTGATATGAAGTACCAAATTCATTTTTTTTATTGATTCATATCGTTATGTATATGGTGATTTTTGAATATAAGATTTGGCTCAATATGATGATGTCTCTTGGGTAAGAGTGGAGCAATACTGTGCGCTGACTGATACTCACCATAGAAGTAAGTCTTTTAGCTTTTCTAATTAATTTTTTGAATGTCTTTTTTTTGTATAAAATTTCTTTTTGAGATTTTAATTTTCAAACTGATTTTTTTTTCTATAATTTCAAAAGGGTCTTGAATTTGTTCTTCCTACTGGGCTGTTGGTTTAATACTGCTGGTACAAACCAAAATTCAACTAAACAAAATCATACAAATTGAATCATTTTAAGGATTATATATATATATATATATATATATATATATATATATATATATATATATATATATATATATATATATATATATATATATATATATATATATAAAATAAGGGATAAAAATTTGGGCCTTTTAGAGTCTAGTCCTTGGACTATTAATTTTGGACAAAAAAATCCGGCCCAACAAATTTTAAACACTTAGGTCCACATATAAATACCCCCAAACTCCATTCTAAACGCATGCTTTCAAAATCAAACCACGAAAAAAACTCTTCAGCTAGCAAACTCTATTCAAATTCGATCAGTCCATTTCCCATCTTCTTCATCAGATATATTTATTGAAATGTATTTTAAAGTGATTCGTTCTCGTAAACCCTAAATCGATCATCATTTTGAATTTATTTTTCAATAAATGAATGAAAATTACAAACATACAGACATGATTAATGGTTTTGTCTTCATGATTTATTGTATACTGCATATAAGCATCCATTAATTGAGTCTATATAACTAAAATTTCATATAATCATATATTTTCTATTATTAGTTTTATATTTCTCCTTCCCATTTTTGCATGTACTTTGAACACATTTTGTTAAGTATTTCATTTGTGTATATTCTACATTTGTTTCTTTTGTTTTGAAAAACAAACACTTTTGAAATTTATAGTATAGATGTGTTTTCTATGTTGAACAAATCCTACGTTTATTATGGTTCGCGCCAGCAAACGTTTTTCTTATGTATGCACATTAGAAACATATTGCAGTGTTTGTATAATATTTTAAAGTTGTCTTATTGTTTAGGAATGACTACCACACCCATAATCGACTACGGAACCGCATACTTCTTCGATGAAGATCTTAACAATACGAAACCATTCACTTTGAGAGTAGATAAGTTATATGACAACACTATTTTCTTATGTTTCGCCTCAATGACTGATCCAGAAAGTTACAAGGATTCTACCACTACTATGAAGAAATCAAATCCACATTTGATGTGACAAAACTACCAGTGATTGAATCTAAAACCAAGATTTTATCCACACTAATCAAAGGTCATTGCCAAAGATGTTTTGAAAACATTGGCGCGTTTAGCATGAACCTTTTGTATTATTATTTTACTCAATATGTTAACGATCGTGGTTCGTGGTTTTGGTCTTGTGTTACGATCTCTATTAGATATTAGAATGAAACATATTATTTTTTAAATGTTGTACTTTAATAGAAATGTGTATGCAGTAAATTAAAATTCAATGTAATTTGTTAAATACTCGCGTACTCTATTGGAATATGTTACATTATCAATAAAATGTCAAGTGTACATTATGTTTCCATGCCTATATTTTCATTATACTACGTGTAATTTATGTTCCAAAGCTTGTATTTATTCTAATTCACATGTACTTTATATTTTAGGTCATGTGTACCTTTTATTTTGGACCACGTGTACTTTGTAAATACACATGTACTTTTTGTTTGAGCTTGTACTTTATTCCAATTCGCGTATATTTTATATTTTGTACATGTAATTTATCATTATAGGTTTGTAATTTAAATTTTATGTGTTTATATTATTAGAATGGGGATGAAAATCAGGACAAGAAATGAAAAGAACAACAGGAAGGGCAGCGCTGAAGAAAGTTCTTATAAGAGCCCTAGAAAAGAAAGAACTAACAAACGGAAGAAATCTACACATGATGTGAATAAATTCCACTAGTATAGGTCAGATGTTGTTAGCTTTTATCATGATTTCTCTGACAATCGAAGAAAAATAAATGCTGGGCATATTGAACTTCTTAAGAAAACTCCATTCTGGGAGCTTTTCAATGCCCACTATAGTGAGGAAGTAGTATAAATTCAACACAAAAAACTCTATAAAAATATTTTATCCATTGTCAAGCTCTAAAAAAAAGGAAACAAAGAGTTTTGACATGAAGCGCAGTGCCCAAATAAGCCCAAAAGATATAAGTGAAATATTTGGGAACCAAATGGTAGAGGGGCAAAAATCAATAAATCTGAAAAAAAAAGATTGGATACGTCTGCTCCAAAACCTGAATTCCTAGCTTGACACTTCCAAGCTAATAAAAAAAAATCGAAAAATCATACTGTGGGTACCCAAAATTAAGATAATGGGTCTGGATGAGTAGCCCAATTCTGGCGGTCCAAAGTCTAGACCCCCCATCTCTTATTTAACTATGACCCGGTCTCTTCTCACGTTCCCATTAAAGGAGGTTATAGGGAGAGATGGAAGACGTGGGGGATCTAACACCCCCATTCACCAAAATGTACATGTATATATTAAACCCTATGTCCGGGGCAAAGGACAAGTCATATTCTCTGTAATTGCTCTCTAGAGTATATAAAAATAACATCGACTGCACCACCGTGTACGTAGGCACATCTTTGCCGAACCACGTACATCCTTTGTTGTGTGATTGTCATTTTATATTCCTTGCTCTTACTTGGTGATTACCTCTCGTATCTATTTATGTTGCATAATAATTGCCTCCACAATTAGCACCGTCTGTGGGAAACGTTCATCTTTCCCTGAGAAGGGCCCACATCAAGAAAGGAGTTTAAAATGTCTGGTCACAGTAGCAACACTCCCCAGGCAGGGGATATTCAAGAACCACCTGCTTCTCGCAGGATTAGATCTGAAGTTCGACGTTCAGATCAGAGGGCTCGCTTAGAAAGGCCAGCCTCAGAAGAAAGCCAAGGACCAACGAGATCCATTCAGATATCCAGACTGATTGATGCATACGAGGCAAGGCTCCAAAAGGGAGTCTTCTCGCAAACACGAGGCTGAGAATGCTTGCCTGAAAAGAAGACTGGAAAGACTGGAGATAGAGCTTCATCATGATAACAGGAGACATCCATACCGTACTCCTAGCCCTCAGGCGATCAAATCTCGCAACCGCGGAAGGAGCCCTAGGCTAGGATCTCAAAAGGTGGAAGGAGACGAGTCAGACGACGACCTCCACGAGCAGCTGTGAAAATCCTGCCATTACCAGAGCCCTACTAGTAGCAATGGGAACATATGAAATCTGGTCCGTAGGGAGATGGACCAACATCTTGCCCACCACGGTACCAGATCGACTGGAGAACTCGCTAGGCGAGCTCTCAAAACCCAGATGAAGTCACCCTTCATGAGTTAAATTGAAGAAGAAGAAGAAGAAGAAGAAGAAGAAGAAGAAGAAGCCCCCAAGAAATTTGCCATTCCAAGGTTTAAAATTTATGACGGTAAGACTGATCCCATTGATCACGTCAGACAGTACCGACAGGCCATGACCCTCTGGAACCACCGAGACGCGCTAATATGCCGAATTTTCCCCTCAAGCTTGCATGACATTGCGCAGAAATGGTTCGAAAGGCTCCCCCATCGATCCATCAGAAGTTTCAAATCCCTTTCTGAACTCTTTACGACCCGCTTCATTACTAGTAGCTCCCATCCTAAAAGTATGGATGTTTTACTGACAATGAAGAAAATGCCTCAAGAGACACTCCGAGACTACACGAAGAGGTACTGGGAGTTATTCAATGAGGTCGAGGATTGCTCGGAATAAGTGGCAGTGGCCTCTTTCAAAATTGGGCTACCCAACTCTTCCCTTCTTTACCAGTCCCTGGCAAAGAAGGAGGCTATGACTATTAACGACCTAATGGCTTGCATCGAGAAGTACGCTAAGGTGGAAGATGTCACCCGCCTCAGTGCAGGGGACAACAGCCAAGCTAGACTCATTGCCAAGGGCAGTGACAAAACTGAGACCCAGAAGAAAAGAGGAAAGAACGGGGGCAAAAACGGCTCCAAGAACGGAGGTAACAATGATGTGTCGAAAGCATTCCAGGCGGTCAACACTATCTTCAAAGAACCAATTTACAAGATCCTCGCAAAAATCAAAGACGAGCCATTCATCAAATGGCCCAGGAAGATGGGAGGAGATCCCTCGAAGAGGAACAACGTGCTGAGATGCGCTTTTCAAAAAGAGGGAGGACATAAGACTGAGCATTGCAAAGCTCTTAAATCTCACCTCGAGGAGCTAGCCCAATCCGGGCATTTGAACCAGTTTGTGGAGAAAAAGGCAGAGAAGGTGGCTGCCAATAGAGAAGCAAGACCTGATAATGTGCTCGAAGATGATGCTGGACATGAGTTTGTAGTAATTCATGGGGCATCTGATGCCAAACAAATCCAAGTAAATTCAGCTCGAATGGAGATGAAGAAACTTACAACGGTAATGCAGGCCTTTCAGATCGATCCAGCAAAGTCGCAGTCAGGAAAGCATCGACGAGCAGATGACGTCAACTATAACAAGCATATTGTTTTCATAGATGAAGATCTGGTGGGAGTGAGAACCCCACATCACGATGCTTTGATCATTACCCTCAGGATAGCTAACTTTGACGTCGACAAGTTGCTTGTCGACCAACGAAGCTCGTCTGAAGTGATGTATCTCGACCTATTCAGAAAATTGAAGTTAAGCGTCGCCGACCTAAAGGAAGCTACTGTCCCTTCAGTTGACTTCGCTGGAAAAATAACTATGCCCCTGGGAAAGATAGTATTGCCGGTGCGTGCAGGAAATGTCTCCAAAATGATCGAGTTTTTGGTAGTTAACATCGACTCGTCATACCAGGCCATCCTCGACAGGGGATGGCTTTATGCAATGAAGGCAGTCTCCTCAACGTACCATCAGAAACTCAAGTATGTAACCGAGCGAGGAGTAATGGAGATCCACGGCGACCAAGCGATGGAAAGAAGGTGCTTCATAGCATCCATCCGACCAAAGCCAGAAAGGAATGCCGACCAGCCCAGTGAGAAATTGGAAGAAGGACTAACAACTTCTAAATAGCAATTAAAGTACGGAAGACCTGGAGTAGATGAGACCAGTCTCCTCCCCTCCGAGCGGGTCATCAAGGACCTGGTAGAAGTTACGGCTGGAGATGGCGATAGTAATAGAGTCTTCTTGATTGGAGAATCTCTCACCGACCAGGAACAGAAGGAATTGACAACTTTGCTAAGATGCAACGTAGATATTTTCACGTGGGAACCATACGAACTACCTGGAATCGATCCTAGTATGGTCTGTCATCAGCTGCACGCCGATCCCACCTTCAAACCAATCATGTAGAAGGCACGACGAACTGCACCCGAGAAGGCTAAAGCGGTAGAAAAAGAAGTTGAAAAACTCCGGGATGCAGGATCCATACGAGAAGTACAATTCCCTAAGTGGTTATCCAACCCAGTAGTAGTTTCGAAGAGCAACGGGAAGTGGAGAGTTGCATCGACTTCACTGACCTCAACAAAGCGTGCCCTAAAGATATATTCCCCCTCCTAAAAATAGACCAACTAGTAGACGCCACTGCAGCTCACGAGCGGATGAGTTTTCTGGACGCATACTCAAGGTATCACCAGATCCCCTTATATGCCCCAGACCAGGACAAAACGACATGCATCACGACAGTTGGGCTATACTGCTACAAGGTCATGCCCTTTGGGCTCAAGAATGCAGGGACAACCTATTAGTGGCTGGTCACAATGATGTTCAAGGACCATATGGGAAACACCATGGAGGTCTACATCGATGACATGCTCGTTAAAAGTAAGATGAAAGAAAATCACCTCTCAGACCTATCAAACACCTTCAAAATCCTCAGGAAATACAGAATGAAACTTAATGCAAGCAAGTGTTCTTTCAGTGTCCAGTCAGGAAAATTTCTTGGGTACTTGGCCAGTAAGAGAGGCATAGAGGCTAACCCAGACTAGATCGATGCAATTAACAAGGTACAACCACCTCGAACAATCTGGGACGTACAGAAGCTCACTGGTATGCTCGCTGCCATAAATCGCTTCATTTCTAAATCCTCCGAGAAATGCAAGCCTTTCCTCCAACTTCTGAAGGAGAACAAAATGGTAGAATGGAACCCAGATTGCTCGCGAGCATTGGTCGAGCTCAAATCTTACTTAATCTCTCCACCACTGCTCGTCATACCACGATAAATAGATTCTTTGTACCTGTACCTCTCTGTATCCAACCACACTATCAGCTCTGCATTAATATACGAGATTGCAGGAATCCAGTACCCTATTTATTATGCGAGCAAGACCCTACTTGACGCCGAGCAGAGGTACCTACCGCTGGAGAAGCTCGCCTTCGCACTAGTAGTGGCCTCGAGGAAGCTGAAGCACTATTTCAAAGCCCATACTATCATCGTCATTAAATTGCACCCCCTTAAGGCAGTCCTGAGGAAAGTGGATTTGTTGAGCAAGCTGTCTAAATGGTCAGTCGAGCTCGGGCGATTCGACATCCAATTTTAACCAAGGACCATAATCAAGGGGCAAATCCTTGCTGATTTCATAGCTGAATTCATGGATGAGGAACTCTCCAACCAACCTCAACCAACAACGTAATAGGAGAACCAAGAAACAGAGGAAACCTGGAAACTATTTGTTGATGGAGCCTCCAACTCAAAGGGGCAGGAGTAGGCATTGTCCTCGTTACTCCAGAAAAAATAATCCTTGAACAAGGAATTAGGCTTGGATTTGCAGCCTCCAACAACGAAGCAGAGTACGAAGCTTTAATAGCCGGCCTCCAGAAGGCGCACACTTTGGGAGCAAAGCATTTATAAGTGTTCGATGATTCCCAATTAGTTTCCAATCAGATAAGTGGAGATTACAATGCAAAAGATGAAAGAATGGCAGCTTACCTCACCTTAGTGAAAAAACTAATGGCGAGCTTCGATGAGATCAAGGTTCAGCAGTTTCCTAGAGGGAAAAATAACCATGCGGATGCCCTAGCAGCCCTGAGTTTGGTAGTTGGCTCTGACCTAAGAAGAACCATCCCCATCAATTTCCTCACTCATCCGAGCATCCGCAACAACAAACCACCAGATGTGGAACAAGTACTCCAGGTGGGATCAGCTCCCAGCTGAATAGACCCCTTAAGGGACTATTTGAAGGATGGCACACTCCCAGATGATAATAAAATTGTCCACCAAATAAGAGTCAAAGCTTCTCACTTTCACTTATCACCAGAGGGCAACTTGTATAAGAGATCCTTCTCCGGACCCTACCTCCAATGCGTTCACCCAAGGAATATTAAGCAAGTGCTATGTGATCTTCACGAAGGAGTCTTTGGAAGCCATATCGGAGGAAGGTCTCTGGCTTTTCAAGCAATGAAGGAAGGCTATTGGTGGCCATATATGCAAAGGGACTCTGCGATGTATGTCCGCAAGTGCCTGCAATGCCAACTTCACGCTCCTATGGTCCACCAACCTGCTAGCTACCTAAAATCACTGTCCAGCCCATGGCCATTCTCCTAATGGGGAATCGACATCGTGGGACCATTGCCTACCGCCATCGGCAATCGCAAATATCTTTTGGTTGCAATTGACTACTTCACCAAATGGATTGAGGCCCTGGAAAACATCCGAGATGCAGATATGGTAAGGTTCATATGGATAAATATAATCAGTCACTTTGGCATCCCCAGAACCATCATCACCGGTAATGGAACTCAGTTCGAAAGAGGCTCATTTCAGAGTTTCTGTAACGAACACAGTATCAAGCACCACTTCAGCTCGGTGGCCTACCCTCAGAGAAATGGCCAAGCTGAGGCTTCCAATAGGACTGTGATTGATGAACTAAAGAAGCGATTGGAGCGAGCCAAAGGCGCATGGGTAAATGAATTACCGCATATTCTGTGGGCTTATTGAACCACTCCTTGGCGAGCAACAGGAGAAACCCCATTTTCGCTGACGTATGGGATGGAAGCAGTCATCCCACTAGAAGCGGGTTTGCCAACAATGAGATCCAACCTTGTTGACCAGGGCCATAATGATGCAGCATTGCTCGTTGAGCTCAACCTAGCGGACGAGCACCGAGAGTTAGCCTTAGTAAAACTAGCGAACTATGAGCAACAGCTCGCAAAACATTACAATAAAAGGGTCAACCCAAGGACATTCCGAGTTGGGGACTACGTCCTGAGGAAAGTCATGGGAAGCGCAGTAAAACCATCAGATGGCAAGCTAGGGCCAAACTGGGAGGGACCCTTCAAGATAAAAAGAAACGATCTACAAGGCTCCTCTCATTTGGAAACGATGGAAGGCAGAGAAATACCATGAGCATGGAATGCAGCCAATCTCAAGAGATTCTATTTTTAGATTTTTCTTTTATTCTTTTGTTATGAAACTAGAAGTTCGTTTTCCTTGTCATTAATGAAAGTTATTTAAAACGGTTGCATTCTAATGAGTAACAGCTATACGAGATTTATCGCACATCCTTTCCAAATAATAGGCACATTGATCTTCACATCATAGCAGGGAATTGTCCCTCCTCAGGTTATCGTTATGAAACATGAAAGACCTCTTGACATTGCCCTTCGCAAAATATGAAGCCCTACTGGAGATCCTTAGGCAAAGTGGCCAAATCTAAACTGGTCACCTCACCAAACCTTCTTTGGTTAAATAAAATCCTGATCGGATGGAATATCCAACACCAGGTGTGTCCTCGCCAATTGCCACACTTAGGCCTAAGGGAGTGTGACGGCATGACCTAAAAGGTAAAGTGGAGCACAATGGTATCCTGATGTTATACTGGACTGGGAGGACACTTGCGTGATAATACAAACTTAGAAGATCACGAAGGAATGAGAACTTGGAAAAAATAATGCACTTGTTTAGTCGGCTAAATTAGCCCAAAACATAAATTTTACTAATCCACTATATTTACAACAATGGTGATACATGTTTAGTCGGCGAGCTCGCCCAAAGAATTTACACTACAAAAAATACACAGTGAAACTACTAGCTAAATCCTAATGGGGATGAGGCCACTGAGCAAGGTAGTCAGCCACTTGGGCTCGTCGGACGTCATCGGGATGAGGGGCTAACTCCTCCTTAACCTCGTTGGCATCCGACTCCAGCAGCTGCTGAGGGTTGGCATCGATAGGTACCCACTGATCATCCTTCCAAAAGGGATTGGGCATCCGTGTGGAGGGGGAGATTTTATAGCGATACCAGAGCATTGAATTTCTTGGGACTTGTATCTCCCTCAATGCACTCAACCATCCCCTGATGAAGGCGAGCTCCTCAAACTCTGTCAACCTAGTCGGAGCATCTTGCCAACCCTGATCGGAACTGTCGGCTGATACTCACTGAGGTCCTTTTTTAAACAGGTGCCGCAGCCGAGTAACATCCCTTTGAAGCCCAGCATTGATCACATATGCTTTCTGGACGTCACCACGAAGCTCTTCCATCTCCCTCTCTCGAAGCTCTTCCATTTCCATATCTCATCTCCTCGTGCTCCTGCCAGCTCGCATCGATGAAGAACCTCGCAGCATAGGGTGCATATCGCTCCAGCCAGCCCTAGCTTGAGTTGATGAAGAGACTCGCAACACTGAAGGGGCGGTGCTTGGCGCGTGTTCCCTAAGTCGCGAGACCTCTTGCCTTAAAGCTTCAATTTCTTGCTGAAGCATCTCACCAACCTGGTTGATCTCGGAAGCATCGAGAAGCTTTGCTCTCAACGCATTCACCTCTTCTTGAACTGAAGCACCAACCTCTTCCATCTCCTGGAGCCTGTCCTTCAACTTGGCCACAAGTTCAGACTGATCCTTATACTTTTGATTCCTAGACCTAAGGGATTTGCAAATCTTAGCGAAGGCCTGGCGAACCTCAGGACTTGCATCAGGACCAAGTGTCCTGCCCAATTAAGATGTGGCAGGAATATATTCTTCTACATCAACTAACTACAAGACATAAGAAAGCATCAAAAAGATAGACAGAATCAGTGCGCTGTGAAAAAAAAAACCTTTTCATTAATAAGAGTTGAAATTACATCGAACAGCAAAAAGAAAGTTTACAGGAAGAAAATGCAAAAATACAAAGTAATCCTAGAAGATAACTAGTTAGCAACCTCAGGTTTCCCAGAGGTCGATGGTTGTTTCCCTTTGTCAACATCAGCAGGAGCACCGCCCTCAGCAGGGGTAATCTATGTCGCCACAACAAGGGAAACGTCAACAGGGGTCATCTGAGGGACATGGTCATCACCTTCGACAGCTGAGGCAGGGGCTTCATCAATAACTGGCCTCGACCCTGGGTCATGTTTGTCAAACAGAAGAGATGCAACATCCACTTCGGCAGCTATGAAGGCCTTGTTCCAGCCCTTCTTGAAGTTCAGACGACTAATATAGCCTATCTTAACTTCAGCATCCTCGTATGCTGCAGTCCAACCAGAATTGTATGAGTCCTCCTTGGCAGTAACCACCTCACACTCCTTTTTCTTCAGCTCCTCAGACAACACTTTGTTCTCTTCCACGACAGCCAGCTTACTCGAGCAAACCAGGTCGTAGGCTTATCGCAGCTCTGTCAACTCCTTTACTGATGCATCCTTCTCTCGGTTGGCAGTAGTGAGGGCCAAATCAGATGATATCTGAGCAGCATCAACGACCTTAAAATCAGCCTCGAGCTCTGCACCCTTCAACCTGAGGGCAGTGTTTTCCTTCTCCAGCACACCATTTTTTTCTTCACCAGCTCATCGCGAGAACGATAGAGCACGACAAAGTCGATCACGAACTGCAGAAAGAAGAAAACATTAGAAGAAGGAAATGATGAAATTTATTAAAACATTAGAGAAAGGAAAGTAGTCTTACCAGGGCTAGCCTCTGACTAGCCTGTAGGGCCAGTTCATCAGACCCCAGGGCCCTTTGGCGATCGGTAGGGAGAACTGCTCTCTCGAGCAGCGTGGGGGCCAACTGAGGGGAAATTGCGACAAAAGCCCCCTCGGGCAATGCATATACTGGGACTAAGGCTTGCCCAGCCTTCGTCCTAGCCTCCATCTTCCTCCTCTCTTCCTTTTTGTCCCTCTCCATCCTTCTCCTATCCTTTATCTTCTTCTTCTCATCCACCTTCTTCCTCTCTTCCTCCTTTTCTCTCTCTCTCTCTCTCTCTCTCTCTCTCTCTCTCTCTCTCACTTGCTCCTCTTCTTTCTTCTTCTTCTCCTGCTCTTGAGCAGAAGACCGAGAACCTGTAGCCATGGCCCCAGAGCTAGACTTCTGCTTCTTCGACCTTTGTACGAGAAGCATATGGTCTTCATCATCATTATCCCAAATTAATTTTTTTCTTGGAGGAGCCATCTCCTCGCTCGAACTACTAGATGTGCTCGACGACTCTCGAGCTTCAGAAACTTCCCCACGTTCTGAGGAACTACTACTACTGGAACTCCTTCCACCCAAATTTCTTGCAGCACCTACAGTATCATTTTCAGAGCTGCTCTCCTCCTCGTCCAACTGGATAGGATCCGCAGCAGTCTCTTCAAAGGTATCAAACTCGGGGATACTATCCACAGGCCTTGCTATAAAACCGGAGCCAACGTTCTTGTATTCGAGCAGAAAAGTAGCAGACCGAGGATGCTCGTCGTCAGCTAAAGGCTCCCTGATATTCCAGGCCTTTACCAATTCGGAGATACGAACCTCGTTGAGAGCAGGTTCCAAATTCTTTGACCTCGTTGAAGACAAAATAGAGAAAAGTCAGAAAGATCACAAGTTAACTGAAATTTAAAGAACTGAGCAAAGTCTACATATGTATTCTTCCCCCAAAAAGGGGACAGAGAACCTATCAGCCCTCGACCCCACAAACTGGGGGGGGGGGGGGAAACTGCCAATTTCTAGCAAGGAAGCCCTCTTGCCAATAATCCTTATGGGAATCAAGTAGATTTACTACCAATACCCTGTCAGGACTCCTAGCCTTGAGATAAAGAACACCAAAACCGGTCCGAGAGAAAGAATAACAGAAATAGACCTCGGCGAGCCCTAACCTAGTACTATATAACTGATTTATCCTATGAACACCATTCATTATCTTCCATACATTGGGCAAACACTGTGCAGGGACAATATTGAAATAGCCAAAGAAGTGCAAGAAGAGATTATTGGGAGGAAAAGTGAGTCCCCCTTGGGAAAGCAACAAAACGTGGATCCAATGGGCATCTTCTATCTCTCTAACGTTTCTTGGGGGGGGGGGGAAGCACAACACTCAATATCTACCCACTCAGGGATGTTATAGAACTTCCTAAATTCAGAGACCGACCTATTCCCAATCTTCGCCATTGGAAAACCCTAGAAAACTACAAATTCAAAGAGAAAGAACGAAGGAAAGGCACAAAAAACTTACAAGATGGAAGTTCGAACGATGAAGAAGCACGAGTCCAAACGATAAGGAGGCAATGTGAATGGAGACTGAGAGAAGAAAGTACGAAGCGCTAGGTCTCACAGGGAATGGAAGAATGCTGGAAAGATTGAAACGACGGTCAAAAAGTGATTATTCCAGAAAACCTTTAAGTGTTGCTAATCATAGTGCACAAAATACGGAGCGGGTGCCGCCAGAATCAGCCTCACAACTCTCGAAGAATTGCACAATGTACTAAAAAGCCATTATGACGGATCATTTAAATTTATTAAGCCCAATACATGGCCCAACAAACTTAGGGGCAATTGTGGGTACCCAAAATTAAGATAATGGGCCTGGACGAGTAGCCCAATTCTGGCGGCCCAAAGTCTAGACCCCCCATCTCTTATTTAACTATGACCCGGTCTCTTCTCACGTTCCCATTAAAGGAGGTTATAGGGAGAGGTGGAAGACGTGGTGGGATCCAACACCCCCATTCACCAAAATGTACATGTATATATTAAACCCTAGGTCCAGGGCAAAGGACAAGTTGTATTCTCTGTAACAGCTCTCCAGAGTATATATAAATAACATCGACTGCACCACCATGGACGTAGGCACATCTTTGCCGAACCACGTACATCATCTGTTGTGTGATTGTCATTTTACATTCCTTGCTCTTACTTGGTGATTACCTCTCTCGTATCTATTTGTGTTGCATAATAATTTCCTCCACACATACATATGTAATGGTTTGAAGAAATTGTTAGGGTTGGACATAGATGAGGGCATAACTGATTTTGTAAAACTTGTTTCTCTCCACTTCATGACGACGTTGCTTTTCTCTAATTCAAACTTAACATTAAGAGAATTTTTCACACCATACGTCAACAATATTGATGACATCATTACATATGATAGGGCTTCTATTGTGCATGGGTTTCTCATAAATTCACTCGACGAAACAGCAAGTTCAAAGCCTAGCACAATAGGTGGATGTGTCATTTCACTATTGGTGAGCAAAAATTACAAATGCAATTAGTCCAACAAACAAAATGGAAAATTTAGTGTGATACATATTTTTTCATTTTGAACAACTTTATTCTATAAAAAACACAAGTAATCTATAATATCGTGGGTATTTTCAAAATACACGTGATATTTATAAATTACACGCATAATTTTCGTGACCATGGTCATTGGAACATCACGTGTACTTTTAAAATGCGCATGATATTCATAAAATACATGCATTATTTTAGTGATCATGATCATTTCAATAACGCGTATACTTTATGAATATCATGTGTATTTTGAAAGTACACATGGTATATATAGATTACACGCGATATCATTCCACTTGTGAAGGGAAGGAAGAGAAGACACCAAAATTTCTTAGATGGAAGTTGTCATCTTTGAAAGATTGTTTATCTGATAATGTTGTCGCTTTAGCAAATTTGAATAAGGAGACTACAAATAAAGAAACAAGTAAGGACAGTGTAATGGAAAATGAAGCCAATCTCAATAAAGGCATAAAAAGAGTACAACTCTATGTGAAGGGACCAGTTTCTATTTGAACATTTATGAAGCAAGTCCTATACAGACTAATTCATCATCCGAAGAAGATGATAAAGAATGTGATGACAATGCTTTTTCATCACGTTGGAATATTCCCCTTAAAGACCATGTGATGCCTTCAAAAAAGAAGGGAAATGATGAACCAAAAGATACTATGAATTTTGAATCAAGGGACTATGAAAAGTTTGAGAATGTTAGGAATTATTAACCAATAGATACTCAAAATTTGAATCAAGAGATTTTGATAATGCTAAGCATGTGAATTTGGATGAAGAAAATGCTGCATTGAAAATGAAGTTGTTGAAAAAAAATCCCAACTATCTAAAGCAGTTGAAGAATGTGATTATGAACTGGAGAAGGTGGAGATTTTATAGGTGGAAAATGACAAACTTATTTTTTTGTGTGTACAGTTGGTGGGGGTGTAATTCTTAACTTGAGGAAGCACAATAGGAAATGAATAAGTTGTAGGTGAAATTTTTTCAACTTTTGAAAGAAAAATAGTTACTAAATAAGTTGAAGGTGAAAAATGGCCAACTTGTTGTGATAAAAAATTCTTTGAATGAAAAAATTGTTCAAGTAACAATGAGTGACTTGAAAAGAATAAAACAATTAAATGAGTCATTGAAACATCAGGCTAAACCATCAAGAATGTTGGACAAACGAATGCCTATCTGTCTGAGAGTAATAAAAATCTCAAAAGAATATATGAAGATTGTAATACCCCGTACTTTTGACTATATTTATTTTTGGGATTAATTAATTAAATGCGTATTAATTGGAAATTAATCCGGGTTATAAATACTAACGAGATGCGAGTTGGTATTTGATTATGTGCATACATGTTTTGATATATGTATTTGGTATTATAAAAGTTGTCGTGAGATTTATATACGGCATTTTAGAAATTTTGTTGAGACGCGTGGGACCGCCGCGTCACGGTGTAATATTTTGATTATAAAAAGTGAATTAAAAATCTATAAACCATATGGTCGTTTTGAGTGCGCCAACGCGTCCGGAAGGGTCGAGATAGTCATAAAACACTAGCCGGGGGTGTAGTTTGGATTCCGGGGTATTTTTAGGCCATACCGGCAACTTAAAGAGTATTTTGGTAATTTTACATTTTGAGGAATTAAAAGTGACCAAAATTGGGAGTTTTAATCTGATGTGGATTTAACCCACTAAACCCACTATCCAACCCACTTTAACCCTTTAAGCTACGGAGGTTATCAATTATGTTTCCAAGTTCCCCAAAACAAACCCTAGCCACCTTAAGCCACCATTGAAGAAGGAGCTTGGAAGAGAGGAAATTTTGCAGAAAAACTCCATCAAACCTACACCAAAAATCAGAAATCCAACCAAGGCAAGTGACTTTATCCCATCTAATTTCAGAGAATGTCTTTTCCATGTTAGAAATTGAAGAATATCAATTGTTCTTGAAAGATAATGAAAACCCATGTTAATTGAACTTAGAACTTGAAATCTTGAGGAGGATTTGCATGTAGAATGATAGGTAGATGTTCCTACTGATGACATTTATGATTGGGTGAAATATAAAATGGATTTTATTGGGTTAATTCATGATTCAAAAGTTAGGGTTCATGTTCTTGAAATAATTGGGGAAAAAGTGTAGAGATTTATATTTTGATTGATGTTAGAGAGATTTAATCCTTGAAAACATGTTAGGAGATGACTTGAATATGTTTAGGATGAATTAGAGACCCTAAAACGTTGTTGGGATGAACTTTGGAAGAGATTAGAAGTGATAAAAATGGATGAAAACGAATTGGGGAAAAATCTGGGCCGAAACTGGTCAGTCGTTAGAAGCAATCCCCAGGTCGTTCGAACGAACTCGTTCGAACGAGCTTCTAACGAGAAGGGATTTCGTTCGATATCTCGTTCGAACGAGATATCGTTAGAAGGTACAGTTCGTTCGAACGAACTGGAATCTCGTTCGAGCAGCCTCGTTCGAACGAGACTTCTAATGAGTTGACAGAGGAATCTCGTTCGAACAGTCTCGTTCGAACGAGACTTCTAACGAGTTGACAGTTTGGTCCTTTTTGGACTGTTTTGATTTTTGGAGTCCCGTAAACTTGTTCGAGGATATAGATAACCTTCCTTTGATGATGTAAGGATAGATTTGGGACTTTTGGGTTATTAAGAGGAGTAAACTATATACGCGAGTTATATTAAATGGACGGTTTGGGTTGAGACGTGAGTGTCTACTACGACGTGAGAATGAATTATGGCGCGTATAATTATAAACCAGAATAGTATAAATTGTGATAATTATAAGTTAGTACGAGAATGCGATATGTACTACGATTAAACTACGGGATTACTAAGACGTGTGTTTACTTAGTATTGGTATATGATTTGTGTGTATGACATACCTACCATACTTGCTATCACGGGAGGTTTGCGTTCGCTTAGGGCCCTCTAATCCTTGTGTTGCCCGGATTTAGACTGGTACCTCGATGAACATAGGTCATAGAAAGACTTATTGGGATATTAATAAGTCCGCTGATCGTGGGAGCGTAGGTATGTGCGTGACCCATGTGATGTGACTGTGTTCCCCTCCATTATTTGTGATGTTGTTATCTGTGAACTATTCCTGAGAGATTCGGAATATGTAATCCTTATGTGCGTGATGTACCGGGATGGATAGCAGAGTATGTGTGCACCACAGCTTAGTTCTCGGGGTGCTTGTATTGTATATTTATGATGTGAATAATATACACTTAATTAATGAGAACCTTCATGTTAATGTTGCGAATATAATTACGGTATTGTTTCGAGAAATATAACGAGTTAACTTACAGTGATATATATTGTATATTGAGCATCTGAGTTTACGTTAAACCCCTACTTAATTATGAGCGTTATAATGTTAATAGAACCGAGTAATATTGGTAGGACCTATGATAGTCTAGCTAGAGATGATGTCAGTTAGCTAGCGGTTTGCGTCATTATCGATGGGTACTTACGTTAGGAGTGCACAGTTAGACGAGAGGTGAGAATATCATGTGAGTGCACGTCCTAACATGTACTTTGCATTTAATGTTTTAAATGTTTTTAAATCACTTGTAGGTTTTTAAAATATAACTCCACATTCGGGCTCTGACCCGTTTGCTTTTCAAATCTTTTTCTTGTAAAACCATTTTAGGTGCCCAGCCACAAGGACACCAAGCATAGGATACTCATTCAGGAGACGAACTGTAGCTGTTTGTGGAAGTTACAGGGATTTTCTTGTAGACGCTTCTATCTTTTGGATTCCAGAGTCACTATCTATCAGTTGTAGGGCATGTTGCCCATTTCTATTTAGAGACATCTTTTACATTTCAGTTTTGTTTCAGACTTTGGCATGTATTATTTCAGTATTCAGTTTAGTTGTTTCAGTTGTGGGTTTGTAGTGAGGAGTTTTTCTCCAGATTTTATTTACATTATGTGATGGTTATTCGTTTTACTTCAGTATGGTGAATGGTGTTACTTATTTCTTCATTACACTTGTTGCATTTTAATCAGACTTTAATTAAAATTTGGCAACTTACTTTTTAAATACTAGGTGGTTAGTAAAATTAAAATGTTTTCGTCAGTGATGCTATTAACTGAGCCAACTTGGCATTTTGAATTAATTTAATAAAGGAGTAGCTACCCGGTATTTAATTAGTTGGGGTGTCACAGGTGGTATCAGAGCATCAGGTTCTAGTGTCCTTTAGGATCTGACGGCTTATTATGTTTCCGCTAGGTTTCTTTGATATAGAGCCCTATATTTTCGGACTGTTGTACTCTTTTTGTGTATGCTACGTTCTTCAGCTATTTTAAGTTTATAACTGCGAACTTATAAACTTCATTCTTATTTCAGATGCCTCCACGACGTGCACGACGAGTTCCCAGGGATGCAACGCCCGAACCCCAGCCCGCTCCAGTTCAGGGCATGATGAACGCCGCTGAGGTTGCAGCTATAGTAGCTCAAGCGGTAAATGCCGCGATTGCCGTTGTTCAGCAGGCACCACCACAGGCGCCGATTGCTGCGCCAGTGCAGGTTAATGCATTCCCGTCTGCTTGGGAGCGTGTACGTGACGCTTTTTAGAAAGCGCATCCGCCAGAGTTTGCAAGTAGCTCAGATGTAGTAGTCTCGAGCCAGTGGAGAAAGGATATGCAGAGGCACTTAAGAATGTATGAGTGCACGGATGTTCAGAAGCAGGTGCTAGCTACTTTTAAGCTAGTTGGATCTGCGCTACAGTGGTGGGAGTCTATTACCACCATGGAGGAGAGGGATACTCTCACGATTCAGGAGTTCTGGGTGCGGTTCGACCGCAAGTACTTTCCGTCAGCTGTTCATACGGAAATGAGGAGGAGATTGATGAGTCTGAAGCAGGAGGGAAAGACTGTGGCCGAGTGTGAGGCCGAGTTCACGAATCTGTTGAATATCGTTCTAGATGAGATACCAACAGAGAAGAAGAAAATTGAGAAGTTCACCGACGGGTTGACTTGGAGGATCCGTAAGCATCTGGTAGGGAACCTATCGTTAGCCACTTATTCTGATGTGGTTAACGCTGCATTGTTACACTGCCAGGACCACCGTTTTCATATGGCCGAGGGCAAGAGGTCGGGGGAGTCTAGCCATCAGGGCAGGACTGGAGGACATGGTGCCAGCGGGGCACAATCTAGTCAGGGGCAGAGACAGAATGAGCAGGGCTCCCAGCAGGGGGATAATAAGAGGTTCCGGTCAGGGAACTACAGGCAGGGGCAGGGAGGTTTCTGTCAGGGCCATCAGGGTCCAAACGGCCATCAGGGCCAACAGGGGCAGAATGGGCAGCAGTTTCACCAGGGCCAGCAGGGCCAAGGGAGGAACGGTAATGGCCACCAGGGCCGGGGACAGCAGGGACAGAGAGGAGGGAACTTCCCAGGGAAGTGCTTTGTTTGTGGCAAGACTGGACATAAGCGATAAGATTGTCCTGATAGGGGCAGGGCCCCACAGCAACAGCAGCAGGGTGCTCGCCAGGAGCCACAGAGGCCTATGTTTCCCGCCGCTCTTCCCGCACCGCCACAGATGGCAGCATTGCCACCCATTCCAGCAGTCCCAGTTCAGCAGGGGCATCTACAGTATGGACGTGTCTACAACGTCCACCAGGCTGCAGTTCCACAGGCACCGCCCGCGATTGAGGGTACGTTTCCTATCCATGGCACTATGGGTCGGGTGTTATTTCATACGGGTGCTACACACTGTTTTATAGTCACACACTTCGTGAAAGCTTTAGGATTGTTAGCTACGGCAGAGAGCACAGTGACGTGTGTCGACTCACCATTGGGGAGTGGGTCACTTATTTTCTTTATATGCCGGGGAGTGGGGGTAGAGATTGGTGGTTTGGTATTACCTGCAGACATGTTAGTATTAGATATGCATGTTCACGATGTGATCATCGGTATGGATTGGCTCGTAGCATATAGGGCCATGATTGATTGCTTCAGCGGGAGCATTGTTTTTGCCATTCCGGGACAAGAGATGTTTGTAGTGGCGATGCCTCGCCCAGAGGGAGGATCGACCGCTCATCTGTATTACATTGAGGAGGATACCTCTAAGGAGGTAGTGATTCCTTTAGATTCTATTCCAGTAGTCAGGGAGTATTCGGATGTGTTTCAGGAGATACCAGGCTTACCACCCAGTCGAGAGATAGACTTTGTTATAGATTTGCTACCGGGTACGAGACCTATAGCACGTGCACAGTACCGTATGGCTCCAGCTGAGATGAGGGAGTTACGGGATCAGATAGAGCAGCTGTTAGGTCAGGGCTTTATTCGCAGGAGTACCTCACCTTGGGGCGCTCCAGTTCTGTTTATGAAGAAGAGGGACGGTTCACTGAGATTGTGTGTGGACTACCGAGAATTGAATAAGGTCACGATACGGAATAAGTATCTGTTGCCTCGAATCGATGACTTATTCGACCAGTTGAGAGGAGCTTCTTTCTTTTCGAAGATTGACTTGAGATCGGGATACCATCAGTTGCGTATCAGGGAGGAGGATGTCTCGAAGACTGCGTTCTTATCGAGATATGGTTCTTACGAGTTTCGGGTTATGCCTTTCGATTTGACCAATGCTCCAGCTGTGTTTATGGACTTGATGAACAGAGTGTTCAGGGATTTCCTAGACCAGTTTGTCATTGTCTTCATTGATGATATTCTGGTTTACTCCCAGACAGAGGAGGGGCACGCCGAGCATTTGAGGCAGTTTTTGCAGACACTCCGTCAGAACGAGTTGTATGCAAAATATGAGAAGTGCGGGTTTTGGCTGAAGGAAGTCCAGTTTTTGGGGCATATTATTTCCGACCGGGGAATATCTGTTGATCCGGGGAAAGTATCAGCGGTGAGGGAGTGGGGACAGCCCACGACACCGACTGAGATTCGTAGTTTCTTGGGTTTAGCAGGATACTACAGGAGGTTTATTCGGGGTTTCTCGGAGATAGCAGGTCCTTTGACACATCTGACTCGTAAGGGTGTGCCCTACATCTGGAGTGATGCCTGTCAGTTGGCATTCGATGAATTAAAGTACAAATTAACCTCAGCACCTGTGTTAACATTGCCGAGACCGGGAGTTGAGTATTTGGTTTACACCGATGCGTCTTTGCAAGGACTGGGAGGTGTATTACAGCAGGAGAGACAGGCCATAGCTTATGCTTCCCGTAAGCTTAAGCCTCATGAGAAGAATTACCCCACACATGATTTGGAGTTGGCGGCAGTGGTATTTGCCCTACGGATTTGGAGACACTATATTTTGGGGGAGAAGTTCCAACTGTTCATGGACCACAAGTCCCTATTCACGCAGAAGGAATTGAATATGCGGCAGCGTAGGTGGCTTGAATTTGTGAAAGACTACCAGTTCGACATCCAGTACCACCCGGGTAAGGCTAACGTGGTGGCAAACGTGTTGAGCCATAGGCCAGCAGATGAGGTGGCAGAGGTGTGGAAGGCTAAGTGGAAGGAATTGGGACACCAGGATGCAGTGGCCCGATCTTTCATGTCTGTGATGACCGTTACACCGCAGATTGTCACGAAGGTAGTACGGGCACAGGCCAATGACTCGTTCTGTCAGGAGCAGATAGTTCTGTTACTAGCAGAGGGAGCCGAGTCCTATACCGTTAGCTCAGACGGGGGATTACGCTTCAATGGGAGATTGGTAGTTTCGGGAGGGGAGGAATTGCGGCACGATGTGATGGCAGGGTCGCACGGCTCACGGTTCGCGGTACATCCCGGAGGGGACAAAATGTACCAAGACATGAGACGCCAGTATTGGTGGAGCGGTATGAAGAGAGATATCACTGAGTTTGTTTCGAAATGCGCCACTTGTCAGCTTGCAAAAGTGGATCATCAGAGACCGGCAGGATTGCTACATCCATTGGAGGTCCCGGTGTGGATGTGGGAGAGCATATCCATGGACTTTATCACGGGGTTGCCTACGTCGCAGAGGGGTCACGACTCCGTTTGGGTAATTTTGGACAGGTTGTCCAAGGTCGCTCACTTTTTAACCGTAAGGACTGACTACACTACGGGACAGTATGCCCAGCTCTTCATTTCAGAGATTGTGAGACTTCACGGTGTGCCCCTAAATATCGTGTCTGACAGAGACAAGATATTTGTTTCGAGGTTTTGGGAGAGTTTCCAGGAGGCCATGGGCACGGAATTGCGGTTGAGTACGGCTTATCATCCGCAGACCGATGGGCAGACAGAGCGCACAAATCAGATGTTGGAGTACATGCTACACATGTGCATTATTGACTTTGGGGGTGGATGGGAGCAGTACTTTCCACTGGTGGAGTTTGCTTACAACAACTCCTATCAGTTCACGATTGGCATGGCTCCGTTTGAGGCATTGTACGGTAGGCCTTGTTGTTCCCCAGCGTGTTGGTTAGAGGTGGGGGACAACAAACTGCTTGGGCCGGAAGTGATTCAGGATACTTCGGCAAGGATTGAGTTGATTCGGAGTCGCATTCGGGTAGCTCAAGACAGGCAGAAGAGTTATGCTGATGCGAAGAGATTTTTCAGGGAGTTCCAAGTGGGGGACCAGGTTTTGCTCAGGGTATCTCCTATGAAGGGGATTATGCGTTTCGGGAAGAAGGGGAAGTTGGCACCGAGGTATGTGGGGCCGTTTCCTATTATTGAGCGGATCGAACCGGTTGCGTATAGACTTGGACTACCAGAGCATTTGCATCGGATTCACGATGTTTTCCATATTTCCTCGCTTAGGAAATACCTTAGAGATAATTTGGCTCATTCTCACATTTCTGTGGAGGACATCGATCTCCAGGCGGATAGCTCCTACGAGGAGGGGCCGATTGCTATTTTGGACCGAAGCGAGAGGAAACTGCGGTCAAAGATAGTTCCGTTAGTGCGTGTTCAGTGGCGACATCACAATGTCGAGGAGTCCACATGGGAGCGTGAGGATGAGATGCGCGAACGTTATCCCGAGCTATTTTTAGCAGGTACTTTCTAGTTTCGAATTTCGGGACGAAATTCAGTTATTAGGGGGGAAGTATGTAATACCTCGTACTTTTGACTATATTTATTTTTGGGATTAATTAATTAAATGCGTATTAATTGGAAATTAATTCGGGTTATAAATACTAACGAGATGCGAGTTGGTATTTGATTATGTGCATACATGTTTTGATATATGTATTTGGTATTATAAAAGTTGTCGTGAGATTTATATACGGCATTTTAGAAATTTTGTTGAGACGCGTGGGACCGCCGCGTCACGGTGTAATATTTTGATTATAAAAAGTGAATTTAAAATATATAAACCGTATGGTTGTTTTGAGTGCGCCAACGCATCCGGAAGGGTCGAGATAGTCAGAAAACACTAGTCGGGGGTGTAGTTTGGATTCCGGGGTATTTTTAGGCCATACCGGCAACTTAAAGGGTATTTTGGTAATTTTACATTTTGAGGAATTAAAAGTGACCAAAATTGGGAGTTTTAATCTGATGTGGATTTAACCCACTAAACCCACTATCCAACCCACTTTAACCCTTTAAGCTACGGAGGTTATCAATTAGGTTTCCAAGTTCCCCAAAACAAACCCTAGCCACCTTAAGCCACCATTGAAGAAGGAGCTTGGAAGAGAGGAAATTCTGCAGAAAAACTCCATCAAACCTACACCAAAAATCAGAAATCGAACCAAGGCAAGTGACTTTATCCCATTTAATTTCAGATAATGTCTTTTCCATGTTAGAAATTGAAGAATATCAATTGTTCTTGAAAGATAATGAAAACCCATGTTAATTGAACTTAGAACTTGAAATCTTGAGGAGGATTTGCATGTAGAATGATAGGTAGATGTTCCTACTGATGACATTTATGATTGGGTGAAATATAAAACGGATTTTATTGGGTTAATTCATGATTCAAAAGTTAGGGTTCATGTTCTTGAAATAATTGGGGAAAAAGTGTAGAGATTTATATTTTGATTGATGTTAGAGAGATTTAATCCTTGAAAACATGTTAGTAGATGACTTGAATATGTTTAGGATGAATTAGAGACCCTAAAACGTTGTTGGGATGAACTTTGGAAGAGATTAGAAGTGATAAAAATGGATGAAAATGAATTGGGGAAAATCTGGGCCGAAATTGGTCAGTCGTTAGAAGCAATCCCTAGGTCGTTCGAACGAACTCGTTCGAACGAGCTTCTAACGAGTTGACCAGTCGCTACTAACGAGAAGGGATTTCGTTCGATATCTCATTCGAACGAGATATCGTTAGAAGGTACAGTTCGTTCGAATGAACTGGAATCTCGTTCGAACAGCCTCGTTCGAACGAGACTTCTAACGAGTTGACAGAGGAATCTCGTTTGAACAGTCTCGTTCAAACGAGACTTCTAACGAGTTGACAGTTTGGTCCTTTTTGGACTGTTTTGATTTTTGGAGTCCCGTAAACTTTTTCGAGGATATAGATAACCTTCCTTTGATGATGTAAGGATAGATTTGAGACTTTTGGGTTATTAAGAGGAGTAAACTATATACGCGAGTTATATTAAATGGACGGTTTGGGTTGAGACGTGAGTGTCTACTACGACGTGAGAATGAATTATGGCGCGTATAATTATAAACCGGAATAGTATAAATTGTGATAATTATAAGTTAGTACGAGAATGCGATATGTACTACGATTAAACTACGGGATTACTAAGACGTGTGTTTACTTAGTATTGGTATATGATTTGTGTGTATGACATACCTACCATACTTGCTATCACGGGAGGTTTGCGTTCGCTTAAGGCCCTCTAATCCTTGTGTTGCCCGGATTTAGACTGGTACCTCGATGAACATAGGTCATAGAAAGACTTATTGGGATATTAGTAAGTCCGCTGATCGTGGGAGCGTAGGTATGTGCGTGACCCATGTGATGTGACTGTGTTCGCCTCCATTATTTGTGATGTTGTTATCTGTGAACTATTCCTGAGAGATTCGGAATATGTAATCCTTATGTGCGTGATGTACCGGGATGGATAGCAGAGTATGTGTGCACCACAGCTTAGTTCTCGGGGTGCTTGTATTGTATATTTATGATGTGAATAATATACACTTAATTAATGAGAACCTTCATGTTAATGTTGCGAATATAATTACGGTATTGTTTTGAGAAATATAACGAGTTAACTTACAGTGATATATATTGTATATTGAGCATCTGAGTTTACGTTAAACCCCTACTTAATTACGAGCGTTATAATGTTAATAGAACCGAGTAATATGGGTAGGACCTATGATAGTCTAGCTAGAGATGATGTCAGTTAGCTAGCGGTTTGCGTCGTTATCGATGGGTACTTACGTTAGGAGTGCACAGTTAGACGAGAGGTGAGAATATCATGTGAGTGCACGTCCTAACATGTACTTTGTATTTAATGTTTTAAATGTTTTTAAAGCACTTGCAGGTTTTTAAAATATAACTCCACATTCGAGCTCTGACCCGTTTGCTTTTCAAATCTTTTTCTTGTAAAACCATTTTAGGTGCCCAGCCACAAGAACACCAAGCATAGGATACTCATTCAGGAGACGAACTGTAGCTGTTTGTGGAAGTTACAGGGATTTGCTTGTAGACGCTTCTATCTTTTGGATTCCAGAGTCACTATCTATCAGTTGTAGGGCATGTTGCCCATTTCTATTTAGAGACATCTTTTACATTTCAGTTTTGTTTCAGACTTTGGCATGTATTATTTCAGTATTCAGTTTAGTTGTTTCAGTTGTGGGTTTGTAGTGAGGAGTTTTCCTCCAGATTTTATTTACATTATGTGATGGTTATTCGTTTTACTTCAGTATGGTGAATGGTGTTACTTATTTCTTCATTACACTTGTTGCATGTTAATCAGACTTTAATTAAAATTTGGCAACTTACTTTTTAAATACTAGGTGGTTAGTAAAATTAAAATGTTTTCGTCAGTGATGCTATTAACTGAGCCAACTTGGCATTTTGAATTAATTTAATAAAGGAGTAGCTACCCGGTATTTAATTAGTCGGGGTGTCACAAAGATATAGTACAAAAATTGAGTGATGGGGAGCTAGAAATGTTGATATTGAGGGAAAATCTTGAAAAATCAGAAGTGAAAAAACTGAACATGTACTTTTCATTAATTTTCTAATGGAAACCATCATTATTCTATAAAGTACAAGCAACTATTTTATAAAGTAAACCTGATTCTATCAAAATACACACAGTATTTAAATGAAAGTACACGTGTTTTATATATGTAGAATAATGATGTTTTAAGAAAATACACGTTGTTTTATAAAGTACAGGCAGTTATTCATGTTGTTCTTCATCATTTGTTTCATTTATTTGGATTTTTATTCCATGTTCTTTGACATTATGTTTATCAAATAATGCTTAATATCTAACACTATTTTTTTTATATACGAGGAAAACACTAATAATGTTCTCATGGACAAAATTTTTACCATGAGGAAAAATCTTGAAGATTCACAAGTGAAAAACAATGAACAAGTACTTTTGATTAATTTTTAAATATAAAACATCATTATTCTATAAAGTATAAACAATTATTTTATAAAGTACACGCATTTTTATCGGACATGATCTTTTTTATAAAGTATAAGCCGTTATTTTACAAAGTACATGTGTTTTTATCAAAATACACACAGCATTTAAATGAAAGTACAAGCATTTTATATTATAGAATAATGATGTTTTAAGAAAATACACGTAATTTTTATAAGGTACAGGCAGTTAATCATGTTCTTTGACATTATGTTTATAAAAAAAAAGCTTAGAATCTAACATTTCTTTTCTTATATATCAGGAAAACACAAATAAAAAATTCATAGACGAAATTTCGGAGTTGAATATTGTACAAGCATTATTGTAAAAGAGAATCCATGAGAGACAAGATAGAAAAGCAAAAAAAGTTGATGACTTTGTTTATAATGGTGAAATAAAGACACTATAAGCCACCTACAAAGGGCTTATATATAAAGAAACACCCGATAAAAAGGTCCTGCTACTATAAGACAGAAGAATAAAAAATCCTTCAATGAAACCAAGAAGACTCGCCCAATTAAAATCCAAAAGCTGACAAAACCAAGAAGTGGCGAGCTAACAATAGCCCAAAAATATAAAGAAAATCACTTCAAGCTTCTAGAAGTCAATTAATACAAATACCTCAATGAAGCTGTGAAGAATAAAATTGAAGAGTTTATTCAAAAGGCTGAACTAGGATAAATTGTATTCTTTGATGATACTGCACTTCACTTTTTTTTGCATAAGAATAAAGTTATTCTTATTATACAATCGCTATTGCATATATTAATATGCAAGGAATTTATTGACGAAGGGCTGGGTTCATATGTCACATGGGAAGATTTTTTTGAAGTCCTCAAGAATCAAGAAATATCAAGCCATGTATGTAAATCAAATATTAGATATTTGTTAAATTTTAACATTATTATATCCTCACCATTTTAAATGTGTGAAATAGATAATAATCGCCTTCAGTGAAGTATTTCGGAAAAAAATTCAAAGGAAGGGCTCTCTGCCTCACACATTTTTCTGATTATTCTTGGGTAAGGAAACTTAAATCGAAAGCTTCGGGCATCATAATCACATGAATACTGTAATTTTTTTACTAACACAATGTCTATAAAATTTTTTAGAAAGAAGCTTATAGAAAAAATGAAGTCAATAAGAAGGGCGAGTTATACAAAGATTTATTTCAATACTTGGGCAGATGTAATAATTTGTTCATTGTACTAAGACGTGACATAGGACATTTCACATTACTTACGGTATATAAATAACAAAATAAAGTCATCCATATGGATTTTTATCTACCGGATGACAAGGAAGAAAACACATCATACTTCGATGATGCAAAAAAAATGGTTACAACTTAAACTTAGTTATATTACCGTTCATGATGTGTACTTTGAATTAGTTGCAAATAATCACCCAGAGTATCAAAGTAAAACCTTAGTATTATAAAATTCACGTGAAATACACAAATATATGCATGTGTACTTTAATATTATGCATCTACTTTGCACTATTTAATATACATATACTTTTTATATGTATACACTCACTATTTCTCATATTAACAACATTTTTCTTCCAAAAAACACTGTACGTACTGAAAACTGAAGCAAAAATAATGAAAGAAAGGGGTTCGTAACTCAGAGAATGGTAGATGAAGGTACACCAATTAAATTTACAATTGATGATGATCCATTAACATCACATGAAAAAAGAACATTAGATTTCTGGCTGAAAATCGATGTCAAATTTAACTTAATAAGAGCTCATGAATGCCTTAAGCAATATAATGCACTACACCAAATCCTGCGTATGGTCATGGCTCAAAGGTTACAGATTTGGGCCATGATCAGCTGTTCACGGCTTTCGGATGTAACCACATCAAACATTGTCGTGACCAAGTCCATGACCCAGTGTCATAGATCCTCTTGAAGGTGGGCACGATCGATGTTTGTTACTACTATGGGTCACAAACCATATCTGTGACATATGTGTGAGCATTATGGCATCAAATTCCCGCCAAAGTTTCCTTCAAGATGGTCGCAGATGTGGTCACGGTCCATGTCTATGACCTCCAAACAAAATACACACTGCACTGGTCATGGATTTGGGTCGTGACTATCCCAATTTAGGAGTCATGGCTTTGGGTCGTGAGGATGTTCTTGTTTCTAGGCTGACGTGTTAAATTTTGAAGGGGTAATGGCATATGGTCATAGCTTAGGGACCGTGACCAGTGTCTTTATACTAAAGACCCAAACAAATTTTCATATTTCCCTCGAAAATTTCCAAATCCTTCAACTTTCTATCTCTTCGGTGATTTAGGCGATTTCCAAACCCTAACATTTCAATCTCAAGTTTTTCAATCTTAATATCAAAGGTAACACTTAAACCCTAATTTTTTGTATTCGAGTATTTGTGCATTTGTATATATGTGTTTATTTTTGTGTGTATGTGTGTGTATATATATATATATATATATATACGTGTGTGTGTGTGTGTGTGTGTGTGTGTGTGTGTGTGTGCATTGTGTGTGTATGTGCGTATACTATATATGTGGGTTGTATTATGTATGTGTGTGTATTATGTACGTGTAAGAGACAATTTTTTTAAAAAAAGGAAAAATTAGGTATATATAATTATTTGAGTAAAAATTAAAATAAATGCGAAAGTAGGTATATACACATGTTTTATATATATATATATTGTGTGTGTGTGTGTACTGTGTGTGTATGTGTGTGTAAGGGATAATTCTTTAAAAAAATATAAAAGTAGGTATTATAAATATTTGGTTTATTAGAATTTTATATATGCATGGTTTGATATGATATTATTTTTTGGGGATAATTATTAACATAATATTTGTACATACTGTGTATGTTTACTGAGTGTTGTCATTTTGAAATCTTAGCATGGAAATATAGTAACCATAATCGTCTTCAATCTATCCACATAAGCATGGAACAAATCATACGGTTCAATTTGGTGTCTTATACAGAGAGTTGTTGTTTGGATTTCATATTGGTGAGATCCAACATGCACACGATTCGTGTCATCGTACATAATAACTAAAAATTAAATAGCAGAGTACTCTTAGGTCCCTCGGAAACAAATTTTGAACACTAAAGGATTTTGACAAATTTTAAACACTTAGGTCCACTAGTTCTCTTCTTGTTGAAGTCCACACTAGTGTCATAACAAGTGGACCTAATAGTAAATTATCCTTAAATATTTAAAAATGGTCCATAACCCTTCGTTTGGTTCGGGATTTGGGTCGTGACCCATGAAATGGTCACCCTGAAATGGTCATGACCCTTGACCGTGACCCACAGTCCTGGTCAGGGACTTTGGCCGTGACGATTCGCCTAAGATGGTGTAGTGATGGGTAAGTAAAAACTTCATTTCCATAAATTACTAATTTTTATATTTGCAACAAATTTCATCCATGTCATACTAATTTGTATATTTCTTTTATTTTAATTTCAAGGTTGACCGCGGGGTCTTCTGTATCTACTACATTGAACAAATTAGCAGAAATAAGGAACTAAAAAAATCTTTTCAAGTCCCTGAAATGCTATAACACAGAGCATATATACCAAGAAAAATTCTATTTTCAGAATATTTCTTCCACAAAATGGACATTTTGTAAATTGATGCAAACATATACCATATTTGTAATTTTTTTTATTTTTTATTGGTTATTGTTCCTTATATGTATTACTCCAAAATGGTTCCACTAGTGCGGATCATAACCATATAGGATATGACCTTGGAAAATTCAAGTTATTGTCCTTTATACTAAGTTATTAAGAGAGATAATGAGCTAGAATTGCTCTCAACGACTCAAACTCTTAATGAAGGACAAGCTCAACAGGTACCTGAGGTAAATTTTAAAATTGAAAACATCATTATTCTATAGTGTACACACACTTTTTTTATAAAGTGCACACACTTTTATATAGGATATGATCTTTTTTATAAAGTACACGCATATATTTTATAAAGTGGCACCTACTGTGAGTGATGTAGAGGCATCTCTCTAGGCACAACTTGTAGGTCCTCCCTTGACTTATGCGGAGATGACCATACAGGTACCATGTATTTCTTATATAACAATATCTATTTATGCGCACCCCTTTGCTTATACATCATCTAATCCCTCTTGCTTTCAGGTAGCGTAGCTAAAGTCCCCTTGTCCGAGGGGCCTGTTTTGAGTTCTACAGGAATGAGTTCTCAGGTACATATTTTTCCACACCTGTTTGTTATACATGTCATTCTTTACTTTTTATATGCTTGATAACTTTAAAGCTTTTTCTAACATATTTGTAGTTATGGTACCTATGACACCCCGCCTAATTAAATACCGGGTGATCAGTCCTTTATTAAATTAAAATTAAGGTGACGGTTGGTTCATTCTTAGCATCACTGTCGTAAAAATAACTTTACCAATTTAACACCCTAAATAATTAAGCTAAGTGACAAAACCATTTTAGACATTACTTTCCAAATTTTATTTATATAAACCAACATTTAAACTGGACATCATTCATAGATAAAGAATCACACAACAACTATCCTGGAATATATAAATCCAAATAACCAAACATTCATTTAATTGAATCCAACATTTAATACTTAAATGAAAAACATCCTGACAATACTAATCCCAAAGTGAAAATACTGGAAATAAATGGATTACAATATCCAATAAAACAACTGAATAATGGAAAGGGCGACACATGCCCAACTGAAATAACAGTGCTAGAAGAGGAATCAAGAAGTGAGGTCGTCTAAGCAAGAGGCCTGCAACTCTCACCTAAGCTGCAGCGCATTCCTTCCAAAGGATCCTATGCAATACGCCCCTATGGCTGGGCACCTGTAATATATACATATATATACAAGAGGGAAAAGAAAATGGAAACGAGTCAGAGCCCGATTGTAAAAACGATTTAAAATTTGTTTAGCAAGTATTTAAAATGTTTACTTGCCAATGCAACAACATATTAGTGCGACACTCCCTTGAGAAATTATCATCTCTCTTCTAATGTGAATACCTATCGCACTAACCTTCCCAACGGTTAAACTTGTCTTATCTTAGGTTACTCGTAAGATTTAAACTGGCAATTCAACTGTTTAAGAAGTAAATTTAATTTAATAACAAAGCTCTCAGTTTAACGTTATTTTCTAATAAAGTTTTCCAATATCACATTACATTTTTCAAACAAGTATTTCCAAATTGAAATCATTTATCATCTCTTACTTACTATAAACACAGGAGGTAGTTCTCAAATTTCAGAATTTAAATATATATATTAAATACTCATATAATATATATATTCTAACAGCACCCTACATAAAAATTATGGTGCGGGCATACTCTGCTATCCTGTCCCCGTATCACTCGTACTAAGGGAAATACAAGTTCGGAAGCATTCTCGAACTGTATTAACATAAACACAAACAACAATGAGGCGAAGCATAGAGTCCCAGTCTCTAAGAGGTCAGCACATGCCCCCACGTCTCTTAGGCCGTCTGACTATCGATCTGATTAGCCTGTACCAAAGGATCTCTATCTTCTAGGGTACAAGTCAATATCCCCCATAAAGGTCCCATTGAGATAAGATTGTCCCAGTGCAGTAACATCAGGGATAGGAAGTAGCGCGGGAATGGTTTTTACACATTTATAATATATGCACAATCACATAGTCATATATATACAACACTTATTCACATTTCTCAATTTGGTGTACCCACAACCTATAATTATATCTTCTTGTTGTGAAGACATTTTACTCACTTATCCCGTATAACGGACTCATATCGTTTATTACGGTTATCTCCCTCTCGTGATCTTTAAAGTAACCTCACCGTACCAAATACTTAAATCGTCCCACCTACACAACCTCAAAAATTTTGTACTAATCTGAATTCCTCGAATACTGGTTTTCCTCACTCAAATTAATCGATTTCTAAAATAGTGGTAAAATAGGAATTTCCCTAAAAATTGAAAATCTCGCTCGAACCAGAATGGTTCTCACTCGAACGACTTCCACGTGTGGCTGGAACTACTTCGAGCAACTTGTCCATCTCGCTCGAACGACTTTGCGCGACATTGCGCGAACTGCACTGTTTTGTCTTCAACCTTTGGTAGATTCGTTTTTCACCATTTTTAAGCCTAAAAACCTCTATAGTTTAATCCCCAAACGTCTCCTCTTCAATCCCAATCAATAATATCATGATTATGTAACATTAATAACTTCATAGAATCATTAATTCATCAAAAATCATTTAGATTACATGAAATCCCCAAATTAATTCGTAAGAACCCTAATTCCCAAATTTTCAATTAAAGAACCTAATCAACATCAATTAGTTCATCCATATTAATTCCAAATTTTGTAATACAACCTCTACATATGATCAAGGTTCAAGCTACACAGATTCTCCTTACAACACATGCGATTTCTTCTTCCAAAACATATAATTTTTCAATCAAAATACGAAATTTTTATTCCTAGACTAACATAAGAGGAACATTAACTAGAATTCAGCAAGATAAATACTTGCCTGTAGATTTCAGGGTTCTGATTTGTGGACGAATTTGGAGTTGTTGCGTTCCCCGTCGCACGATCTATGCGTTGGTGGTGGTGGCAGTGCAACCGGATGAATTTTTGGCCTTGGATTGCTTGGAAAGCTTTCTACCTTCCTCTTTAATGGCCGTTCTAAGGTTGTGAGTCTGCTAACCCTAAAAGACAATTCCAAATGGCTGATATAACCTAATAAATTTCGTGGGTTTAATTACCCAAAAATGCAAAATGTCCAAAATGTCCTCTCGGGGTGCTAAATAGGCCTAAAAACGCCCCGAGACCCAAACTAAACCACTGGGTACATTTTTCTGACTATCTCGACCCTTCCGGACACTCTGGCTCACTCAAAACGACCATACGAGCGACTTATAATTTATTCACTTTTATTAATCAATATTTAGTCCCGACGCGACACGGGCGCGTCCCGACTTAAATTTCCAAAATTGTCATTTTATTCACTCGTGACATTTAATAGTACCAATATTATATTACTTTACTCATTCGTAATATTCAACAAGTTTCCAATGATTACTAACTCTCGTCACGTTAGTAATTAAAAATATTTAATTTCCGGATTTATATTAAATTAATAACTCACATTAAATTTAATAAATCCCCAAATTTAGAAAGCATAAAAATACGGAGTATTACATACTTCCCCCCTAATAACGAAATTTCGTCCTGAAATTCGAAAAATAAGGCGAGTTAGTAATTAAAAATATTTAATTTCCGGATTTATATTAAATTAATAACTCACATTAAATTTAATAAATCCCCAAATTTAGAAAGCATAAAAATATGGGGTATTACATACTTCCCCCCTAATAACGGAATTTCATCCCGAAATTTGAAAAATAAGGCATACCTGTAAGAATAAATCTGGGTATTTCTCGCGCAAATCTGCCTTGTGCTCCCAGGTGGATTCCTCCACATTATGATGCTCCCACTGGACCCGTTACAAGTGGAACTACCTTCGACCTCAATCTCCTCTCTCTATGGTCTAGGATAGCCACTGGTCTCTCCTCGTAAGAGATGTCAGGCTGTAAGTCTATCTCATCTATGGCGATGTGGGTGTGAGCCATGTCATCCTGAAGGTATCGTCTTAATGACGAGATGTGGAATACATCGTGAATGCGATGTAAATGCTCTGGGAGTCCCAATCTGTATGCCACCGGCCCAATCCTCTCGATAATGGGAAATGGTCACACGTACCTCGGGGCTAATTTCCCTTTCTTCCCGAACCTCATCACTCCTTTCATAGGAGATACACGTAGTAACACTTGGTCCCCCCACGTTAAACTCTCGGAATAATCATTTCGCATCGGCGTAGCTTTTCTGCATGTCCTGTGCTACTCGAATGCGACTCCTGATAATCTCAATCCTCGCGAAGGTTTCCTGAATCACCTCTGGTCCTAGCAACTTGTTATCCCCCACCTCTAGCCAACAAGTTAGGGAAGGACAAGGCCTTCCATACAGAGCCTCGAATGGATCCATGCCAATCGTGAACTGATAAGAGTTATTATAAGCGAACTCTACCAGTGGTAGATGTGGCTCCCAACCTCCTCCAAAATCAAGAACACACATGCGTAGCATATCCTCCAACATCTGATTAGTACGCTCTGTCTGTCCATCTGTCTGTGAGTGATAAGTTGAACTCAACCTCAACTCTGTACCCATAGCCTCCTGAAAACTCTCCCAAAAATGTAACACAAAAATCTTGTCTCTATCTGACACAATATTCAGGGGCACCCCATGCAATCTGATAATCTCAGTAATGAACAACTGAGCATACTGACCCATGGTATAGTCTGTTCGCACCGGCAGAAAGTGAGACACCTTGGTCAAACGGTCCATAATCACCCAGATGGAGTCGTGGCCCCGCTGTGATGTAGGCAACCCTGTAATAAAATCCATGGAAATACTCTCCCACTTCCACGCGGGTATTTCCAATGGCTGAAGTAACCCTGATGGTTTCTGATGGTCCACCTTTACTAGCTGGCAGGTAGAACACTTGGATACAAACTCAGCAATATCCTTTTTCATCCCACTCCACCAGTATTGCTACCTCATATCCTGGTACATCTTATCTCCCCCAGGATGTACTGCGAATCGAGACCTGTGGGACTGGGTCATCACTGCATGACGTAAGTATGCTCCTTCTGGAACCACTAATCTCCCATTAAACCTCAAACCCCCATCAGAACTAACAGAATAGGACACAGCACCCTCGGCTAAAAGTCGTACAATCTTCTCCTGGCAAAATGGGTCTGCGGTCTGTGCCTGTATCACCCTTATAATAATCTCGGGTGTCACTGTCATGACAGATATGAAGTAACGAGCTACTGCGTCCTAGTGACCCAGCTCTTTCCACTTTGCTTTCCAGACGTCCGCTACATCGTCTACCGGTCTACGGCTCAATGCATCAGCAACTACGTTGGCCTTCCCCGGATGGTACTGTATGTCAAACTGATAGTCCTTCACAAACTCTAACCACTTGCGCTGACGCATATTCAGTTCTCGCTGAGTGAACAGGTACTGTAGTGATTTGTGGTCTGTGAACAAGCAGAATTTCTCTCCCAATAAATAGTGCCTCCAAATTCTCAATGCAAAAACGACCGCTGCTAACTCTAGGTCGTGAGTGGGGTAGTTCTTCTCGTGCGGCTTAAGCTTGCAGGAGGCAAAAGCTATAGCCTTCTCCTCTTGCTGAAGTACTCCCCCAAGTCCTCGTAAGGAAGCATCGGTGTAAACCGAGTACTCCACGCCCGGCTTAGGTAAAGCAAGGACCGGTGCTGAAGTAAGCTTATCTTTCATCTCGTCGAAAGCCAATTGGCAAGCATCATCCCAAACATATGGAACCCCTTTACGAGTCAGGTTCGTCAATGGCCCCGCTATTTTGGAGAACCCCCGAATGAATCTCCTGTAGTATCCCGCTAATCCCAAGAAACTACGCACTTCCGTCGGTGTCGTGGGCTGTCCCCACTCCCTCACCGCTGACACTTTACTCGGGTCAACTGCTATCCCTTGTTCAGAAACAACATGCCCCAAGAATTGTACTTCCCGCAACCAGAACCCGCCTTTCTCATACTTATCATACAGCTTATGCTCTCTTAGATTCTGAAGAACCTGCCTCAAGTGCTCGGCATGCTCCTCCTCGGAGTGTGAATATGTCAAAATGTCATCTATGAAGACGATGACAAACTGATCCAAGAACTCTCTGAACACTCGGTTCATTAAGTCCATGAATACGGCTGGAGCATTTGTGAGTCCAAATGGCATCACTCTGAACTCATAGGACCCATACCTCATCAAGAAAGCAGTCTTTGAAACATCTTGCTCCCTAATACGTAGCTGATGGTACCTTGACCTCAGATCTATCTTCGAAAAGAAAGTTGCTCCCCTCAGCTGGTCGAACAGATCATCGATTCGAGGCAACGGATACTTGTTTCGTATCGTGACCTTGTTCAGCTCTCGGTAGTCCACACATAGCCTCAGTGAACCATCTCTCTTTTTCACAAACAAAACTACACTACACCAAAATGAACAAATTGTCACCTTTCAGTCGGTCACCCTTGTCAAGGTCATTGATCGTGACAAAAAACACGCGTTTTATGTCACGGTCATTGACCTTGACACGACCGTGACAAAGAATTGTCACGATCATTGATCGTGACAAGGCCGTGACAAATTTACTTGTCACGGGCTTGTCACGGTCAATGACCGTGACAATTCTTTAAATACTTGTCACGGTCAATGACCTTGACACGACCGTGACAATGTTTGCAGCAAGAACCCTATACCCCTTCTTTTTTCCCTACCGCCGTTCCCTCCCTCTCTCTCTCTCTCGACGCTGCTCTCTCTCTCTCTCTCTCTCTTCCATTTATATATATGTTTGTGTGTATATATATGTGTGTATGTGTGTATATATATGTGTGTATGTGTGTATATATATGTAAATAATATCCAAAAATAATATCCAAAAATGTAAATGTAAATAATATCCAAAAATAATATTAAAAAATGTAAATGTAAATAATATCCAAAAATATTGGATAACAATTTATTTTCATTCAAAATAAATAATTGATAATACTTGGATAATAATTGGATAATAATTGATATTTTCATTCAAAATAAATATTTCATTCAAAAATATTGGATAATAATTGATATTTTCATTTAAATTGATAATAATTTTATTCATGAAATTAATTCAATTAGGTAAAACCCTAGATAATTTTTTAACAGAATTTGATAATATTATATAAAGTTTAGTAAATTCACAAAATGTTGCCAATTGTATGTTTTTAGGAATATCATTCGTTACTTTCGTGCCCAACTATGTAGAATCCATACACATGCATGTTGTTAGAAAGTCTTAAATTTAATTATCACTTTAATTTGTAGAATCTTTGTACTTGGTTGGATTTATCCCTTTATGATAATGAAATTTATGCTCCAATTATAATTATCTCATGTCATAATTTTATTGATAAACAATAAATGTAGTTGTCACGGTCGTGGTGGGGGAAGGGGGTGGTGGTGGGGTGGTGGTGGTGGTGGTGTGTGTGTGTGTGCGTGGCCGGGGGGGGGGGGGAGGGGGAGGGGGTATGTGTATATGTGTGTGCATGGTGGTGTGTGGTGGGGGAGGGGGTAGTGGGGGTGTGGTGTGGTGGGGGTGGGGTGTGGTGGGGGGTGGGGGTGGAATTTTCTAACTAAAAATATGATAATATTTTGTTATAATTTGTTAAAACTCAGTCATCCCATTAATATGAATGCAAGGTTAGTGATAGTTAGAATTATGTAAATGTTAGAAAAGTTCTAGAATTCATATGTTAAATTTAACTATACAATTAAAATACCCCAATTGTCACGGTCGTGGTGGGGGTGGGGTGGTGGGGGTGGGGTGTGTGTGTGTGTGTGCGTAGGTGTGTGCGTGGCGGGGGGAGGGGGGCAAGGGGTGTGGTGGGGGTGGGGGTGGGGGGTGGGGGGGTGTGGAGGGGAAATTTTAACAATTGTATATCTTTAATTAAGAAATTGTATAGCTTTAATTGTAATTTTAATTGTATAGTTTTAGATGAAAGTAAATTAATAATTAGTGCCAATTTCATATGAAAGTAGGATTGTCCCTCATTGTAAATTACTAAATTAATAATTGGATACTTTAATTGTTAGTTTAATTGATGAAATGTTGGGTTGGTTAGTTTTAAAAGTGGCATGACGTGTGCGTGTGTGTGGTGGGGGTGGGGTGGGGTAGGGGTGTGTGTATGTGTACTATTAACATTTTTTTTATCTGTACTAATAACATTTTTTTACAGCAAAAATATCTCCTTCAGATATTAAGGCGAAGATGATGATGCTGTTTATGATGATGTCGTCTGGGCTCGGTGGTAGCGGAGGCGACGAGGGCTCCTCCGCCCCTAGGCTCCTCAAATATGGAAAATTTGGGATTACCGTCGAGAACAAGTCGGAGCTATTAGCGAGATCCCTCGAGCTGCTAAAGACGGTCATCGGCCCGGGGTTTATGAGTTGGAAGGAAGTGCCATATGAGCTCAAGTTAGCTGTTTGGGCGGCCCTACAGGTAATATATTTATATTTATATTTATATGAATATTTCTATTTTAATTTCAATTTCAATTTCAATTTCAATTTCAATTTCAATTTCAATTTCAATTTCAATTTCAATTTCATATCTATCTTTATATTTATATTTATTCGCAACTAACATTGTATTTGTTGGACAGGAACAATTCAACTTGGATCCAAAGCTACGCGATTCCGTCTTGGAGTAGTTGAGGGAGCAACACAAGACGTGGAAGAAAAATATGCGGACACGGTACTTTGGAAAAACACGAGAGTCCATTATACAATGGCGCGGATCCGTCCCGCCCAAGGAGCCGATCTCATTGGCACAATGGGAAAAGTTCATTGACAATGTGATCGAGGATCGACAATTGGCATCTCGCCAATCGGGGAGGGAAAATCGGGCAAAAAAGACGGACGTGCACTACTCCGACCGGACCTCTTACGCCGAGGTGGAGCACAGGATGCAGGTAAGATTTAATTTATCTATAACTACAGAAATATATTATTCTTCATTATTTTACTTTGCGGGGTCGATACTAATTTTACTTTACTTTATTTTATTTCAGGGGGTAGGGAGTGGGCCAGGGGGTAAGCCACATAGGCTCGATACTTATATGGCTCTTCGGACGAAGAAGGGGAAGGACAAGGAGGTGTCCCCGAGCGTCGCGGCCACGATTGTAAGTAATCCGATAATAATTAATTTTTGTTAATTACGTTATAATTTTTTAGTTTACTTATTTTACTAATCATGTGCTTTTTGTCGTTTCAGGCAAAGCTTAAGGAAGTGCATGAGTCGCAGTCTGATGCCGACAAGGCATCTTTGTCCACAGACGCACTCAGCCAAGTGCTTGTAGTAACATTATTTTTAAGTTTGTCGTGTGGCCTACTCACCTCCTCAGTTTTACCCAAGACACGTAGTAACATTATTTTTAAGTTTGTCCATTTTAATTATATTTGGATTATATCGTCATGTATATTATTTCTATTTTGAATATTTGGATTATATCATCATGAATATATATTTGCATTATCTTTAGTTTGTTTGAATATATGATGTTTGGAACAGGTACAACGTTACTATAACAGGTACAAATATACTGCTGGGAAGTGGCAGTGGCCATACTGCCCCGCATATTTTTTTTAAATTCTGCCCAGAATTGTCACGGTCATTGATCGTGACACGTCCTTGACAAATCTTGTCACGGACTTGTCACGGTCATTGACAGTGACAATTTTTTTTAAAAAGGGTCACGGCTTTGTCACGGTTATAAACCTTGATTAACGTGTCACGATCATTGACCGCGACATGACAGTGACATAAAACGCGAGTTTTGTGTCAAGGTCAATGACCGTGACACGACCGTGACAAAAAAAGCTGTCTCGCCTCAAAATGTCATGGTCATTGACCTTGACAATTCGGCAGATTTGGTGTAGTGCTAGAGAGCCCCAAGGTGAGGTACTCCTGCGAATGAAGCCCTAACCTAACAGCTACTCTATCTGATCTCGTAACTCTCGCATCTCTGCTGGAGCCATACAATATGGAGCCCACGCTATAGGTCGAGTATCTGGTAATAAATCTATGACAAAGTCTATCTCACGACTAGGGGGTAGGCCTGGTATCTCCTGAAATACATCAGAATACTCACGAACAACTGGGATCGAGTCTAAGGGAATCACAACCTCCTTAGAGGTATCCTCCTCTATGTAATACAAATGAGTGGTCGAGCCTCCCTCTGGGCGAGGCATCGCCACTACAAACATCTCTTGCCCCGGTATAGCAAAGACAATACTCCCACCGAAATAATCTACCATGGCTCTGTAAGCTGCGAGCCAATCCATATCGATAATAACGTCTTGCCCATGCATATCTAAGACTAACATGTCTTCTGGTACTACCAAACTACCAATCTATACCCCCACACCCCGGTATATAAAGAAAATAAGCGAACCATTTCCCAGTGGTGAGTCTACACATGTTACAGTGCTCTCTGTTGTGGTTAATAACCCTAAGGCCTTCGTAAAAGGGGTAGCTATAAAATAGTGTGTCGCCCCAGTATCAAATAAAACCCGACCCATAGTACAATGGATAGGAAACATACCCTCAATCGCGGGTGGTGCCTGTGGAGCTGCTGCCTGGTGGACGTTATAGACACGTCCGTACTGTAACGGCCCCTGCGCACTGGAGAGGCTGGAATGGCCGGTAGGGCTGGTACCTGAGCTGGTACTGGAATGGCAGCTGGAAAAAATGGCTTATGTGGCTCATTATGGGCACCCTGCTGTTGTGGGACCCTATCTCCCTCTGGATAATCCTGGCGCTTATGGCCATTCTTGTCGCACACAAAGCATTGGCCTCTGAAATTTCCTCCCCTCTGACCCTGCTGACCACGAACCTGTCGGCCGCTACCGCCCCACCACTGGCCCTATTGGCCCTGATGAAAACGCAGTTTGCCCTGCTGCTGACCCTGCTGCTGGCGGTGTTGGCCTTGTTGGCCCTGCTGATTAGGCTGGCCCTGGTGACCTTGCCTATATCCCCCAAATCCCTACCGGGAATCACCTGATCGGAATCGCTTGGTAGGGTCCCCCTGATGGAAACTCTGCTCATGCTGACGAGTCTGTCCCTGAGATGTCGGTGTTCCACTAGTGACACTACCCCTATCATGCCCTGCTGGCTCGACTCTCCTACTCGTTTTCTTCCCAGCATATGGAAGCGGTGATCCTGGCAGTGTAGCAACGCAGCATTGAGTACATCAGGGAAAGTACTGAGAGACAGATTCCCTATAAGGTGCTGACGGATCCTCCAAGCTAACCCGTCCACAAACAACAGTATCTTCTTACCCTCAGTGGGTGCCTCATCTGGAACTATAGTGAGAAGTCTCGTGAACTCCTCCTCATACTCAGTAACAATAGAATTTTCCTGCTTCAAGTTCAGTAACTTCCGCCTCATCTCAGTTTGCATGGCGGGTGGAAAATACTTGCGGTCAAACTGCTCCTAGAATGACTGAATCGGAATAGTATCCCTCTCCTCCAAGGTGGTGGTGGACTCCAACCACTACAAAGCGACCCCCACTAGCTTAAAGGAAGCCAACAACTATTTCTGCACGTCCGTGCACTCATACATACGCAGATGCCTCTGGATATCTTTCTTCTATTGGCTGACGATAGTTATATCTGAACTACCCGAGAACTCAAGGGGATGCGCCTTTTGAAAGGCATCCCTAACCCTCTCCCATGCTGATGGAAGCTGTGCAGATACTGGCACCACTGCCTGAATCTAGGGTGGCGCCTACTGTACTACCGCTAACGCGACATTCACCGCCTGAGCAACAATAGCGGCTACCTCATTAGCATTCATCGTTCCCTGAGCCGGAGCTGCTGGCTGCTCGGCTTGGGCACGCCTATCCTTTGGTGCACGTCTCGGAGGCATCTGAAACGTGAAGAAATTTATTAGTCTACAATTATTATCAAATCTTAAATAGCTGAAGACGTAATCGTAAAAGCAAGAATAAAAAAATCCTAAAATAGGGCTCTATAACAAAAATGCTAAGCTGAAAGAGAAATAAGCCTTACAGATCCTAAGGACACTAGAACCTGATGCTCTGATACCACCTGTGACACCCCGCCTAATTAAATACCGGGTGATCAGTCCTTTATTAAATTAAAATCAAGGTAACGATTGGTTCATTCTTAGCATCACTAACGTAAAAATAACTTTACCAATTTAACACCCTAAATAATTAAGCTAAGTGCCAAAACCATTGCAGACATTACTTTCCAAGTTTTATTTATATAAACCAACATTTAAACTGGACATCATTCATAGATAAAGAATCACACAACAACTATCCTGGAATATATAAATCCAAATAACCAAACATTCAATTAATTGAATCCAACATTTAATACTTAAATGAAAAACATCCTGACAATACTAATCCCAAAGTGCAAATACTGGAAATAAATGGATTACAATATCCAATAAAACAACTTAATAATGGAAAGGGAGACACATGCCCAACTGAAATAATAGTGCTAGAAGAGGAATCAAGAAGTGAGGTCGTCTAAGCAAGAGGCCTGCAACTCCCACCTAAGCTGCAGCGCGTTCCTTCCAAAGGATCCTATGCAATACGCCCCTGTGTCCAGGCACCTGTAATATATACATATATATACAAGAGGGAAAAGAAAATGGAAACGGGTCAGAGCCCGACTGTAAAAACGATTTAAAATTTGTTTAGCAAGTATTTAAAATGTTTACTGACCAATGCAACAACATATTAGTGCGACATTCCCATGAGAAATTCTCATCTCTCTTCTAATGTGCACACCTATCGCACTAACCTTCCCAACGGTTAAACTTGTCTTATCTTAGGTTAATCGTAAAATTTAAACTGGCAATTCAACTGTTTAAGAAGTAAATTTCATTTAATAACAAAGCTCTCAGTTTAACGTTATTTTCTAATAAAGTTTTCCAATATCACATTATATTTTTCAAACAAGTATTTCCAAATTGAAATCATTTATCATCTCTTACTTACTATAAACACAGGAGGTAGTTCTCAAATTTTAGAATTTAAATATATATATTAAATACTCATTTAATATATATATATATATATATATTCTAACAGCACCCCACATAAAAATTATGGTGCGGGCATACTCTGCTATCCAGTCCCCGTATCACTCATACTAAGGGAAATACAAGTTCGGAAGCACTCTCGAACTGTATTAACGTAAACACAAACAACATTGAGGCAAAGCATAGAGTCCCAGTCTCTAAGAGGTTAGCACATCCCCCCACGTCTCTTAGGCCGTCTGACTATCGATTCGATTAGCCTGTACCAAAGGAACTCTATCTTCTAGGGTACAAGTCAATATCCCCCATAAAGGTCCCATCGAGATAAGACTGTCCCAGCGCGGTAACATCAGGGATAGGAAGTAGCGCGGGCATGGTTTTTACACATTTATAATATATGTGCAATCACATAGTCATAGATATACAACACTTATTCACATTTCTCAATTTGGTGTACCCACAACCTATAATTATAACTTCTTGTTCTAAAGACATTTTACTCACTTATCCCGTATAACGGACTCATACCGTTTATTACGGTTACCTCCCTCTCGTGATCTTTAAAGTAACCTCACCATCCCAAATACTTAAATCGCCACACCTACACAACCCCAAAAATTTTGTACTAATCTGAATTCCTCGAATACTAGTTTTCCTCACTCAAATTAACAGATTTCTAAAATATGGGTAAAAATAGGAATTTCCCTAAAAATTGGAAATCTCGCTCGAACCAGAATGGTTCTACCTCGAACGACTTCCATGTGTCGCTTGAACTACTTCGAGCGACTTTTCCATCTCGTTCGAACGACTTCGCGCGACATTGACATCTCGCTCGAACTACTTCGCGCGACATCGCGCGAACTGCACTGTTTCGTCTTCAACCTTTGGTAGATTCGTTTTTCACCATTTTAAGCCTAAAAACCTCTATAGTTTAATCCCAAACGTCTCCTCTTCAATCCCAAACAATAATATCATGATTATATAACATTAATAACTTCCTAGAATCATTCATTCATCAAAAATCAATTAGATTACATGAAATCCCCAAATTAATTCGTAAGAACCCTAATTCCCAAATTTTCAATTAAAGAACCTAATCAACATCAATTTGTTCATCCATATTAATTCCAAATTTCGTAATACAAACTCTACATATGATCAAGGTTCATGCTACATAGATTCTCCTTACAACACATGCGATTTCTTCTTCCAAAACATATAATTTTTCAATCAAAATACGAAATTTTTATTCCTAGGCTAACATGAGAGGAACATTAACTAGAATTCAGCAAGATAAATACTTGCCTGTAGATTTCAGGGTTCTAATTTGTGGACGAATTTGGTGTGGTTGTGTTCCCCATCGTGCGATCTACGCGTTGGTGGTGGTGGCGGTGCAACCGGATGAATTTTTGGCCTTGGATTGCTTGGAAAGCTTTCTACCTTCCTCTCTAATGGCCGTTCTAAGGTTGTGAGTCTTCTAACCCTAAAAGACCATTCCAAATGGCTGATATAACCTAATGAATTTCGTGGATTTAATTACCCAAAAATGCAAAATGTCAAAAATGCCCTCCCGGGGTGCTAAATAGGCCTAAAAACGCCCCGAGACCCAAACTAAACCCCCGGGTACAGTTTTTTGACTATCTGGACCCTTCCGGACACTTTGACGCACTCAAAACCACTATACGAGTGACTTATTATTTATTCACTTTTATTAATCAATATTTAGTCCTGACGCGACACGAGCGCGTTCCGACTTAAATTTCCAAAATTGTCATTTTATTCACTCGTGACATTTAATAGTACCAATATTATATTACTTTACTCATTAGTAATATTCAACAAGTTTCCAATGATTACTAACTCTCGTCACGTTAGTAATTAAAAATATTTAATTTCCGGATTTATATTAAATTAATAACTCACATTAAATTTAATAAATCCCCAAATTTAGAAAGCATAAAAATACGGGGTATTACATACTTCGCCCCTAATAACGGAATTTCATCCCGAAATTCAAAAAATAAGGCGAGTTAGTAATTAAAAATATTTAATTTCTGGATTTATATTAAATTAATAACTCACATTAAATTTAATAAATCCCCAAATTTAGAAAGCATAAAAATACGGGGTATTACAGTACCTTTATCTGCGGGACATATATTTAGGTCCTCAGATTAGCACTATGTCGGCTCCTATGCCTAAGGAGACTTTCGCCAACATCCTGAAGGAGACTGATCCGATATGTATGACTCTATTTTTTATTGACTTTCTTTTTCTATGCAAGATTTTACTAGCACTTCCCTAGTTTATCATCTTACAGGTCAGTGTTGCACCTATTCCTGCAGCTACAGGATCTCTGGCGGGTGTCTCAGACGAGACCTCATAGGTAAACACTTGGTCTACTTAGGCCTTTTGAACTTTCTTTTTCTATGCAAGCGCTTGCTGACACTAACCTATTTATTTATTTTCAGGTTAGCGTCGTATATGTTTCGATAGCTGTTGAAGATCTAAGGGAATTCGCTGTGAGAGAGGCACTATACTGTCATACCCTCATTTCCTTTTTATTTCCCCTTTCATCTTGCTTTTACTGTGCAAGTAGGCTCACCATCACACCCCTATTTCCTTATTTTTAGGTTAGTAAGGCTACCATCCCTAGTTTTTTGGGACATACTGTGAGTGTTATACTGCGCACTCCCCATGTATTAGACTGTCATACCTTGTTTACCTCAAACTTTTAAGTTAATACTTTTTCATTTTTTTAATAAAAAAAGTATTGATACTAACTCTGCCTGTCCTCTGTTAGGCTGGTATTCAGGGTCGCGTGGAACCTCTCGATTTGTCAACATATTGACCCCTATGGGCTTTGAGGTAAGACTTTACAGTCTTCATTTTGATTTGGGTATAATACTCAATCGTATATCCTTATTTGTTTATGACTTATCTTTTTTTCATTTCTCTTTTTACAGGATCCAATCAGTAAGCCTACCGAGGTAGAGCAGAGTTCTGAGGCTATTCGCTTAGATGCTTATGATTACTCCAGTAAAGATTCCTCTCTTCCTCTTTTTAACCTCGAGTCTCGAAATACGTATTATGATGATATTGAGGTCGAGGCTCCAGGGGCTTTTATGAGTTCATTATGGCACTCAGAACTTCTTTCAAGATTCTGAACTGACGAGCGAAAGGTGCTGGAGATGGTCCTGGAGCACCATCCTGAGAATTTTATGTCTCAGAGCATGCTCAACATTGACAGCCTCATGGTCCTCAATAAGAGGGCCTTTTACATCCACCTTTATGACTTCTTGTCCACTCCTCCTACTGATATTACCAGTATCATAACTTCATTGTCTCTTCAGGTTCTTCATGATCTCCAGTGCTTCTATCATTTCCAAATGGATTGGCTGAACAGTGTATTTCGTCGTTATTTCATCGTTTCCTTAGTTTCCTATTCAGGAAGATAATGAGACTCCATAGGTCTAGGCAGTACAGGGTTTAGCAGCATCAGGCTGTCAGAGGTTAAATTCAGTCACTCTAAGCTAAGCTAGCCAAGCTGAAGGCTGGTGACACCGAGGATGAGGCCAGGATGGCCGGGCTGGAGGAGCAATGCATTAAGGAGGTAGGTCCTTCTTACACAGACATACGCTCGCAGTAGGACTTGTTTTTTGTTTTGTCTAATGGAAGTTTGTCTTTTGTATATGCATTGTTTTGTATTTTCTTTTATCTCCGCATGTAAAGAATTTCTCATTTATTAATGACAATCCCCTTTGGCTTCTATTATGATGTTTATTATTTGCTTCTATATGTACATTGGTATCTGTTTACTATGACATGCTCTAATTTTTTTTTATGAGCATTTGGTCTATTTGAATTGCCCCGTATACTGTGGGGTACTTGCACAAATCCGAGCAAGTTATACTTGTTAGTGTGGCCTCATGTGATTGTGGGGTAATTTGCTATGCACATTCATCTTTCAGGGAATAACTGGGAGAGGGGGTTATCTTTTCTCCTTCCTTCAAATTTTGAATACAATTCACAAATGTAAATAAAGAAAATGACTATTTTCTTTAAAAAGTTTACCCTAGTATGCGAGGTCCTTGTTTTAAAATTTTCTTAGGAACCTTTTAATTTTGGAAAATAATAATTTTAGAGAGGGGGTAGACCCCCTTCTCCACATTTCTAAGAACTGGTCAAGTAAAGGTTTTTTCTTGTGAGGACAGAGGTTAGAACTTGTTCTCTAAGCTATAAATCTGTTATGAGATAATAATAAAAAAAATTCTATAGTTTTTTCTATTATTACAAGGAGGATAACCTCCTACCGGTCTGGTGACGAAACATTTATCTATTATGTCTGTAAGGAGTTTGTTCAATATACTTGTCCCTTGCAATGTATGTACCCTCAAGTATAATGAGGAAAGTTACTTTTGTCATGGACCCTCTTTTCGTCTAGTAGAGAGTATGTTCTGGTGCACCCACCTCATATAGTTGTTAAATAAATAAAGTGAGAGTTATCATGTAATGATAAAAAAAATAGCTATTATTCATTGCTTTTGTATTGTGTACTATTTATAAGACTTTGCTCTACCATCTTTATTAAAAAAAACTTTTCTATATTAGAGTAGGACGCTCAAACTTTTCAAAAGAAATAAACCTATGAAAACTAGGCATAATACCTCTTTAGCCACTTTCAATTAATGGATTGAAGACAGTCACTCTCAGGCTTTGATATCTAGCAGTTCCCTTACTTTCCCACCCCTTTCACCACAAAGGGTCCCTCCCAATTGGGTTTGAACTTTGATGTCGAGATGCTACGAAGATGATAAGTGTATGTGCAAAGGACCAAATATCCCACTTGAAACTCCCTGGGCTTGACTAAGTTCTCATAAGACCTAGATAACTGCTGGGTGTAGACCTCGAAGTTCTCTTTGGCTTTATCTTTTTGCTCGTCTACTTCCTTTAGTTGCACATGTTGCCGTTCAAGAATGAGTCCATTATTTAAAGCAATCCTAGCTGAGGGTATCATCAATTCCGCCAATAGATAAACTTCGATCTCGTACACTAGTGGGAGTGGGGTAAACCTGGTCGGTTTTATTTTTGATGTATGATTGTCTCATAGCACCATGGCTAACTTCTCATCCCATGCCCCTGACATATCCTCAAGCATCTTCTTTAGTATGTTCATCACTGTTTTATTTATGTCCTCTTCTTGGTCATTCCCCTTAGGGTAGGAGATAGTTGAGTTGTTGTGCACAATCTTGCATTTGTCAGTGAGGTGTCCCATCTCCTTGCACACAAATTGCTTCCCATTTTCTATGAGGATCACCTTGGATTTACCAAACCTATATATGATATACTCTCTTATAAACTCTGTCAAAACTTGGGTAGCTACTCTCCTTAGTGTGATTACTTCTTCCCACTTGGTGTACATTCTATGGCAACGATGATGAAGGTTGGGCTGATCTTTCCCACCAAATCAAATACCCACATGTGAAAGGGGTAAGGATCTTCTAAGCTTTGCAAACTGATTGAAGAGGCATGTACCATGTTGTTAAGTACTTGTCAAGCTGTGCATTTCTTCACATAATCAATGGAGTCAGCTTCCACGGTTGGCCAGTAGTAACCCCAGTATCATTAATTCATCGTATAGTTTAGCACCTCCTATGTGGGAGGGCTCGTGAGCTTCCTTCATCACTCTTTCTATATACCTTAAGGCTATTCACTTCAATGCCTTCTAATTGTATCCTTTCCTGTAGAGTTCCTTTTTAACTAGTTCAAAGGGATCATTCACTTTCTGAGATAGTCTTCACTTGCTTGCTCGGCTGGTAACTCAGCATCTTTCAGATATGCTATGTAATATCTTATCGTTATACTGATTTTTATGTATATGTCCACCATGCTCAACTGAAGAACTTGTGAAACCCCTCCTATTCTAATCCTGGGTGATCAGTCCATCATTAAATTAAATAGGAATCATTAATGATTTCATTCTTAGCATCACTGTCGAAAACCAATTATATTACTAATAACTTAATGGCCTGATGTCAAAATTTTAATCTTTTTATTAACATATAATATATTTAAACTACTAAACAACATTCACCATTCTAGTAAACAATGAAAAAAAATGCTAAAACAGCTGAATAAATAAATATGTCTAGAATAAACACTCCAGCATGAAATTCACATAAAATAGTCCATAGTATGAAACCAAATCCAACACTGGAAATAAAATAAAGGTGAAGTGTCTCTGAAATAACTACTAACAAAATATGGGCGATATGCCCAATTGATAAAACTGAATGCTAGAGAGGAACTGATAAAAATAGATCGTCTAATACAGAGGTCCTACAACATCCACGGCAGCTGCAGCACATCAAATATGAAGGAACGCCGAAGTCTAACATCACTATGGCAAGGTACCTAAAAGGTTTTTACAAAAATGGGTTTGAAACGGGTCAGATCCCAAGTAAAACAGTTTAAAAATATTTTGGGTAGATATTATATACATGTTAACTTTACGTGATCTTACTTGAGGTCCTCATCTCTCAACTAATGCGCACTCCTAATGAATATTTCTAAACCAACCTAGTTACTCTACCCCGCGTAAATAGTTTGAATCAAGACTCTCCATGACTAATAATTCGTTGTGCCCACCCATATTTCCCATATAATACGTGACCGAATTTCCAAACCCTTAAAACCAGTAAAAGTCACTAGTTAAGTATTAAGTTCTCACATACTTAGATTACTTTAGATATCATTATTTATCGTATCTACTAATGCACATGTAGTAGAAATCACACGTATATATATACACAAAACTTGAATATATACAGATGCGGCTTCCCTAGGTGGAGACCTACGATGCGAGCATACTCTGCAATCAAGTTCTGGTACATCACGTAATAAGTAAAGGACTTCTCGTTTGGAATCACTCTCGAATCATAAATTCAAAATTCACCCAAATTGGAGGCGAACATAATTCTAAGCCTTCGGGTTATGCACACACCTAACGCACCCAAATGACCGGTCACACTCTTATACACACAAGTAGTGCTCAATCCCTAAGTTCTATGTTCTGAGGTACAAGTCAAAAATCCCGCCAATGGGCTAATCAGGATAAGACTGTCCACGACGCGAAACCTCCCGTGATAGCAGGTAGACTAGGTATGTTCACACACATAAGAATTCACACAACCCCCCACCACACACACACACACACACACACACACATATATATATATATATATATATCAGTATAGATATACATGCAACCTATAATATATGTATCATACGTAGTATATATAACTCTTGAATATCCTACGTATTATCGATTTACCATTATACTTATCATTGTATATTCCCGAGTATCCCCCACTACTCGAAGTGTGCCAATTATCCTTTAAATTATTTCAGTACATAATTCACTCGTACTCTACTGGTCTAAGTCCTAAGTTCGCTCACCTTTACCCTGACACGTTCTCATCCCCCGAATTCATTACATTACAAATTATGCCGATTAATCTTAACCTTAATTAATCTCACTAATGACTAAATCCCAACCTTATCATTAGCCTAATAAAGACCAAAATATCTCTCATTATAATTTGAAGGTATCCCAAAAGTTCACCTGGTCATAATTTACAAGTTCAAGCCTTAAATAGGGAAAAATGCAAAAATCAGGGAACCAAATCGATTCGCCTAATGGCCGAATCGATTCGCCCTTGGGCCGAATCGATTCGAAACTATATATTTCGTCTGCTTCCTTTAACTATTGCGATTTTATCAAATTTCAATCCTCCATATTTAAGTCCCAAATTACAAACCAAGTATACTAATCCCTATAATAACATGTATAAAGAATTTCTAACGTAAGCAAAACACTAAAACATAAAGGAGGCCCACTTAAATCAAATTAATATTTCAATTAATATCCAAAACCCTAGGTTATTCATTTTATTGAAGAACATCATCAAAACCCAAATTTCTTCAATTATCATCATCACATATGATCTAATTTCATTTTATATTCACACAAGAATTCAATCTACATGCAATTCCTACCCGAGATCATGATTTAATTCTCCAATTTAAAGCCAAATTCATTTATTCATAGGTATTGTTCAATATTACTCTAACAAGGATAATATAAGTACTCAATTTAGCAAGATAAACACTTGCCTAGAATTATAGATCTGATTTTCGGCAAAAAGGTGTTCGGGTTGCCTTAAAACTTTGGTGGTGGTGGTGTGAAAATAGACACATGGTCTGAACAGCCAAGCTTCTTCGTATTGATCTGATGCAGGAAATCCTTCATGGAAAGGCTCAATCCAGAAGTTGAAAATCGGCTAGGTTAAATGGCAAAAGAAAAAAATCCTTTACAACGGAGTTTCGTTAAAGGATCTCCTTTAATTCAGACGATTGTGGATTTTCCTACTCCATTTAAGTTTAAATCTCCTATGGTTACTCCCAAATATGATGGAAAAACTGATCTAGTTCTCCATATCGAGCAATACCAAGTAGGAACTGATATTTATTCAATTCCCAACGAAATTAGGTGCAAAGCATTTTTAAGTAACATCACAAGTTCTACCCAAATATGGTACAATTATCTTCCTTGAGGACAAATTGCTAATTTTTATCAGCTTGCTGAGCTATTCATTAGAAATTTCTATTTTGGAGCCAAGCCAATGGAAAGGGTAGCTCATCTTTTGAGTGTGAGGCAACAAGTGGGGGAAAGTACAGGGAATATATTACTCATTTCAACAATGAGAAGTTGGAAGTGAATGATTATGAGGAAAAAATATCCATCACTACTCTTATGAGTGGTTTGCTTCTCGAGAAGCTATATTATACTTTGGCTAAAGATTCGCCTAAAACCATGACTGAGCTCGTGGAAAAAGTAGGAAAGATAATGAATCTTGAGAAATATATGGCTTCAAAGAAAAAGCTAGCTACAAAGCCTAATTCAAAGTCTAACAACAAGGAGCACAAAGATCCAAAGGAGGTAAAGGAGCAGAAGGCATGGAAACTATACTCCCTTGAGTGTTTGCATTCACCATATCCTTAAGGAGATTAAACACAATAGGGATTTATGATGACCTAAGAAGTTTAGGTCACCTACTAATAAGAGGGATATATCTAAATATTGTGAATTCCATAGGGATCATGGTCATACAACAGATTGTTTTTAAGTGGAGTCATCCGCCGAGGAAAGCTGGATAAGTTTATTGATCGGTAAGAAAGTAGAGACGCCAGAGGAAGATCTCTTTCCCCATGTAAGACCAGGGATGATAGGAAAAGAAATGAGGATGATTATGAAGATGACCCTGACCTATAAAAGAAGCCAAAGCAGCCAGAACGTGAGGTAGCCATGATTAGTTTTGGTTCTTTTAATTGTCATGTGATTATAGGTGGTGATGCAGGAGGAGGAGATCATACTATTGAGATAAAAACTTACTTCAATGAGGCACAAGCTTGCTCTTATATTCAAAGAATTAATTTAGCGAAAGAAGATCGACCGAGTAAGGTCAACAAAGACAAATTGGTGATTGGATTTTTGAAAAACGACCTGTTTAGGGTACTTTACCCTCATGATCATCCATTAGTCATAAAATTCAGGATTGAAGATGTTGTTATCGCTAGAATTTTGATCGACAATGGAATCTCAGTGGATATCATGTTTTATCCTTACTTTCAAAGCTTAGATTTGAAGCTCAGTCAGTTAGAGCCATATCACAGGCCACTAATAGGATTTTTAGGTGAAAAAGTATATCCTCTAGGGACAATCAAATTAGAAGTGTTGTTCGACACCTGGCCATCCAGTCGTACAGAGAAAATACTCTTCTTCGTAATGGATAAGAACATTCAATCTGCCTATAACGTGCTCCTCGACAGGGTGGGGTTGAAGTAGTTTGAAGCTGTACCATCAACCATATATCAATGCCTAAAATTCCTAACTCATTTTGGGTTAGGTGTTATAAAAGGCGGCCAGAGAGTGGCCAAAGAGTGTTATTATTCATCAGCCAAGCAAAAAGATCTGATCGAATTAAAGAAAAAGACTACCACTTACCAGGTAGACGTCAATGAGCCAAATGGTGAATCTGAAGTTGGAACATTAGACCCTTGATTAGGCAAAAATGATTCATATTTATTCCCGTAATTTAGAGGCTTTTACTATCTCGTGTAATCCAAATGAAGTGGAGTTATCTCATATTTATGTTATTGGCATCTTCTAACAAGTACACCGAGTTTTGTGTATTTCTCTGATATTTTTTAGGTAATTCAGGAACACAAAGATAAGAGAGAAATGAAAATCAAGATTGACAAGAAAAGAAGAAAAGTCAAGGCCTAATTCATAACTTTACAGCCAGAATTCGAATGTGGGACCTAAAGAGAAATTGAAGATTACAATCTCACAAGAATATAAATATATAAAAAATGGCACCCCAATCCTTGCAACGATTCAAAAGATATGAGAGTTAGAAGATGAGATGAATGAACCAGAAAGTAGAACCAGTTCAATTTTTCTTCTGAAAAAAGTTGAACCGGTTTGGTTTTTCAAGGATTTTGAGGAGAGTAGAACCGGTTTGCATTTTGTTCTATAAAAAGTAGAATCGATTCCTTTTTCTGTATGGCAGAAAATCTAACTTAGTTTCACTTATTTTGGAGAGTTTGTTTTGTTTGAAACACTTGTAAAAATGTGGTTATATATTTCTCTTGGTCAGATAGGTTTCTTTAGGCAACATTTTACATAGTTTTGAAAGGATCTTGAAGGTTAGAGTCCTAGGTTTCATCTTCTTCAAAATTTGTTCATCTTTTTCAAGGGTTTTCATCAATATAAGTAAAGTTTAGTTATTTCTTTTAATTTCTTTCATCTTTTCATCTTATGATTCATTCTTTCTTAGTTAGAAATCTGTTTCACAAGTTTGATCACACTTTTTACGTAAGAATGTTTTCATGCAAAGTAGTTATCATGTTTACTTGTAGTTTCACTATGCTAGGCTAGATTTCTAAAGGGTTGGGGTGCATGAACCCAACCTAGGTAACACATATGAATTTAAAAGTGAATACAAAATGATTTCTCATCTAAAGGTTTGAACTTTATCAAAAACAAAAGTTGTAGGCCTTCTAATTTCGTTTGCCCTAGGTAATCGAAATGTTTAAGGGTGCAATTTGCATTTTTATAACTTCTCATCCTCGTTAAATATAATTTTTGATTTGATATTGTGCGTCATTCAGTCCTCATATGTCAAATGCTTATAGAGTATTTGATGTCTCTTTGAATGAAGAGTTATCTTTTATGTTCCATGTGTATTCCGATAGTTCGTGGGAGTGTATCCTAACTCCATTTCTTGCATATAGTTAAAATTTTAATTTAATTCATTTTACATGCTTAGTTAGTTCTTGATTTAATTCTTATTGCAGTAGTTAATAGGTATAATTCCGAACTCATCACCGTTTCCTTTCTTTTTGCGAGTCATTTTAGGGTTAAGCGTCTTTCCTATCTGTCATCACGATTCTTCGCCCTTTTCCCTAAGTTCAATACCTGGCTTTTACCGAATTTTTCCTTGAGCGGCCGGCTTACACTTGAGTCGTTAGGAGCATGCACTAAAAACACTTTTAAAGCCGCGTCAAGTTTTTGGTACCGTTGATGGGGATTAGGTAGACTTTTAGGTTAGGTCAATTTAATTCAAAATTTGACTCTAATTCTTAGAAAATCCAAAAAAAATCATAAAAGAAACAAAAATCCAAAAAAAATTAGCGAAGTAAAAAAAGTCATTTTTTTTAACATCTCTCAAAGTCCTTGCATGAAAAATCCGCTCCAAACTCCTCAATCAACTCCTACCCGCCGCATTCATGAGAATTCGATAGTAGAGTATGACTCCGATAGCCCATACACTCCTAATGCTCCATAATTTTGTGTTCCACCTCCTAAACTGCAAAATTACATTACAACTCACATTTCTAGGACACTAAGTGAAGGTACCGAATCATTTGGAGAGAGAGCCATGTCGGATAACACTAGCTTTGGTATGGGTGATGGAGATATACTGTATCGTCCCATGAGACACTTGTTATATCCTGATAGAACTATCACCCCATGATGCATTCTATTTTCGTACAATGGAGGACAGTTCCACTTTCGTAATGGGATGATCCAAATTCTTCCCACTTTTCATGTCATGGATTCGAAAAAGCCTTACCTCAACATCCATGAGTTCGAAGAGGCGTGTGACACATTTAGTGATCAAGCTTGCACTAAAGACGTTGTTCACCTAAAACTTTTTCCTTTTTACTTAAAGGATAAAGTTAAGACCTGACTTTGGTCTTTATCACCGAACACAATCGGGTTATGGAGAGAGATGCAAGCTATGTTTCTTTTAAAATTCTTCCCCCAACATAGAACAAACTACATCAAAGCTTAAATTAAAAATTTTAGACAACAAGAAAATGAGCCATCGATGTTGGGAGTGCTTCCAAGAGTTGATTAGTACATGCCCACATCATAGTTTTGAGAAGTATTCCCTTATTTCTTTCTTCCACCAAGGGCTAAGTATAGCGTCCAAACAACTCGTGGAAACTATGTGCGAGAGACCATTTTGGGATTTAGATGCGAATGATTTAGAGGCCCACCTTAAATATGTCGCTGATACTACTCAAGCATGGGACATATCCAATCCTAATGCCCAAACCCAGATTTGACAAACGTCCACTGTTCCTTCTGCATTCAGACTCTATCATTTGGGAAAAGAAGCTGAGCTGCAACTTCAAATAAACCAACTTTCTAACCAATTGAAAGACATAATCAAATTACGGGAAAGAGAATCATCTAGATCCACTCAATTAAGAGAGAAGGTGTGTGAAATTTATGAGGCGAGTGCTTTAACAGATGAATGTCTGATGATACTCACCTGCAAAGTCTTTGCTTCAAGAGCAAGTGGGAACAATAGGAAATATTACGGATAATGTTAATGCGCCTTATGGGAATTCTTACAACCCTTTATGGAGGAACCATCTTGGGTTTAGTTACGGGAAACAACATGCTGTGTTGAATCCCAATTGACACATTGCCCCTCCTCCACCACCTCTTTCACACTTTCAACAAGCTCCACACTTGTAAGAACCACCTCCTGCATCGTATATCACCCCACTGAGGTGAACTTTCGAGGATAACTACAATCAATTCATGCAAGCACAACAAGTAACGAATGTTTAAAAAACCCGAATGTTTGTCGAGATAAATGCTAACATTTTAATATTGCAAGCATCATTGAGTATCCAAGAGAAGGGTAGGTTTTCGACCGAAGGCCACAGACCTCCCAAAGGTCAATCTGCTGTTAGCTCTACACCTAAAGACTATCAAGAGCAATGTAGTGAAATTATCACTCTACGTAGTGGGAGAGTAGTTGACTTGTCACCTGCTCCATGTGACGAGCAAAAAGACAATGATATTTTATGTGGCACGAAAGAGGCTGAATATGTCCCTTTGAGAAAGAGTGGAAATGATGACATATTTGGACCCAAAGTCATAATGAAACCACCCACTACTGCTCCATACCCTCAACGGTTAGTATCCCATTCCAAGGAGACCTCTCATGATGATGTTTTAGACATTCTTACGCAAGTAAAGATTAATTTACCTTTTCTCGATGCCATAAAGGAAATTCTTGCCTATGCTACAGTCCCTAAGGACTTACTCATGGTGAAACGTAGGCTAAAGGTAAAGAAAAATGTGTTTTTAACACAAAACGTCAGTTCCATACTACTAAACGACCTTCCATCAAAATTTAAAGATTCGGGTGCATCGACCATTTCGTGCATCATGGGGAAGAATCGAATTGAAAGAGAGATAATAGATTTAGGGGTAAACATTAATATTCTCTCTTAATCCATCTATAAGCAATTAGACTTTGCGGGCCTTAAGCCCACATCAATGACTCTCCAACTTGCAGATCGTTCAGTGAAGATACCGTAGGTGGTAATTGAGGACGTGATTATTCAAGTTGACACTTTCTAATTTCTAGTGGATTTTGTCATTTGGGACAAGGAGCCATTAATTTTATCGAGTAATCATGTTCCCATCATCATTGTCTGCCCAATCTTATCCATGGCTAACAAATTTATTAATACACATAATGGGAAAATGCAACTCACATTCGCAAACATGATTCTTGAAAGAAATATCTTTAACATCACCAAACCGAGGGTGATTAGGGCGGATTGCGAGAGACGGATCTTATGGAAGAGACAGTACACGAGCACGGGAGGACTCACATGAGAGAGCCATTTGGGGTATGTCGTGTTACATCAAGTGAGAGCGATATTTCTGACATTCATCAAGAGATGGGGGAGACATGTTTAGTAACCACTATTGAGAGAGAGAAAGAGATTTTAGATGATAATGGGAGAAAGTATTCTGAGGATGAGCTAGAAAGGGAGTTAGGAGACATGAGCCTAGAGAATTTTGAGAAAGAATTCAGGTTGGTAGATGAGAGCCTCACTGTTGAAGTCCAATCTCTATTGGACTCACGTAGTCACTTAAAATAAAGAGAGGATAGATGAATTCCTTCTTTATGACCATCCACCCTTGCCACTTAAGTTCTCAGATGCGATTGAGGAAAGGACTCGAGTCTCGTCCGATTTAGTGCCCGACCCATGCATTCCTGAAGTTAAGATAGATCTAGGCTTAGAGTGTTCCTCCAATTTTGACCGAGATATTCTCTCTAAGTCGGGAAAAGTATGTTGCGATTCAATTGGGCACCACGAGGATCTCACTCACCCTAGTTATTTCGAGCCTCAAGGTGTCCACCTTATTTACGGGACTAGTCCTAACTTATTCCGACTATTTGTTTATGATGTTAGGGAGGGGGTGATGAGGAGAGAATCGAACCTCGTACAGGGGGTCAGATGAGTTTTTAGGAGAGACAGGTAGGTCATCGCACCCCCAACGTGCATGGGGCGATTTTTATCGTATTTTTGAGTAGTGTGTTGGAATTATAGTGTCTTTTTGCATTTTGAATATTTGCTTATTTTATTTGTCGCACTTATTACTTTTTCTTCTTTATCTTTTAGTCCTTTTGATTGAGGACAATGCAAAAGTTTAGGTTCCCGCGGGGGGGGGGGGGGGGGGGGGGGGGGGGCTGACAAGTGCGTCTTTTAAAAAACTTCACAAAATTTTAAAATGCCAAAAATTTCAAATTTTCAAAAAAAAAATTAGAAATGTTTTAGAAAAAGTCAAAAATATTTCCTTTCAAAATAAATAAAAGCTGGAATTTAAATTTTTCAAAAATATTATTAAAATTTTGTTTGAAGTCTCAAATTGTAAAAATTCAAATGCACAAAGTTGAAATTGACCAAAGATGGAAATTGAGCAAAAATTGATGACTTTACGAATAAGTGTGGAGATTGATCAACCCAGTGAGATTTTAAGCCTTTTAATATTTGTGAGTAATTAAATCAATTTGAGTTAATGGTTAACTCAAAAGTTCATTTAAGTGTTTAATTAAGTCCTTGAGGATCTCAATTCCTTTGTTTTGATCGATTACGAGAAATGGGTGAGATGTTGTCTTGAAAATGCGCTAAAAATATCTCTAAACTAAATTAATCTCGAGATGCATATGGTAAAATAATGAGTAATTTGGACATATGAAGTTAGGTCATCATTTCGTTACCCAAAAATATTAGCCATAAAAAGAAATGAAACCCTTTGCAACCCAATTAAGTTGAATAATTTTTTTCAAATTCGTTTGATAACCCGAAAAACCTAAATAGCCCGGAGTTGTGAAAATTGAAAACTCTGAAATTAGGTCCAAATGGAACAGTAAAAAGGGGCAAAGAAAAAAAAATAAAAGAAAAATGCTCAACAAAAATAGCAAGAAAAGAAAAATGTGAAAAAATGGAAAAAGAAGAGAAAAATGAACAAAAGCCCAAAAAAGTACTAATGGACATCGTAAGCAAAATTTTCCAACTCCGAATTTTGCAACCATTCCCAATGCACCTTATAACTCAAGAAAAGTCCTAACCGAGTTTGAATAGCAAAATTAATTACCGCATTGAGGGCTAAGACACAAAAAGATAATAAGAGAGATTAATTTGTGTGAATAAGAGGCGATGTTTTTACTTTTCCAATGAACGTATTCTGATGAACATATATTTTTACCATAAAACGTTCGTCTTTCAAATTTGTGTGCATGAATTTGTGTCAATTATATTTACTCTTATAAATCACGTACATCAAGAGAAACTAGCCACATTCCAATTGATTCGTTTGTGAGAGCATTCGTGAGTATTTGAATCAAAATAAATTTTTAGAAAGTAATGTAATGATCAATCGTTGGAAGTTAGCAGTTAAATTTTTGGCTTTTCACACTCACTACGAATTGAGACTTGTGAATATAAATTTACGGTGACTATTTTTGGGGAGTTTGAATTGTATAGTTTTTAATTATTTTAAATTTTCTTTGAGTTGAAAAAAAGAATTTAGGGGGTATATTCACTGTAAACCCTCACGAGACTCCACTTGTCCTACTAGTGTAATCAAGGGGTTTAACGACTTATTGCATATGCTAAATGAAATCGCTCGTCTGTGAAAAAGAAACTCTATCCTAATAAATGTTTTTTAAGTGTCGAACCTTGCTTTGATTCTTTTACATGTGTAAGGACACAAGTCTCCGATTGAGTCTTAATGTAGTGTTGGCTCAATTCCGGACAAAAACATTTGAGTTATAGGATAGTGTTCTTGTGTATCCTTCAAGCCTATGACTTGTTGAAGTTAAAGACATTACAACATACTTATCAAGAGAACATCATTGCCGGTTTACATGTGCCTCTTATTACATCATTAACTTAGTTCCAATCTCTCCTAAGGAATGAATGTATTATATATATATATATATATATATATATATATATAGGAGCATGGAACATTTTCTATTGGGTGTAATTTTATTTTAAAATAATGTTTTGTTTTCAGAAGGTTAATTTTACAACTTTTAATAAAGTTTAGGGATTAAAATTGAATAATGAACTTTTTTGGATTTCGTTCATTATTGTTGTTCGAAACGAGTTTTTCGTTCGAACGAGAATGTCATTCGAACGAATTTGCCAATGACTTTTCCCAATTGGCCTCTGGAACTTTGTTAGAAGGGTCGTTCGAACGAGACTTCGTTCGAACGAAAGTCTGGTTCGAATAAGATTTCCGTCGGGAAAATATTTTGGCAGTTTTTAGGAGTTTTCTCCGTGTTCCCACTTATTTTGTCCCATTAACTTCTGCCAGAATTAATATGTGCGGGAACTAACTTTGAAAAACTAAGTTTTTCATCTCCTACAATCTCTAATAGAGAATTTAGAGAGCTTAATTCCTCCATGAAAAGGTTGGAGTTTTGAGTGTTTATTTTTCAAGGAAATCATTCTTAAACACTTTTGTTTACACCCATACTAGTTTATTCCAAGTACCACACACACACACACACACACACACACATATATATATATATATATACTAGGGTGTACCCGTGCCGATGGCACGGTCGTAAAAACGTTTCAGATATTTCATAATAGTAAATAAGTCGGATAAATACGACGCGTGCGATAAATGTCAATAAAGTTAATTAAATGAAAATGTGTTTCTGCCAGAAAGCAATATATAAATTTTTAGTAGAAACACCTAGTTATTACGAATTGGAGGTTATGATATTTTACCATAATAAAAATATGTATCCATCCCAAATAAAATAATGATATTACTTTAAGTTGTTAATTTTTTACTTTACATTGGATGTAATCATGAGAGAACCCTTGGATGTAATCATGAGAGAACCCATGAAGTTTGAATGCAACTAAAGATATAAAAATTGAGAGAGAGTAATGCCGAGAATTATTTTTTCCTTTTAACAAAAAAAATCGATAGTCCCACAACAAATAATGCATGTGACGTCTGTGAGTTAGAGATATATGGAGGAAGTCATTACTTAATTTTTAATAAATTATTTCTTCAAGATTACAAATGACTTTTAAATATAATTAGAATGTAAAAACAATTTTGACTAATAAAATGAAGTAAGCAATTTATAATGTTTACTAACAAAAATGACATTTAGGTAATTATTAATAATTAAAACAATGCCTTTGTATTTACTAATTCTATAATGTGTTAGTTTAGCTCCACCATTCATCGTATGTTAAATGAAATGAAACGTTCACATGAGATCACATGCGCACAGGTACATAAGTTCTTATTTTCGTATCTGGTGAGAAGTAATTGAGTTCATCTAGTTACTTTATATAAAAAAAATTGGAGAACATAATTACTAATTTTTAGTTTTGTTCAAGGCAATACATGCCTATGCCTTAGTTAAGAAATTTTATGTGTGGGTATCAAACGCATTATTTTTTTCTCTTTTCGCTTCCTAGTGTGGTTTAGATTGATCTCTGTCAAATCAGATTTGCACACTAACTAATGTATTATATTTAAAAAAGTGTCTGTAAGGACACAAATTTCCAAGTGAGTCCATATATAGTTTTGGCTCAATTCCGGACAAAAACATTTATTCATAGGATAGTATTTATTGTAATATTCTCAAGCCTATGAAGTGTATGTTGAAGACGTAGCGGCAAAGAATTTAAAGCTTCATCAAAATGCCGGTTTGCGTGCCTCGTTTCTACGTCATCAACTAAGGTTCCATGCTCCCAAGGTATGAATGTAATTATATTTATATAGGAGTTTGGAACAATTTGTATTGGGTGTTAGGTATAATAAAAACTGTTTTTTATTTTCAAAAACAATCAATTAGAACTTTAAAATAAGTATATAAAAGTTTCTGGGCTAAAATCAAATTTTTCAATCTTTCTGGTCGTTCGTTAGAAATGTCGTTCGAACGAGTTTTTTCGTTCGAACCAGATTTCGTTCGAACGAGTTTTGTCGTTCGAACCAGGTTCGTTCGAACGAGTTTTGGCAACGACCCTAACTGGACAGTCGTTTGATATGTCGTTCGATATGCCGTTCGAACGAATGCTCGTTCTAACGAGGTATCTAACGAACTTCTAACGAGCCCAGGATGGTCACTCGTTAGAAGTCTCGTTCGAACGAGAATCACGTTCGTTCGAACGAACTTCCAGCGGGAACAGTTATTTGGCAGTTTTTTTGCAGTTTTTCCCCACTCCTCCACTTAGTTTTCAACCAACTTTTTCATGCATTATTATGTGCGGGAAACACATTTTCCAAGACAACTTTTCCATTCCATATCCATCTCTTAGAGAGAGTTTGAGAGCAAATTTATTTAGGGAAAATGTTCATGTTTTGAGTGTTAATTTTTAAAGAAAAATTCATACACACTCTAGTTTACACCCAATAATTGTTTATCCAAGTTTCTATATTTATATCAATTGCTTGGAGTTTTTGGCACCGGTTTTTCTCTACCGAATTCAAGAGACGTTTCGGGTTTGCTTCTACACCCCATCAAAAAGAAGACTTTTGTTGAGATTCTACCCACAAGGAGAAAGGCTCCATGCTTGGGTGACGGTGACCATATAAAGTCCCATCGGTGAATTCCGAGACCACGGTGGAGCTCCGTTGGTTATCCGCTAATTGGAGGTTGATACAAGAAGGAGCATCACGGCTTGAGAGGATTCGAGTTTAGGAAGTAAGTCTTTTGTCTTGTATTTTGTAATACCGTTTTTTAGTGGATTTGAGGCTAGGGTCGTCCCAAGGTTTTTTCCCGTTAGTGGGTTTTTCCTCGTACATCGCGGTGTAGTGTGACATTGTTTATTTTTATCTTGCACAAAATTTAGAACGCATGCTTTAAGGTTTAATTCAAGATAAAATCCGTTTTAATTCTCACACTCATTTAATTTGGGACTTAAATTAAATATTGGGTAAAATTGGTTTATTCAAGTCACTTGCATTAATTTGGTTTCGCCTAACTTTGGATAATTGTTAATTATGACTTAGGCAAATTCTAGGACTTGAATTATGTTTTAATTTGTTTTGAGAAATTAAAACTTGTTGTTTGTTTTGAAAGTTAAAACCATCTCAACGCTTCCGCATTTATTTAAAAGGAAATTATATTTTAATCTGTGTTTAGTAAAATCCGGGGATTCCACCTTTCAAATTGGTATCAGAGCCAAAAACGATAAATTATTTCGTTAAGATCCTTTTATTTTTTGGCTAAAATGGATTTTTCCCCATTTTCAAAATTTCCTATTTTTGATGGTTCTAACTATGCGTATTGGAAAGCGCGTATGAAATCGGCACTTAAATCTATCGATGAACGTGTTTGGATGTTTGTTGTTACCGGGTACTCCCCACCAACTCATCTAATTGAAAATGAACGTGTTCCCAAACCCATCGATAGATGGACCGAAAATGAGTTTAAGCTTGCAAATTTTAATTCCCGTGGTTTAAATGCCTTATTTAGCGTTGTCGCACCGGATGAATTCCGACGTATTATGACGTGTGAAACCGCTAAAGAAGCTTGGGATATTTTACAATTAACTCATGAAGGAACTAGTGTCGTTAAAGCTTCAAAACTCCAAAACCTCACCACTCAATTTGAAACTATCAAAATGGATGAAAAAGAAACTTTTGATAAATTTTATGCTAGACTTTCTGATATTGTCAATTCATCCTTTAACTTGGGAGAGAAAATACCTGACGACCGTGTAGTAAAGAAAATTTTGAGGTCCCTACCCGATAGATTTATTCCTAAAGTGACCGTTTTAAATTCTTTACCCACTTTAGCCTCTACGAAATTAGAAGAGCTTGTAGGTGATTTACAAACCTATGAACTGGATATGTTTCCCTCTAAAACTGAAAAGAAAATTGAAAAGGGTGTTGCTTTAAAAGCCCGAAAAGAGGTCAAACAAGTAGTAGAGAGCGATAGTGATAGTGACTCGGAAGACATGGCTTTGTTTGCTCGTAAATTTAGAAAATTTCTTAAATTTAACAAAGATAAAGTTAAAAATGATTTTAAGAAATTTGAGACTTCTAAACATGATAAAAGCGAGAAGATTTCTAAAGCCGAGAAAATCCCTAAACCTAGTAATGAACATTTAGATAGGGACGATTCTAATAAGTGTTTTGGTTGTGAAGGTTATGGCCATAGGGCTTATGAGTGCCCCACTAAACTAAGGAAAGATGGTAAGCGACCTATTTCATATAATGCAACCCTTAGTGATAGTGATAAGGAAGAAAAGCCCGATTCCCCCACTAAGAAAAATTTTGTGGCTTTTATGGCTAGTCATGTGAGTGATAATGAGAACTCATCGATTGATGAAACAATAGCACATGCCACTTCCAAGGTCATTGTTCATGATTCCCTTGTTTTTAATGATAGTGAGAGTGAAGAAGAAAGTGAGAGTGAAAATGAAGAAGAGGTTGATGTGAGTGAACTTCAAAATGCTTTTCATGAATTATATAAAGAATCTATTAATTTGAAAAGAACTAATTTGAAGTTAGAAGCTTGTTTAAGAAAGAGTGTCAAGGTCGTTGATGATAATGCCTTAATAGAAGACCTTAGGACTCATGTGAGGACTCTTCAAGAGAAGATTGATTATGTAGAAGGCGAAAGAGATAGCCTTAGGGGTTTAATGGAATCCTTTAAAAAGGAGCTTCTTGCTTTTGAAGAGCGAAATGTTTTACTAGAATCTAACATTGTTGAATTGGAACATAAATTAAAAGATTCTAGTATTGTCAAATTTGATTTGGAATGTCGTTCTGAAAAACTAGATAAAATGTTAGGAACGGTCCAAATTAAAAATGACACTTGTGGTTTAGGCTTCAATCCTTGTAATGAATTTACTCATAATGCCCAAACCAATATTTTAGGAGAATCAACTAGGAATACCTTTAAAGATCACTCCTTAAGTAAATCTTTTCGACATGTTCTCACTTGTACACATTGTGGTCGACAAGGTCATCTTAGGAAATTTTGTTTAGATCTAAAACAAATTCCTAGAAAACCCCATAGTAAAGTAACCACGGTAGTTAACGTTCCTACACCCCAAGATAGTAATTCCTCATTAATTTGGGTCAGGAAATCCGACTTGGTTACCTTACAAAATAGGGTTGTTGATTCTCATTTACTTACACATGCTTCCTCCCTTGCTACATCTAATGGATGAATGTGTTAGTGTTTGCATACTTTAGCGTTTGTCCTTCATGCTATATTCATATGCTAAATGTATGCTTGTTTAGTCATTTTCTAGTCATTGCCTTATTTCATATCACATGCTAGAAATTATGACTTGTTTATCTTTTTGTATTATATCTTGTGTTTGAATTGACTGCATAATATAAAAAGATTTTTGATTATCATTTGTGTTTTATTTATTTCATTTAAGCTTAATGAAAAATACAAATGATTTTTGTTTGTCCTTTTGAGTAAATATTTATTTTTGATTAAAAATGTTAAAAACTCAAAAAGATTTTGTTTTGTGTGTATTTTTTGTTTGACACACTTTATGTGGCATATATTTGTGTTTGAATCCTATCGTTTATGCTTCCATGTGGCTAGAACTTTTGGTTTAGATTTTCAATCCTTATTATGTTCTTTACCATATTTTATGGAGTAGTTGGATTTTGTATTGTTTAAATGGATTCTATTTCTATATGCCTCTATTCACACATGCACGAGCTCTTTTGAAATCTTAATGTCACATGTTATATTTGAGCTTTTTGAGGTGTTCTCCTATCAATCTAGTCATCTACATATCTATGACCTAGGAGGACGAGTGCATGTCAAAATCCGTTGCATGTGAGATTTGTGTGAAAAAATGAAAACATGATAAATTCATATATGCACGGGGAAGGGCTCCGAAAGGATGAATTAAATCCTTTGCGATAGTAAGCCACCGTTGATTGGATCTAAAAGAAATACGTGATCCAAAGGCCTAAAAATAGAATATTTGGCATTAAACAAAAAGCAATTGCCAAGGCCTATGTTTGTATGATATATTCATTCAAAAACAAAAGATTATAAGCTCATTGAGGGAGAATTGGATGGTATATCAACGGTTTGCACAATGTCCGTTTATCCTAGTTGTCTTTAATGTCATGACTCTATTTGGTTTGTAGAATCACCATCATGCTAGGCTTGTATGCATTGTGTATGTTTGTTCATTGAGTTCAATCTTTATATTATCACATGAGGTTATATTTAACTGTGATGAAGTTTTCAATCAAATGAGAACTCCGTGAACGTTTCCTAACTGTTTGGGTCTAAATTTAATTGTTGCTAGTTCACACCCCTACACTTCCGTTTCCATATGACACATTTTTGCCATACGAGTGTGCAAATTTATTGTATTTTGTGTCATGTGTGTGTGGTTATATCTATCTATATATACAAGTACTTATTGGTCTATTTAAAGTATATATATATATGATACTTGTTTGTCTTTGCCTTGCTTTTATTGCCCATATGCTTTCATGTCTTATCACTTTAAGCTTTCACATGCTGTTTATTAGTTCTTTATCCTTTGCCTATTCCCGAACAAAAAGGGGGAGAATGATGATAGGGGGAGAAATGGTATCTAATCCTATTATTATTGTATCTTCGTTTGGGGGAGATTTATCTTAGGGGGAGACGTCTTTCTAAGTAGGTCATGTGTTTAAAGGGAGAATTAATTTAGGGGGAGTAATTAATTAATTGCATTTAATATTTTGATATTCCCTGTGCATTTGATGAGTTTGCTTAAGTGTGCAGGAATTATTCTAAAGCGGCATCTTTCTATGGCAAAGAGTTTGATCCTTGGGTTGAGTCAAGATTGGGCGGGGTATGTTTTGAGTCTAGTAGAGCTTGACGGCCCTTTAGGATTTTTGTTTTGTTTTTGTCCCGGAATAGCCAAAGGGGGAGATTTGTAAGGACACAAATTTCCAATTGAGTCCATATATAGTTTTGGCTCAATTCCGGACAAAAACATTTATTCATAGGATAGTATTTATTGTAATATTCTCAAGCCTATGAAGTGTATGTTGAAGACGTAGCGGCAAAGAATTTAAAGCTTCATCAAAATGCCGGTTTGCGTGCCTCGTTTCTACGTCATCAACTAAGGTTCCATGCTCCCAAGGTATGAATGTAATTATATTTATATAGGAGTTTGGAACAATTTGTATTGGGTGTTAGGTATAATAAAAACTGTTTTTTATTTTCAGAAAGAATCAATTAGAACTTTAAAATAAGTATATAAAAGTTTCTGGGCTAAAATCGAATTTTTCAATCTTTCTGGTCGTTCGTTAGAAATGTCGTTCGAACGAGTTTTTTCGTTCGAACCAGATTTCGTTCGAACGAGTTTTGTCGTTCGAACCAGGTTCGTTCGAACGAGTTTTGCCAACGACCCTAACTGGACAGTCGTTCGATATGTCGTTCGAACGAATGCTCGTTCTGACGAGGTATCTAACGAACTTCTAACGAGCCCAGGCTGGTCACTCGTTAGAAGTCTCGTTCGAACGAGAATCACGTTCGTTCGAACGAACTTCCAGCGGGAACAGTTATTTGGCAGTTTTTTTGCAGTTTTTCCCCACTCCTCCACTTGGTTTTCAACCAACTTTTTCATGCATTATTATGTGCGGGAAACACATTTTCCAAGACAACTTTTCCATTCCATATCCATCTCTTAGAGAGAGTTTGAGAGCAAATTTATTTAGGGAAAATGTTCATGTTTTGAGTGTTAATTTTTAAAGAAAAATTCATACACACTCTAGTTTACACCCAATAATTGTTTATCCAAGTTTCTATATTTATATCAATTGCTTGGAGTTTTTGGCACCGGTTTTTCTCTACCGAATTCAAGAGACGTTTCGGGTTTGCTTCTACACCCCATCAAAAAGAAGACTTTTGTTGAGATTCTATCCACAAGGAGAAAGGCTCCATGCTTGGGTGACGGTGACCATATAAAGTCCCATCGGTGAATTCCGAGACCACGGTGGAGCTCCGTTGGTTATCTGCTAATTGGAGGTTGATACAAGAAGGAGCATCACGGCTTGAGAGGATTCGAGTTTAGGAAGTAAGTCTTTTGTCTTGTATTTTGTAATACCGTTTTTTAGTGGATTTGAGGCTAGGGCCGTCCCGAGGTTTTTTCCCGTTAGTGGGTTTTTCCTCGTACATCGCGGTGTAGTGTGACATTGTTTATTTTTATCTTGCACAAAATTTAGAACGCATGCTTTAAGGTTTAATTCAAGATAAAATTCGTTTTAATTCTCACACTCATTTAATTTGGGACTTAAATTAAATATTTGGTAAAATTGGTTTATTCAAGTCACTTGCATTAATTTGGTTTCGCCTAACTTTGGATAATTGTTAATTATGACTTAGGCAAATTCTAGGACTTGAATTATGTTTTAATTTGTTTTGAGAAATTAAAACTTGTTGTTTGTTTTGAAAGTTAAAACCATCTCAACGCTTCCGCATTTATTTAAAAGGAAATTATATTTTAATCTGTGTTTAGTAAGATCCGGGGATTCCACCTTTCAGTGTCCCAATCACTTTTAACCATTTCTTATTTCCTCCTCACCTAGCACTTGAACCCACCAATTGTCCTTCCCTTAGTCTGTTGTAGTAGGTGAACCAAGCCTACCTACTCCCACAACACTCCTTCTCCCACCCTCTTACACCCAAACAGGACCCCAAATTTGAAATTTCATAAGCCTTTTTTTCAATCGCAAACTCAACATTGAAATTGAAAAAATGTATTCATGAAAAGATACGTTAAGGATAAAAAGACTTTCAGATAAATAAATTAAAGTTGAAACAAACTATATTTGAAAGAAAGTATCACTTGCTTGGATAAATAAATTCTTCACGCAACTATAGTTGTTCCTTTATATTCGTCACGGTCAATCAAAGGAGATGGTTTGTTGCGTGGTGATTTCTTTTCTTTAAGTAACTGAGGACGTTTGAAAAACCCAACCCAACAGCAGTAGACACAAAAAACTTGAGCACCAGGAGATTCACTCAAACACCAAACCTATATAGTAAAACAAACACAAACATCAAAATATGTGTCTTGCACGTGACAAATACAAATACAAATGATCTTGTAGTATTTTAACATTGACAAAGAACAAAGGATCTTCGCAGTAGAAGGGAATGTTGGGAATATAAAATTTATTCCTTAAAAACATAATATTGGAAAAACTAATAAATACTAATATTTGTTATATAAAATACTAAATAGTCTGGAAAACTAAAAAAAACGTAACTTTTATTATAAAGTAATTTTTGAAAATATTAGTGTAAAGAAATATTTGGAAACTATTGTCAATCATATCCGTTTCAAATCATATAAAAGTAAACCATATAAAAGAAAATGAAGTACGGTATCATAATGAAGCCAAGATATTTATTCAACCATTTAAAAACACACCATTAATGCAAAAAAAAAAAAAAAGGAGCCAATTTTATTACCAGAAAAAAATCAAAAAAATTTACAACAACTTTTCATAACATAAAAGATCCAAGCTTTTCAACCATGGGATGTTCTTAAAGTGAGCTGGGAAACAAAAAAAACATGAATATGGATTGAACAAAAAATCTAAAAACAGAGTGCATCGGTACCATATATTCAAACCCATACTTGTCGATAGCTTAAACATACTTGTACACTGACCAATATCATGAGAAACAGAGTGCATCGCTGTGTTTTCATAGGTGAAGATTTGTGCCTTGGGGTTCATGACCTAAGAAAGAATGGAAAAATGTTAGAACTGAAAATGTTAGTTCTAAAAGGGTGAAAAGAAAAAAACATATTTCATAAGTTTCTTTTCTGTAACACAACTTCAAGATCCAACATATATGATAAGTTCCTTGTCTCTATTTTTCCTTATCAACCATTTTAACCAAGACTTCGTAGAAACAAAAAGTAAAACAGGGGAGATTAGATCGGAAAGTCTTGAAAAAGGGGAGATTAGATCGAAAAGTCTAAGAAACCAAAAAAATAGGGGCGGGAGATTTCACGTCCTCTCCAAGTGCAGGAAACAGAGATTTGACATCAACAAACCATGAGAGGGATCGAAGAGCACTGACCATTATCGCTCAAACCGAGCTCCGGTAAAACCAAATATCAACAACCAACATAGCAGTTGGCGAACCCAGAACTGACCATCATCGCTCAAACCGAAGATCAGATCTGAACCAGATCAAACCATCAACATGGAAAAAAACAAAACCCCATAAAAAATCGTACAAAACCTACTTAAGACCAGGTCTATTTATTACCTGAGTGGTTCAGGATGTATGCAACAAAAAATCTGCATCAAAAACAAAACCCCATAAATGATAAGTCTGTAATAAAAAATTGTACGAAACCAAATACTAAGAAAAACCCATAAAAATGTGAAATCAACAAAAAAATATGAGAGAAAGATTAGGTCTATTTCTTGCCTGAGTGGTTTATCAAACAACTTGGCTAAATAAAGCGAAGGAAAAGTGCTCCATTTCAGTCTTAAAAATAGCAATATAAACAAAAAGGAGAAAAAAAGTGAAGACGAAGAAAATAGTGGAGAGAGATATGGGAACCTTCGTGTGTGAGGGAAGTTGAGAAGTAGCCGGTGAGAGTACTGTCAGTGCAAGTTTCAAGCATTGTTCTCTTATTTTGAGCCTTGTGCTCTGACTCCCCCATGTCCCATTACACGTTAAGTTGATATCCAAAGATTTCATCCCAACTGTTTAATCTGAGCCACCAGTTGATAAAGACCAAATCCCCCCAGATGTAATCTCAACCGTTAGTTGGTTTAGACAAAAAAAGCCCTCCTCCTTTATTATATAGATATATATATATATATATAGTTGGAGTGTTTGGCACTGGGTTTTTCACTACATCTCAAAGAAGAGAAGTTTGGGTTTACTTCTACATCCCTAAAAGAAGAAGACTTGTTTTTTTTTGCAGCGTTCTCACATGGTGAAAGGCACCATGTGTGGTTGATGGTTGTTACCAAAATCTTCATTGGAGGATTCCAAGGTTCCGGTGGAGTCCGGTATTGTCGGCTAAGCAGAGGTTGACATAAGAAGACACATCAGGGGCCTGAAGGGAGTCGAGTCGAGTTGTATAAGCCATCTGTCTTGTATTTGTAATATTCTGTACTTAGTGGACTTAAGTATAGGGGTTGTACGAGGTTTTTCCCGTTGTGGGTTTTTCTCGTACATCGCGGCGTATCACCTAGATGCATGCTTAGGACTAAAAGATAAAATATGGTTTAAATCACTACTTATGCTTAAGTTGGTGCTAAAATATGTTTGGGTAAAATTTAAGTTAATTTGATTCAGGTCAACAATTTAATTTGTCAAATTTGGTAATATTGAAAATATTGTGTAGGCAAATTTTAAGATGTTGGTTGATTTAATTTGTTTAAGTGAAAATTTATTTGTTAATTTATTTAATGCCACTTTTAGTTTAGTTTAATTTTAATTTAAAAGAAATTAAAATTTGAAGGTTGTTTATGTTTTAAATTTGAATTAGGAATTTAATTGAACCATCTCGTTTAATTGTAAGAATTTTAAAATTGGGTTCTATTATTTTCAACAAGTGGTATCAGAGACAAAGCGCTAATTTATTGCGTTAAGGTCCTTTCAAATATTTTTTACTAAAATGGAATTTTCCCCATTTTCAAAATTTCTTATTTTCGATGGTTCCAACTATGCGTATGAAATCGACATTTAGTTCTCTAGATGAGAGGGTTTGGTTATCAGTCATAAATGGGGTGTCCCCACCTACTTATTTAGTTGAAAATGAACGTGTTCCTAAACCCACAGATAGATGGAGTGAGAATGAATTCAAACTTGCAAATTTTAATTCTCGAGGTTTAAATGCCTTGTTTAATGCGGTCACATTGAATGAATTCCGACGCATTATGACGTGTGAAGCCACTAAAGAAGCTTGGGATATTTTATAACTCACTCATGAAGGAACTAGTGTCGTAAAAGCTTCTAAACTCCAAAACCTCACCACTCAATTTGAAACCTTCAAGATGAATGAAAAAGAAACATTTGATGAATTTTATGCTAGACTTTTCAATATCATTAGTTCATCTTTTAATTTTGGAGAGAAAATACCCGACAACCGTGTAGTAAAAAAAATTTTAAGGTCCCTACCCGATAGATTTATTCCTAAGGTGACAGTGTTAAATTCTTTACCCACTTTAGCCTCCACGAAATTAGAAGAGCTCGTAGGTGATTTACAAATCTGTGAACTAGATATGTTTCCCTCTAAAACTGAAAAGAAAATAGATAAGGGCGTTGCTTTGAAAGCCCGAGAGGAGGAAAAACAAGTAGTAGAGAGCGAAAGTGATAGTGACTCGAAGGAGATGGCTACATTTGCTAAGAAATTTCAAAAATTTCTCAAGTTTAACGAATATAAAAATGATTTTAAGAAATTCGAAAACTCTAAGCATGACAAAACTGATAAGATCCCTAAAGTTAAAAAAGATGATCTTAATATGGACGATTCTAATTGGCGTTATGGTTGTGAGGGTTATGGCCATAGGGCGAGAGAGTGGCCCACTAAACTAAGGAGAGAGGTAAGCAACCAATTTCCTACAATGCAACCCTTAGTGATAGTGATAAGGAAGAGGGACCCGATTCCCCCACTACGCCCAACTTTCTGGCTTTTATGGCAAGTCATGTGAGTGAAAGTGAACACTCCTTTATTGATGAAATTTTAACACATGACACTTCCAAGGCCATAGCTTGTGATTTCCAAAGAAATGATGGTAGTGAGAGTGTAGAAGAAAGAGAGAGATAAAGTGATGAGGAGGTTGAAGACTGTGAACTTCAATTTGTATTTTAAGAATTATATGAAGAATCTATTAAATTAAAAGGAGCAAATTTGAAGATAGAAGCTTGTTTGAAAAAGCATGTCGAGGTCATTAATGAGAGTGCTTTAGTGCAAGACCCTAGGACACGTGAGAGAGATCTTTGCGAGAAGCTTGAATATGTATAAGGCGAGAGTGATAGTCTTAAAGATTTAATGGAATCCTTGAAAAACGAGCTTCTTGTGTTTGAAGAGCGCAATAGTTTATTAGAGTCTCACATTGTAGATTTAGAAAATAAACTAAAAGACTCTTGTGAAGTCAAATTTGATTTGGAGTGTCGTTCGGTGAAATTAGATAAAATATTAGGAACTGTCCAAATTAAAAATGACACGTGTGGTTTAGGCTTTGATACTTGTAATGAGTCAAATCATAAAGACAAAACCAATATTTTAGGAGAATCATCTAGGAACAATGTTATAGATCATTCCTTAGGTAAGTCTTTTCACCGAGTCATTAGGTGCTCACATTGTGGTCGAAAAGGTCATCTTAAGAAATTTTGTTTTGATTTTAAACGAGGTCCTAGAAAATCCCTACGTAAGGCAACCGAGGTAGCCAAGATTCCTAAATCCCGAGATCGTCATTCGTTATTAGTTTGGGTTAGGAGATCCGACTTGGTAGCTTTACAAGATAGGATTTCTTAATCTTATTTACTTTCACATGATACCTACCTTGCTAAATCCAAAGGTTGAATGTGTTAATTGTTTGCATACTTTATCTTTTATGCTTCATGTTATATTATCATGCTAATTGTAGGCTTGTTTATCATTTTCTAGACATTGTTTTATCACATATCTCATGCTAGAATTATGATGTTTGTTTATCTTTTGTATTATAGTTCTTTCATTTTAGTTTGCATTAAATGAAAAATATAAAAAGATTTTGTTTATCATTTGTGTTTTACCGTTTTAGTAATTTAAGCTTAATAAAAAATACAAATATTTTTTGTTTGTCTTTTTAGTAAATATTTTTATTTGTTTGGTTAAAAATTTTGAAAACACAAAAAGATTTTTATTATGTGTATTTTAGTTTTAGAAATCTTTTGTGGCATATGTTTGTGTTTGATTCCCTTCTTTTTCGTTTCCATGTTGCTAGAGTTTTTGGTTAAGATTGTTAATCCTTTAAATGTTCTTTACCATGCTTACATGGATTAGTTGGATTTTGTGTTTCTATAATGGATTCTACTTTTATATGACTCAATTCACACATGCATGAGCTCACTTGAAATTTTAACTTCACATGTATATTTGGGCTTTGTGAGGTGTTCTCCTACTAATCTAGTCATCTACGTATTATCTGACCTAGGAGGACTAGTGCATGTTAAAATCCATTGCATGTGAGATTTTTCTGAGATTTAAAAATGATATATATAAATGTGCATGGGAAAGGGCTCCCAAAGGAAATATCCTCCTTTGCGAGTAAGCCACCATTTGCTTGGACCTAAAAGAAATACGTGATCCAAAGGCCTAAAAGAATAATGGTATTAAAAGAAAATATTTGCCAAGGCAAATTTGTTTAGTTTGATATAGTCATTCAAAAATTAATAAGCTTACTTTGAGGGAGTTTGGATGGTATATCAACGGTTTGCACAATGTTCGTTTACCCTAGTTGCGCTTTCAATTTCATGACTATGTTGGTTTGTAGAATCATCAACATGCTAGACTTGTATGAATTGTGTTTGTTTGTTCAATGAGTTAAATTTATATTGTCACATGAGGCTATATCTAAATGTGATAAAATTTTGCAATCAAATGAGAAATTCGTGAACATCTTTTAAGAGATTGGGTTTTAATTCATTGGTATCTTATTCACACCCCTTCACTTCCGTTTCCGTATGACACATTTAAGCTATAAGAGTGTGGAAAACTCATGTTAATTTATTTTGTGTCATTTTTGTGTTTATATCTATATATGTGTGCTTGCATATATTTTATATCTAATGTGTATACATATATATGATATTTTATTTTGTTTAGTCTTTGCCTTGGTAGCTAGCCCGCATATGCTTAAATTCATAATTGGTATCTAACTAGTTGTAAAATGTTTGTTTGACATCACATACTTTGTATCGTTTGTATCAAATTACAATCATTTTTATTGCATCTTAGTTGGTATGCTTTTTTTATTTTGTATGGATTAGTTACTTTTTATTGTTTCCCATACGCCTTAATGATCCTATTTCCTTATGCATCATCTTGTATATTAGTTCGTTTATCCTTTATCTATTCCTGAACAAAAAGGGGGAGAATGATAGGGGAGAAATGGTATCTAATCTTATGATAATCGTATCTTAGTTTAGGAGATTTATCTTAGGGGGAGTCGCGACCTTCTTAGGATTATCATAGTTGATAAAGGAAGAATTAATTTAGGGGGAGTATTTATTTTACATGCATTTAATATTCTTGATATTCTCTATGCGTTTGATAGTTTTTGCTTAAGTGTGCAGGAATTTTTCTGAGTGCCAACTTTCATCTAAGTGATAACTCTCATCGCCAAAGATATTGAATCCTTGGGTCTTGAGTCAAGTTTCTATTTTTGAGTAGGATGTTTTTTAGTCTAGTAGAGCTTGACGGCCCTTTAGGATTTTATTTTGGTTTTTGTCCCGGAATAGCCAAAGGGGGAGATTTGTAAGGACACAAGTCTCTGATTGAGTCTTAATGTAGTGTTGGCTCAATTACGGACAAAAACATTTATGTCATAGGATAGTGTTCTTGTGTATCCTTCAAGCCTATGATATGTTGAAGTTGAAGACATTGCGGCCTACTTATCAAAAGAACATCATTGTCGTTTTACATGTGCCTTGTTTCACATCATCAACTTAGTTCCAATCTCTCGTAAGGTATGAATGCATTACATATATATATATATAGGAGCTTGGAACATTTTCTATTGGGTGTAATTTTATTTTAAAATAATGTTTTGTTTTCAGAAGGTTAATTTTAGAACTTTTAATAAAGTTTTGGGCTTAAAATTGAATTATGAACTTTTTGGGATTTCATTCGTTATTGTCGTTCGAATGAGTTTTTCGTTCTAATGAGAATGTCGTTCGAACGAATTTGCCAACGACTTTTCCCAATTGGCCTCTGGAACTTCGTTACAAGGGTCGTTCGAACGAGATTTTCGGCGGGAAAATATTTTGGCAGTTTTTTCCATGTTCCCACATCTTTTGTCCCACTAACTTTTTCCAAAATTAATATGTACGGGAATCAACTTTGAAAAACTAACTTTTTCATCTTCTACAATCTCTAAGAGAGAATTTTGAGAGCTTAATTCCTCCATGAAAAGGTTCAAGTTTTGAGTGTTTGTTTTTCAAGAAAATCATTCTTAAACACTTTTGTTTACACCCATATTAGTTTATTCCAAGTACCACACACACACACACACACACACATATATATATATATATATATATTTGGAGTGTTTGGCACTTGGTTTTTCTCTACACCTCAAAGAAGAGAAGTTTGGGTTTACTTCTACATCCCTAAAAGAAGAAGACTTGTTTTTGCGGTGGCGTTATCACATGGTGAAAGGAACCATGTGTGGTTGATGGTTTTTCGCAAAAGCTTTATTGGTGGATTCCAAGGTTCCGGTGGAGTTCGGGATTGTCGGTTAAGCAGAAGTTGATACAAGAAGACGCATCAGGGGCTTGATGGGAGTTGAGTCAAGTTGTGTAAGTCATCTGTCTTGTATTTGTAATATTCGGTACTTAGTGGACTTAAGTATAAGGGTCATCCGAGGTTTTTCCCATTGTGGATTTTTCTCGTACATTGCGGCGTAGTGGTTTGTGGTATATTTTATCTTGCTATATCACCTAGATGCATGCTTAGGACTAAAAGATAAAATATAGTTTAAATCACTAATCATGCTTAAGTTGGTGCTAAAATATGTTTGGGTAAAATATAAGTTAATTTAATTCAAGTCAGAAATTTAATTTGTTAAATTTGGTTTGGCCTCATTTGGTAATATTGAAAATATTGTGTAGGCAAATTTTAGGATTTGGGTTGATTTAATTTGTTTAAGTGTTTTATTGATTTATTTATTGTCACTTTTTTCTTAGTTTAATTTTAATTTAAAAGGAATTAAAATTTGAAGGTTTTTTATGTTTTAAATTTGAATTAGGAATTTGAATTAACCATCTCGTTCAATTGTAAGAATTTTAAAATTGGGGCCTCATGTTTTAACAACATCGCTCGGGATGATCAAAGTTCTAAGTCAGGGGGTTTGATTAGGCATAAATTCTTCATATTTATCCCCATAATTTGGAGGCTTTTATCACCCAATGTAATGCAAATGAAGTGGAGTTATCTCATATTTGTGTTATTGACATCTTCTAACAAGTACACCGAGTTTAGTGTATTTCTCTTATATTTTTCAGGTAATTCATGCACACAAAGATAAGAGAGAAATCAAAATAAAGATTGGCAAGAAAAGAAGAAAATCCAAGTGCTAATCCATAATTGTACAGCCAAAATTCAAATGTGGGACCCAACGAGTAAATAAAGATTACCACCTCATAAGAATATAAGAAGAAACGACACCCCAATCCAATCAACGGTTCAAAAGATATGAGAGTTAGAAGATGAGATGAATGGATCGAAAAGTAGATACGGTTCAATTTTTCTTTCGAAAAGAGTAGAACCAGTTCGGTTTTTCGGAGATTTTAAGGAGAGCAGAACCGGTTTGCATTTTGTTCTATAAAAAGTAGAACCAGTTCATTTTTCTGTATGGAAAAAATTCCAACTTAATTCCACATATTTTGGAGAGTTTGTTTTGTTTCAAACACTTTGAAAAACGTGGTTATATATTTGTCTTAGTCAGATAGGTTTCTTTATACATCTTTTAACATAGTTTTAAGAGGTCCTTGAAGGCGAGAACCTTAGGTTTCATCTTCTTCAACATTTGTTCATCTTTTTCAAGGGTTTTCATCAATAAAAGTAAAGTTTAATTATTGCTTTCAATTTCTTTCATCTTTTCATCTTATAATTCATTCTTTCTTAGTTAGAAATCTGTTTTACAAGTTTGATCACACTTTTTACATAAGAATGTTTTCATGCAATTTAGTTATCATGTTTACTTGTAGTTACACCATGCTAGGCTAGATTTCTAAAGGGTTGCGGTACATGAACCCAACTTAGGTAAAACATATGAATTTTTAAGTGAATAAAATATATTTTCTCATCTAAAGGTTTTTACTTTATTAAAACAAAAGTTGTAGGCCTTTTAATTTTATTTGCACTAGGCAACCAGAATGTTTAAGGGTGAAATTGGCCTTTTTATAACTTCTCATCCTCATCAAATACAATTTTTGATTTGATATTGTGCGGCATTCATTCCTCACATGTCAAATGCTTAGAGAGTATTTGATGTCTCTTTCAATAAGGAATTAGTTTTTTGAATCTTTTATGTTCTATGTGTATACCGATGGTGCAGGGGAGTGTATCCTAACTCTATTTCTCGTATATAGTTAAAAGTTCAATTTAATTCATTTTACACGCTTAGTTTGTTCCTAATTTAATTCATATTGCAGTAGTTGATTGGTATAGTTGTTGTTAAGCATCTTTCCTATCTGTTGTCACGATTCTTCGTCCTTTTCTCCGAGTTCGATACTTGGTTTTTACCGAATTTATACTTGAGCAACTGGTTGACACTTGAGTCCTTAGAAATGTGCACTAGAAACACTTTTAAAGTCGCATTTATCCTCGGGTTGAAAAGAATTAATCAAGGGACAAATTGTAGAGACAACTGAAAGCATCATTATGGATGATGAAAAACTAGAAAGGACTATGCAGATCGGCTCAGCACTAATCCCGTCCTTAAATAGGATTTGATTATGTTCCTGAGGCAGCGAAGAAATGTATTTTCTTGAAGCCATGAGGACATGCCTGGGATTGATCCCAATTTCTTCTTCCATGAACTTAACATAAAAAAGGATGCCAAGATGACCAACCAGAGACGCAGAGTTTTCAGTCCCAAGAAGAATCAAGCCATACAAGAGGAAGTAAAAAAACTTCAAAAGGCCTAGTTTATTGATGTGAAGTATCCAACTTGGTTAGGAAACATTGTAATGGTCATAAAGAAAAATAACAAATGGAGAATGTGCGTGGATTTCACGGATTGGAATAAAGCCGGTCCAAAGGATCATTTCCCCTTGCCAAGAATTGATCAATTGGTGGATGCAACATCTGGGCATGAGCTTTTAAGTTTCATGGATGCTTATTTTGGATACAACCAGATTAAGATGAAGCCAGAAGATCGGGAAACCACAACTTTTATCACCAACAGAGGAACTTATTTCTATAATGTAATGCCTTTTGGGCTCAAAAATGCTGGGGCGACATACCCAAGGTTGGTGAATAAAGTTTTCGAAGACCAAATAGGCAAGAATATAGAGGTGTATGTTGATGATTTGTTGACAAAGATCAAGGAAGCCACATATCAAATCGCCGACCTCAGCCAAACTTTCGATCATCTAGAAAAACACTAAATGAAGTTAAATCCGACCAAGTGTGTATTCGGAGTACAAGAATGAATGTTCCTCAGCTTTATGGTAAATCAAAGGGGAATTGAAACTAATTCGGTAAACATAAAAGCTTGATTTAAATGATCGACCAACAAAAATGAGGTGCAAAGACATACTAGTAGAGTGACAGTTCTAAACAGATTTATTTCCCGAGCAAGAGATAAATGTTTATCATTATTCAAAGTCTTAAGAAAGACTTTCGAATGGAATGAAGAATGTGAAGAAGCATTCTAAGAGTTACAGAAGAACCTTGGATCACCACCATTGCTCTCCCGACCAGTTTTAGAGAAGAATTATACTTATACTTAAATATTTAGAGTCAGTAGTGAGCTTAGCCTTGAATAGGCAAGAAGAAGGAGTCGAAAAACCAGTGTACTTTACCGGAAAGGCATTCAGAGGAGGAGAGATCAAGTATCCACGCTTGGAAACAATTATTTTTAGCACTCATCGAGGTTTCTAGATATATGAAACCTTATTTCCAAGGACATGCCATTGTTGTATACACTGATTTACCTCTTTGGCAAGCATTCCACAAGCCTGGGAAGTGAAGAAGGTTGATGTATAGGGCAGTAGAATTAGGAGAGTAAGATATCCTCTATGAACCAAGATTTTCATTGAAAGGTCAAATTCTGGCATATTTTATTATTGAATTCACTTATCCAGAGACTCCAGACCAATAAAACTTTCCTGCCGAGCAGATTTCAAAAGAAGAGAACTCAGCTCAAAAGCAGGTTGACGTTGTCACCGACTAACCTGAATCCTCAAAAGTGTAAGAAATGACTCAGAAGTATGCCAAATAAACTAAAAGGATATTCCAGTATGGATCACTCATAGTAGAAGGTTTTAATACTCATCTTCCATTATGGAATCTGTATGTCGATAGTTTTCATGCGTAACTGGCAGCGGAGCAGATGTGATACTCCACAATTTTGATGATATTGATATTGAGTATGCCCTTAGGTTTCAGCTTGAATCCCCAAACAACGAGGTGGAATATGAAGCCTTAATAGTTGGATTGAGTTTGGCCTATTCATTAGGTGCCGAGCAAGTAGTGGCGCACAATGATTCACAACTGATAGTGAATTAAGTACTTCATGTATATGGAGTCAAAGAAGAGTTGATGACTAGATGTTTGGACAAATCCATGGAGGTAATCACCAAGTTTCCAGCTATCCAGATGAACAGAACTCTAAGTATAGAGAATGTCCGAGCTGATGCACTTGCTCAGCTAGCTTCAAGAATAAGGATTGAGTTCAGAAGAACAATCCTCATCAAAATCTTGGCCCACGGGAGCATTGATGAAGATTTGATGGTGAATTTTATTTCTGTCGATTTAGGACCTTCCTAGATGGATCCCATATGAGTCTACATTGAAGATGGAGTACTTCCATCTGATCCTAAAGAGAATAAAAAGCTTCGGTATAAAGATGCCAGATATGTGTTGGACAAAGGCATTTTGTATAGAAGAGGATTAACAATATCTTTGCTTCATTGTGTTCATTCCATGGAAGTGGAAGATTTGATTAAAGAGGTGCATAAGGGTTATTGTGGAGCTCATTCAACTAGTCGATCATTAGTACAGTGAATCAACACTCAAGGGTATTACTGGTAAACAATGAGAGCAGAATGCAAAGCCTTTGCACAGAAATGTGACAAGTGCCAAAAGTTTTCTACCATTCATAGAGCACCAAATGCTTCTCTAACACCCATTACTTTGTACTGGCCATTTGTTATATGGGGAATAGACTTGGTCAACCCATTGCCGATCACCAAAGGCAGGTTCAAATACTTGGTCGTCGTTGTTAATTCACCAAATGGGTGGAGGTTGAGCCATTAATAGATATTCCTTATGAGAAGGTGTACCAATTCATCAGGAAAAATATAATTTGCTTGTATGGGATACCCTATGCATTCATCATAGATCATGGAAATCAGTTTGACAATGAGGAATTTAAAGCATATTGTGCCTAATCTGAAATCCAAAAGCTACATTATGTACCTGCCCATCCTCAAAGCAATGGTCAAATATATTTAATAAACAAGACTTTGTTGAATGGGTTGAAAAAAAAACTTGATGCCACTAAAGGAAACTGGATTAATGAACTTTATTATGTTCTTTGGGATTACAGAACAATGTCGAGGACAGCGACTGGGGAAACTTCCTATTTGCTTGCATTTGGCACTGAGGCCATGGTTCCAGTTGAGATCAGTTTACCAACTCAAAAATTATTAAATTTTAATTCTTCGATCAGTGATTTGATGAGGCGCCTAAATTTGGATGTGTTAGAATAAGTCCGAGAAGATGCTGCTCTAAAAAATGTTGCTTACCAACAAAGAATTGATCATTTTTATAACAAAAGGGTCAAGCCCACCAACTTGAAAGAATGAGATTATGTTCTTAAGAAGGTGATCCAAAAGAGAAATAGGCTAGAGGCTAATTGGCATGTCCCATATCGCATTTTTGGTGTCTTCTGACCAAGAACTTATCGACTTGAGACTTTGGAGGGTGAAGAATTTAAAAATCCTTCAAATGCCAAGTTATTTCAAAAATAATTATTGTAATAATTTTTGCTCTATGATTAAAGATTAAATATAAATTTAGTTTCAATTCTTCAATTTTGTGTACATTTTTTTAGTGCGATGATATTCATCACACAAACAAGTAAAATCCAAAAGCACCGACCAAGTCAAAACAGGATTACAATCCTCCGAACTTGTTCGGTAACAAGGATGATCACCGACCAAGTAAAAACATGATTATAATCCTCAGTACTTGGTCAGCCATAACAATCTACTTCGAATAAGAATTATAAAACTTTGTATACAACTGAAAAAGTTATAAATAAGATTTACCCTACTAAGTTAAGTGAAGGAAGGCATGTAAATTCCTAAATATGGAATACAAACATATATTCCTCATACATTTGGTCACCAGTGATAACTAATGTTAAATTTGGATTGATACATCTAAGTTCATTAGTAGAATCAATGGCATTTTCACTGGCAACTAATACTAAATTTGGATGAATATATCTAAGTGTATTAGTGGAACCAATGGCAGTATAATTATAAGACTAGTCAACTGTTTGATTATTATAATCATAAGTTAACAAAAACAAATATATTTCATTTATAAATAAATTGTATTACATTCAAATGAATTATAAAATACAAGAAAGTTATTCGGCAGGCCTTTTCCCCTCAGCATTAGAATAAGATTGCACTTTCTCCATGCTAGTAGGAGGGTTGTTCAATGTATAAGGAGAGTTGATAAAATTAAAATCTTGAAGCATTCTTCTGTCACTATTGCTCGGCATGTTGATTAAATGACAAGGCTGAATTATCTCAAGTTCATTGTGTAATCTAGAATATCCTAAGTATTTGGATATCAAGCATTTAGGAATTGATTTTATAGGAATCCGGTAACATCCAACTTAAATGGAGGATTTTGGCAATCTAAGTAACTAGGATCATTCCAATACCCTGATCAACTTTCATCATAGTCAAGCAATTGGTCCAACCTCATTTATATCCTTCATTCTAAGATTGAGTAAGGTGATCATATATATCACGCAAAGCTTCGTTGTAACCCTCCGTCCATACCTCTCTGGGTTGTTTGTGAAACTAGAAGGTTAACCTTTCTAATTGATATTGACGTTTCTTCACAACTTCGTCCTTTACTTTCAACTGAAGGGATTGGTCGGCAAGGGCTTTGTCTTTAATTTCCATATGTGTGGAGAATTTAGATTGACTCTTTGCCTTCAGCTGGTCAGCTTGATCAGTTAGAGTTTTCTTAGTTCTAGATTCTTCAACGTTTGGTTAGCCAATTCTCTATTTGGAAGATTATGCAGGTTCAAATTTTTTCAAAACTTCAAGTTCTTCCCTCATTTTGGCGTTCACCTTATCCAAAAAAGAGACACCTTCGTCGGTGCTAGCAACAGAAGATTATTCCAAAGACCCAAGATCATTGCTCAGTTTATTATTTTCATCCTCCAGAAGCTTAACACTCTCTCTGGCCTCATAAAACTCATGGCTTAATAAGAATTCCTTCTTCCAATAAGCAGAGGCATATTTCTCCAGCTTCTCTTCACCCCCACACTTCATTCAAGGTCTTGTGCTTGGCTTTGTAGTCGGCATGCAGCAAAGTTGTAGATTCCCTATGCTCAGACTGTAATTCTTCGATCATTTCATAGTATGCAACATTATTGGCCACAACCCAATCAAGGAGAAACTTGACATGAGTGTATGAATCCCCGACCTATTTACAAGCGTCAGCACCGAGTAAGTTTGTCAAATCTTCCTTTAATAAGTTCAAGTGACCAACATTGAAAAAATTATGAACCAGCAAAAGCAATGTGTTATATAGTAGCAATGAACTATAGAGATCAAGCAACAATTAATCAACAACAAAAGAAGAAAGAAAAATAGTCAACTAACAATAACTGACAAAGTTTATTGAAGAAAAAGTTTTTTCATTAATAATGATCAGTAGTACAATGGGAATCACATTAGAAAACAAAAATACAAGTACAAATTAAAGGGACCAAACAAATTTAAACCTTCTGCCTATCCTCTTCGACCACTGGGATTTGGTCGAAAAAATTTATTGAAACTTTATTTTGGTCGGCCTGAGGAACAACTAAGTTAACTGCCATTGAAGATTCTACTGAGCCAACATCATCAAGATTGGGAGGAGATCCTTGATCATGCCTAAAAAATAGCTCGGAGTCTTCAATAGTGCCCACTTCTTTTAGAGTCCCCGACCAACCCTATTTATAGAACTTCTTCTTGGCATAGGAAATTTGAGCAGAGGTGGAAGAAATAGCTTTGTCCCAACCTCTGTTGAAGGAGTTTTCTCTTATTTTAGCTCTCTTGGCTTTCTCGGCGAAAAGTTCAGTAGATAACTTGGCCACTTTCTCCTTCACAACCTTTGTCTTGTGCTCAGCTTGAGCAGAGACCAAATTAGCCATAGACAAAGCTTCGTCAGATTTCTTCTTTGCTTCCTCAGCAGCCTTAATTTTTTCTGCCCAATATTTCTTCATGGTCTCTAGAGATTTCTTAGACTCTTCCAATGATTTCTTAAGACCTTAAAAGGCCTATTATACATCTTCCAAAGAAGAACGTAGATGATCATCCTTCTCCAATATTTAGTTATAATCAACCAAGAACTGTAAGAAAATCCAAGTCATTATGAATCAAATAAAGCATAAATAATACCTGACCAACTTCAAAAATAAATACTTACCAAGACTTGATCAGTTTCCTAGCCAAGCTAGGGCCAATGGCTACAGATGAGCCATGAATAGATGGAATTTGGCCACCCAAATCTCGTTAGTTAAACATAGTAACTTTCTCAACATGCTTATCAATAAGACCTCTCTTTAACCTTTTGAGAGGAAAATCATAACCCTTGTTGGCTGAGGGCTTCTTGCCAGCATCAATCTTCTTCTTTTGGGAACCATCATCCATTGGCTTCTTGGCACCAGTGGTAGAATCATCCTCTAGAAGGTTAGAAATTTTCCTCTTTCCCATATAGACAGAGGAAGATCAGGATCAAGAGAAGAAGAAATGACACCAGTAACAGTTTTAATTCCACCAGATTCAGTGGCAAAGGATGGAGAAATGGGATCTCTCTCCAAGTCAATCACAATTAAAGAAACAACTATTGATGGCCGAGCTACAAAAGAAGTAATGGACCTCCTATATTCTAGCAACACGAAAGATTCTCAGGGATAATCCTCTCGTGTCCCATGGTTGAGACCCCACAAGAATTTTAACTCTTCTAAATTCACTTCAGCAGGCTTGGGACACTTTCTCTTATGTTCCACTGTAAAAAAAACATGAACATCTACCATTAGTATACATCAGAAGAAAAATTAGAAAAGAAGGGAAAAAATTAAAATAAGAACCTACCCCATTCCGTCATTGAGGTCACATAGGACCCTGATAATCCACTCCATCATCAAGTGGATTATATTTCCAGTTCTTAACTTTTAAAGCATGATCAAATAACCTTATTGAAATCAGGCAAGTTCAGCACTAAAGCCCTATTGGCTTTTTTGGTTTTCAAATAATATGTGTTCTCTCTAGTAATAGACCACTTATAGTAAAACTTAATCCCTGGAATCCCAATATGGGTTCCATAGATTTCAGTTAACCAATTTACACCATTAACCACCCTCCAGGTATTGGGCATTACTCTTGCCGGAACAATATCAAAATATTGGCTAAAATGAAGAAGAAAAGGGTTTGGTGGAAAAGTAAAACCACACTCGACTATAAATAAAGTCAGGATCCAATGACCCTCATTTAAATAATAAACATCTAGAGGTGAAGGAGGAATTTCTAAAACAACCCAAGAAGGGATTTTCTGATCCGCCCTAAACTTCTCAAGCGACTCAACATCAACTATGTGAACCATGGCTAAGAAGGTAGAAAAATGGAGAAATAGAGAAAAAGGGAAGAGTTCTTACACGAAATTAAGAATCCTAAAAGAACTATCGAAAGAAAGAACAAATGGCGGAAAAAGATTGCAAAAACACTCAGAGAATAGCAACAGCAACAGCAACAACAACAACTCAAAGCTTTGGAGTAAAACAAAATAGGGAGAAATTTCCCGCTTTTTATAGCTTGCCTTGAAAATAACGAGCGTGATGATTAAACATACCAACGAATGACATTCCGATGACTTATCAATATAGAAGGTAAAAAATGCCTATTTACCCTTGGCGGTCTTCTTCAAATTTAAAATTATTTACAAAAGATGCCATTATAAAAACAAAACATGAAAATTTTACAAGTCCCACAAGTCAGCAAATGCCGAACAACTGTGAAGAAAACATGTTCCATCCTTTTAGCAAAGGCATCAAGAATAAAGCATTGGGGGTTTCTGTTGATACCAAAATTTATCCACTTACATGGACCAATCACAAATGAAAACCTGTCCTCCTACGTGGCCAAACATCTAGTTAACTAATAGTTGCTCGGTAAAATTCTGAGTAACACCAGGAATTCAAAACATCAATACTAATGAAGCGTTGCCATGCCAAAAGTTACTACACACTACTAACCATCATATTCAATATGTATAAATGTAAATGATTATTTATATAAATGAATTCCATCCCTAGACTCTTTACCTCCTGGCTGAACTCTTCTCTTGAGAGGTCTACTCGACACGTACAGATCATCGGATGATTGATCTTGATCTGACTGAGGCTTCATGTTGGGTAGCCAAATATTGGGTATTACTAGATAACGCTCTAGGAGGATTTTTTACTACTCGAAGTCCTAGATGATCAAAGTGCGAAGCTCTCCTTACCCTTTCTAGAATACTTGGCCTTTCAGTGGGAAAAGGAATGAATATCATAAGGCTCTGTAAACCATAGCGATGAACTTAATCCTGGATGATAAGACATATCTTGTGAAGACCTGGAGTAACTAATCCTATTGGATCTTAGAGGTGGATGAAGTATTTCTCTCTATTTGACTTGCAATGACTGAGACAATTGTTTCATTGTGTCTTGCATAACCTCCTGTCCTCGAGCGAGACTGGTAATAATTCCATTAAGGTCATTAGCAGTTGGCAGACCAGATGGAGAGATGGGGTTGCCTTCATTTCGAGCACTTATCACTCATCTTTCTTAGATTAAGAATATACGAGAATGAGAACGGCAATTAAAAACACGTTCCCACAGACGGCGCCAACCTGTTGATGTCAAAAAATGGACTGTCTCTAATTTTAAGAATCACAAATAAAATATAGAAATGCTATGTGACAACCCGACTAATTAAATACCCGGTAGCTACTCCTTTATTAAATTAAATCAAAATGTCAAGTTGGCTCAGTTAATAGCATCACTGTCGAAAACATTTTTATTCTTACTAACCACCTAGTATATAAAAAGTAAGTTGTCAAATTTTAATTAAAGCCTGATTAACATGTAGTAAAAGATTTAAAGCAAGAATAATATCATCATTCACCATAACGAAATAATAAAATAACCATCACATGATATAAATAAATCCGGAGGAAAACTCCTCACAACAAATCCCACAACTGAAATAAGTAACGAAATACTGAATACTGAAATAATACATGCCAGAGTCTGAAAAAAACTGAAATGGAAATGTCTCTAATAGAATTTGGGCAACATGCCCTACAACTGAGGAATACTGAGTATGGAATCCAAATGATATAAGCGTCTAAAAGCAAATCCCTGTAGCTTCCACAAGCAGCTACAGCTCGTCATCTGAGTGAGAATCCTATGCATGGTGTCCTTGTGGCTGGGCACCTAAAATGGTTTTACAAAGGAAAAAATAGATTTGAAAGCAAACGGGTCAGAGCCCGAATGTGGAGATATTTTAAAAACCTGCAAGTGCTTTAAAAACATTTAAAACATTAAATGCAAAATACATGTTAGGACGTGCTCTCACATGAGATACTCACCTCTCGTCTAACTGTGCACTCCTAACGTTCCTGTACCCATTCATGTGTTATCTCACAACTATCTAATTCTAAAGAGTTTCTAACACTACTACTCGGTTCACTTTTAATTTCCAACCTTAACAATTAAATAGAGAGTTCTACTTTAATTCTCGGATTCCCAATTATTAACAAAACCATTTATTGATATAAGTTCCCTTATATCTTTTTATAGCATTACCATAACTATACTCACAATTTAACATAGTAAATTCCTTCTCATTTAACCGTATATTTTCACATCATAAATATACAATACAAGCACCCAAAGGCTAAGCTGCGGTGCACACATACTCTGCTATCCATCCCGATACATCACGTACATAAGGATCACGCATTCTGAATATCTCAGGAATCGTTCAGATAACAACATCACAAATAGTGGAGGCGAACACAGTCACATCACATGAGTCACGCACATACCTACGCTCCCACGATCAGCAAACTTATTAATATCCCAATAAGTCCTTCTATGACCTATGTTCATCGAGGTAACCAATCTAAATCCGGGCAACACAAGGATAAGAAGGCCCTAAGCGAACGTAAACCTCCCGTGATAGCAAGTATGGTAGGTATGTCATACACATAAAATTATATACTAAGCATTCGCACATCTTAGATATCTCGATATTAATAAAGGTATACTCTACATCTTTATACCATTATTCCAAATTCATATATTTCAAGTATTCCGATAATATAGAAATTAAATTGTCGACACGTCTCACGTCGTAGTTTCTTAAACTTAAAACATATCTCAAATAGACTATTAAGTTCCTATTATTCCCACATATAACATCTTTACACCTAAGGTCTTTCCTTCTGCCCCAAACCTTATTTCATCAAATTATTCAAATTTACACTATTAACCCAAATATTATCTCACTTATCGAATTTCATTAATTTAGAATAATTCCTCAAATTGAATTCCAATTAAGGTCCAATCTCATAATCATGTCTACTGGTCTTCCTTAAGGTTAAGGGTATTCATAAGGTCTCCAATAATATCATCCAAGGGTTAACACCATTAAAATTTAATTAAGGAAAAACTTTACTCATTCTGGGAAGGTCGATCGATCGACCTTTACCTTCGATTGATCGATGGTGGTCGATCGATCGACTGAAGAACATCGATCGATCGAACGCACCAGGTATGGTTACGGACTGCTTCGTTTTGCAGTTACCAATTCGTCCCAAAACACCATTTACAAGCATGAAACTCTAAGACAAGGTTACAATATCATCATACTATCATCCTACAACAGTATTAACATTCTAAAACCCATAATTCATCATTCAAAGGCTTTGTTTAGATCAAAACTGCATCATTATTTCCAGATTTCTTCCTCATTCAAGAACATCAATACACTTCTTCTAAATTCCATTTTTAGATCATCAATGGTTCTGTTTAGAACATATAATTCATCCAGAATATTACTACATGCAATCGCAGACATAATTCATAGCTTTTAACTTCCAATTTATGGGTCTAAATCATCTTCCAAGATCAATTTCGAAAATTCATAAACATGGAAAAGCATAGCTTGAATCAAATGAATTTAAACCACTTGCCTTAATCTTTCTCTGAATTTGGTGTTGAATCTTGAAAGCTGAGTTGTTCTCCCTCTCTCTTTCTGCAGAATTCTCTTCCTTCTCTCTCTCTCTACAAGTTTCTCTAAGGATGATGAGAATGGAGGTGTGGTTGGTTTTTGGTAAGTTGGGACTATATCTCAACTTCTCCCGTAGCCCATTAAGTCCCTTAGTGTACTTATTGGGTTTAGTGGATAAAGAAGAAGTCAGATTTCTGTATCTAGTTTTCGTGGGTTTTAATTCCCAGATTTCTGAAATTACCAAAATGCCCCTATAAGTTACCGGTATGGCCCAATAATGCCCCGGGACCCAAACTTAACCCCCGGCTAGTGTTTTCTGACTATTTCGACCCTTCCGGACGCGTTGGCGGACTCAAAATGACCATACGGGTGATAAAAATAAAATTCACTTTTTAATTCAAATAATTATATTCCTGATGCGACTGTCACGCGCGTCCCAACAAAGTTTCCCAAATGGCCGTATTTCAATCTCGTGACAATTTCAATATTTCCAATATTCATATATTGCCAAGTATACACATTATAATTAAATACTAACTCGCTTCTCGTTAATATTTTTATCCGGATTAATTTCCAATTAATAAACATTTAATTCAATTAATCCCCAAAAATAAATATTACAGAAAATACGGGGTATTACATACTTCCCCCCTAATAACAGAATTTCGTCCCGAAATTCGGAAAAGTAAGGTACACCTGGAAAAATAGGTATCCTCCAGTATTCAAAACAATTATAAAGAAAAGTCCAAATTACTAAAACCCTCGCTTCACAATGAGCTTGTTTAACATATTTGATACCTTATCAGAATAATCTTCGATAAATGCACTTCGCGTTGTGCTCTTATTAAACAACATTCGAGTAAAAATACCTTATATATCATTGGCCATATTGTCTCAATATCATTATGAGTCCGCACCTCACCACGCATTAACTCCCGCGTTTATAATAACCTAAAACACCCATTCTGGAAGGAATCAATAACACATCTGACTACTCTTGCCCACTCTTTGAATCTCTATTCCCGACGTTGTGACCTTTACATAAGGAAAAACTACTACAGCCGGTTGGTGTTGCACAAAATAATTGTAAGTACCTTGTTCACTATAAAATAGATATGGTTGCTTTTCCCCCGACTCTACCATTAGATAATATCTTCTCCTCATGACTACAATATACCTTACTAGTTATACTCGATTTAGAATTGAAAATATCGCAATGAATCCAAAATTTCTTTCATACAATCCATCAGTCGTTAGTCACCTTGCGCCTGTACCTCGGGTTATAGGTGATACAACCCTCAGTTTGGATCGTTATTTACCACTACTTATTGTCACCCTACCGGAATTTGGATTTCGGGGATTTCATCCCAGTTCTAAATAATACTACACCGAATCACGTACTGGCGTGTTCACTATCTAATAGTGTAAATCACCCCAAGTATATAACAATTTCTCTCCTTCTGGACAACATGTCCCACATAATCGAAGGAACTCATTACTTATCAATAAGTTGGCTACCTCTCAAGAAAATTCTCCAACTCGACCCTCCCATTCTTGGAATCGTCGTCTTGATACAAAATTATCTGGTTGATCATCTAACCCCAACTGTTCTACTACTTACTATACCTCTTTCAATGCCGATATTCACATAAAATTTTCCCGTTAAATGATGCTTAATGATCTTATTCTCCCGAGGAATACCACAAGTTTGGGCCTTTACCTTTTCACTACTTTGTACATTTCTGGACTTTATACCTGATTGACATCCTCATTCTATTTACTCTTGAGTCACCCTCAACATTTGATTGATCGGAACTCTACTCCAAATTTCTCATAATAATTTATTCGCCTTCTCAAGAGATATCCCTTTATTAAATGGCTTTCTACTGCCTTTTCTCCAAATTTGAATTTGTTACACTGACATATGATATCCACTTACACCTTTTCTTATGACGTTTAATCTCATAAGTAATAATCTCACTCGTCCATGTTCCCTCTTCCTTTGATTTACACTTTAGTAAATCAAGATGTATATGCCCCTTATAACCCAACCATACTGTTTTTAAACATTATATACGCTTCATACAAATCCCAAACTCTTTATTGTCACTGTAAATACAACAGTGCTATACCACTTGGGCGTTCTCAATCGCTTCTGAATTAGAAATCCTAAATCCTCCTTATTCTCAATGCGTCCTTCAACATGCCGTGACAAAACCAACATTATTAATACTTATATCGTAATTTACTAACAACTGGCTCTAATGGCCTTACAACATAATTTCCTCCTTGTAACTTCCCGTTATAACTACGTACTCCCATATCGATAGAGGTATCCAATTCATGAACGAAGGGCCACACTTCTCCTTACTACCAATCTTACTCTAAGTTTCATGCGTGGGGTGTCTCGCAAAGCGAAATCCAAACAAGGAACCCCCCTGATACACTACTACCTAACATTGTTGGTCATCGGAATCCGTTAAGCCCTGTCCATAATATGTACCCCTACACTCTCGTTTCTCAACAAAGTTACATTCTGTCGCAATGACACTTAAACAAGGAACTCTTTTCGAATGACACTTTCTCTTGACACTGATGGCAATCACATTCCATATACACCATGTAACTGAAATCGGGGTTCTCAACATCCCGTCCCCAGTCACACAACTATGAGTATAAACTCCCAAATCTCTAACGGGTAATAAAACAATGCATTCTTTTTGTTACTACCTCTCTATCGTTAATTATAAAAACAACTAACTCTTTGTTGACTAGTAGATCAATTACATACGACTCATAATAATGAAATCCCTACGCATAATGGGATTAAATATCCGAGACCATTATACCATTTTGAAATCACAACATATTCATATATATGTATATATACCTATATACAAAAGTAAAATTGCGAGTCCGGCTCTCTCACAGATGGGGCCTCGCCAGAACAAAACATGCTACCCCAAGGTGGCAATCCCAATAAACTTGCAATACCAGCACACTATCGGTATAATCGTATATATAAAACCATAAATAATATCATCTCATACTCGTATAATACAGTACTAAAACGAGTAATTTCAATAAAGTATAAACCGCTATTAATATACCCATTCATCCTCCGCGGATGACAATAAAAGTAACCACCACACTATCAGGGAAAAATGTTCTTATATATAATAAATTTACTGATATACTCACTAAATTCGACTCTCAAGTGAAAATAACAATTATGACAAATGTAGCAACTCATTCATGCCACAAATAACATGCATCATCATCTGAGGATGTAACTCATACGTCTATCTTATCAATCGTCCCGGCTGCTCAAATGGTTCCTGGACGTACCACACATATCTGTCCCAAACCGAATATTTCAATAACTGTTGCCCTCGCCAGGCACAATACCTTGATCCCTACTCTTGTATCGGGAAATTTTTTTTTATAACGCACGGGTTTCACTCCCCACAGAAATACCTCTACACATACTCCACTTATCTTATGTCTCACAAATCATGTTAAGGTGGTCCATCTCTCGGACGTTGGTAGTCTCGACTCAGACGACTATCTCTGTTGTTCCCTTAGTGTTGACGGCCCTAAGGATCACGCTACTAATTTTCCACCTTTCTTACAGAAATTACCATCGCTCGGTAGTAATTCCTCTATCGAGTTATTTTAACGGTTTCTCCATTGGGTCTTCCCATTGTGGTGCTTCTCCAACACCAGTTTTCCCCAGTCTTACTTTATATAAAGTTCTCGATTCTTGTGTCTCCCCATCCGGGGATGTTTACCTCCAAATTAACACTATGCGACAATACCATTTGCTTTAACCGTCCAAGCAGAGTTCTGCCAGAAGGACTAGCAATTATCCTATATAAATTCTCCCTTTAATATCCCCTTCTCCGTTTCACCTACCTCACCCGGTGTAGGGTTCACTAAATAATTTTATTTCTCCTCACAAAGTGACCTCTGTCCGGACCTCTCGTGTGAGTTCAGAACGACATTCGGTTTTCATCCTAAACATTTAATCAAGGAACTTATGGTCAAACCATTCGTGTACGCCTTCTCTCGACGTCACATTCCACTTATAAGTGTGGGGACTGTTTCTCCCCATTGAAACTCCGTTCTCACGAGACAAGAAAAAATTTCCTCAAATTTTCACTTTCGATTGGCCATACTCCGACACAAGTCCAAGCCTTTGGATACATTGCGTTTGTTTGGCTAGCACATGCCGTCATCGCCTTTCACATATTGCTACTGCTGGTTCTCTTCAATGTTACATTTAATTCTTTCTCTCCCGTTCCAACCTTGTTGGATGTGTCTAATTTGACCCCATTCCTACTATAGCCGTACCCGGAAGTCTCAAGTCGCGCCTTAGCCTTCTATATCTTCCAGAACTTCCGTGCCATAATATCAGTGACTTCAACTACGGTCATCCTTCTTTAAATAAATCAATTAACCTCAATATATGTTTCCTCCTGTTGTTCACCCAACGGTCTTCGCCTGACGTACTGCATTGTTCGGCAAACGAATACACCCGATCGCAAATGAGATTCACTATCATATGTATTAAAGCTGGAGAACGAAATCTCACCAAAGATATCAACAATCCTAAACATAGGGCTCTACATCAAAGAAAGCTCAGCGGAAACATAATAAGCCGTTCAGATCCTAAAGGACACTAGAACCTGATGCTCTGATACCACCTGTGACAACCCGACTAATTAAATACCGGGTAGCTACTCCTTTATTAAATTAAATCAAAATGCCAAGTTGGCTCAGTTAATAGCATCACTGTCGAAAATATTTTTATTATTACTAACCACCTAGTATATAAAAAGTAAGTTGTCAAATTTTAATTAAAGCCTGATTAACATGTAGTAAAAGATTTAAAGCAAGAATAATATCACCATTCACCATAACGAAATAATAGAATAACCATCACATGATATAAATAAATCCGGAGGAAAACTCCTCACAACAAATCCCGTAACTGAAATAAGTAACGAAACACTGAATACTGAAATAATACATGTCAGAGTCTGAAAAAAACTGAAATGGAAATGTCTCTAATAGAATTTGGGCAACATGCCCTACAACTGAGGAATACTGAGTATGGAATCCAAATGATATAAGCGTCTAAAAGCAAATCCCTGTAGCTTCCACAAGCAGCTATAGCTCGTCATCTGAATGAGAATCCTATGCATGGTGTCCTTGTGGCTGGGCACCTAAAATGGTTTTACAAAAGAAAAAATAGATTTGAAAGCAAACGGGTCAGAGCCCGAATGTGGAGATATTTTAAAAACCTGCAAGTTCTTTAAAAACATTTAAAACATTAAATGCAAAATACATGTTAGGACGTGCTCTCACATGAGATACTCACCTCTCGTCTAACTGTGCACTCCTAACGTTCCTGTACCCATTCATGTGTTATCTCACAACTATCTAATTCTAACGAGTTTCTAACACTACTACTCGGTTCACGTTTAATTTCCAATCTTAACAATTAAATAGAGAGTTCTACTTTAATTCTCGGATTCCCAATTATTAACAAAACCATTTATTGATATAAGTTCCCTTTTATCTTTTCATAGCATTACCATAACTATACTCACAATTTAACATAGTAAATTCCTTCTCATTTAACCGTATATTTTCACATCATAAATATACAATACAAGCACCCAAAGGCTAAGCTGTGGTGCACACATACTCTGCTATCCATCCCGGTACATCACGTACATAAGGATCACGCATTCCGAATCTCTCAGGAATCGTTCAGATAACAACATCACAAATAGTGGAGGCGAACACAGTCACATCACATGAGTCACGCACATACCTACGCTCCCACGATCAGAAAACTTATTAATATCCCAATAAGTCCTTCTATGACCTATGTTCATCGAGGTAACCAATCTAAATCCGGGCAACACAAGGATAAGAAGGCCCTAAGCGAACGTAAACTTCCCGTGATAGCAAGTATGGTAGGTATGTCATACACATAAAATTATATACTAAGCATTCGCACATCTTAGATATCTCGATATTAATAAAGGTATACTCTACATCTTTATACCATTATTCCAAATTCATATATTTCAAGTATTCCGATAATATAGAAATTAAATTGTCGACACGTCTCACGTCGTAGTTTCTTAAACTTAAAACCTATCTCAAATAGACTATTAAGTTCCTATTATTCCCACATATAACATCTTTACACCTAAGGTCTTTCCTTCTGCCCCAAACCTTATTTCATCAAATTATTCAAATTTACACTATTAACCCAAATATTATCTCACTTATCGAATTTCATTAATTTAGAATAATTCCTCAAATTGAATTCCAATTAAGGTCCAATCTCATAATCATGTCTACTGGTCTTCCTTAAGGTTAAGGGTATTCATAAGGTCTCCAATAATATCATCCAAGGGTTAACACCATTAAAATTTAATTAAGGAAAAACTTTACTCATTCTGGGAAGGTCGATCGATCGACCTTTACCTTCGATTGATCGATGGTGGTCGATCGATCGACTGAAGAACATCGATCGATCGAATGCACCAGGTATGGTTACGGACTGCTTCGTTTTGTAGTTACCAATTCGTCCCAAAACACCATTTACAAGCATGAAACTCTAAGACAAGGTTACAATATCATCATACTATCATCCTACAACAGTATTAACATTCTAAAACCCATAATTCATCATTCAAAGGCTTTGTTTAGATCAAAACTGCATCATTATTTCCAGATTTCTTCCTCATTCAAGAACATCAATACACTTCTTCTAAATTCCATTTTTAGATCATCAATGGTTCTGTTTAGAACATATAATTCGTCCAGAATATTACTACATGCAATCCCTAACATAATTCATAGCTTTTAACTTCCAATTTATGGGTCTAAATCATCTTCCAAGATCAATTTCGAAAATTCCTAAACATGGAAAAGCATAGCTTGAATCAAATGAATTTAAACCACTTGCCTTAATCTTTCTCTGAATTTGGTGTTGAATCTTGAAAGCTGAGTTGTTCTCCCTCTCTCTTTCTGCAAAATTCTCTTCCTTCTCTCTCTCTCTCTACAAGTTTCTCTAAGGATGATGACAATGGAGGTGTGGTTGGTTTTTGGTAAGTTGGGACTATATCTCAACTTCTCCTGTAGCCCATTAAGTCCCTTAGTGTAGTTAGTGGGTTTAGTGGATAAAGAAGAAGTCAGATTTTTGTATCTAATTTTCGTGGGTTTTAATTCCGAGATTTCTGAAATTACCAAAATGCCCCTATAAGTTACCGGTATGGCCCAATAATGCCCCGGGACCCAAACTTAACCCCCGGTTAGTGTTTTCTGACTATTTCGACCCTTCCGGATGCGTTGGCGCACTCAAAATGACCATACGGGTGATAAAAATAAAATTCACTTTTTAATTCAAATAATTATATTCCTGACGCGACTGTCACGCGCGTCCCAACAAAGTTTCCCAAATGGCCGTATTTCAATCTCGTGACAATTTCAATATTTCCAATATTCATATATTGCCAAGTATACACATTATAATTAAATACTAACTCGCATCTCGTTAATATTTTTATCCGGATTAATTTCCAATTAATAAACATTTAATTCAATTAATCCCCAAAAATAAATATTACAGAAAATACGGGGTATTACATGCTAGTGAACAATTGAAAGACACAAGATTTTTTAAGTGGTTCGGCTATTTAAAAAATCTAGGTACACTGTTATGTTATGGTTTGCTTGAGCATGATTGCTTGCCCTTGTTGTAAGGGATACTTGTATTTATAGTGATCAGAATGACATAGTTGGAATGTCAAGGAATGGAATGCTTTCATATAAATAATAATTTACATCCATACATAATGAATATGACGATTGGCAGTGTGTATCAACCTTTGGCGTGGTAACGCTTCATTAGTATTGATGTTTTGAATTCCTGGTGTTGGTCAGCATTCCTATTATTGGTCGGCATTCCTAGTGTTGTTCAGCATTTTTTTGAGCAACTATCAGTTGACTAGACTTTTGGCAATATAGGATGACAGGTGTTCATTTATGATTTGTCTGCGTAGGTGGGTAAATTTTGGTATCAACACCAATCTTCTTCAAAATTTATATAATCATATTCTTGACCAGTTTTCAACATATATAAGTCTAGAGTATCGTAGGAGTCTTCATACTCATCAGTATCACTATTAGAGTCTTCTGAATCACTATATGTATATGCACTATAGATACTCGTATTATCATTATTTTCTATGTCTGATGTTTTTATAGCATATAATATATTTAATTCTTCTTGATCTGCAAGATCTAATATTGTATTAATAATTTTAATACTTTCTTTATCTTTCTTGTTAGGACAATCTTTAGCAAAGTGTCATTCTTTGCCACAAGTCCAACATTCTTTGGTAGAAGTCTTAGATTGAGATACTTCTTTTTCTATCATTTAATTAGGAACTTTCTTATTTTTGTTGGTTATCTTCTTAAAATACCGTCTTTAGTTAAATCTACTTTTCTTGGCTCTAAAGATCCTTTCTCTAAAGGTAGTAGATGGTTTGAATTTATATTTCTTTGGAAAACCTAAAGGCCTAGCCCTTTGCTTCCAATCCGGTATACTCTTTTTGATTTTCCTTTCTTTAAATTCATTACCACATCCCCATTGGATTGGATCAATGTCTCTTTTGTCTTTAATTGGAGGAATTTTTTTAGAAATTTTCTTCAATTAACTTTTCTTGAGTTATATCTCATCTTTTAGATATAATATAGTCTATGAAAAAATTAATTCTTTCGTCAGGGGAGATATTCTTGATTCAAGCAAGTCCTAGCCAATTCCTCTATTCATTTAGGGTTTGTCCAATATCTAATTTTTTTCTAAAATACTCATCGTTAAGGTCTCACCAAATTCTTTAATCTGGTAATATAGATGTTCGTAATTATTGCTCACTACACCAAAATGGGCAAATTGTCACCTTTCAGCCGGCCAGCCTTGTCAAGGTCATTGACCGTGATAAAAAAACACGCGTTTTATATCACGGTCATTGACCTTGACACGACCGTGACAATTCGTGTCATGGTCAAAGACCTTGACACGACCGTGACAACTTTTCCAGCAAAAACCCTACCCCCCTTCTTTTTTCCCTCCCGCGCCCTTCCCTCCCTCTCTCTCTCTCTCTCTCTCGACGTTGCTCCCTCTCTCTCTCTCTCTCAGGTCCAATTTCTCTCTCTCTCTCTCTCTTCCATTTATATATATATATTTGTCTGTATATTTATGTGTGTATGTGTATATATATATGTGTGTATGTGTGTGCGTGTGTGGGGGGTGGGGCGGGATGGGGGTAGGGGGTGGTGGAGGGGGGCAGGGGGTGGGGCGGGGTGGGGCAGGGTGGGGGAGGGGGAGGTGGTGGGGGTATGTGTATATATATATGTGTGTATGTGTGTATGTGTGTGCGTGTGTGGGGGGTGGGGCAGGGTGGGGGTAGGGGGTGGGGCGGGGTGGGGCAGGGTGGGGGAGGGGGTGGGGGTGGGGCGGGGTGGGGGTGGGGCGGGGTGGGGCAGGGTGGGGGAGGGGCAGGGTGGGGCAGGGTGTTGGGTAACTCATATGAATCCCACTTTATATACGTATAAATTAATGTGTTATGCTACAATTGAAATCTTGGAAATTTGGCTAATACACGAGAAACTGATAATCATAAATATTATGAATAAAAATGGTACTTTCTTGGAGACTATAAATTATTATGTACAAACTTTGGTTCTAGACCTATGTTGTTGGATTTGGATGTTGGGTGTTGATTAGTTGGTATTATTGGGAAGATTGGGTTAAGTTGAAGCATATGTTGTTGGAGTTGAAAATTATATGTTAATTCATTATTACTATTGGGGGATACAGTGTTGAAAAATATTGGTATTTATCGTAGATAGTAGAATTGTTTAGTAATTGGTATCGTTGAATGTTAAAAGATTACGGGTTGTGATATGTGCAAAAATTATGGTTGGGTGAATAGTTACATATTTGTTTGATGGATTTGCTTTGGTGTTTATTATCGATGGGACTTAATTTGTTGAATGATAATATTTGTATTAGATACTTGCGTGGTTTTACCTAACTTGAATGAATTAATAAATGTTTCAGTAAAGGTTGAAGTGGACAAAAACGTGTGAATTGATTAATATCCATAATGTAAATAAAAGGTAAAGTAAGTGTGTAAATGGGTGGTTGAGCAAGCTAAGAGGTCTAACCCATATTTAATACATAGGTGTGTTATGAAAGGTTTTCAAGGGGTAATTAAGTATTTTCAAATAATGACCCCGAAACATAGAAATTCAATCTCAAGCAATTTAATTTCAATCTCTACAAATTTATGCATGTATTCAAGGGATTTATGAAGGATTAATATTAAAATTCAATTCCTAAACATAATCTAAAAATTATAACTCAGATTCAACTAGAAATAAACCAAACCAAAGTTAGATAAATAAACCAAAGGATTAATATTAAAATTCAACTCTATTAGTTAAATTATAAATGTAATAGAATTAATCCATATAAATCATATTTTAATCACAATTAGGTTTTAGAGTTACATAGATAGGCATAATCTAAATCAATTTCAGTCCTACAAATATTCTAATTAACTTGCCTCAAATTTGATGAATAACAAGGGCTAAAAGTATTGTTCATTTAATTCAATTAGGTAAAACCCATGATAATGAAATTTATGCTACAATTATAATTATCTCATGTCATAATTTTATTGATAAACAATATATGTAGTTGTCACGGTCGTGGTGGGGGGAGGGGGTGGGGGTGGGGTGGGTAGGGGTGGGGTGTGTGTGTGTGTGCGTAGGTGTGCGTGTGTGTGTGGCGGGGGGAGGGGGCAGGGGTGGGGCACCCATTTAATAACTCTTTAAATATTTGGAAAAACATAATATTACAAAATTGAAACGAAATGGTATTGACGGAACTTACACATACGTTATAATATAGACCGAACATTTTTTTATCTGTACTAATAACATTTTTTTTATCTGTAGTAATAACATTTTTTTTACAGCAAAAATGTCTCCTTCAGATGTTAGGGCGAAGATGATGATGCTGTTTATGATGATGTCGTCGTCTGGGTTCGGTGGTAGCGGAGGCGACGAGGGCTCCTCCGCCCCTAGGCTCCCCAAATATGAAAAATTTGGGATTACCGTCGAAAACAAGTCGGAGCTTTTAGCGAGATCCCTCGAGCTGCTAAAGACGGTCATCGGCCCGGGGTTTATGAGTTGGAAGGAGGTGTCGTATGAGCTCAAGTTAGCTGTTTGGGCGGCACTACAGGTAATATTTATATGAATATTTCAATTTCAATTTATATTTATATTTATATTTATATTTATATTTATATTTCAATTTATATTTATATTTATATTTATATTTATATTTATATTTATTCGCAACTAACATTGTATTTGTTAGACAAGAACAATTCAACTTGGATCCAAAGCTACGCGATTCCGTCTTGGAGCAGTTGAGGGAGCAACACAAGACGTGGAAAAAAAATATGCGGACACGGTACTTTGAAAAAACACGAGAGTCCATTTTACAATGGCGCGGATCCGTCCCGCCCAAGGAGCCGATCTCATTGGCACAATGGCAAAAGTTCATTGACAATGAGATCGAGGATCGACAATTGGCATCTCGCCAATCGGGGAGGGAAAATCGGGCTAAAAAGACGGACGTGCACTACTCCGGTCGGACCTCTTACGCTGAGGTGGAGCATAGGATGAAGGTAATATTTAATTTATCTATAACTACAGAAATATATTATTGGATATTATTTTACTTTGCGGGGACGATACTAATTTTACTTTACTTTATTTTATTTCAGGGGGTAGGGAGTGGGCCAGGGGGTAAGCCACATAGGCTCGATACTTATGTGGCTCTTCGGACGGAGAAGGGGAAGGACAAGGAGGTGTCCCCGAGCGTCGCGGCCACGATTGTAAGTAATCCGACAGTTTAATTATTGTTAATTACGTTATAATTTTTTAGTTTACTTATTTTACTAATCATGTGCTTTTTGTCGTTTCAGGCAAAGCTTAAGGAAGTGCATGAGTCGCAGTCTGATGCCGACAAGGCATCTTTGTCCACAGACTCACTCAGCCAAGTGCTTGGCTCTGATCGCAAGGGGAGGACAAGGGGAGTGAGCGACACCGGGTTGGCTCGAACGGTGGATTCACACGACGCGAAGCTGTCCCGTTTGGAGGCGACGGTCCAAGATATGTACGCATTCATGAAGCGTACGTTGGGTAGAGACCGTAAAGAGAAAGGGAAAGGGAAAGGGAAGGAGAAGGCGGTGGAGGAGGAGGTGCGGGAGGACGAGGAGGTGCAGGAGGACGAGGCGCAGGATGACGAGGATGTGGACCTCGCTGCTTCATCACCGACACGTTCGTACTTCGACGATCCACTTCTCTATTTGACTCCCTCCAACAGACCATTATCGATAATTGGTTGGCCGAGCGTGTTCATATTGGACATATTTGATGGTCAGCGGATAGGGCGGGGGTTGAGGGACCCGAATATCATCGAGGGTGGAATAGTCCATGGACGTGTGCTTCAACAGATGGAGTCCAGGGTGCTCGTCACGCATGTCATACCCGAGAAGGAGAACTCCCTATTGTGGTTGCGCAAACAATGCGGCACGACGTATATTAGTGGGTGCGTCAATTCGTATGTCGTGTGGCCTACTCACCTCCTCAGTTTTATCCAAGACATGTAGTAACATTATTTTCTAGTTTGTCCATTTTAATTATATTTGGATTATATCGTCATGTATATTATTTTTACTTTGAAGATTTGGATTATACTGTCATGAATATATATTTGCATTATCTTTAGTTTGTGTTGGATATATGATGTTTGGAACAGGTACAACGTTGCTATAACAGGTACAAATATACTGCTGGGCAGTGGCAGTGGCCATACTGCCCATCAGATTTTTTTTAAATTCTGCCCAGAATTGTCACGGTCATTGACCGTGACAATTTTTTTTAAAAAGGGTCACGGCTTTGTCACGGTTATAAATCGTGACAAACGTGTCACGGTCATTGACCTTGACACGACCGTGACACAAAACGCGAGTTTTTTGTCAAGGTCAATGACCGTGACACGACCGTGACAAAAAAAATTGTCTCGCCTCGAAATGTCACAGTCATTGACCTTGACAAGGTGGATTTGTCAAGGTCAATGACCTTGACAAATGGGCAGATTTGGTGTAGTGGCTATATTCATTGATCGTATCTAATTTGCAAATACTAAGAAGAGTTAGCTTATTTTTTGCTACGTATTGTTCATTAATTTGAGCTACATGTGCAACTCCAATGAATTTTGTTGTAAATAATTGAATATACTCTTCAATTGATCTTTTTTCTTGATGTTCTTTGATTTTTTTCATCTTTAGTTATGGATTCTGCATCTGTAGCTTGTCTTCGACTGTCTAAATAATTTTTAGCAATTCCTCTAATAGATTGCTCAGCGTATTGTTTATATGAACGTGCATCCCATTGTTCATTAGATGCAAAACAAATATTCATTTGATTATGCCATTCATCTAAGGATTTCTTTCCATCTTGAACATTATCTAAATTAAGGTACATTCCAACTGGGTTTATGGCATGACTTTCCAGGGTCTTAACTGGAGTAAAACTCTTGTCACTGGTTGGAATTTTTTTTATATAATCAGTTTTAGTCTTTACTAGAGTATTTGAATAAATAAGAATATTTATTCCTATTGGTTTACTAAAGAGTCTATGAGCATCATTCAGCCTACTACTGGTTCTAATTTCCTATTTAGTAGGACCTACGAGTGAAGCTGGTATTAATCTTTCTTCTCCTTCTTCAATTAACCTAATGTTTCTAACAAGTTCTTTGGTATTCTAAGATTATTTTAATTTTAATATATGGTCTTGGCATATCATATTAAATATATCTTTATCTTAGAATCTAACATAATGACTTCTTTTAAAATGTTCTATAAAGTTTTCTTGTCTAATTTTGAGGGTCCATGCCCAAAGTTTTGGATTCTAGATTTCTCTTTATCTAATTCTTTTTTATCGAATGATCTTCTAGGTCTAACTGCTAGAGCTTGTCTTAATAAGATAGAGTTAACATTCTCCTTCTGAGGGATAACTAAGTATAGATTCTCCCATATTTCTAATTCTAATTTCTTCTACTGAAAACTTTTGCTACAGTCCTAGGAGGCCTAAACAAAAATAGTAACGTTTTCGATCACGTTGTCTTGATTAATAAACAAGTGTTTATTTTGTATAGTCTTAGTCTCTTGAAATTCTGGCAATCGCCAAAGGGTCTTGGCTTTTTATTTCATTGGTCCAGTATTTCTAATACTGTATGTATGGTTGTAGTCTGAACTATTGGTTCTAACCAATATTTCTTCATTAAGTCTACCATTAGGAATTCTCGATTGCATTCCTTTATAGGGGAATTAGGAAAATTTCACATAGCTTTGGAATTGTATATTGATATTAGCATCTCGAATAATATAGTCTTCATAGCCACTTGCATATAGGATTAACTTAAAATGTTTAGATGTGTCTACAGTTGTCGTAAATGCCGAAATGATATTAAAGTATCATATATTATTTAAAATTTCTAATTGGGCCATCCCAATGAGGCTTTTCTTAAAATCTTTCCATATTTTATTTATTAAGCAACATAATATGTTGATATTATTTTGAGGTTTATGTAAACCTTGAATTCTTTCTTGAAAGAGTCCAAAGGTTAGGAACTAGAATTTTCTATCAGCTCCCCTTAATCTTAGCCATTCTAAGTCAAAAACTTAAATCTCAGTATATGACTTGTCAAACACATGATTTCTATATGATAAGTCATGTTATAATTAGGATTCTTGGGAGTGGCTCCTTCTTTAAACAAGTCTATGTATCTAACTGTTGGAAGTTGTCCATTATGTATGAAATTTTCCATAATTTTATAGTCTGTTTCACCCCATTATTTCCATTGAAGAGGGTTAGTAAAATTTATTTCTTTCCATCATGTTCTAACATTATAGGATGAGTCTTTAATCTTTGGGTCATAAAATTAGTATGTCCAATATTTGGGATATGGCTAGCTATATTATTAGTCTTATCTAATACTCATTTATAATCCTTCTATATATGATTTTCCTTCCTAATTTTCTATATAAGAAGATTCTCTAAATTTACAGGAGATTACCTATTTTTGTTCGAGTCTTTTTTCAATTTTTTCAAAAGAGACTACATAATCCTTTTGTCCTTTTATCTAACTAAGGATTTCATCTTTAAAGAGCTTATTTTCTTTTCTTTCATTTTTATTAATATCTCTATTATACTTAGAAAGAGAATTAGAAATCTTTGTAATATAGTCTTTTACTTCATCGTCTTTTTCTTGTTTTTGCACAGATTCTTGTGTTATTCTTGCTTCTATAATTTCTATGGATTTTTCTATTTTTTCTAGACGTGTTAGAATAACAGGAGAGTCTAATTCTTCTTGGGAAGGTTTACTATATATAAACTTAATTCCCTTCATGATTTCTTCATGTTTTGTTTCTGCTTGAGCTATATTAAGTCTAAGTTCATTAAATATATTATCCATTCTGTATACGTTATGCTTTTCCATATTATCTTGATGACTGGCGAAATTTTGTTAAAATTTAACAAACTTCGTATAGAAGGTGGTCAATCCTTATGTCATAGCTTTTAAATCTAAATGTAGGACTTTAACAAAGGTACTATTACAGTCTTGTGTGTAACACCCCACTAATTAAATACCGGGTAGCTACTCCTTTATTAAATTAAATCAAAACGCCAAGTTGGCTCAGTTAATAGCATCACTGTCGAAAACATTTTATTATTACTAACCACCTAGTATTTAAAAGTAAGTTGCCAAATTTTAATTAAAGTCTGATTAACATGAAACAAGTGTAAAGAAGAATAATAACACCATTCACCATAATGAAGTAGATAGAATAACCGTCACATGATATAAATAAAACTGGAGGAAAAACTCCTCATAACATAATCCCACAACTGAAGTAAATAATGAAATACTGAATACTGAATGAATACATGCCAAAGTCTGATAAACTGAAATGGAAATGTATCTAATAGAATTTGGGCAACATGCCCTACAACTGAGGAATACTGAATAAGGAATCCAAATGATATAAGCGTTTAAAAGCAAATCCCTGTAGCTTCCACAAGCAGCTACAGCTCGTCATCAGAATGAGAATCCTATGCATGGTGACCTTGTGGCTGGGCACCTAAAATGGTTTTACGAAAAGATAGATTTGGAAGCAAACAGGTCAGAGCCCGAATGTGGAGATATTTTAAAAACCTGCAAGTGCTTTAAAAACATTTAAAACAGTATATGCAAAATACATGTTAGGACGTGTTCTCACATGATATACTCACCTCTCGTCTAACTGTGCACTCCTAACGTTCCTGTACCCATTTATGTGTTATCTCATAACTATCTAAAGAGTTTCTAACACTTCTACTCGGTTCACATTATAAGTTCCATCATTAACAATTAAATAGAGGGTTCTACTTTAATTCCCGAATTCCCAGTTATTAACAAAACCATTTATTGATAAAAGTTCCCTTTTTATCTTTTCAAAATTTTACCATAACTATACTCACAATTTAACATAGTAAATTCGTTCGCATTTAACCGTATATTTTCACATCATAAATATACAATACAAGCACCCAAAGGCTAAGCTGCGGTGCACACATACTCTGCTATTCATCCCGGTACATCACGTACATAAGGGTCACGCATTCCGAATCTCTCAGGAATCGTTCAGATAACAACATCACAAATATTGGAGGCAAACACAGTCACCATCACATGGGTCACGCACATACCTACGCTCCCATGATCAGCAGACTTATTAATATCACAATAAGTCCTTCTATGACCTATGTTCATCGAGGTAACCAATCTAAATCCGGGCAACACAAGGATAAGAAGGCCCTAAGCGAACGTAAACCTCCCGTGATAGCAAGTATGGTAGGTATGTCATACACATAAAATTATATACTAAGCATTCACACATCTTAGATATCTCAATATTAATAAATGTATACTCGACATCATTATACCATTATTCCAATTTCATATATTTCAAGTATCCCGAAAATATATAAATAAAATAGTCGACACGTCTCACGTCGTAATTTCTTAAACTTAAAACCTATCTCGAATAGACTATTAAGTTCCCATTATTCCCACATATAACATCTTAATACCTAAGGTCTTTACTTCTGCCCCAAACCTTATTCCATCAAATTATTCAAATTTGCACTATTTGCCCAAATATTATCTCACATAACGAATTTCATTAATTTAGAATAATTCCTCAAATTTAAATTCCAATTAAAGTCCAATCTCATAATCATGCCTACTGGTCTTCCTTAAGGTTAAGGGTATTCACAATGTCTCCAATAATATTATCCAAGGGTTAACACTATTAAAATTTAATTAGGGGAAAATACTTTATTCATTCTGGGAAGGTCGATCGATCGACCTTTACCTTCGATTGATCGATGGTGGTCGATCGATCGACTGATGAATGTCGATTGATCGATTGCACCAGGTCTGTTACGGACTGCTTCGTTTTGCAGTTACAGTTTCATCCCAAAACTCCATTTTTAAGCATGAAACTCCAAGACAAGGTTACTATAACATTACACTATCATCCTACAACAGTATTAACATTCTAAGTCCCATAATTCATCATTTAAAGGCTTAGTTTAGATCAAAACTACCTCAAAATAATTTCCAGAATTCTTCCATTCAAGAACATCATTAAGCTTCTTCTAACTCCATTTTTAAATCATCAAAGGTTCTGTTTAGAACATAAATTTCATCCAGAATATTACTACATGCAATTCCTAACATATTTCCAAGATTTTAACTTCCAACTTATGGGTCTAAATCATCTCCCAAGAATAATTTCGAAAATTCCTAAACATGAAAACATATCTTGAATCAAATGAGTTTAAATCACTTGCCTTAATTTATCTCAGAATTTGGTGTAGAATCTTGAAATTAGGTTGTTCTCCCTCTGTTTTTCTGCAGAATTCTCTTCCTTCTCTCTCTGTCTCAAGCTCTTCCCATGGTTGAAGATAATGGAGTATGGAGGTGTGTTATGGTTTTTGGTAAGTTAGAATGGTATATCAACTTCTCCCGTAGCCCATATTGTCACATACTGTGGTTAGTGGGTTAAGTGGGTTAAGGAAAAAGTCAGATTGTAATTCCAATTTTCGTCACTTTTTAATTTCCAAAAATGCAAATTACCAAAATGCCCCTATAAGTTACCGGTGTGACCCAAAAATGCCCCGGGACTCAAACTAAACCCCCGGCTAGTGTTTTCTGACTATCTCGACCCTTTCGGACGCGTTGGTGCACTCAAAACGACCATACGGTTAATGGAACTAAAATTCACTTTTTAATTTAATAATAAAATACCATGACGTGGCGGTCACACGCGTCAAACAAAATTCCCAAATTGCCGTATTTCAATCACGTGACAATTTCAATATTACCCATATTCATATAATGCCAAGTATACACATTATAATAAAATACTAACTCACATCTCGTTAATATTTTTATCCGGATTAATTTCCAATTAATAAACATTTAATTCAATTAATCCCCAAAAATAAATATCACAGAAAATACGGGGTATTACATACTTCCCCCCTAATAACTGAATTTCGTCCCGAAATTTGGAAAAGTAAGGTACGCCTGGAAAAATAGGTATCCTCCAGTGTTCAAAACAATTATATAGAGAAGTCCAATTTACTAAAACCCTCGCTTCACAATGAGTTTGATTAACATACATGATACCTTATCAGAATAATCTCGATAAATGCACTTTGCGTTGTGCTCTTATTAAACAACATTCTAGTAAAAATACCTTATACATCATTGGCCATATTGTCTCAATATCCTTATGAGTCCGCACCTCACCACGCATTTACTCCCGCGTTTATCAAAACTTGAAACACTCATTCTGGAAGGAATCAATAACACATCTGACTACTCTTGCCCACTCTTTGAATCTATATTCCCGCCGTTGTGACCTTTACACATGGAAAAACCACTTCAGCCTGTTGGTGTTACACCAATCTATATAAGTACCTTGTCCACCATAAATATATATGGGTGCTTTTTCCCCCCAAAGCTACCATTTGGTAATAACTGCTCCTCATGTCTACAATGTACCTCACTAGTTATACCCGATTTGGAATTGAAAATATCGCAATGGATCCGAAATTTCTTTCATACAATCCATCAATCGTTAGTCACCTTGCGCCTGCACCTCGGGTTTTAGGTGATACAACCCTCAGTTTAATCGTTATTTCTCACTACTTATAGTCACCCCACTTGAATGTGGATATCGGGGATTTCATCCCAGTTCTAAATAGCACTACGTCGAACCACGTATCGGCGTGTTCACTATCTAATAGTGTAAATTACCCCAAGTATATAACCATTTATCTCCCTCTGGACAACATGTACCACATAACTATTTCTCACTTTTTCCACTTGACCCTCCCATTCTTGGAATCGTCTTCTTGATACAAAATTATTTGGTGGTTCATCTAACCCCAACTGGTCTACTACTTACTATTCCTCTTTCAATGCCGATATTCACATAGACTTTCCCCCGTTCAAAGATACTTGATGATCTTATTCTCCCGACGAATACCAAAAGTTTGGAACTTTACCTCTTTTCACTACTTTGTACATAACTAGACTTCATACTTGATTGACATCCTCATTTTATTTACGCTTGAGTTACCCTCAACATTCGATTTATGGGAAAAACACCCCGCCCGCTCGGAGAGAGCGAACGATGCGCTACTATCGATAAACTAAACTAATCCACAAATAACAAGGTATACAGCATCCAAATCCCACAATAAAACAAGAAACCACTATTCTCATCTTCAATTTAATACAACAGATCTCTCGAAATAATTACAACAATCCAACTATCTCGAAAATAAAATAAATCTCCAAATTTGAATGTGCTATACTGACTACACATGATATTCACTTATACCTTTTCTTATGACGTTTAACCTCATAAGCAATAATCTTGCCCGTCCATGTTCCCTCTTCCTTTTATTTACACTTTAGCAATTCAAGGTGTCTCTGCCCCTTATAACCCAACTATACGGTTTTTAAACATTATACGCTTCATACAAATCTCAAACTCTTTATCGTCACTATAAATACAACGGTGCTATACCACTTCGGCATTCTCAATCGCTTATGAATTACAAATCCTAATTTTCCTTATCCTCAATGCGTCCCTCAACATGCCGTGCCAAAACTAATATTATTAGTACTCATACGTAATTTACTAACAACTGGCTCTAATGGCCTTACAACATAATTTACTCCTTGTAACTTCCCGTAATAACTACATACTCCCGTATCGATAGAGGTATCCAATTCATGGACGAAGGGCCACACTTCTCCTTACTACCAATCTTACGCTAAGTTTCATGCGTGGAGTGTCTCGCAAAGAGAAATCCAAACAAGGAACCCCCCCGATACACTACTACCTAACATTGTTGGTCATCGGAATTCGTTAAGCCCTGTCCATAGTATGTACCCCTACACTCTCGTTTCTCAACAAAGTTACATTTTTGCCGCAATGACACGTAAACAAGGATCTCCCTTCGAATGTCACTTTCTCTTGACACTGATGGTAATCACATTCCATATACACCACGTAATTAAGATCGGGGTTCTCAAAATCCCGTCCCCAAACATACAACTATGAGTATAAACTCCCAAATCTCTAACGGGGAATAAGACAATGCACTCTTTTTGTTACTACCTCTCTATCGTTAATTATAAAAACCAACTAACTCTTTGTTGACTAGAAAATCAATTACATACGACTCATAATAATGAAATCCCTACGTATAATGGGATTCAATATCCGAGACCATTATGCCACTTTGAAATCACAACATATTCAAATATATGTATATATATACCTATATACAAATGTACAATTGCAAGTCCGACCCTCTCACAGATGGGGCCTCGCCAGAAGAAAACATGCTACCCCAAGGTGGCAATCCCAATAAACTTGCAATACCAGCACACTATCGGTATAATTATATAAATAAAACCATCAATAATATCATCACATACTCGTATAATACAGCACTAAAATGAGTAATATCAATAAAGCAACACCGCTATTATTATACCCATTCATCCTCCGTGGATGACAATAAAAGTAAATCCCCCACGCTATCAAGGAAAAAATGTTCTCATATATAATAAAGTTACTGATATACTCACTAAATTCGACTCTCAAGTGAAAATAACAATAGTGACAAATGTAGAAACTCATTCACGCTACAACTAACATGCATCAACATCTGAGAATGTAACTCATACTTCTATTTAATTAATCTACCCGGCTACTCAAATGGTTCCAGGACATACCACACATATCTGTCCCACACCGAATATTTCAATAATTGTTGCCCTCGCCAGGCACAATACCTTGATCCCTACTCTTGTATCGGGAAAATTTTTATAACGCACGGGTTTCACTCCCCACAGAAATGCCTCTACACATACTCATCTTATCTCTTGTCTCACCAATCCTGTTAAGGTGGTCCATTTCTCGGACGTTGGTAGTCTCGACTCAGATGACTATCTCTGTTGTTCCCTTAGTGTTGACGGCCTAAGGATCACGCTACTAATTTTCCACCTCTTATACTGAAATTACCATCGCTTGGTAGTAATTCTGCTATCGAGTTATTTTAACGGTTTCTCCATTGGGTCTTCCCATTGTGGTGCTTCTCCAACACCAGTCTTCCCCAATCTTACTTTATATAAAGTTCTCAATTCTTGTGCCTCCCCCACCCGGGGATGTTTACCTCCCAATTAACATTACGTGCCAATACCATTTGCTTTAACCATCAAAGCAGAGTTCTGCCAGAAGGACTAGCAATTCTCCTATGTAATTTCTCCCTTTAATATCACCTTCTCCGTTTCACCTACTTCACCCTGTGTAGGGTTCACTAAATAATTATATTTCTCCTCACAAAGTGACCTCTGTCCGGACCTCTCGTGTGAGTTCAAAACGACATTCGTTTCTCACCCTAAACATTTGATCACGGAACTTATGGTCAAATCATTCGTGTACGCCTTCTCTCGACGTTACATCCCACTTATAAGTGTGGTGATTGTTTCTCCTCATAGAAGCTCCGCTATCACGAGATGAGAAAATTTTTCTCAAATTTTCACTCTCAATTAGCCATACTCCGACACAAGTCCAAGCCTTTGGATACTTTGCGTTCGTTTGGCTAGCACATGCCGTCTTCTCCTTTCGAGTATTGCCACTGCTGGTTCTCTTCAATGTTACATAAATTCTTTCTCTCCCATTCCAACCTTGTTGGGTGTGTCTAATTTGATCCCATTCCTACTATAGCCCTACCCTGAAGTCTCAGGTTGCGTCTTAGCCTTCTGTATCATCCAGGACTTCCGTGCCATAGTATCGGTGACTTCAACTAAGGTTATCCTTCTTTAAATAAATCAATTATTCTCAATATAAGTTTGCCTCCTGCTGTTCACCCATCTGTCTTCGCCTGACGTACTGCATTGTTCGGTACTCGAATACGCCCGATCGCAAATAAGATTCACTACCATATGTATTAAAGCAGGAGAACGAAATCTCACCAAAGATATCAACAATCTTAAACATAGGGCTCTATATCAAAGTAAGCTTAGCGGAAACATAATAAGCTGTACAGATCCTAAGGACACTAGAACCTGATGCTCTGATACCACCTGTGACACCCCGACTAATTAAATACCGGGTAGCTACTCCTTTATTAAATTAAATTAAAACGCCAAGTTGGCTCAGTTAATAGCATCACTGTCGAAAACATTTTATTATTACTAACCACCTAGTATTTAAAAGTAAGTTGCCAAATTTTAATTAAAGTCTGATTAACATGCAACAAGTGTAAAGAAGAATAATAACACCATTCACCATAATGAAGTAGATAGAATAACCGTCACATTATATAAATAAAACTGGAGGAAAAACTCCTCATAACATAATCCCACAACTGAAGTAAATAATGAAATACTGAATACTGAATGAATACATGCCAAAGTCTGAAAAACTGAAATGGAAATGTATCTAATAGAATTTGGGCAACATGCCCTACAACTGAGGAATACTGAATAAGGAATCCAAATGATATAAGCGTCTAAAAGCAAATCCCTGTAGCTTCCACAAGCAGCTACAGCTCGTCATCAGAATGAGAATCCTATGCATGGTGACCTTGTGGCTGGGCACCTAAAATGGTTTTACGAAAAGATAGATTTGGAAGCAAACGGGTCAGAGCCCGAATGTGGAGATATTTTAAAAACCTGCAAGTGCTTTAAAAACATTTAAAACAGTATATGCAAAATACATGTTAGGACGTGTTCTCACATGATATACTCACCTCTCGTCTAACTGTGCACTCCTAACGTTCCTGTACCCATTTATGTGTTATCTCATAACTATCTAAAGAGTTTCTAACACTTCTACTCGGTTCACATTATAAGTTCCATCATTAACAATTAAATAGAGGGTTCTACTTTAATTCCCGAATTCCCAGTTATTAACAAAACCATTTATTGATAAAATTTCCCTTTTTATCTTTTCAAAATTTTACCATAACTATACTCACAATTTAACATAGTAAATTCGTTCTCATTTAACTGTATATTTTCACATCATAAATATACAATACAAGCACCCAAAGGCTAAGCTGCGGTGCACACATACTCTGCTATTCATCCCGGTACATCACGTACATAAGGGTCATGCATTCCGAATCTCTCAGGAATCGTTCAGATAACAACATCACAAATAGTGGAGGCGAACACAGTCACCATCATATGGGTCACGCACATACCTACGCTCCCATGATCAGCAGACTTATTAATATCACAATAAGTCCTTCTATGACCTATGTTCATCGAGGTAACCAATCTAAATCCGGGCAACACAAGGATAAGAAGGCCCTAAGCGAACGTAAACCTCCCGTGATAGCAAGTATGGTAGGTATGTCATACACATAAAATTATATACTAAGCATTCACACATCTTAGATATCTCAATATTAATAAATGTATACTCGACATCATTATACCATTATTCCAATTTCATATATTTCAAGTATCCCGAAAATATATAAATAAAATAGTCGACACGTCTCACGTCGTAATTTCTTAAACTTAAAACCTATCTCGAATAGACTATTAAGTTCCCATTATTCCCACATATAACATCTTAATACCTAAGGTCTTTACTTCTGCCCCAAACCTTATTCCATCAAATTATTCAAATTTGCACTATTTGCCCAAATATTATCTCACATAACGAATTTCATTAATTTAGAATAATTCCTCAAATTTAAATTCCAATTAAAGTCCAATCTCATAATCATGCCTACTGGTCTTCCTTAAGGTTAAGGGTATTCACAATGTCTCCAATAATATTATCCAAGGGTTAACACTATTAAAATTTAATTAGGGGAAAATACTTTATTCATTCTAGGAAGGTCTATCGATCGACCGTTACCTTCGATTGATCGATGGTGGTCGATCGATCGACTGATGAATGTCGATCGATCGATTGCACCAGGTCTGTTACGGACTGCTTCGTTTTGCAGTTACAGTTTCATCCCAAAACTCCATTTTTAAGCATGAAACTCCAAGACAAGGTTACTATAACATTACACTATCATCCTACAACAGTATTAACATTCTAAGTCCCATAATTCATCATTTAAAGGCTTAGTTTAGATCAAAACTACATCAAAATAATTTCCAGAATTCTTCCATTCAAGAACATCATTAAGCTTCTTCTAACTCCATTTTTAAATCATCAAAGGTTCTGTTTAGAACATAAATTTCGTCCAGAATATTACTACATGCAATTCCTAACATATTTCCAAGATTTTAACTTCCAATTTATGGGTCTAAATCATCTCCCAAGAATAATTTCAAAAATTCCTAAACATGAAAACATATCTTGAATCAAATGAGTTTAAATCACTTGCCTTAATTTATCTCAGAATTTGGTGTAGAATCTTGAAATTAGTTTGTTCTCCCTCTGTTTTTCTGCAAAACTCTCTTCCTTCTCTCTCTCTCTCAAGCTCTTCCCAAGGTTGAAGATAATGGAGTATGGAGGTGTGTTATGGTTTTTGGTAAGTTAGAATGGTATATCAACTTCTCCCGTAGCCCATATTGTCACATAGTGTGGTTAGTGGGTTAAGTGGGTTAAGGAAAAAGTCAGATTGTAATTCCAATTTTCGTCACTTTTTAATTCCCAAAAATGCACATTACCAAAATGCCCCTATAAGTTACCGGTATGACCCAAAAATGCCCCGGGACTCAAACTAAACCCCCGGCTAGTGTTTTCTGACTATCTCAACCCTTTCGGATGCGTTGGCGCACTCAAAATGACCATACGGTTAATGGAACTAAAATTCACTTTTTAATTTAATAATAAAATACCATGACGTGGCGGTCACACGCGTCAAACAAAATTCCCAAATTGCCGTATTTCAATCACGTGACAATTTCAATATTACCCATATTCATATAATGCCAAGTATACACATTATAATAAAATACTAACTCACATCTCGTTAATATTTTTATCCGGATTAATTTCCAATTAATAAACATTTAATTCAATTAATCCCCAAAAATAAATATCACAGAAAATACGGGGTATTACATTGTGTTGCTCCTATAGATGTTGAGATTAAATTTAATCTCTCAAGTATAAGTCTTGATGCTTTAGCATCATTTGCAATCTCATTTTCATTTATTTGGTAGTAAAATCTTTCGCCACTTATATTTTCTAGAATTCTTTGGTAAAAACTGCCAAAGTCTGAACGAAAAGGTTTCGAGGTACCTATTTCCAATCTAACCTAACTATTTCCATTAGGAAGATAGTTGTAACATCTCGAAATTTTGAGGACTTTAAATTTAATTATTTCTGGGTGAAATAAAAATTATTTATTTTGGAGAAGTTTAACTTATTTGATTTGGAGAAATTTTAAATTGGAGGATTTATTTAGCAAATTGAGATTTAATTATTCGATTTTTTGTGTTGAATTTTTTTGGTCAATTTTTTTTTGAGAATGCTGTAAAATAATTTGGATGATAATTCTGAGTGTACGGTTGAATCTGGATGGGTTAAAATAGACGAAAAAGAGTACCCAGGGATAGTAAATTGGTCTCGGAGCATTTTTTGGATAACCAAGCCCACATGGGAGTGTTTGGCCCTTTTAATAAATCCCACAAGCCTAAAAATGGGATTGACTTAATAAACCCTACAAGTGGGAGGGGGTGGCAGCCATAACTCATTTTAGAAACCAAAGTAAGTGGAGGAGAAAAGAAGGAGCAATTGGAGAAACCTTGGGAGCCAAAATCAAGAACAAGTGTGGGCAATCTTCATCAAATCATCATCATCTACACCAAAGGATTAAGACCCTACGAACCCTAAGGCAAGTGGTTAAACTTTCCTTCAAATTAATTATAGATTTCAATTCATATCATAGTTGGTGTGATAAGAACAAATGATTTTGGGTTGGGTTGACACACAAATTGGGTTTTAATTTATGGAATAATACGAATATGGTTCGGATTGAGAATAATTATTAATTTGTATGTACTGTTGAGGAATTATTGATAGATTAGGAAAGATCTATTAATTGTAAGGATTTGGGGAGAACCATATTGAACTTGATACCTAGGTTTATGTTGGTATGGATTTGAAAGGTTTTACAGAGAATCTGGGAATTTTGGGTTAGATTTCTTACATATGGCGGAAGGATGGTATGACGAAGAAGAACAGGGGAGATCCAGGGTCGTTCGAATGACCTGGATTTAGTTCAAGTGACACCCAGAGTCGCTTGAACGACGCCGTGTTTGGTTCGAACGACGTGAGTTAATTTTCACAGATTTTGGTTGCTTTCACTGTTTGGGCTGAGAATTAAGTAAGGTAGTATTTTGTTACAGTAGGTTCTTAATTGTTGCCAGGGTTGTTTGAGGATTTAAGGGGAAAATCAGCATAGGATTATATATGATTTAATGATGTTAAAAGAGGTACATTAAAGAAAATTGAATTGAAAAGTGTATCAAACTTATTAAGGAGAATTTTTTATAATAAATTCTGATTATGATTTTTTCACGCCAGGTGAATGAGTTCGGGTTTATTGGTTGCGGGACACCAAGGTAATAAATTAATTAATGTGTAATTAATTAAAATTGGAGTCAAAATATAGACTCGGGTATATTTTTGGCTAGTGCTACGAGTATTTTTCACTGTATAGCCGAGATTAAATTATATATATATATATATATACACTGTGTGTGTGTCAATAAATATCGGTGACTAGATATTTGGTAAAAAGCATACACCTCTTGTGTTATCATAGGAGGTTGCGCGATGTGGGTGAATCCCTTAGCTTGAGGAGCAGGGTGAGTATAGTCCCCAGGTCATAGCGTCCGTAGTTAGGAGTGAGACGTCTTGGGTATGATTCGGTCTCATTTTCGGAGGGAACTATGACCGCCTCCACTACGTTTTACTTTGTGTCACTGATTCGGGGAGCTAACCGTGTTAGGGTGTCCGAGTCGATGAGTATACCTGGAAATGATAGCGTTGTAGAGAGAAACCGGTGAGTGTCTACTAGGGAGGATGGTTATATATATACGACATGTGTGTGAATGTTGTAATATGATGATACGTATATATGGTGCAAATATTTATATATAGGTAAAATACATGATGTGAATTGTATTGATTATATATAACATGTGAGACTGTTATATGGTTCCGTATGAGAAATTATTAATTAAGTTAATGTGATAAGTAACTTGTAAATCATATGTTTAACTTACTCAGATTAGAGTAGTGTGACAGGAAGGAGTTATATAAGAAGATCTAGTCACAGGGTAGATGACTAGGTGGGTTATATAGGAAAACGTTAGGTGTGCACAATAGTTAAGGGGTGAGTTTGTCCTGAAGAGAGTGTAACACTAGCTTAAATATAAAGAGCATTCATGCATTTTAATATACTGCAATTTGATTCACTTGCTAAATATTTTCAAAATATTTTGGGTTCTAATCCTTGCTATAAAATATTTTCAAAACCTTTTAGGTATCCGACCACAGGGATGCCAGACTTAATTCTATTCCCGGGTTATGCAACTGCGGCATATGTGGGTGATGAAGAAGTTAGATTAGATGTTTCTCTCTCATTTATTCCTAGTTTAGGAATTCCATCTCAGTTTTATTTCCGAGCATGTTGCTCACTTCATTTATTCAGGTTGTTTTAGTTCAGTTTGTATGGGATTTATTTTCTACCTGTCAGATTTATTTTATTTTGGATGTTGTTAATCGATGTTTATTCGACTAATATTTGATTCAGTTATTTGTGAAATGCTTAGACTCTATCGTATTGTGATGGTTCTATTAAGTATCTTGTTGTACTTAGTGACTTAATGATTAAATTTTGACACCGGTTTAGTTAATAATTAGGTGGTTAGTAATTAATATGTTTTTTACAGTGATGCTAAGAATGAACTAGATAGGAATCTGGTTTAATTTTATAAAGAATTGATCACCTGGTATTTAATTATGCGGGGGGGTCCAGATGGTATCAAAGCATCAGGTTATAGTGTCCTTAGGATTTGTGCAGCTTTTCACGTTTTAGCTTATCATTCTTTGACATAGGGCCTTATTATAGGATTGTTGTATTCCTTTAACGTGAGTAACTTACATTCCCCTGCTATTAAGTATTGTTGATGTGATTAACATATGGTTTCGATTGAGCATTGCAGATCAAACATGATGGAACGACAAGCATGGGACATTAGAAGGACTTTAGGAGCGAGAACTCAACAGACACCATAAAATATTCTGGGAACAGTGACACGATAGGAGTCACCATAAATATTGCTTGAATAATTTATATTGGAGTAACCGTTGGGGCATAGTAGTTGCCCAAGAACAATCGGAAGGGATGGTGGAGCAAAGTTAAAGCCTAAGTGTAGACGACAAGGGCGAGTGTAAAAGGAGATTTTTTTTAAAAGAACAATCTGCTAAAAGTCGAGGAAAGTGCGGAAGGGTGATTGACTAATGGAGAGAGAACGACCAATGGGGATCACGTGTGGGGTAAGTGTAGTGACACTTAAGTCAAAATTCGTGGAAAAAATGTTTGCTCATAGGAGCAGCATGGGGTGATGGGAATTAGTCACCATATACATGGGAAAATTACCATGAATAACGGGGAATATGGGGTGGGGATTATTACGAATCCTCTCACCACTGGTCTAAATGGATAAAAAATGGAGATTTCAGTACTTTTTCCCAAAAGGGACGGATGTGAAGGAAAGTTGATGAAAATTGCAAACTTCGTACCTGATGAGAGGAACATGAAGAATTAAAAAGAGTTTGTAAGTTGATAATAGACACGTGGGTAGAAAATACAAGCATGGATAAGAGATACGGCCAGGATGGATAACATAATTGTCATCAAGGTCGTACATTTATAAAAAAAATTATGTTAATGCTCCCGTAAGAAGGGTGCTAAGGGAGTTAGAGAATCTAACCGGAGGTCAAGATTGGATATTTCAGTTCTAGTGAGGCACCAAGGGAAGGGATACCCAATAAAGGACCCAAATTATTTATCGAGATCAATAGAATTCCTACCAAGTGATAGTGAGTTCAGCCAGGGCTGGTAAGACCATCAACTAGTCCCATAGGGCCAACGTAGCCAAAGAGACAATGGGGGTAGCAATCGGGGTCAAGACTACCAGGTCCGTAAATAGAAAAACCGGGCATGGCCGACGGGGCCAGAACGAGGGGAAGGGCACAACGAGGTGTCTTATGTTTGTTGATATTGTACGTAGCGAGTCAAGGGATAGGAGTGGGTTGTCTAGTAGGGCCAACAGTTATAGAAGTTTTGGTTTGGTTAGGAGCCGCTAGTGCTATGGGCACCTGATACTACGAGTTTTATCTCGGAGTGATTGGGGTATATTTCGTATGATACGAGTGAGTCACGGTAGTTTGTTAGTACTAAATTCTCATGTGAAATGGGTTCGGTAGAGGTATTATTAATAGTATTATAGTTGTAAAAATTTACCGTTGAGAAGCGGGGCTCTTTATAGTTCTACCCGTAGAAGAGAAGGTGTGGACACTAAGAAGGAATATTTTTTCAAGGTAATCCCATGATGAGAGGCGATTATGAGCTAATGATTTTACCCTGAGTATGGATGGGTTAACGTTAGTGGGAGGTTATCGCAAGACCATCATGGTCGTTGCTCTAGGGCAGGATGTATATTCTTTTTGTGATGTCTCAACTGAAAGAGGGTTGAGCTCGCGATGGTATTTTATGAAATATACTACAGTTGTTTAGTTATATTGGATCCCGGTGCTTAGGGACTTTTACTGATGAAATTCAGGGTATATAGGGTTACCGTGGAGCGGAGAGATTTAGCTCGTTATTAAATTTAGGGCTGAGGACTTAGTGATAGTGCGAGCGCAGTAGTATATGACTCCTTTACAGACACGGGAGTTAATGAAAAGACTTATGAGTATAGGGAAAAGTTTTGAGTGTCCCAAGTATATGCTTTAGGTTATCAAAAAATCAAGGGCCGACAATGCTGAGAAATAATGCATTAGGAAAAGCCCTTTTGGGCTTTGCGGTGGAGGATTTCACGCATAAGCCTTAATACATGTCAGGAGTGGGAAACATCATCGGATGCTAGGACATCGAATTCAATAATAACTAACAATCATGTGGAGAAAATACATTGAGCGAAGGTGTAGTGACCCTAAGGAATAGGGATGGTAGAGCCGGGAAGTGTTGTGAAAGGAACACTAGGAAGATTTGCACCATAAGTTGATGAGTGGGGCAATATTAGGAAGAATTGAATAGTGATTGGTGGGGTGATTAAAAATACCCAGATGATGTAGCCATGCCAAGAATGCGGGGGCTGAACTTGAGATAAATATGTTATGTATGAGATAATTTAAGGTTTGTGCAAATATGCACGTGATATTGGGTGTATGGGCACCCTGGGTGGAGCCAGACTCTCACCTAGTCAGATGCCTAGCAGTTTTGGGAGCAAACACAAGGGCAATGATTTTAGGTATATTCCGGAAAAGGGGAAAAAGTTGTCCCTAAAAATGTGACACATTGAGCGTGGGTATGTTTGGAGTGACATTGGGTGCGTCACAACCTAAGATTGTTATCAATAGGATTCATGAGTGAGACGGATATTAGTGGGTGCATTGGCCGTAATAGCCATATTATATATATAAGTACTGTGGGGTATCGGGGTTCTTTGGTGTTAACCACTAGATAGTGGAAGGTACGCCAAGAGAATGGTTGCATTACACGAGAGATTACTACCTTCAAGAATTATAGGAGTAGGGTGGACAATTTTCCAAGTTTCAACTGGTTAGCGATAGTTTGGGGCTATAGTGGATAGTTATAGTAAGACTAGGTGTTCGCGGTACCAGGGTATGAATTATCTTTGCTAGGTTTCACCTGATATAGGTTCTCGCATATATATACGAGTATATATGTTCAAATGTGTTACATAATAATATGTTAGTATATTTTAATTGTAATCCCGGGGAGTAGGAACTTTACTAATATGATTCGGGGTGGCTAGACTTAGTGTCGAGCGGGGAGATATAGCTCGAGATTTATTTTGTGTAAAAGGAACTAGTGATAGTAAGGGCATGTTATTGTATGTTGTATTTTGTAGCATAAAAAGTGGATGTGTATACTTTTATGTCGAGAAACGGGTATCTGGGGGTACGTGCTATGGACTGAGGGCCTAACGGATCTCAACGACCAACAATGTTAGGTAGTAGTGTATCGGGGGGTTCCTTGTTTGGATTTCGCTTTGAGAGACGTCTTACGCATGAAACTCGGTGCAACGTTGGAAGTGGGGAGATGTTTGGCCTTTGGTACATGGGTTGAGTACCTCGGTTATTGTTCATAGATGTGGTTATAACTATGAGGTCAAAGTAACATTACGATTTAAGGCTGGTAAAAGCTGGATATTATTTTGTGCGGATAAACACGGGTACAGGGTGTATGGGCGCTCTGGTTAACTAATTTCATTTTAAAATAATTCGCGATTAGAAGTGGGAGAGAAAGGTGTAGTGACCTTAAGGATAGGTAATTAGGGAGCCAGTCGAAGCTTGAGAGTACTAGGCTTATCTGAATTTCGAGGACAAAATTCGTTTGTAAGGGGGAAGTATGTAACACCCCGAAATTTTAAGGGCTTCAAATTTAATTACTTTTCGATGAAATAGAAATTATTTATTTTTAATAATTTTAAAATATTTTTTTTGCAGTAAATTATTTGATTTGGAGAAATTATTTATATTAAAGAATTTACTTAATTTAGCAAATTGAGATTTAATTATTCGAATTTTTGTGTCGAATTTTTTATGTTAAATTTTGTTTTGAGAATGTTGTAAAATAAATCGGATGAAAATTATGAGTGTATGGTTGAGTCCGGATGGGTCGAAATAGTAAAAAAAGAATACCCAGGGGTAGTAAATGGGTCTGAGGGTATTTTTAGGCATAACCAAGCTAACATGGGAGTGTTTGGGCCCTTTTAATAAAACCCACAAGCCTAAAAATGGGATTGACTTAATAAACCCTAAAAGGGAGAGGGTGTGGCAGCCATAAATCATTTTAGAAACCAAAGTAAGTAGAGGAGAAAAGAGGGAGCAATTGGATAAATCTTGGGAGCTAAACTCAAGAACAAGTGTCAAAAATCTTCATCAAATCATCATCATCTACACTAAAGGATTCAGAACCTATGAACCCTAAAGCAATTGGTTAAACTTTCTATTAAATTAATTGCAAATTTCAGTTCATATCGTAGTGGGTGTGATAAGAACAAATGATTTTGGGTTGGGTTGACACACAAGTTGGGTTTTAATTTTTGGAATAATATTAATAGGGTTTGGATTGAGAATAATTATTAATTCGTATGTACTGTTGAGGAATTATTGATAGATTAGGAAATATTTATTAATTGTAAGGATTTGGGGAGAACCGTATTTAATTTGATACCTAGGTTTATGTCGGTATGGATTTGAAAGGTTATACAGAGAATCTGGGAATTTTGGGTTAGATTTCTTACCTATGGCGGAAGGATGGTATGATGAAGAAGAACAGGGGAGATCTAGGGTCGTTCGAATGACCTGAATTTGGTTCAAGTGACATCCAGAGTCGCTCGAGCGACGACGGGTTTGGTTCGAACGACGTGAGTTGATTTCGGTAGATTTTGGTTGCTTTCACTGTTTGGGCTGAGAATTAATTAAGGGACCATTTTATTATAGTAGGTTCTCAATTGTTGTCTGGGTTCTTTGAGGCTTTAAGGGGACAAGCAGTATAGGATTATATATGATTTAATGATGTTGAAAGAGGTACATTAAAGTAAATTGAATTAATAAGTGTGTCAAACTTATTGAGGAGAATTTTGGATGATAAATTCTGATTATTATATTTCTGGGCCAAGTGACCGAGTTCGGATTTATTTGTTGTGGGACACTGAGGTAATAAATTAATTAATGTGTAATTAATTAAAATTGGATTCAGAATATAGACTCGGGTATATTTTAGGCTAGTGCTATAGGTATTGTGCACGATATAGACGAGATTAATATATATATATATATATTGTGTATGTGTTAATAAATATCAATGACTAGATATTAGGTAAAAATCATACACCTTTAGTGTTATCATAGGAGGTTGCGCGATGTGGATGAATCCCCTAACTTGAGGAGCAGGGTGAGTATAGTCCCCAGGTCATACCATCCGTAATTAGGTGTGAGATGTCTTGGGTATGATTCGGTCTCATTTTCGGAGGGAACTATGACCGTCTCCACTACGTTTACTTTGTGTCACTGATTCGGGGAGCTAACCGTGTTAGGGTCTCCGAGTCGATGAGTATACCTGGAAATGATAGCGTTGTAGAAAGAAACCGATGAGTGTCTACTTGGGAGGATGGTTATATATATACGACATGTGTGTGAATGTTGTAATATGATGATACGTATATATGGTGCAAATATTTATATACGGGTAAAGTACATGAGGTGAATTGTATTGATTATATATAACATGTGAGAATGTTATATTGTTCCATATGAGAAATGATTAATTAAGTTAATGTGATAAGTAACTTCTAAATCATATATTAAACTTACTCGAGTTAGAGTAGTGTGACAGGAAGGAGTTATATAATAAGATCTAGTTACGGGATGATGACTAGTTGGGTTATATAGGAAAACGTTAGGTGTGCACAATAGTTGAGGGGTGAGATGGTCCTCAAAAGAGTGCAACACTAGCTTAAATATGAAGAGCATTCATGCATTTTAATTCATTGTCAAACTTCTGAACCAAATACGGAGTATTGGAAGAGGGGTACAGATTGCTGCACGTGGGCTGGCGTCAAGTGCGATTGGAGGACGGGTCACGTGATTGGGCTGGACTTAAGTTGCAGCTAGCTGAAGGGAATCATCCCTTCCAACAGCACCCTCTTCCACCTATCTCACCTTAAGATCCTCAACCTTGCTTTTAATGATTTCTTTCCCTCTCAAATTTCACGTGAATTTGGTGAATTTCCTCCGGATTTGACTCATCTAAACCTCTCCAAGTCTCGTTTAACAGGCACAGTTTCGTCAAAAATATCCCATCTTTCCAAATTGGTTTCACTTGATCTGTCTGAGAATTATGACCAGTCAGAATTTCAAATTGCTAATTCAAAACTTAACCCAGTTGACACAACTTTCTCTTTCTGGTGTCATCATCCCTTCAGCTTTACCTGATTCAATCGGTAATTTGAGGTCTTTAAATTTTTTGAATCTTTTTTTCTGCGGAATCTCTGGGTCCATTCCTGAATCGCTCGAAAACCTTACACGCATCTTAACAATCAATTATCTGGGAGGCCAAATTCCTAATGTTTTTGCTAACCTCACACAACTTGTTAGTTTAGACCTCTCAGGTAACTCCTTCAATGGGACATTACCTTCTTGGTTGTTCGCTCTTCCATCTTTGAAGTACTTAGATCTCAGCTTTAATCAGTTTACTGGACAAATCCATGCCTCACTCGACTCTATTCTTTTAAATAACAACGATCTACATGACCCCATACCGAATTCAATTTCCAAACTTGTGAACTTAAGTCGACTCGATCTCTCACGGAACAATTTCAATGGTAGTGTGGAGCTAGATATGTTTTCAAATCTCACATACATTAACCTTCTTGATCTGTCTAGAAACAATCTATTTGTGATCACTAATCGCAATGCAACCTTCCCCAGCCTCAATAAATTGGGATTGGCCTTTTGCAAGATGAAGGAGCTCCCATATTTGTCAAAAGGCAGTCCGATGCTCCAGGATTTAGACCTATCCTACAACCAAATTCATGGCCAACTCCCCCTAAATTTTTCACTGTCAGATCGATTCATTTATCTTCAACTTCAATCAAATTTTCTTCAAGGACCACTGCCTTCATCCATATGCAACTTCACCTCTCTTAAAATCCTTGATTTGTCCAACAACAAGTTTGCTGGTACAATTCCACAGTGTTTGGGAAACTTCAGCTGTGGTCTTTCCGTGTTAGATTTGCGAATGAATAGATTTCACGGGCCCATTCCAACAACATTCGGTGCAACATGGAACCAATTGAGTAGTCTTAATTTGCATGGAAATCAACTAGAAGGAACGTTGCCACGATCTTTGGCTAACTGCAAACACTTACAAGTTCTTGACCTCGGAAATTATCAAATAAATGATGCATTCCCCCATTGGTTAAGAACTCTTCAAGAACTCCAAATTCTTGTCTTGAGATATAATAGGTTCCACGGTCCCATAAGTAGCACTTCCAAGACTAATAATTTTCTATTCAGTAAGCTTCAAATAATTGATCTCTCTCACAATCAGTTTAGTGGCTTTCTTCCATCACAATTTTTTATGAATCTCAAAGCCATGATGAATGTGAAAGAAAATGAAATTAATGATCCCTACTCGTATTATAGGAGTTACTATGACGAAGTAACTCTAATTCAGAAAGAAGTAGAGGCTGACCTAGTGAGAATTGTAACCCTCTTCACAACCATTGATTTATCTAGCAACAAATTTGAAGGAGAGATTCCAAATTCCATCGGAAATCTATATTCAACCAGAGTGCTCAACTTATCCCATAACAGACTAACAGATCATATCCCTTCTGTGTTGGCAAATCTTTCCGCGCTTGAATCATTAGATCTCTCCTCTAATCAATTTCTGGGACAGATTCCTCGACAATTAACAGCTTTAACATTTCTTGAGATATTGAATCTCTCACAAAATCATCTAATGGGACCCATACCTCAAGGTCAACAGTTTAATACATTTCTAAATGATTCATACAATGGGAACTTGGGATTGTGTGGCTTTCCACTCTCAGAAAAATGTTCACGAGAAGAAGATTCGGATTTTGCGAGTGGAATTACCTAGAAGGTTGTGTTGATGGGGTATGGCTGTGGGACAGTGTTTGGATTGGTTATCGGTTACCTCGTGTTCTTAACAGGAAAATAGAGATGGTTTACAAAATTTATTGAAAAAGTAACATATAAGAATGTAAGGAGGCCAATGAAGAGAGTTCACAGGTGTCATGGAAGAAGAAATTAGCAATCTGTCAGATAAACGATGCATATGTCTTTTAAATGTTTTGTTGTATCAAGGTGATTGCATATTATACTGCGATTTAAGATTGGGTGTTGAAATTTTTCTTGTCATTGTATTGACATAATTTATGTATTTGCAGTTGTTTTTAATAGTAAGTTGCACCTTTATCTACATAGTAGAGAACTTTGTTTTCCCATGAAGCACTGTAGTGGCAGCCACACTGAAGCACTTCGCATGTTATAGGACCTGACACTTATGCATGTGTAACCTATTCTCACTTTGTAAAAATATTGAACTTCCAAATAATTTATTTTTCTTCCAGTAGGAATCGGGAAAAAAGTGAGTACGGAAAAGGGAAAAATATAAAATGAAAGAAAAAAAGGGAACGTATAGCAGCTCCCTGAGTCTTACGTTAATCAAATTTGGATGAGAACTAAATAGTGTTTGAAAAGTCAGTATGAACATCTTAGATAGAAAAACTCAAAAGTTGATCTAGGTAACATTTAAAAATTTTGGTTTGGTTTTTTATGGTTTTCTTATATATGTGTCTCTGCGACTCCTCATAATTGATGCTTTGCGACACGACCATCACTGTTAAATTCAGTATATCGCCATTCACCACCTATTGCCATAGCCATTACCGCTCACGATCAGAAGCATTGGCATATTATTAAGTTTGGAGGACGTAATTGGTAGAAGAGGATCTAACTTTGCCATTTCTCTCCTCGTATGACATTCATTGATGCTGGCATGTGTTATTCCACAAAATAGTCAAAGATCTCATTTTTTCAACTTTTCAGACGTATTTGGCACATGAGAGCGTTACCTATGGAATTTTGAGAATGATCAGTAGAAAGGTATTCTCCGTATCAATAAGATTACTCAATGTTATTAACTACATTACAATATTGTCCTTTCAGTTTTGCATAAGAAATAATTTTTGAAAATTGACATTTGGATTCCCTATTGTATGTTTGCATGAAATTGTATGCATTTAGCTGTTGAGAACTCTCATTCGCGGTCCTTGTTCTTCTTAATATAAAGGACTTGCTAAAAGTAAAGGAAAAAACTGTTGAATCTTAGTACAATCATATAGAATAGTAGAGGCATTTTGGAATTACTGATCAAGGTTCTATTAATTTTTTTATTTCAATCTACAAATTGTAATATTTTTATTTGGGGATTGAAACTCATTATTTGTAGGTGCTACTGTGCATATTCTTTGCATTGCTCAGCTATGTTTTTTTTCCTTCTTCATATGCATATACATCTTAAGGGTTTCGAACTTTTACTGCTTTATTTATTCTTGTTGTAGGGTGTTGTTAAATGTTTATCACTTTTTCCTAGTTAGTTACAGTAAATGTGTGGTGGTGGAATATTTTCCTATTGGTTGTGTCCTCTGTTAGGGATTGGCTCGACAACTTTGGTGGAGAGAGAGTTTGAGTTTAACTCAAACTCCCCTTTGGTTTATCTCATCTTATCTTATCCGAAGGGATTTTGATATCCGAGTTACCTAGTTTGTGAGTACTTGTAGTTTCCAAGTTCAGGAGGTGTTTAACACCATTGAAGTTTCTTGGATTTTGTCTCCTTAATTAAGGAGTGCTTCCCCACCGATTTTAAGAGAGAGAAATTGGGCTTCTCTTATTTGTGATCCAATAGAGAATTTTGTGAGTGAAAATTAAGGGTTCACTCTACTGTAGAAAATTGGTTATTTTAGGAACCAATTTTGGGTATTCTCTGTTGAGGATCTGGTAGAATCTAGGAGCCTTTTGTGGTGAGAGTAATATTCCTTGAAAGTCTTCTGAATATTTGTGTGAGGGTTATTTTGTGAGAAGAAAGATTATTCTGTGTGAGGGAAAAAAAGCCCTTCCATTTCCATTTGTAATCTTAATCTATTTAGTGACATGGATCGCCTGCGAATGTAGCCAAATTGATGAAGCACGTAAGTATTGTGTTATTACATCTCATTTGTATTTTCTTTATCTGGATTTTCATATATTGGTTTCCTGGTAACGGTAGCCCTAGTTGAAAATGCACCGCGCTTCTGCACTCCCCCCCCCCCCCCCCCCCCCCCGCGTTTTTACTGTGGAAACTTATAGGTATTTTGATACCTTTATAACTTTGTATTTGTTTGTTAGTCACAAACGTTTTTCACATTTCAAGCCAATTGCGGTTTATAATTTTCATTTATTGTTCAGTTCCATTGAAGTAATAAAGAAGACACGGTAGCAAACAAGTAAAGATCAATGTTCTATTGTTCTTCAATATGCCTTCCCTTTAGTTATTGATGGCTGTTAATTTTTCTACAGGTATTTGGTGATTTCTAAAAAAACACAGGGCTTCTCTTATGGCAGACATCGGAGATGGGTTGTGAAAACAATTATATTGTCCCATGTTGGGGATCCGAATGTTAGAGATTGTGTATAAACAGGTTTATTACCCATTTCATATTCAAAGTTGAAGACATTAGCTAACTATGTGATTATATGGGTATAAAAAGGCAGTCCAACTGAGTTGGTTTGCAAAATTATCCCGGCGATCATTCTCTGGGAATTATGGAAATGCAGGCTTTACTCTAGATTTGAAGGCGCTAGAAGCTCAAGTGAAGTTATTATACAGACAGTTAAGTCCAGCATTCAAGACATTGCAGTTACTTCCAAGATAAAGTACAAAATGTTGGCTAGTGAGAAGGATATAGCTAAATGTTTTTGGCTTCAAGCACGCAAAACAGTAATTCAAGTGCGTGAATCCATTTCTTGGAATCCAGGCCCAATTGGGGGGGGGGGGGGGGGGTGAGAGGGAGTTCTTACAAATGATGAAGGAAAGTTAATATTGCTTTCAGTTTTGAGTTGGGAACTGGGACTAATATTCAATCTGAAGCTAAATCTATATTGTTGGGTATTACTGCGATAGATAAAGGATTTAGCTCATTCTTAGTCGAGTCAGACATTCGTGTGGTCATTTATTTATTGGTTAATGGTGGTAAACCTTCTTGGAAAATCCAATAAGATGTGAATGAGATTAGTAGATTATTTACTAATGCAAACTCACAATTTCTTCATTGCTTTAGAGAGGCAAATTTTGTTGCCAACTCCTTGGAAAATGAAGGTTGTAATTCTGGTTTGGATAGAATTTATGAATACTTTGATGAGCTTCCAAAGATGGCCAAGGGATATGAATAGCTGGATAAGCTTAATTTTCCCTATATTAGGCTGCACAATACCAAGTGATTTTAGGCAACTACTTTGTGAAAATAGGCGCGTGATCCTTTCTTTAGTAGTTTTATTTCGCTTAATTTTTGTCGTTTTCATATTTGTGAGATGGATATGGTCAAGTATAAGACCTCAATACCAGACGAATTTTCTTTTAAATTTATTCTTGTAAATGGCACCGAGGAGAGGCCCCTTCTCCTCTCAGTCATCAATAAATCTAATCAGGGTGCCATCCCCTTTCCCTAAAAAAAAATTCCAAATCATAGAGTCAGTCACTCTCTCATTCCGGTGTACTCCCCTCGACTCTTCCTCCATTCAAATTCCTTTACCGAGGAAACCACCACCAGTAATACCCCTTATTTTTTAAGCAATTAAATAAATGGTTATTTTATAATTATTTTGAAATTTGCTTGGTGTGTAATGTATCAGAATTAGCTATTTCCTTGTTTGTAGTTAAGTGAAATTGATGTAGAACAGCTAGGGAAAGGATTAAAAAAAATAATGACAGAAAATAGAAAACAAAGGAAAATCAGAATAATAAAAAAAAGTGCATAGAAATAAATATAGGAATCACTCCCGGTTGGTATCACACCTTAATATTGTGAATCACTCACAAGAAATAGGTGATTTCGAAATCCTGTTCATTGCCCCAAAATGATAGCCTTACATGCTTTAAATAGAACCAAGACTATGACTGATAGACTCTTACACATTTTACTAGAAGTTTCCACTTTAATGACATCATTAAAGACTTCTTAACTTTTCAAACATGACTCTTTGATTCTTAATTTTCCAATTCTGATACATTACTCAATCTTTTTAGATTTCTCCCACAACTTTAAATAACTATTGTTTTTGAAAATTGTAGAAACATTTACTCTTGTTGGGATTGCACAATTAATTATACTAACTCCCATATTGGGCCAACTGTACCATTATCCCACCAAATCAATGTATTGGGCTTTGTATTCATTCTCTTTTTGGTCCGTTTATAAACTGTAATGTGGGCCGGATCGCTATCATCTCTACCTGACTTGACAAAACTTGACTCCAACCAGTAAACATTCAGATAGTTCTCATACAATTCAGGATTAAGCTGTTTCAATTCTGTTTCTGTGATCCATGTGAAATCCGAAAGTGGTCGCCTTCCCATCTCACTAAGAACTTTCTGTACCCTCCTGTCCTCGTAGAAACAATCTAATCATTCAGAATGTCTTCAGAACCTTCTTTTCCAGCTGAAAAATTAGGTAGTCTTGTAGTTACTCCGTCGCGGTTGATACCAACTGTCCCTTCAGTATGACCATGGTATTTTGTTAAATCTGCCACATTGAAAATAGGACTAATTCCCATATCTTCTGATAGCTCCCAAACATATGCATTAGCACTGATCTTCTTGATAATCTTATACGGACCTGCATTTCTTGACTGAAGTTTCTTGAACTTACTCTTCGGATAGCGTTCCTGAATGATTCGTATCTTCACCATATCACCTTCATTGAATTCCACAAATCTTCGATGAGCATCAGATCTGTCCTTGTACAATTCATTGTTGAGTGTTATCTTCCATCGCACTTCTTCACGAAGATCATTTATATGTCTAGAAAATCCTTCGGCCTCTTCACTAGGTCTAGCTTCTGGTGGTAAAGGAACTAAATCAATAGGCTTGCGGGGATGAATTCCAAGAACAATCTCAAATGGGCTTCTCCCTGTTGATCTAATAAGAGAACTGTTATATGCAAATTCTGCCATGGGAAGAATAAGATCCCAATTAGTTACATGATCTCCCCCTAATCATCTCCACAAATCACCCAAACTTTGATTCACTACCTTCATTTGTCCATCAGTTTGAGGATGAAAGGCACTGGAAAAGAGGAGTTTCGTTTGCAGTGACTTCATAATTCACCAAAAATAGCTCATGAACTTCCCGTCTCGGTCAGGAACTATGGTCAATGGCAGTCCATGTAAGAGCACTACTTCTTTAAAAAAATATTTTGGCAATATGCATTACATCATAAGTTTTGCTACATGGGATGAAATAACTCATTTTAGAAAACCTGTCCACTACGAAAAACGAGTCATGACCTCTGATAGTCTTTTGAAGACCGAGAATAAAATCCATACTTGTGTCCTGCCAAGGTTTATATGGCACGGGTAACGAGATGTATAATCCGGTGTTGTGTTTTCTCCCCTTCGCAAGCTGACATGCCTGACATCGCTGAATGAGCCTTGCAACATCTCACTTCAATGATGGCCAGTATAATCGATTCTCTGCCATTGCTTCTGTCTTGTCTCGGCCAAAATGTCCTGCCATACCTCCTGCATGAATTTCCCATATAACTTCCTCCCTTAGTGAGGTATTTGGTAAGTATAGGCATGATTGAAAAGATATCCATCATGAACAGAAAATGATAGATGCCGATTTTGTTTTCCGGACACAATTTCAGCATATATAATACCAAAATCTTTATCCTTCTGTTTCAATGTTCAAAGCACACAACTTTCACCAATAAAGAGTGAAGTAAATGGATTTTACAACTTAGCGCATCAGACACCTTGTTTTCGACACCCATTTATGTCTGAGAACAAAGGTGTACTCTTGCAAGAAAGCAGCCCATTTACCATGTCCGCTATTCAGCTTCCTTTGTGAATTTAGATATTTCTGCGCCTCGTGATCAGAATAGAGAATGAACTGTATATGAAGCAAATAATAACGCCATTGATTGAGATCTCGTACTACGGTGTAGAGCTCCTTATCATATAGGTAGAATAACGTTGCCGATCATGGTTCAATTTCTCACAAAAATAAGCAACTGGATGATTTTCTTGGCTCAAAACGCCCCCAATGCCTAGTTGAGATGCATCACACGTGAATTCAAACACCTTTAAAATATCTGGAAGCTAAGGTATAGGAGCTTTTGTCATACATATCTTGATTTCTTCAAAGGCTTTGGTTGCTGCCTCAGTCCAAGTAAACTGCCTCTTCTTCATGCAATCAGTAATAGGCGCCATCAATTGCGGATAAAATGCCTATAAAATGTTGCCAATCCATGAAAGCTTCTTATCTCATGTAGTGATCTAGGAATCGGCCATTCTACAATGGCTTTAACCTTTTCTGGATCTTCCTTTACACCATGCCAAGATACAACAAAACCAAGGAACACAACTCTATTTTTCATCTAAGAGCATTTCTTCAAGTTAACTGAGAGTTTTTTCTGTCGTAGATTCTAATAACTTTTTGTAAGTGAAAAATATGAACTTTCTTGGTCTTACTATAAATGAGTATGCCATCAAAATATACAACAAGAAATCTGCCAATAGACGGTTGGAGTACCAGTGTCATCACCCTCATGAAGGTACTTGGAGCATTTGTGAGGCCAAAGGGCATCACTAACCATTCAAAAAGTCCGTCCTTCGTCTTAAAATCAGCTTCCATTTATCCCCAAGTCATATACGTATTTGATGATATTCACTACGGAGATCAATATTTGAGAAAATTGTTTCTCCCGTCATCACATCCAACATATAATCCAATCGGGGAATGCGGAAACGGTATTTGACAGTACTCTTATTAATAGCGCGACTGTACACGCACATCTTCGATGTACTATCTTTCTTTGGGGTTAGTAAATCTGGCACCGCACATTGACTAAGACTCTCTCTAATGAACCCCCTTTTTAATAGTTCATCAAGCTGCCTTCTAAGCTCTTGGTACTCGGTAGGATTCATACGGTAGTCTGGTAAGTTAGGCAAAGATGAACCTGGAACCAGATTAATATTATGTTGCATGTCTCGCATGGGCGGTAATTCTTTTCGTGGCTTATCAGGAATAACATCACAGAAATCAGACAACAATTGTTGCACCTCCTTTTGTACTTCTGTTAACTGTTTTGGGGGTAATTTCAGCATGTCTTGCACCACTAATGCATAAATAATTCCAACTTCTCATTCTCTTTCAAACTTCCTTTGGGTGAGTGTATGCAACGGCCTTTTGTTCTCTGCAGAATGTGATTCTTCCCTTTGTGTTCTTTTCTGCTCCTCTTCTAGATTCAGTGGGAGGATGGTCCTCTTGCCATTGAACTGAAAATAATATGTATTCTCTTTGTCACTGTGATAAACATCTCTATTATATTGCCAGGGATGCCCCAAAAGGATATGTGATACTTTCTTACGTGAATGAGAAATTAGGGGTTATTTTTAGTATTTTTAGTATTTTATTGTATTTTTGTTAGTTTCTTTTATTTCCTTTTTTAGATGTATTTTGTTGTATTAGTTGATTCGTTTAGTATTTAGAGGTAGGAAGGCTAATTGGCTTTTAGAGACTTAATTGTAATTACTTCTTTAGCTTAGAGGCCAAGCAACCTCCTTCCTATAAATACCCCTTTTGTAGGTTCATTTGAGTCATTCTTCCATTTTTAAAGATTTGATTAAAGAGTTTGAGAGAGAATTGTCTTTTCTTGCTCCCATTGACGTCATTTAAGTCAATTGGTATCAGAGCCTCATCGCTCCACCCGTTGTTATTGTTGTTGTGTAAACACAAACTCGTAAACAGCGTCACGTGGGTCCAAGAAAGATGAACACCTCCCCATCAAGCCCTTTCGAGCAAATCTTTAAAGCCCTCAATCAAATGAAAGCTCAATGGGAAGAGATGAATGCGCGACTTCCTCCACCGGCAACCACCTCGCACCACGACCCCCTCCTCCACCAAATTTCGACCTACCCCCGCCACTACCCCCAAAGACACCTCGAACCACCCACCCCCATTAACCCTAACCCTAGCCCCCAAAACCCTACCTATGCTTCCGCAACCATTTCCAACCTTTTACCCCAAGAAAACCCTAGCCCTAGCCCCATTTACCTCCAAACCACCACCAAACACCCCCTACCACCCCACCATCACAAAACACTGACCGTACAGCTCAATATCCACCCAAAACAGACCGAAACTGCTCAAAACAGCCCCACCCAGAAGCAATGTCAAATTCCGACCCTAGCTTAACTCAAAATACCACCAATCCAACGCCGATCGTACCCCAAACCCTCGGAAATCAGATCCCGACCAGCGAATATCTTCTCAGCAGTTGTGCCGCCCCAAATCAAGCCCTAATACCCGTGATCCAGTCCCTGGGAGCGTCAGAACAGTCCATTGTCTTGGGCCGAGGACTCCACCAATCAGACGCACCCGCCGAAGGCAGTCCAACATTTCTGGTTCATTCTGACACCACTCCGGTGGCCGGCCAAGGCGTCACTGCCATTCTTCCTGGACAGCGACTCCGGCAGCAACAAAACCCGGTCCAAACAGGTCCGAATTACCCTCCGATGCTCTCAAGAACTCTAAGCGAGCCAACCCAAAACCCCAAAGACTCACCCAACCAAATTTCAGTCCTATCTACTCCCATCCGGGTGCAATCCACCCCTCTCAAGTTTCAAAACCCACCAAAAATCCAAGAAATTGTTCCCACCATTCAAGAACATATGTTTCTTTCCCCCAACCCCTCCAAGATTCGCCCGAAAGTGTTCAAGACCCCTTCTCCCACAAAACCCATCAAAATTCAGCCCATTTTGACCCGAACCTTTCAAGAACAAAATCAAGAACTAGGGTTTTACCACAAAACCTTGGTTTTTGACCCCGGTGGTCCATATTTTTTATGATTGGCATGAGATGCGAGAGGAAGAAGTTGAAGATTGAACCAAGAATTTGAAGAATGTCCTCTCCTTCTCAAATTTTGAGAAATTACGTTTTGGCCCCTCAACTTTTGCCTCTTCAGCAATTTTGGGACATTTTTGCATTCGATCTCAACTTTAAAGTTCGAGGACGAAATTTTTCGAAGGCGGAGAGAATGATGTGAATTAGAAATTAGGGGTTATTTTTAGGGTTTATTGTATTTTTGTTAGTTTCTTTTATTTCCTTTTTTTAGATGTATTTTCTTGTATTAGTTGTTTTGTTTAGTATTTAGAGGTAGGAAGGTTAAATGACGTCAATAGGAGCAAGAAAAGATAATTCTCTCTCAAACTTTGATTAGAGAGAGTTTCAGAGAGAATTATCTTTTCTTGCTCCCATTGACGTCATTTAACCTTCCTACCTCTAAATACAAAACAAAACAACTAATACAAGAAAATACATCTAAAAAAAGGAATTAAAAGAAACAAACGAAAATACAATAAAACCCTAAAAATACTAAAAATAACCCTTAATTTCTCATTCACATCACCTTCATAGGAATTACATCACACCAAATAGAATCAGCATAGGCTCCTACTTTCAAGGGCACCAAGCATTGTTTCGTAACAGGAGTCGAGATGTCATTTATTCATGCAACTTTGTAAGGGAAGGGATGTAACTCTGTTGGTAGTTGAATTTTTTAACTATAGTTTTAGACAGTACGTTCACACTGCTTCCAGCGTCAAAAATCAGCCTACACACCTTATCCCCACATTTAACTTGCGTATGAAAAGTGCGCAACCAGTCTGATTTGCCTTCTTGCTTAGGACTGATTAATATTCGCTGCACCACATGAAGGTATGGAGTATCCAATGGCTTATCCTCAACATCTTCGTATTCTAGTGCCTCTCCTTGTTCTCCGTCACACTCATAATTAACAATTTCATCCTCTTTCTCATGGATGATTTGAAGATTCTCTCTTGGACATTTGTATGCATAATGTCTTGACTCATGACACCTAAAGCATTTTGTTTTGTTATCATCATTCTTCTGAACATTGCTCACCACAACTTTTCCTTTCGCATTTTCAGTTGGCACATTTCGAGTAGAAGTGGAAGGTGATGTCTTCTTAGTACTTGAATTCCCGGCTTGCATGTTGAATTGTTGAGCTGAAGATTGCTTCAAATATTGCTTTACTTTAATGCCATTTGAAAGGCATATTGAAGGCTATAAATGCGCATAGTTATCAACTCCTTTCGAATTTCATCCCTCAATCCACCTTTATAACGTGCTAGGTTCTGTCTTTCATGTTCTGTTACCTCACAACAGTTCATGAGTTCATCAAAGTTTTCTGTGTATTCAGCTACCGACTTGCTGCCTTGCTGGAATTCCATTAATTTATCATAAAGGTTGTCTTGGTAATCAACTAGCAAAAATTTCTCCTTCATCCTCAACTTTATTTCCTCCCAATCGACAATTGGACAATGTCCAGCTCGACGAAGATGATCTTCCACATTCTTCCACCATTCTTTAGCATGGCCAGTCAGTTTCATCTTTACAAACTGAACCTTTCGATCATCAGTCATGTCATACCAATAAAAGTTATCATCCATAGAAGTATGCCAGTCACAGAATGTTTGAGGATCAATCTTTCATGCAAATATGGAGCTTCAACCTGTACTTTCTTTGTGATGTCCCCCATCCACTCATGACCAAATCCTCGTGCCATGTCTTCATACATTGGTTTAGGTGGGGTTTGAATTCGGTGCTGCCTAGGATTTGCTCTAGGAGGAGAATGTCGATCACTTCCTTTATTAGAAGCTTCTTCATTGCAACCATTATCTCTTTCCTCCTCATTTCCTTGATTTTCATTTACATGGTCTCCTCTATTTTGAATTTCTACACGACCTACACGCATCTCTAGATTATTTGGCCTCTCGTCAATATTCAGGAGTATCTCATCTCGCTGGCCATCGGTAAGCCTTCCCCTGTATGGTCTTCCTCTTCGAGTAGCCATGACAAACCAGAGCTTTGACACCAAACTGTTGTAGAACAGCTAGGGAGAGGATAAAAAAAATAATGACAGGAGATAGAAAACAGTGGAAAATCAGAATAATAAAATGAAGTACAGAGAAATAAATATAGGAATCACTCCCAGTCGGTATCACACCTTAATATTGTGAATCACTAACAAGAAATATGTAATTTCGAAATATTATTCATTAACCCAAAATAACAGCCTTACATGCTTTAAATAGAGCCAAGACTATGACTGATAGACTCTTGTGCATTTTACTAGAAATTTCCACTTTAATGACAGCATTAAAGACTTCTTAACTTTTCAAACATGACTCTGTGACTCTTAATTTTCCAACATTAACACACATTACTCAAACTTTTTAAATTTATCTCAAAATTTTAAATGACTACTTTTTTTTTTAAATTGCAGAAACATTTATTCTTGTTCGGATTGCTCAATTAATTATACTAACTCCCACATTGGGCCAGCTGTACCATTATCCTATCAGATCGAAGTATTGGATTTGTATTCATTCTCTTTTTGGTCCTCTTATAAAACTTTAATGCGAGTCAGATTGCTATTAGAAATAGAACAAGTATTTTAATATCTAGTCGTGTTTGATAGAAGTGGATTCTCAGAGCATTTTTTATTAATAGATTTTCAAAGAAAACTGATAGTTTCATTTTCCCAAAATGAATATTGTATGTTTCATATCTGAATTTTTTTCCATACGGAATTGGTATTTGGTCAAGTTGTACACTATGAAGAAAAAAAACTAGTGCAAAAGTTGACTTTTGTATTGTTGACAAATATAGAGGGGGTATTTGTTTGCAGCTAAATAAGAATTCTTGGAATGACTTCAATTCCATATGTTAGAATTATTTTTGCACGTGTAGAAACCATTGAGGATAGTTAGAAGACCTCTGATTGGAATTAACACCGAATTAAGTGTTCTTGTTTGTGAACATCATAACAATAGGGATAGATCTTATATTAAGAAATGAACTCCATTGGATGCCCCTCAACTAATCCAAAAGAGAGTATCTTAGTGTTTTTTTGAGTTACATCCAATGACAGTTTTAGTTTCTCATAGTGTTGGTTAGGTTCTCTAGTATCACATAGAAAGATTACTATGAAATAATCTTTAAGTTTTAGTCAGTTTGCATTCGGACTATTTGATCATTATTTTTAAAATATTGAGTATAATAGCATATATCATTTTTATAACTGTTGATTTGTGTTATGAAACTGGTTTAGAAACTTACAATACACTTGCATATTGATATTATTAATTGTTCTCTTGGTGTATATCTTCATCAGGAATAAAACATTGAGAATGGTAAATTTGTAGGCGGAGTCTCTTAAACTGGGTATCTCAAGTGATATTTGGGGCCATTGGTTATTGGTTTCTCATATGTGATTCATTTTCGGAAAATTGGAGTGCTGGAGGTGTGTTAGCGATGTCTAGTGCTTTTTGAAACCGCACGCCAAGGAATTTTTTATGGCAGATTCAGGTATTAGTTTAAAATCATTGTGTATACTTTGATTAGTTTAAAGTTATATAGAGACACACATAGTGTGGCAAACCTGAGATTCATTTATTGTTGTGTGGTATTGCTTTGTTGACATAATTTCTGGTAATTAATGTTATTATTATGCCACTTTTATTAACTGGAGGCATTAAATCTTTCCAAGTTGAACTGTTAATGAAACTGATCATGAAAAGAAGGTCAATGTTATGGAGTTAAAAATAAGAAAATTACACCCTGTAGTAACATTTTGTTTTTTACAGACACTTTACCCGGGGCATGGTCCATGGAGATAACACTGGAGAGCTAAAAAGTTCCTGAATTTCCTGAATCAGAGAAGATAACGTTCTCAGTTAAGAGGATATATATATATAACTACTTTTTTATGCAGGTTTGATAGTTTGTCATATATGCTAATATGTGAGCTATTTTGAAGAGTTCGAAGAAATCCTATCTACTATTTGTGGGAATAAAAATGGGTATGCTATCTATCGACTTATTTCCTATTTCCTAAGGCCCCGTTTTGTTGTCCCAAAATTGTAAATTGGATCATTAATAAATTGATCCATTTACAAATTGACCCATTAATTGTGTTTGGTTTCATTAATGAAAGGATTCATTAATTGCCCCATTTTAGCTCATGTGCAAAATCTGAAATTGGATCATTTCACAAAAAAGTTGAAATGAATCCATTTGAAATAGGAGTCACATAAAGTACATGTCCCCTCTCCCCCTCCCCCTCCTCCTCTCCCTCTCTCTTTCCCTCCCCCTCTCTCTCTTGATTTGTTTTTGTCTTTTTTTCATAGAACCTCAACATCAATTTCAAATTACCAAACATTGTGTAAAATTGAATTTAACTCATTTCAAATTCACTCATTTACAATTCACTAATTCACAATGAACCAATTTACATAATCAAACAATTTACGCAACCAAACTGGGCCTAATTAGTTTTATTTATATTTATTTTTCATCCACAAATAAAGTCATATCCACCAGACATGGCTGCCTAAAATGGTATTTACTCTCACTCCTTCGTCTACACTTTATAGTAACGACATTGTGATAGAATTTACTTTCCTATGTAATCCTCAACTATTATATTTTATTCATGATACACACAGAAAATAGTCCCGACCTGATGCACACACAAAACAATCCCAACCTGTTATATTTATTTTAGTACAATTTTTGGGTGCTAAAAATGGCCAATGATAGACCTAGTAGTATACCTATACTAGTTTTAATACTACAACAACCAATCACCAAAGTTTAAAATGTTTAATGAGCTACAAAACATTCTTTTCTCTCTCCAAAACTTATTACTACTTCTACTACAACAACAGCAATTGTTGGGTCCAACAAAGTAAGCAGCTTCAAGATTCTCTCAATTTCTTTATTCGGATGCTCCAAAACACTACCGATCCCACAATCAAATGTATTACTCGAGTGTTGGGAAGTATTACAAAATTACGACACCGGTCTTTCTCTCATTAAACAAATGTAACTTCTCCCTTGATTTTCTTACCACTAATGTCGCGATTAAATGCTAATGCCACTTGAATCGAGCTTGGTACTTCAAACGTGGTTACGCTCTCGATGCAATTACGTAAAAATTGTACGAATGTGACTTGGTAGCCACCAAATTAAAACAGAGTTGCCTCACAGTGAAAACTTCACGTGTTCACCATGTCATCAAATCCTCCGGTCTGGAGGGTTCCTTGTCTCTCTCATTTGCAATCATGTATGAGAAGAGCTTGGGCCAGCACTCTCCTTGGTTTTGTTATCTTCAGTTAATGCTCGACAGCGAGTGCATACCTTTCTTCTGGTCTTTGGATCAAATTGACCATCTTCTTCCGAGGACTGAGCTCCACAAGGTTGTGTTTTTACCTCCAATTTCACTTCTTTAAGATATAGCGATGTTGGTAAAATTTTGATGATATTTTGATTTGGCTGTGGTGTGGTGTATATTTGACACATACAACTTTGTTTAATTAGTGATGACTAGTTGGTTTTCTGAAACTTACTAAAGTGTGGGCAATATTATTGTTTTATACTATTACATAATATTATATGTATATTATTACGTGAAAACACTCTATGGCCAAGAATGGAGTTAAGTATATGTATTTCGCTTTGATGTCACCGATAGTTTTTTTTACAGATTAAACGAACAGTTTCATCGAGTGTTGTGCTTTTGAAATTATTTCACGGCTGTTGGTATGTTTTGGGTTTTAAGGCTTCTTTGTCCGTGATACGATAGTCTTGAACTCGATTCGTGTCCTGTACATCATTCAGTCTTGAGAAAATTTTCAGCGTTTCACCATAGTGAAAATATAGATTTAATAGCAATAGTCTGATAATCAAATATTGTGCTATTGGTGGGACCGGATTAGGAGAGTTGTGGGTCTATGATTTTCCTTGGATTGTAAATATCAATAGTTTGGTGAAGGAAAGTTCATGGAATCCTAATACAATGGGAAGTTTAAGTCAACTTGCGCTTTAGACATTTCTTTTTCTTCAACCACCACTATAAAATAAAACAAATGAACGTGTTAAATGAATCAAATGAGTCCACGTTTTATAGTTTTCTTGTGGCGGAAACGCCTGTTTCCGCTGTGTTACCCCTATCATGGTATTTCATTTACATGTTAGCTGTTTTGAATAATGTCTCTCTCACCAATGGGTGTTAATAATGCATTTCAGTTTTCAGTTTATTCCCCCAAAAATGTCAGATTTAATAGATATAAAGGGTGGTGAACGAAAAGAACATGTGCTAAGAACTTGTAGAAAATATACTGACAATGGATATCACTTTTCATGAATATTCATTACTATCGATATTATAGTGTACACCCTAATATTGCTAGTGGTACAGAGAACTTGACAATGGATGATGTGGAAACAGAGGAATCTTCCAGTCATACTAAAAGGGTTGCTCACCTCAATTATGCTCAGGTATGAATGTCCATAAGATCTTCTAATGCATTGCGAATATGGGGGTGTTAATAGCAATATTAGTGATTGGTTTAGAGGAATTTCAGATTTGAATTTTATATTTCTTGAATATAGATTGTGTAAGGACATTTTTGTCCATTATCAATTTGTATGTCGTACGCCGTTACACCGTTGAAGAAACTCAAAATCGCATCTACATCAACGGATCCGAATATCAAAGTGTCTTCAACATCATAGCCTCTGCGAGAATGAACTTGGTAAAATTTTGTTTTTATGTTCCTTAAAGTTCATATTTAGTATTGGGAAATTTTTATAAAATGTTTTTTATAAAAATAAGAAGTAAGTTTTTTCAAGCAAAATGAGGCTTTTATTTTTCTGGGAAAACCGGACCGGTCTGCCTCCCTACCGGACCGATCCGCCGCCAGACCGGTCCGCCCTCTACCCGGACCGATCCGCCTTGCTCGAGGTACAGTAGACCCCGGATCGAATGCAAACCGATGGAGCCATATTTTAAAAGAATCGATCCGGTATATCGAACCGATCCGCCTCCTGGCCGGACCGGTCCGCCTGGGATATACTCGAGCAGTTCCGTGTGTTTTTTACCCACCATCTTATATTTCCTATATATATTACTATTCCGATGGTGTATTTTTTCAAGTCTTTGAGAAAACGTTTTTAAGAGTACAAACACAACAAGACTTCAATTTTTGATGTGCCAAACATCTTTTTGATTCACACACAAAAATCCCAATTACTTTTGTGAATCTTTTGGAACCCTAGAACACAAACTTTGTTGTTGTTCATCTTTGTGGAGAGATCTTTGCAACCGAGGGCTGCATGTCATTGCTGAGGGAGTCTCTACAAAGTTTTATGGCTGCGTGTCATTGAGGAGAGCTGCGGTTCTTCCTTCGTTGTTTGGGCTGCGAGTCCTTGGAGGGTGCTGCATGTATTCTCTTGCTGAGTTCAAGACTGCGTGTCTTTGTGGGTTGGCTGCGCGTTGATCTATTTCAGATTTCTCTATGTAATTGTAAGTTGCGGCTTGTATATTCATAGTGAAATAAAGGTTTTACCCGAAATGGATTTTTTCCTGAAATCTGTGTCTCAGCATATTTTTTGTGTCACATGCTTTATTTATTTATGGGTTGACACACGCACCTTAGATGCATGTTTAGGGACTCTAATTAAATAAGGGTTTCTTGGAAACTTGCGAATTTAATTTAAATCGATATCACACAGTCGCATACGACTTCTCAGATTGAAGGTTCAATATGCTTCTTTACAAAATTGTTGTGTTGCTGGTGCGAACACATTTCTGTAATCCATATTCGTTGTGCAGGATGTCGAACTCGTACCTTTTGTTGAGTTGAGTAGTTGAGTGTATACATATACTAATCACATGCGCACACACACACACACACACACACACACACACACACACACATATATATATATATATATATACACACACACACACACTAGTGAATGCCCATGCCATAAGAAACTATATTTCTCACTGTTATGAAGTTGCAGTCCTGGAAAATAGTCATTCTATGTTGCATTGCCCCTGTACAAATATCGTACAAATATCATTCAGATTCATTGGAGAACACATGTACTTCACTGTTGGAAGAGAGTTGATTTTAGGATAGCCATATGTATTTATCTATTTTTTCTGCAATACTATGTCCCACCTTGATACTCATAAGAGAAACGTTTGTGGGTGGAATGTGTACATATTGTGGTCTCTACCAAAAAGAAAGAAAAAGAAAGAAAACAATGCTCATCGAATAGTTAAAAGTAGGAAATTTGATCCCGATTTTTTTGGGGGGTTGGTTTGAAAAGTAAACTCATTGTATAAGTTTTATTTGTCCTTTGGGGTATTCATGTTATAAGTTTACCAAGTTAAATACCGTAGTACAATTATGGGACTTGATTCCCCTATTATTTGAATTGTTAATTCCAACAATTCACTATTTAATAATGATGCATGCATAGTGAAATTATTCGTGCTTATTAGAAACTTATAGTTCACATACTTGTTTATATGTGAAATTATCCCAACGATGCCATTGTTATTTATCTTGGTTATTTGGGATTGAGGGACCTTCTTTGTGTTGAAAGGGTGTGTAAATCTTTGCGCAATGCACTGGAAAATTGATGTGAATAAGGGCCTTTTGTCCTTTTTAGTCTTTCTATTATTTTTAGTATTCATTATATTTTTCCTTTCTTGGTTAGTATTTGGAAGAAGGAAGGTTATTGGCTCCTAAGGGCACAATTACAATTAGAATTCTTAGCTTAGAAGCCAAGCAACCTCCTTCCTATAAATAGTCATATGTAGTCTCATTTGAGGTATTCTTCCATTTTATGAGATAATGATTTCAGAGAGTTTGGAGAGATTTATTTTTTCTTGCTCCCATTTTGCATCATTTACGTCAATTGGTATCAAAGCCTAGTTTGCTCCACTAATTGTTGTTCTTGTTGTAAAACAAAAACTAGTAAAAAACGTCACGTGGGCCCAAGAAAGATGAACACCTCACAGCAACTCCTCTCGATCAAATCATGGAGACACTAAATCGATTGATAGTCCGAATGGATGAGATCGACACACAAAATCCCCCGTCGGCAACCACCACTGACCACCCCCACACCGCCCCTGTAACATCTCAAAACCTTAACCCTAATTCCCCCAAATCGACTCATTCTACACCCCTCCCCCAAAGAAACCCTAATCCTACAAATCCTAACCCCATAAATATCCAAGAAAGCACCACCACCGAAGATGGCGTTATAATACCCCGTACTTTTGTAGGATTATTAAATTACATAAGTGGGCGTAATTTAGTAATTAGAGGAATTTATGTGAATAGTAAATTTTGGATTAATAAGTGTTAGATTATCTGATGTGTGTTACATTTACTTGGGGACTGAGTAAATGAGTCAGAATAGTTATATGTCATGTCGCAGTTGGGTTAAGTGACGGGAAATAGTTTACGTCTCATAGGAAACGCGTGTAGAGGAGTGTCGGGTATGACTAGTGAATTTTAGTTAGGTAACTCAGTTGGAGATTTCGAGTGCACAGTTAGTTTCGAAATGGCCGAGATAGTCAGAATAAAGTATTCGGGGGTAGCGTTTGGGTTCCGGGGACTTTTGGACTAGTAGGGACTCGCAATTGTGTAAACGAGTCATTTTTGGGTTTAATAGGAAATAAACTCATTTTCTTTCATATAAGGAATGAGAGAGTGAGAGAAAGTAAAGAAAGAAGAGAAAAGAAGAAAGAAAGAAAGGAAGAGAGAGAAGGGGATTTCCGGCCAAACTCCGCAGGATTCGACTCGAGGTTGTCGGATTTTATCCACGAGGCAAGTGTTTACTTGCTTTATTCATTTGTGTGTATATCTCATATTTTAGTTAGTAAACTAGATAAATTTTGGGTTAGAACCCTTATAATAAATTTGGAAAAATTTGATTTAGAGTTAACAAATTGATGTGTTGTTAACTCCTTATGGATTTTAGTGTTAAAACCATGTTAATGGTGTGTATAGATGAATTGAAATGGGAGAAATTGATAAACTAGGGCTTTAATGGTTTTAGGGTTTAAAACTAAGAGAAATGGTTTAATACCACAAATTAATTGATGTGTTAGTTGTGAAACATAGATTGGAGGATTGTAGTGTTATTAGTTAAGATTGGAAACAACAAAATGGAGATGGGGTTGATATTTGGATTTTTGGGGAAGAACCAAACCCTTGTCGAATTTCGGATTCGAACTAGCCGAACCGATTCGGTAAGAGACAGTTGGAAAGTAGAACCATTTCGAATCGATTCGGTCCTGGCAGATTTTTGAGGTTTTCTCCTTTAAGTTTAGGGGGATTTAAATTATAAGTTTGGAGATTATTATAGGGGATTCTAGATATGATATTAGGACTCCTAGAGCATGGTATTGAGGGTGAGTAAGTCTTGGGATAAAAGAGGGAACCTCGGATTTATTTAGTGCACAATCCGAGGTATGGATTTAATGAATGTTTAGGACGAGTAACATTCGATAGAGGTATTCGACAAGTGTGATTAGATATATTTATGTGATTTAAATAAATATGGGCTGGTTGCGTTTAAGTAAATCCTAGGATGGAGATTAGGATAAGGGCTAAAGAAGTTTGAGCGGTTATCCGGTACGTCTATCGACGACGAGTATTATAGGATATGCGATACCTATGAAATTAAGATAAGTAGTTTACATACTTATTTAATTATTACGAATTGGTATATACGGGATTATATATAAATCCTTAAAAGTGATTAAGGTGCGAGTTATATATTAAGAAAGATAATACTTAATGGATTAGTATTTTAAGTGTGTAAATACTTATATACTATTACGAATGGGAACATTCGGAGTTTTGGCTATCGCTATAAGAGTTTGGCAATTATAGCCATAATATATTGAGACGTGATATATATTATATATACGATGCTGTTATAGTATATATGATATCATACGAATATAAATATATCTATGTATGATTGGTATATTTGTATTTAGAGGCTAGTTCCATGGGCATATAGATGGCGAGCCAAATTATATTTTTCTCTAGTGCTATCCAGGGAGGTTGCGCGATGTGGGTGAATACCTTGGCTTGCGAAGCAGGGAGAGTATATCCCCAGGTCATATCGTTCATGACCGCCTCCACCGTTTAGTATTTTTACCATGACTATGAGTAAGTGTGGCTTGGTACCGTGGTGATGTGAGCAAAGCCGGATGAGGATAGGCACTTTAAGACTGCATCCTCGAGTTATAACTCGGTGGGATGGTTATTATAGTTATAATATTATTATAGGTATAATTCTAATTGTTGCAAATAGCTTGTTGTTTGTATATGAAATGGAGATATCATATAAAGTAGACTTGTGTAAAGTGAAGAGAATGAATTAGGTGTTATTCTCCGTCCGGTAGATTTATATCCGGATTGATATGAATGTGAATCATAGGTTCTAGTAAGAACTATATATATACGGAATTTTATAATATGCCTTATGTACTGAGGGCCTAATGGATCTCGACGATCAACGTTGTCATGTAGTAGTGTATCGGGGGGTTCCTTGTTTGGATTTCGCTTCGCGATACACCCCACGCAAGAAACGTAGTGCAATGTTGGGAATGGAGAGAAGTTTAGTCCTTAGTACTCGGGTTTATGAGGATTTAGAGGATGGGTGTAAGAGTTTAGTTAGGCTAGGTAGCTTAACTAGTTTGGTTTAAAAAGGTACGCGATAGGTGTGCACTATTAGAAGAGGGGCGAGGTGTATCTCATGAGAGTGCGATACCAGTTTAAATATGAGAGATTTTATATTTTAAAATATGGCATTTATGCATTTGCTAAATATTTTCAAACTCGGGCTCTGACCCGTTTCTCTATTTTTCCCCTCTCTTGCTATATATGTATATATATAGGTGTCCAGACACAGGGACGCCTGGATGATGATTCTTTTGAGTGGATGCAAGCAGGTTTATTATAGACGCTTCTATCCTTGCAATCTAGGTAGGAGGTACTGTAGAAACACTCGAGCCGATAGCCCAACTGTATTTATTTATTCTTTTACCGCATTTTAGTTTGCGGATTCGATTTGGTTGTATTATGTTGTACTGAGAGTTCGGTTATTTTATTTCATTTCTGTTGTCGTATATAAACTATTGTGATTGTTTTATTTGAATGGTTTGGTTAAAAATATTAGTTAATTAAAATTTTGACGCCAGCCTAATAGTTTATTAGTAAATGAATTGGTTTTCGACAGTGATGCTAAGAATGAACCATATGAGATTCCTGTTTTAATCTGGTAAAGGATTGATCACTCGATATTTTATTAGGAGAGGTGTCACAGATGGTACCAGAGCATCAGGTTCTAGTGTCCTTAGGAATCTGTACGGATGTACTACGCTTTCAACGTTACTTTCTATTTGATATTGAGCCTTATGATTAGGATTGTTGATCTTTATTATGAGATTTCGTTCTCCTTCCATTACGTAAGATTATAGTAAATCTTTTGCGTACTCGTTCGAGATTCGTGTGCTGATCGAGGAAGGGCGATCGAGGAAGGTCGTGGTGAGGGCAGTAGGAGGCAGGGCTTAGTAGGAGCTGTAATTTGAAGTTGGGGATGAGGACCGCAACAGAGGTCACACCCTTTGTGGCATTGCTATGGATTGCTGCAATGACTACTGAAGTATAGTAGTTATAATTATTCAAGTACCGCTATAGAATAGAGAGTGGTGCTAAACTTGAATTACCCACTGAAGTAAATTGGTAAGAGGACGGGAAGGTCTTTGATAAGGACCATACGTGGAGTTTAAGGTAATACCCCAAAATTTTTATATTTTAAATTAATGGATTAATTGGATTTTATTATTAATTAATTCAATTGGGTTTTATCCGGATTGTGGATATTAAAATGTATGATTCTAAATATTACTTAAAGATATTTAGGTAATATATGAATGTGATGTCATTGATATGACGGTATGATATAAATCGGTAAATTGGATTTTTAGTCAGACGCGGTATGGGACGTGTCGGGACTAATTTATTAAATTAAAAAGGAAATTTATTTTCTATCGACCTTATAGTCATTTCGATTGCGTCATTGCGTCCGGAAGGGTTGAAATAGTCAAAAAAGTCTATTTGGATGTTGATATTGGGTCTCGGGTCATTTGGAAATGAAAAGACAACCCAAAAGGGCATTTTTGTTATTTTTACAAGGGGGATGAATAATGATTTCGGGTTTTGTCTTATTATAAGTATTTGGAGATTAGTTGAATGTGGGTTCATTCATCTCTTCTACACAAAATTGAAAGGTCATCTTCTTAGAGAGAGTGAAAGGTTGCTTGGGAAGAGAAAAGTTTGCTTGGGAAGGAGGAGAACCAAAGGTCAAAGGTCACCACCACCATCACCACCTGTGTTATTCAACTCCAAAGGATCAGATCTTAATTAGAGGCAAGTGTTTGATATTTGCAATTTAAGTTCGTATATTGTCCATGTTAGGATAGTTATAAAAAGAGATGATTTTCATGCTTGGAAGATGAAAGGATATAGTTGTTAATGGATTTTCGGAATCTAAAAATATATAGGAATTAAACTCATGTTGTAGGTAGTTAGTAATCCAATAAATATTCATCAATTTGTGGAAGAAATTCTGAAATTAATTTAGTGTTCTTGAAGATAATAAGTTGATAATTTTCTGCAAAAAGAGGCAAAAACGAGTGGAATGAGAAGAGCCAATTTGGAATGTTTAGATCTTCTTTTTGAGTGCATTTGGATGAGATTTAAGAAAAACTCAAAACACATACCTGACTCAATTTTTCGTGTAGAATCCAAATCTGAAGTCGGATTGATGATTCGAATAATTTTTGGATCTGATTTTTCTGAGTATTGAAAATATGAGAATTCATGAAGTTGTTTCTTTTTAATGTTGTTTCTTATCCCAAAACTTTGGTAGATTTTTGGTGATTGTTAATGGGATATTATGGGACTTAGAGGAGATCAGTAAGACCTAGATAAGATTTGATTGGGATTTAATTGATTGGAATTATGTTAGTTAAATTGAAAGAAATTTCGGTTGCTAGATTCATGTGTTGGATTCTAATTTGTATGCTTGAGGATTAAGGATAGGTCTAGTAGGGCAGATTTAATATAAGGTGAGGGTAGCCTTAGGGTTACAATTTGAACATCAAGGACTGAGTTTAAGCTCATTATTGATTTCGCAAGGACGGAGTGTAATACAAGAGCATAGTGGTGTGTCTCCTGGATAGAGATGGGAGTTTAGAACACATTTGGTTGAAAGAGGGTATGAGGTTATCCTGATCGCATAGTTGAAGTTGTCGGACCTCCTCGATCGACAAAGTTAAGTAGTAGTGTATTGGAGGGGTTCCTTGTTTGGATTTCGCTTTGCGAGAAGCTCCGCGCATGAACCTTAACGACGTCGGGAGTGGAGAGATGTTATAGGATGCGAGGATAATTAAATTATGAAGTAAACATATGATATTTTAATACGTCGAATTTAAAAGAGATGATGCTACGTATGGGAATTATCTGAGGGTAGTGATATTACCTTATTGATATTATATTATAGGTATGATAATACCTATTTGATTGATTAATGATTATGTGTATGACATACCTAGCTTACTTGCTATCGGTGGGAGGTTTGGGCGTGATGGCAGTCATATCCTGATTAATCCATGGGATCTTTGATTTGTCGCTCGAGAACATAGGTCTATGAAAGACTTATCGGGGAGTTGATAAGTCCGCTGACTATGGGTACGTAGGTATGTGCGTGACCCATGGGTATGAGAACTATGTTCGCCTCCAATGATTGTGTTGTTGTTAATGGTTCGAGGTATCCTCACCGAAACTTTTGTCCCTTATTCGACGGCAAGCGATATTGGGACATGATAGCAGAGTAATGCATTGCACCGCAGCTGTGACTCGGGGTGCCGTATTATATATGAATATATATATAATGGATTAAATGAATGATTGGATTTATTGTGGTTAAGTCATCTATTGTGTGATAATTGTAGATAAAGGAGAATTGAGAAAAGAATGGAATTAAGTTAATGAATGTTTATTCTTAAAGAATTGAAAAGCTTAATTCATATTAATGAGAAATGATTCATGTTAATGAGAAACTAATCATATAAATGAGAAATGTAAATGAATAATAATGTGACATATGGTATGGGACATACGGGGATTATGATATTGGGATGGAATTATAATATGGAGACTAGAAAAGAGGAACCATTAACTAGGAGGTTAATAGGAAACGTTAAGTGTGCACTCGAGTTGAGAGGTGAGAATGGCAAGTGAGAGTTGGGTCTAACATGTACATAATAAAAGATTTATTGCACTTGCTAAATACTTGCTGTTTTAAAAATCATTTACACATTCGGGCTCTGACCCGTTTCCTTGCATATTTTCTTTTCTATTGTATCTTCTATATCAGGTGTGCCATCCTTAGTTGATATTGACGAGCCATGGATTTATGGAGTTTTGCTTAGACGCTTATCTTCATTTGATTCACTGTTTTCTTAGTTAGGGCATGTCGCCCAAAGGATTCAGTTATCTCTTTTCTATCGGGGTCAAATACTATTGTATTCGTGTCTTTTAATACATTTAACATTGTTGGGATTACTGTAATGGATTAATATTATGTGGGAATGTTTATTCCATATTCTTTTAAATTCTTTTGTGTTATCTAATTGGTTATCAGTGTTGTAAAATAAAATGTGTAGTGTTATTCTTAAACTAAAAATGGTTTTGTTGAAATTTAAATTCGGAAAAGTTTTTAACACCAGCTTAATTGAGTATTGGGTGAGTTGTAAATGTTTTCGACAGTGATGCTAAGAATGAGCCAACTGTATATTCTGTTTTAGTTTGGTATGGGACTGGCCACCCGGTATTTAATTAGGCGGGGTGTTTCAGGTGGTAGCAGAGCACCAGGCTCTAGTGTCCTTTAGGATCTGTACGGCTTATTGTGTTTTCAGCTTAGCGTTCTTTGATGTAGAGCCCTATGTTTAGGATTGTTGATTTCATTGGTAAAATCACGTATATGTTAGTGAAGCTTATTGTGTTTGAACGGGTTCGTACGAGAAGTATTGCAGATGAGGGCCATTGGATGGATAGCGGAGATCGTACTTAGGAGGTTATGAAGTATGTTCGAGTATGATGACCGTAGTCGAGGTCACCCCTATTATGGAAAATTGAGGAGAGACATCAATAGAAGTTCTTGAAATGCGGGAATTATGTGTGTTACCTAACGAAGGCAATATATTCAAAGGCTTGGGCATATAGTGGAGTGTGGTTAACTAGAACTGAAAATTTTGGGTAAAATTTTTCTTGACTCATCGGAGCAAAGTTATAATATTGGGATTCAACAACCATCACCCGCAAATGAGGGTATGTTTCCTATCTAAGGAATTATGAGGCGTATTGATTTTTGTAGCAATTAATATTGTGTGGGCAAAAAGGGTTGCTAAACTTAGCCTATAGCATCGTTATTTACGTAGACTCACCGAGGGGTGTGGGACACCTATATCTTACATGTTATCACGTGGGTTTGATTTTTATCATGGGATTACTTACTTTGGGCATGTCCGAGCATGATGTGACCATCGACATGCATTGACTTGTGGTATACGAGAGCGTATGTACTACTATTAACCCACATCTTGTCTTCTAGAGAAGAGTAGATGAGTAGACTCTATTTGAAATCAATAAAACCTAAAAAAAAAAATTTGTTTAAATTGTTAAACCTGATATTTTTTTTCGATAAACCAAATTTTTATACACTATTGAATTAGGACCTTAGGAGTTTCGATGACCGACTACTTTAGGAAGTAGTGTATCGGGGTGGTTCCTTATTTGGATTTCGCTTGCGAGACACCCCACGCATGAAACTAATAACCGTTGGGAGTCGAAATAAGTTAGGTCCTTAGTATACGAGTTTGTAACCTTTGCGACAAATATTATAATGAAAGTGGTACGCGAGGGTGTATGGGCGCCCTGGATGATTATATTGTAGTAGTTTTCAAAATTGTGAAACAGTAAGTAGTTGTGACTTCAGGATTTATTTGTTTAATAAGTGAGGATCATTTTTCCCAAACTTTATCACGAGGACAGTATAGGGAAGATTGGGTATAATTTAAATTTGATTCAGTTGGAACTATATGGTGAGACTTAGTGTAACATCGATGGGGATTTTCGTTAATGTACTGTATGGGCGGTACTACTTTGATTTCTTGCGATGTGAGATTTATACTCGGAGTTGAACTTATCAGTATGGTTCATTTTTGTGAATTTCGGGACGAAATTCTGTTATAAGGGGGGAAGTATGTAATACCCCGAAATTTTTATATTTTAAATTAATGGATTAATTGGATTTTATTATTAATTAATTCAATTGGGTTTTATCCGGATTGTGGATATTAAAATGTATGATTCTAAATATTACTTAAAGATATTTAGGTAATATATGAATGTGATGTCATTGATATGACGGTATGATATAAATCGGTAAATTGGATTTTTAGTCAGACGCGGTATGGGACGTGTCGGGACTAATTTATTAAATTAAAAAGGAAATTTATTTTCTATCGACCTTATAGTCATTTCGATTGCGTCATTGTGTCCGGAAGGGTTGAAATAGTCAAAAAAGTCTATTTGGATGTTGATATTGGGTCTCGGGTCATTTGGAAATGAAAAGACAACCCAAAAGGGCATTTTTGTTATTTTTACAAGGGGGATGAATAGTGATTTCGGGTTTTGTCTTATTATAAGTATTTGGAGATTAGTTGAATGTGGGTTCATTCATCTCTTCTACACAAAATTGAAAGGTCATCTTCTTAGAGAGAGTGAAAGGTTGCTTGGGAAGAGAAAAGTTTGCTTGGGAAGGAGGAGAACCAAAGGTCACCACCACCATCACCACCTGTGTTATTCAACTCCAAAGGATCAGATCTTAATTAGAGGCAAGTGTTTGATATTTGCAATTTAAGTTCGAATATTGTCCATGTTAGGATAGTTATAAAAAGAGATGATTTTCATGCTTGGAAGATGAAAGGATATAGTTGTTAATGGATTTTCGGAATCTAAAAATATATAGGAATTAAACTCATGTTGTAGGTAGTTAGTAATCCAATAAATATTCATCAATTTGTGGAAGAAATTCTGAAATTAATTTAGTGTTCTTGAAGATAATAAGTTGATAATTTTCTGCAAAAAGAGGCAAAAACGAGTGGAATGAGAAGAGCCAATTTGGAATGTTTAGATCTTCTTTTTGAGTGCATTTGGATGAGATTTAAGAAAAACTCAAAACACATACCTGACTCAATTTTTCGTGTAGAATCCAAATCTGAAGTCGGATTGATGATTCGAATAATTTTTGGATCTGATTTTTCTGAGTATTGAAAATATGAGAATTCATGAAGTTGTCTTATCCCAAAACTTTGGTAGATTTTTGGTGATTGTTAATGGGATATTATGGGACTTAGAGGAGATCAGTAAGACCTAGATAAGATTTGATTGGGATTTAATTGATTGGAATTATGTTAGTTAAATTGGAAGAAATTTCGGTTGCTAGATTCATGTGTTGGATTCTAATTTGTATGCTTGAGGATTAAGGATAGGTCTAGTAGGGCAGATTTAATATAAGGTGAGGGTAGCCTTAGGGTTACAATTTGAACATCAAGGACTGAGTTTAAGCTCATTATTGATTTCGCAAGGACGAAGTGTAATACAAGAGCATAGTGGTGTGTCTCCTGGATAGAGATGGGAGTTTAGAACACATTTGGTTGAAAGAGGGTATGAGGTTATCCTGATCGCATAGTTGAAGTTGTCGGACCTCCTCGATCGACAAAGTTAAGTAGTAGTGTATTGGAGGGGTTCCTTGTTTGGATTTCGCTTTGCGAGAAGCTCCGCGCATGAACCTTAACGACGTCGGGAGTGGAGAGATGTTATAGGATGCGAGGATAATTAAATTATGAAGTAAAGATATGATATTTTAATACGTGGAATTTAAAAGAGATGATGCTAGTGATATTACCTTATTGATATTATATTATAGGTATGATAATACCTATTTGATTGATTAATGATTATGTGTATGACATACCTAGCTTACTTGCTATCGGTGGGAGGTTTGCGCGTGAGGGCAGTCATATCCTGATTAATCCATGGGATCTTTGATTTGTCTCTCGAGAACATAGGTCTATGAAAGACTTATCGGGGAGTTGATAAGTCCGCTGACTATGGGTACGTAGGTATGTGCGTGACCCATGGGTATGAGAACTATGTTCGCCTCCAATGATTGTGTTGTTGTTAATGGTTCGAGGTATCCTCACCGAAACTTTTGTCCCTTATTTGGCGGCAAGCGATATTGGGACATGATAGCAGAGTAATGCATTGCACCGCAGCTGTGACTCGGGGTGTCGTATTATATATGAATATATATATAATGGATTAAATGAATGATTGGATTTATTGTGGTTAAGTCATCTATTGTGTGATAATTGTAGATAAAGGAGAATTGAGAAAAGAATGGAATTAAGTTAATGAATGTTTATTCTTAAAGAATTGAAAAGCTTAATTCATATTAATGAGAAATGATTCATGTTAATGAGAAACTAATCATATAAATGAGAAATGTAAATGAATAATAATGTGACATATGGTATGGGACATACGGGGATTATGATATTGGGATGGAATTATAATATGGAGACTAGAAAAGAGGAACCATTAACTAGGAGGTTAATAGGAAACGTTAAGTGTGCACTCGAGTTGAGAGGTGAGAATGGCAAGTGAGAGTTGGGTCTAACATGTACATAATAAAAGATTTATTGCACTTGTTAAATACTTGTTGTTTTAAAAATCATTTACACATTCGGGCTCTGACCCGTTTCCTTGCATATTTTCGTTTCTATTGTATCTTCTATATCAGGTGTGCCATCCTTAGTTGATATTGACGAGCCATGGATTTATGGAGTTTTGCTTAGACGCTTATCTTCATTTGATTCACTGTATTCTTAGTTAGGGCATGTCGCCCAAAGGATTCAGTTATCTCTTTTCTATCGGGGTCAAATACTATTGTATTCGTGTCTTTTAATACATTTAAGATTGTTGGGATTACTGTAATGGATTAATATTATGTGGGAATGTTTATTCCATATTCTTTTAAATTCTTTTGTGTTATCTAATTGGTTATCAGTGTTGTAAAATAAAATGTGTAGTGTTATTCTTAAACTAAAAATGGTTTTGTTGAAATTTAAATTCGGAAAAGTTTTTAACACCAGCTTAATTGAGTATTGGGTGAGTTGTAAATGTTTTCGACAGTGATGCTAAGAATGAGCCAACTGTATATTCTGTTTTAGTTTGGTATGGGACTGGCCACCCGGTATTTAATTAGACGGGGTGTTTCAGGTGGTAGCAGAGCACCAGGCTCTAGTGTCCTTTAGGATCTGTACGGCTTATTGTGTTTTCAGCTTAGCGTTCTTTGATGTAGAGCCCTATGTTTAGGATTGTTGATTTCATTGGTAAAATCACGTATATGTTAGTGAAGCTTATTGTGTTTGAACGGGTTCGTACGAGAAGTATTGCAGATGAGGGCCATTGGATGGATAGCGGAGATCGTACTTAGGAGGTTATGAAGTATGTTCGAGTATGATGACCGTAGTCGAGGTCACCCCTATTATGGAAAATTGAGGAGAGACATCAATAGAAGTTCTTGAAATGCGGGAATTATGTGTGTTACCTAACGAAGGCAATATATTCAAAGGCTTGGGCATATAGTGGAGTGTGGTTAACTAGAACTGAAAATTTTGGGTAAAATTTTTCTTGACTCATCGGAGCAAAGTTATAATATTGGGATTCAACAACCATCACCCGCAAATGAGGGTATGTTTCCTATCTAAGGAATTATGAGGCGTATTGATTTTTGTAGCAATTAATATTGTGTGGGCAAAAAGGGTTGCTAAACTTAGCCTATAGCATCGTTATTTACGTAGACTCACCGAGGGGTGTGGGACACCTATATCTTACATGTTATCACGTGGGTTTGATTTTTATCATGGGATTACTTACTTTGGGCATGTCCGAGCATGATGTGACCATCGACATGCATTGACTTGTGGTATACGAGAGCGTATGTACTACTATTAACCAACATCTTGTCTTCTAGAGAAGAGTAGATGAGTAGACTCTATTTGAAATCAATAAAACCTAAAAAAAAAAAATTGTTTAAATTGTTAAACCTGATATTTTTTTTCGATAAACCAAATTTTTATACACTATTGAATTAGGACCTTAGGAGTTTCGATGACCGACTACTTTAGGAAGTAGTGTATCGGGGTGGTTCCTTATTTGGATTTCGCTTGCGAGACACCCCACGCATGAAACTAATAACCGTTGGGAGTCGAAATAAGTTAGGTCCTTAGTATATGAGTTTGTAACCTTTGCGACAAATATTATAATGAAAGTGGTACGCGAGGGTGTATGGGCGCCCTGGATGATTATATTGTAGTAGTTTTCAAAATTGTGAAACAGTAAGTAGTTGTGACTTCAGGATTTATTTGTTTAATAAGTGAGGATCATTTTTTCCAAACTTTGTCACGAGGACGGTATAGGGAAGATTGGGTATAATTTAAATTTGATTCAGTTGGAACTATATGGTGAGACTTAGTGTAACATCGATGGGGATTTTCGTTAATGTACTGTATGGGCGGTACTACTTTGATTTCTTGCGATGTGAGATTTATACTCGGAGTTGAACTTATCAGTATGGTTCATTTTTGTGAATTTCGGGACGAAATTCTGTTATAAGGGGGGAAGTATGTAATACCCCGAAATTTTTATATTTTAAATTAATGGATTAATTGGATTTTATTATTAATTAATTCAATTGGGTTTTATCCGGATTGTGGATATTAAAATGTATGATTCTAAATATTACTTAAAGATATTTAGGTAATATATGAATGTGATGTCATTGATATGACGGTATGATATAAATCGGTAAATTGGATTTTTAGTCAGACGCGGTATGGGACGTGTCGGGACTAATTTATTAAATTAAAAAGGAAATTTATTTTCTATCGACCTTATAGTCATTTCGATTGCGTCATTGCGTCCGAAAGGGTTGAAATAGTCAAAAAAGTCTATTTGGATGTTGATATTGGGTCTCGGGTCATTTGGAAATGAAAAGACAACCCAAAAGGGCATTTTTGTTATTTTTACAAGGGGGATGAATAGTGATTTCGGGTTTTGTCTTATTATAAGTATTTGGAGATTAGTTGAATGTGGGTTCATTCATCTCTTCTACACAAAATTGAAAGGTCATCTTCTTAGAGAGAGTGAAAGGTTGCTTGGGAAGAGAAAAGTTTGCTTGGGAAGGAGGAGAACCAAAGGTCAAAGGTCACCACCACCATCACCACCTGTGTTATTCAACTCCAAAGGATCAGATCTTAATTAGAGGCAAGTGTTTGATATTTGCAATTTAAGTTCGTATATTGTCCATGTTAGGATAGTTATAAAAAGAGATGATTTTCATGCTTGGAAGATGAAAGGATATAGTTGTTAATGGATTTTCGGAATCTAAAAATATATAGGAATTAAACTCATGTTGTAGGTAGTTAGTAATCCAATAAATATTCATCAATTTGTGGAAGAAATTCTGAAATTAATTTAGTGTTCTTGAAGATAATAAGTTGATAATTTTCTGCAAAAAGAGGCAAAAACGAGTGGAATGAGAAGAGCCAATTTGGAATGTTTAGATCTTCTTTTTGAGTGCATTTGGATGAGATTTAAGAAAAACTCAAAACACATACCTGACTCAATTTTTCGTGTAGAATCCAAATCTGAAGTCGGATTGATGATTCGAATAATTTTTGGATCTGATTTTTCTGAGTATTGAAAATATGAGAATTCATGAAGTTGTTTCTTTTTAATGTTGTTTCTTATCCCAAAACTTTGGTAGATTTTTGGTGATTGTTAATGGGATATTATGGGACTTAGAGGAGATCAGTAAGACCTAGATAAGATTTGATTGGGATTTAATTGATTGGAATTATGTTAGTTAAATTGGAAGAAATTTCGGTTGCTAGATTCATGTGTTGGATTCTAATTTGTATGCTTGAGGATTAAGGATAGGTCTAGTAGGGCAGATTTAATATAAGGTGAGGGTAGCCTTAGGGTTACAATTTGAACATCAAGGACTGAGTTTAAGCTCATTATTGATTTCGCAAGGACGGAGTGTAATACAAGAGCATAGTGGTGTGTCTCCTGGATAGAGATGGGAGTTTAGAACACATTTGGTTGAAAGAGGGTATGAGGTTATCCTGATCGCATAGTTGAAGTTGTCGGACCTCCTCGATCGACAAAGTTAAGTAGTAGTGTATTGGAGGGGTTCCTTGTTTGGATTTCGCTTTGCGAGAAGCTCCGCGCATGAACCTTAACGACGTCGGGAGTGGAGAGATGTTATAGGATGCGAGGATAATTAAATTATGAAGTAAAGATATGATATTTTAATACGTCGAATTTAAAAGAGATGATGCTACGTATGGGAATTATCTGAGGGTAGTGATATTACCTTATTGATATTATATTATAGGTATGATAATACCTATTTGATTGATTAATGATTATGTGTATGACATACCTAGCTTACTTGCTATCGGTGGGAGGTTTGCGCGTGATGGCAGTCATATCCTGATTAATCCATGGGATCTTTGATTTGTCGCTCGAGAACATAGGTCTATGAAAGACTTATCGGGGAGTTGATAAGTCCGCTGACTATGGGTACGTAGGTATGTGCGTGACCCATGGGTATGAGAACTATGTTCGCCTCCAATGATTGTGTTGTTGTTAATGGTTCGAGGTATCCTCACCGAAACTTTTGTCCCTTATTCGGCGGCAAGCGATATTGGGACATGATAGCAGAGTAATGCATTGCACCGCAGCTATGACTCGGGGTGCCGTATTATATATGAATATATATATAATGGATTAAATGAATGATTGGATTTATTGTGGTTAAGTCATCTATTGTGTGATAATTGTAGATAAAGGAGAATTGAGAAAAGAATGGAATTAAGTTAATGAATGTTTATTCTTAAAGAATTGAAAAGCTTAATTCATATTAATGAGAAATGATTCATGTTAATGAGAAACTAATCATATAAATGAGAAATGTAAATGAATAATAATGTGACATATGGTATGGGACATACGGGGATTATGATATTGGGATGGAATTATAATATGGAGACTAGAAAAGAGGAACCATTAACTAGGAGGTTAATAGGAAACGTTAAGTGTGCACTCGAGTTGAGAGGTGAGAATGGCAAGTGAGAGTTGGGTCTAACATGTACATAATAAAAGATTTATTGCACTTGTTAAATACTTGTTGTTTTAAAAATCATTTACACATTCGGGCTCTGACCCGTTTCCTTGCATATTTTCTTTTCTATTGTATCTTCTATATCAGGTGTCCAGCAGCAGGGACGCCATCCTTAGTTGATATTGACGAGCCATGGATTTATGGAGTTTTGCTTAGACGCTTATCTTCATTTGATTCACAGTATTCTTAGTTAGGGCATGTCACCCAAAGGATTCAGTTATCTCTTTTCTATCGGGATCAAATACTATTGTATTCGTGTCTTTTAATACATTTAACATTGTTGGGATTACTGTAATGGATTAATATTACGTGGGAATGTTTATTCCATATTCTTTTAAATTCTTTTGTGTTATCTAATTGGTTATCAGTGTTGTAAAATAAAATGTGTAGTGTTATTCTTAAACTAAAAATGGTTTTGTTGAAATTTAAATTTGGAAAAGTTTTTAACACCAGCTTAATTGAGTATTGGGTGAGTTGTAAATGTTTTCGACAGTGATGCTAAGAATGAGCCAACTGTATATTCTGTTTTAATTTGGTATGGGACTGGCCACCCGGTATTTAATTAGGCGGGGTGTTACATTTAAGTTATACGGAGACAGTGTAGCGTCATTCAGTGGAAGTAGAAGGCTCAGTGTGACACCCCGCCTAATTAAATACCGGGTGATCACTCCTTTATTAAATTAAAATCAAGGTGAACAGTTGGTTCATTCTTAGCATCACTGTCGGAAAAATAACTTTTTCAATTTAAACACCCTAATTAATTAAGCTAAGTTTCAAAACCATTTTTAGACATTACTTTACAAATTTTATTATAAACCAAGATTTAAATCTTTCCATATATTCAATATTAACGAATCACACCACAACTAATCTGGAATATATAATCCAAATAATTTAAACATTCAACAACTAAATCCCAACATTTAAAGCTTACAGTAAAACATCCAGACAGTAATAAATTCCAAAGTGACAATACTAGAAATAAACGAATCACAATGTCCAATAAAACAAATGGATAGTGGAAATGGGCGACACATGCCCAACTGAATAAATATGCTAGGAGTGGAATCAAATAAATGAAGTCGTCTAAGCAAAAGGGCCTGCAACTCCCACCTAAGCTGTAGCGCATTCCTTCTAAAGGATCCTACGCAAGACACCCCTGTGGTTGGGCACCTGTAATATATACATATATATACAAGAGAGAAGGGAAAATAGAAACGGGTCAGAGACCGATAGTGTAAATGATTTAAAATTTGTTTAGCAAGTATTTAAAATGTTTACAGGCCAATGCAACAACATATTAGTGCAGCACTCTCTTGAGAAATTCTCACCTCTCTTCTAATGTGCACGCCTATCGTACTAATCTTCCCAACGGTTTATCTTATCTTATATCGCTCTAATCTTCTCAATTGTTTAACTTATCTTAGGTTACTCGTAAGATTTAAAACTGAACAATATAATTGTTTAAGAGGAAAATTTCATTCAGTAACAAAGCTCTCATTTTAACTTTATTTATTAATAAAGTTTTCCAGTGTCATATTATACTTTTCTAAACAAGTATTTCCATTTTAAAGTCATTATTCATTTCTTACGTACCATAACACAGTAGGCAGTTCCAAATTTCAGAATTTCATATATATATATATATTAAATACTCGTATAATATATATATATATATATATATATATATATATATACTAACAGCACCCCACATAAGAATAATGGTGCGGGCATACTCTGCTATCCAATCCCCGTATCACTCGTACTAAGGGAAATACACGTTCGGAATCACTCTCGAACTGTATTAATACATACACAAACAATATTGAGGCGAAGCATAGTTTTCAAGTCCAAGAGGTCAGCACATACTCTCGCGTCTCTTAGGACCGTGACTATCGATTCGATAGCCTGTACCTAGGATTCCTATCTTCTTGGGTACAAGTCAATATCCCCCGTAAAGGTCCCATCGAGATAAGACTGTCCCAGCACAATAACCTCAGGGATAGCAAGTAGCGCGGGCATGATTTTCACATGTATATAATATATGCATACACACAGTCATATAAATATACTACTTTTATCATATCAATTTAGGTTCATCCCATAACCCATAATCACGACATTTATCCTTATTTTCCCATTATTAGTTATCACGTATAATGTTTCGTCTCTAACTTTAATTTGAGGGATTGTTCCAACTTACTACGTAACACTCATGGACTCTATCCTCCCAAGTGTAAAATTCAGTAGGTATTCCTCTATTTTCCATCATAACTATTTTACGTATCTCTCCCTTTAATACAAAATTCCATCGTCCCTTATATATAAACACCCCAAAAATGTAAATCTCGCCTTACATTAAAGGTCTCTTAATCATTAATAAATCCTACTTGTCATCTTTATCTCCCAAAATATTTTAATAAGGATGTCTAAGGAGTATTATTCATTTATAATCAATTTAACTATTTTAAAGGGGAAATAGAAGTCTGCCAGAAGGGGTCGATCGATCGAGGGCTGGGGCTCGGTCGATCGAACCTTCGATCGATCGAAGCTCTTGGCTCGATCGATCGATCAAGCAGGTATGGCGAATTCTGCAGGAAGCCAGTTACGGGTTCTATCACACAACCTCATCCAAATCCAGATTTTTCATTCCCAATCGCCCAAAAATTTGTGCTACTAACAGTATAAACCCATATTATGCATCTTCTACGTAAAGCATGCAAATTTTCATCAACAACCAGGGATTAATAGGACAAAAACTCATATTAATCTCAAGAACCCTAGAATTTCTTTAACCTTGTTCTAATTAATCTTTTCCTGAATTATCCTCTTATAAAACATCATAAATTCGTGGTTTAACCTCTACATATACAGGGGGATTTCCAAATTTCCATTTATATCATTACTACATGCAATTTCCTATCTCCAACTTAGGTTTTCTTCCATGAAACTCATCCTAATCAACCCTAGACTAACATGAGTGATGCATTAACGAAAATAAGCAAGATAAACACTTGCCTGGAAATTTCAGAATTCTGATTTGCGGACGATTTTGGTGTGGTTGCGTTCCCCGTCGCGCGATCTACGCGTTGGTGGTGGTGGCGGTGCAATCGGGTGAGTTTTTGGCCTTGGATTGCTTGGAAAGCTTTCTCCTTCCCTCTCCTATGGCCGTTATAAAGTTTTGAGTCTGATAAACCTAAAGGACTCTTCCAAATGGCTGATATAGCTTAATAATTTTCGTGGGTTTAATTTCCCAAAAATGCAAAATGTCCAAAATGACCTCCCGGGGTGTTAAATAGGCCTAAAATTGCCCCGAGACCCAAACCAAACCCCCGGGTATACTTTTTTGACTATCTCGACCCTTCCGGACATATTGGCGCATTCAAAACGACCATATGGATAACTTAAAAATATTTCACTTTTATTAATCAACAATTATTCCCGACGCGACACAGGCGCGTCCCGACTTAAATTTCCAAAATTGTCATTCTATTCACTCATGACATTTAATAGAACCAATATTATATATTACTTTGCTCATTAGTAATATTCAACAAATTTTCCATAATTACTAACTCTCATCACGTTAATAATTATAACATAATTAATTTCCGGATTTATATTAAATTAATAACTCACATTAAATTTAATAAATCCCCAAATTAGGAAAGCATAAAAGTACAGGGTATTACATACTTCCCCCTAATAACTAAATTTCGTCCCGAAATTCGGAAATAAGGCATACCTGGTAAGAATAAATCGGGGTATCTCTCGCGCATATCTGTCTCGCGCTCCCAAGTGGATTCCTCCACATTATGATGCTCCCACTGGACCCGTACAAGTGGAACTACCTTCGACCTCAATCTCCTCTCTCTATGGTCTAGGATAGCCACAGGTCTCTCCTCGTAAGAGCTGTCAGGCTGTAAGTCTATCTCATCTATCGTAATATGGGTATGGGCCATATTATCCCGAAGATATCGTCTCAACGACGAGATGTGGAATACATCGTGAATGCGATGTAAATGCTCTGGTAGTCCCAATCTGTATGCTACGGGCCCAATCCCCTCGATAATGGGAAATGGTCCCACGTACCTCGGGACCAATTTCCCTTTCTTCCCGAACCTCATCACTCCTTTCATAGGAGATACACGTAGTAACACTTGGTCCCCCACATTAAACTTTCGAAAGAACCGTTTCGCATCGGCGTAGCTTTTCCGTCTGTCCTGGGCTACTCGAATGCGACTCCTGATCATCTCGATCCTCGCGGAGGTTTCTTAAATCATCTCTGGTCCTAGCAACTTGTTATCAACCACCTCGAGCCAACAAGTTGGGGAACGACAAGGCCTGCCGTACCAAGCCTCGAATGGAGCCATGCCAATCGTGAACTGATAAAAGTTTTTATAAGAAAACTCTACCAGTGGAAGATGTGGCTCCCAACCTCCTCCAAAATCAAGAACACACATGCATAGTATATCCTCCAACATCTGATTAGTACGTTATGTCTGTCCATCTGTCTGTGGGTGATAAGCTGAACTCAGTCTCAACTCAGTACCCATAGCCTCCTGAAATATCTCCCAAAAACGCGACACGAAAATCTTGTCTCTATCTGACACAATATTCAGGGGCACCCCATGTAATCTGGCAATCTCAGCAATGAACAACTGAGCATACTGACCCGTGGTATAGTCTGTCCGCGCCGGCAGAAAATGAGCCACCTTGGTCAAACGGTCTATAATCACCCAGATAGAGTCGTGGCCCCACTGTGATGTAGGCAACCCTGTAATAAAATCCATGGAAATACTCTCCCACTTCCACGCGGGTATTTCCAATGGCTGAAGCAACCCTGACGATTTCTGATGGTCCACCTTTACCAGCTGGCAGGTAGAACACTTGGACACGAACTCAGCAATGTCCTTTTTCATCCCACTCCACCAGTATTACCGCCTCATATCCTGGTACATCTTATCTCCTCCAGGATGTACCGTAAATCGGGACCCGTGAGACTGGGTCATCACTGCATGACGTAATTCTGATCCTTCTGGGACCACTAATCTCCCATTAAACCTCAAACCCCCATCAGAACTAACAGAATAAGACTCAGCACCCTCAGCTAAAAGTCGTACGATCTGTTCCTGGCAAAATGGGCCTGCGGTCTGTGCCTGTATCACCCTCGTAACAATCTCAGGTGTCACTGTCATAACAGATATGAAGGAACGGGCTACTGCGTCCTGGTGACCCAACTCCTTCCACTTTGCTTTCCAGACGTCCGCTACATCGTCTACCGGTCTACGGCTCAACGCATCAGCAACTACGTTGGCCTTCCTCGGATGGTACTGTATGTCGAACTGATAGTCCTTCACAAACTCTAACCATCTGCACTGACGCATATTCAGCTATCGCTGAGTGAACAGGTACTGGAGTGACTTATGGTCTGTGAACAAGCGGAATTTCTCCCCCAATAAATAGTGCCTCCATATCCTCAATGCAAAAATGACCGCTGCTAGCTCCAGGTCGTGAGTGGGGTAATTCTTCTCATGCGGCTTAAGCTTGCGGGAGGCAAAAGCTATAGCCTTCTCTTCCTGCTGAAGTACTCCCCCAAGTCCCCGTAAAGAGGCATCGGTGTAAACCAGGTAATCCACACCCGGCTTTGGTAAAGCAAGGACCGGTGCTGAAGTAAGCTTGTCTTTCAGCTCGTCAAAAGCCAATTGACAAGCATCATCCCAAACATATGGTACTCCTTTACGAGTCAGGTTCGTCAATGGACCCGCTATTTTGGAGAATCCCCGAATGAATCTCCTGTAGTATTCGGCTAACCCCAAGAAACTACGCACTTCCGTTGGTGTCGTGGGCTGTCCCCACTCCCTCACCGCTGACACTTTACTTGGGTCAACTGCTATCCCCTGTTCAGAAACAACATGCCCCAAGAACTGTACTTCTTGCAACCAGAATCCACACTTCTCGTACTTAGCATACAACTGATGCTCTCGTAGAGTCTAAAGAACCTGCCTCAAGTGCTCGGCATGCTCCTCCTCGGAGTGTGAATATATCAAAATGTCATCTATGAAGACGATAACAAACTAATATAATAACTCTCTGAACACTCGGTTCATTAAGTCCATGAACACGGCTGGAGCATTTGTGAGGCCAAATGGCATCACTCTGAACTCATAGGACCCATATCTCGTTAAGAAAGCAGTCTTCGAAACATCCTGCTCCCTAATACGTAGTTGATGGTACCCCGACCTCAGATCTATCTTCGAAAAGAAAGTTGCTCCCCTTAGCTGGTCGAACAGATCATCGATTCGAGGCAACGGATACTTATTCCGTATCGTGACCTTGTTCAACTCTCGGTAGTCCACACATAGCCTCAGTGAACCATCTCTCTTCTTCACAAACAAGACTGGAGCGTTCCAAGGTGAGGTACTCCTGCGAATGAATCCCTGACCTAACAGCTGCTCTATCTGATCTCGTAACTCTCGCATCTCCGCCGGAGCCATACGGTATGGAGCGCGTGCTATAGGTCTAGTATCCGGTAATAAATCTATGACAAAGTCTATCTCTCGAATGGGGGGTAGGCCTAGTATCTCCTGGAATACATCGGAATACTCATGAATAACTGGGATCGAGTATAAGGGAATCACAACCTCCTTAGAGGTATCCTCCTCTATGTAATACAAATGAGCGGTCGAGCCTCCCTCTGGGAGAGGCATTGCCACTACAAACATCTCTTGCCCCGGAATGGCAAAAACAATACTCCCACCAAAACAATCTATCATCGCCCTGTGAGTAGTGAGCCAATCCGTACCGATAATAACGTCATGATGATGCATATTTAAGACTAACATGTCTGCAGGTAACACCAAGCTACCAATCTCTACCCCCACTCCCCGGCATATAAAGAAAATTTGCGATCCACTCCCTAGTGGTGAGTCTACACACGTCACAGTGCTCTCAGCTGTGGCTAATAATCCTAAGGCCTTCATAAAATGAGTAGCTATAAAACAGTGCGTCGCCCCAGTATCAAATAAAACTCGACCCATAGTACAATGGATAGGAAACATACCCTCAATCGCGGGTGGTGCCTGCGGAGCTGCTGCCTGGTGGACGTTATAGACACGTCCATACTGTAACTGCCCCTGCTGCACTAGAGCTGCTGGAATGGCTGGTAGGGCTGGTACCTGGGCTGGTGCTAGGAGGGCAGCTGGAAAAAGTTGTCTCTGTGGCTCATTACGGGCACCCTGCTGCTGTGGGGCCCTATCGCCCTCTGGGCAATCCTGGCGCTTATGTCCATGCTTGCCGCACACAAAAATCGGCCTCTGAAGTTACCTCCCCTTTGCCCCTGCTTACCACGGCCCTGCTGGCCGTTACCACCCCGCCACTGGCCCTGTTGGCCCTGATGAAAACGCTGTTGGCCCTGCTGCTGACCCTGCTGCTGTCGGTGTTGGCCTTGTTGGCCCTGCTGATTAGGCTGGCCCTGCTGACCCTGCCTCTAACCCCCAAATCCTTGTCTGGAATCACCTGATCGGAAGCGCTTGGCAGGGTCCCCCTGATGGGAAATCTGCTCATGCTGACGAGTCTGTCCCTGGGATGTCAGTGCTCCACCAGCGCCACTACCCCCTGTCCTGCCCTGCTGGCCAGACTCTCCTGCTCGCTTGCTTCCCTGCAGATAGAAGCGGTGATCCTGGCAATGTAGTAAGGCAGCATTGAGTACATCTGTAAAGGTACTCAGAGACAAATTCCCTATAAGGTGCTGACGGATCCTCCAAGCTAACCCGTCCACAAACAGCATTATCTTCTTACCCTTAGTAGGTGCCTCATCTGGCACTATGGTGAGAAGTCTCGTGAACTCCTCCTCATACTCAGCAACGGTAGAATTCTCCTGCTTCAAGTTAAGTAATTTCTGCCTCATCTCAGTCTGCACGGCGGGTGGAAAGTACTTGCGATCAAACTGTTCCCAGAATACCTGAATCAGAATAGTATCCGTCTTCTCCAAGATGGTGGTGGATTCCCACCACTGTAGAGCGGCCCCCACTAACTTGAAGTAAGCCAATAACTGTTTATATGTACATCTGTGCACTCATACATACGAAGGTGCCGCTGGATATATTTCTTCCATTGGCTGACGATGATGATATCTGAACTACCCGAGAACTCAGGGGGATGCGCCTTCTGAAAGGCATCCCTAAACCGCTCCCATGCAGATGGAAGCTGTGCAAGTACTGGCGCCACTGCCTGAATCTAGGGTGGAGCCTGCTGTACCACCGCTAGCGCGGCAATCACCGCCTGAGCAACAATAGTGGCTACCTCATTAGCATTCATAGTACCCTGTGCCGGAGCTGCTGGCTACTCGACTTGGGCACGCCTATCCTTTGGTGCACGTCTCGGAGGCATCTGAAACATGAAGAAATTTATTAGTCTATAGTTATTATTAAATCTCAAATAGCTGAAGACATAAACATAAAAGCGAGAATACAACAATCCTAAAATAGGGCTCTATAATAAAAAATGCTAAGCTGAAAGCGAAACAAGCCGTACAGATCCTATGGACACTAGAACCTGATGCTCTGATACCACCTGTGACACCCCCGCCTAATTAAATACCGGGCGATCAATCCTTTATTAAATTAAAATCAAGGTGAACAGTTGGTTTATTCTTAGCATCACTGTCGTAAAAATAACTTTTTCAATTTAAACACCCTAATTAATTAAGCCAAGTGTCAAAACCATTTTTAGACATTACTTTACAAATTTTATTTTATAAACCAAGATTTAAATCTTTCCAATAATTCAATATTAACGAATCACACCACAATTATTCTGGAACATATAATCCAAATAATTTAAACATTCAATAACTAAATCCCAACATTTAAAACTTACAGTAAAAATCCAAACAGTAATAAATTCCAAAGTGACAATACTAGAAATAAATGAATCACAATGTCCAATAAAACAAACGGATAATGGAAATGGGCGACACATGCCCAACTAAATAAATATGCTAGGAGTGGAATCAAATAAATGAAGTCGTCTAAGCAAGAGGCCTACAACTCCCACCTAAGATGCAACGCGTTCCTTCCAAAGGATCCTACGCAAGACGCCCCTGTGGCTGGGCACTTGTAATTTATACATATATATATAAGGGAGAAGGGAAAATAGAAACGGTTCAGAGCCCGATAGTGTAAATGATTTAAAATTTGTTTAGTAAGTATTTAAAATGTTTACAGGCCAATGCAACAACATATTAGTGCGGCACTCTCTTGAGAAATTCTCACCTCTCTTCTAATGTGCACGCCTATCGTACTAATCTTCCCAACGGTTTATCTTATCTTATATCGCACTAATCTTCCCAATGGTTTAACTTATCTTAGGTTACTCGTAAGATTTAAAACTGAACAATATAATTATTTAAGAGGAAAATTTCATTCAGTAACAAAGCTCTCATTTTAACTTTATTTATTAATAAAGTTTCCCAGTGTCATATTATACTTTTATAAATAAGTATTTCCAATTTAAAGTCATTATTCATTTCTTACTTACCATAACACAGTAGGCAGTTCCAAATTTCAGAATTTCATATATATATTAAATACTCGTATACTATATATATATATATACTAACAGCACCCCACATAAGAATTATGGTGCGGGCATACTCTGCTATCCAATCCCCGTATCACTCGTACTAAGGGAAATACACGTTTGGAATCACTCTCGAACTGTATTAATACATACACATACAATATTGATACGAAGCATAGTTTCCAAGTCCAAGAGGTCAGCACATACCCTCGCGTCTCTTAGGACCGTGACTATCGATTCGATAGCCTGTACCTAGGATTCCTATCTTCTTGGGTACAAGTCAATATCCCCCGTAAAGGTCCCATCGAGATAAGACTGTCCCAGCGCGGTAACCTCAGGGATAGCAAGTAGCGCGGGCATGATTTTCACATGTATATAATATATGCATACACACAGTCATATAAATATACTACTTTTATCGTATCAATTTAGGTTCATCCCATAACCCATAATCACGACATTTATCCTTATTTTTCCATTATTAGTTATCATGTATAACAGTTCGTCTCTAACTTTAATTTGAGGGATTATTCCAACTTACTACGTAACACTCATGGACTCTATCCTCCCAAGTGTAAAATTCAGTAGGTATTCCTCTATTTTCCATCATAACTATTTTACGTATTTCTCCCTTTAATTGAAAATTCCATCGTCCCTTATATATAAACACCCCAAAAATGTAAATCTCTCCTTACATTAAAGGTCTCTTAATCATTAATAAATCCTACTGGTTATCTTTATCTCCCAAAATATTTTAATAAGGATGTCTAAGGAGTATTATTCATTTAGAATCAATTTAACTATTTTAAAGGGGAAATAGAAGTCTACCAGAAGGGGTCGATCGATCGAGGGCTGGGGCTCGATCGATCGAAGCTCTTGGCTCAATCGATCGATCAAGCAGGTATGGCGAATTCTGCAGGAAGCCAGTTATGGGTTCTATCACACAACCTCATCCAAATCCATATTTTTCTTTCCAATCTCCCAAAAATTTGTAGTACTAATAGTATAAACCCATATTATGCATCTTCTACGTAAAGCATGCAAATTTTCATCAACAACCATGGATTAATAGGCCAAAAACTCATATTAATCTCAAGAACCCTATAATTTCTTTAACCTTGTTCTAATCAATCTTTTCTAGAATTTTCCTCTTCAAAAAAATCATAAATTCATGGTTTAACCTCTACATATACAGGGGGATTTCCAGATTTCCATTTATATCATTACTAAATGCAATTTCCTATCTCCAACTTGGGTTTTCTTCCATGAAACTCATCCTAATCAACCCTAGACTAACATGAGTGATGCATTAACGAAAATAAGCAAGAAAAACACTTGCCTTAAAATTTCAAAATTCTGATTTGCGGACGATTTTGGTGTGGTTGCGTTCCCAGTCGCGCAATCTACGCGTTGGTGGTGATGGCGGTGCAATCGGGTGAGTTTTTGGCCTTGGATTGCTTGGAAAGCTTTCTCCTTCCCTCTCCTATGGCCGTTCTAAAGTTTTGAGTCTGATAACCCTATAGGACTCTTCCAAATGGCTGATATAGCTTAATAATTTTCGTGGGTTTAATTACCCAAAAATGCAAAATGTCCTAAATGCCCTCCCGGGGTGTTAAATAGGCCTAAAATTGCCCCGAGACCCAAACCAAATTCCCGGGTATACTTTTCTGACTATCTCGACCCTTCCAGACACATTGGCACACTCAAAATGACCATACGGATAACTTAAAAATATTTCACTTTTATTAATCAACATTTATTCCTGACGTGACACAGGCGCGTCCCGACTTAAATTTCCAAAATTGTCATTCTATTCACTCATGACATTTAATAGAACCAATATTATATATTACTTTGCTCATTAGTAATATTCAACAAATTTCCCATAATTACTAACTCTCATCACGTTAATAATTATAACATAATTAATTTCCGAATTTATATTAAATTAATAACTCACATTAAATTTAATAAATCCCCAAATTAGGAAAGCATAAAAATACGGGGTATTACACTCAGAAGCTTTGGCTAAGACCATGGTATGGAAATGCCCATATGTGAAAATTTGAGGATTTTTTTTTCACTCGTTAGAGCAATGTCGAAATGGTGGGAACGGTGGTCACTATATTTGGGGGAGCAGGATGTTTTGCTCGTAGAGGAATATTACGGATGGTTTTAACCACGAGTTCCTTTGCTTTATCAGGAATGAAGAGAATGTATTTTCTAAATTATTCACATGAGGATCTGTCAAAGGCCGACAGTGAATAAAGAGTTCATAAATAAGTGAACTTTGTACCGAATTAAGGTAGGTACAATGAATAAAGAGTCCTTCAGTGGAATGATAGGGTCACCAGAAAGTGTTGCTAACACTTATGGAGAATTTATGTTTGTGAAACCCCACAGGTGGACATCCACCCAGGGATTCATTGAAAGAGGGCAGTTGTGGCTGACGGTAGCGTGTTTCTTTTTAGTCGGAGGAACTTAGGGAACTATAAAGGTTATTGTCAGGATCGAGGCTATAGAGTCCAAGATACTGGACCTTAACATGGTCAGGGAGGCCAAAGATGAGGAATGTGGTGGTTTAGAGTGTAGAACCACACTGTTAGTCCTTGCCCAATAGGGTATAAAGGACAAGAATAGGGACCGAGATGGCACATTGATTAAAGTATTTTTGGTTTAGTTAAGGAAAGTGTACTATGTCCGGGAACCAATTGGAGCAGTCAGGGAGATTGGCGAAGTTATTGTTTTGAGTTTCACCTCGAATAAAGGAGGTATATCTTGTGTGGCTAGTTAGAGTCGCAGTATTTTATTAACCCTAGATTCGTGTGTGCGATTCGAGTTTTGTGCCAGTATCGGTAATATTATAGAGGGTATAACTATTTTCTTCATTCGTTATGAAAACAGGCGTTGGTATTTTGAGCTTACAATTGGTTTTCACTGCTCGTTTTGTATGTCACTTATAAAGGGTTGGAAAAATTCAGGTACATGGCTAATGTACAATCTCATTTATGTCAACCACTTGTCCAGAGTTTTTAAGATGAAAGGTGGGCCCTTGTGTAAAAAAAATTCAAGTCGGACGTTTTCGGTGCACTGACTTCCTATGTCGAAGGTAATTACTTTGTTGAGTTTGCAATTTTTTTATCCCTTTAGCTCGTATTCTTCATTTTCTGCCCAACTTTTTTTATTTTTTAGGGTCGACTCCATCAATGAGTAGTCGGTAGATTTGCAATTCGTATTAACTTTCTCAACAACATCTTTATTTTCTCCTTATCAGCTTTCTACCATCGTTTCTTAAAACATTGCATTTATGGTGTGTAATCCACATCACCGTATTTTGGGATATCCAGTGCGATAGAAAGTTTTCTCTGGTGACCATCCAAAGCCCACGAGGTAATTGGATTGCCATCTACCTTATATGGTACCAACTCATGCGCATAGGGAAAATCGTACACGATACATAGGAGGTGAGTGTATGTTACAAAAAATAATTTGTCCCCGACATTGTGCGAAACAACTGACCTCATGATGTTCAACTCCTAGACAATCATGTCAAAAGGACAAGTGGGATGCTCGTCCTCAGATTTCTCTCAAAACTCGATCGTTGTGTGTATGCTTGTTTGTTTCAAGTGACTTCTAAAATCAGTTATTAATTGTGTCACTTGTAGAGATAGGAACGCATCCATGCCTTTCCAAAATGTGGCGAACGAATCGATGCTACTACCCAAATGTTTCTTGAGTTCAAAATGCGCACCCTCAGCCATGTTTGTTGTCTGGTTACCCCGGAGCATAACCTTCTTAGTCCAAGAACAAGAAAATTGATAGCATACACTATAAAAAAAATTACAGTTTTTTCAATAATATTTAGCGACATAGTCCATTTTTGTTGCCAAAAGTATCCTTTCTATTATAAAATGCCATTCTTGTTGCCAAAAGATAATCTTATATTTTAATTTTGGCAATATAGAATAAATTTTGTTGCCAAAAGATAAAATTTTGAGCAGAAAACTAATAAATCAAGGGAGGGAATTTATTTGAAGTTATGGCCACATTGTTGGATGTTGCCATATGTCAGCTAACTTTCGAAAACATAACCCTATGTTGAGGAAAATTGGTAACTTTCGAAGACATGAAAGTTTTGATGCCAAATGTATTTCGACTTGTTTTTTGTATTTTAAAATAAACTAAAACCAATTAAATAAACCCTTTTAGCAAAACTCTCATTTATCCAGCACACTTTCCCTTTCTTCCCCTCACTCTCTCTCTCGTAGTGGTTGCATGACCACGCCGGTCATCTAGCTCCATCTTTTAGCAGGCATCTCTCTCTCTCTCTCTCTATCACAACACAGTCACAAATCATTTCAATCAATGTGAATCACACAGTCGCAAATAGATTCAATCAATGCGTTGTTTATTCAATCTAAAAAGAAATTGATTTTTTCAATCGATTCACTTGATGTGTTGTTTATTCAATCTCAAAGAAAACCGATTCACTTGATATGTTGTTTAAGAATAAACAAACCAAAATTGTTTGTTCAATATTAAAGGAAATCAATTAACACTGATGTGTTCTTTATTTTTCTATGGAGATTTTTGTACGAAAGGTATTTAAAAATCAAGAAATCTAATTAGTCACCATGTTTGTGTTGAACAATTTTGTTTTTGGTAGGGACATTATTTGGAATCAATTAATCATGCTCTATGGTCATGTTCTATAACATTTGAGTTTTTGTTTCTATTTGATTGTGGTCATTACCTGGATCATCTAGCATCAGATGAAACACTTGTGACAATAGTTTTTTATAATGCTGCTCTAAATTTTGATACTGGATCAATATTTTCTTTGGCAGACCATTTCATTGTGTCAATCTTCGTTAAGGTTGCCGAGGCATTTGAAATTTCTGAAGTATTGAGGTTTATTGTTGTTTATTGATTCCCTATTTCAAAGATTAAAAGTGGTTCCTTAAGTGCTCATTTGATTCGATTTTTTTTTCTTTCTTGGAATCTAAAATGGTAAATTCACATAAAAAGTATCACAATTCATGTCAAGACGTTAGAAAAACTTTCGATTTTATTTTACCAATTTAGATATTCATGAAAGAAGAAAAACTCAAACAGAACGAGAACTATGATTCAACTCCCTACTCAATGATGATGGGCATATCTTTCCAGTGTGGTCTTTCCAATGACAATATCAATGCAGTCAGCTCTATTACATCAGTCTTTAAATATATTAATCTCCATCTCTCTTAATAATTTAGAATTTTAGAGTTTAAAGTTCCAAGACTCCAAGTCAGGTTATTTGCACTATATGATTGAAATACTAATTATTTTATTGGCTGGAATCGGTTATATGTATACTCTATGTAGAGGATTTACAAAGTGATCTCCCTACATTTAGTAATTTTGTTCATTTGACAGTATGTCCTGGAACTCCTGCACTTGATGAAACATTTATTTCCTTGCTGAAGTTTTACAGTTCTTGAATCACTATTGTTTTCACAGGTAAATTTTTTGGCTTATTTTGTTTTGTTATGTAAGTTCATTTTGCTTAAAAAAATATAACTAGTTTAGGCTTTTATTTTTAGGATATGGTCTTTTGTCACTATTTCATGTTTTAATAAATAATAGGCAAACTCGCATGCTCAAATATACCCACGTCATTTGTTATTCTCAGAACACTATATGGGTTAACAGTGGTGAATGCTACAAATACTAGCCTTTACTAGGGGATCAGATCATGCCTTAATATTTTTCAATTGTTGGTATCCTTATAATACATACTAATAGTATGTTGTGGACATAACTTGTGTTTAGTTCTTTTGTTAAAGTACACAAGTCACCTTTGGGTGAAGAAAACTATTTTTTCGTAACGATAATATACCGTTATCTTAAGATTTTCCTCTATTTTATTTATTTATTTTGAAGTTGACTCAAAATGCTGCCCCATAACTATAACAACCAAAAAGTGGATCAATTTTGAGCAGTTCGTCTAATTTTCACCCTCTAAGAATGGTTGTTGTGGTGAAGCATCTGGAGGGAACAGTTTCTATGCTTAACATGATTGTGCACAAAAGTTAACCAGGGGTAAAAGCATAATTTTATCCATTTGATGCGTTTAACGGAAATGCTCTGGGGGTAAAAGCGTGGTGATTGTTCTTTCAGTGGTTATTCATTGTCTCTAATGGAAATTCTTGTCTCTAATGAAAACAATAATAATGTCTAAAATACACATGGCACTATAAACAATCTGAACACTTCTCTAACACAACATGATTGAGAACAACATCTAAGTAAATAGCATCATCCATTTAAACTGTGTGCAAATGTTATGTTGATGGTCACAATTAAAACACAACTGAAAACAGAGTAATATCATGATTTCATTATTGGACGATGTTGGTGGAGTATATTATTCTTGACAATACACTTATGTTCTATAAGGAGGACAAGAGTTCTCAAACATTCCATGATATGATGTAGCAACTGTGTTTGTTGTGTTGTATCGTGTTTATAATTGTTAATGACATGTAAAAAAGTGATATCCTATCATTTTCGTGAATTAAACTATCAATAATTATTGTCATGCCATGTTGTGTCATAACATGATCGAAAAACACGAACTGGGACTCCAGTCAAAAGTAAATGACTAGTTCGAATCTCTCTTCCCCGTCGACACCCTCTCTCCATAGATTGGAACCTATGCATGCTGCCTTAAACTATATATAATAGTTGATGTAAATTTAATTAGGACGTATATTTTGGAAGTCATTGTGTTAGGAATTTATTGAGAAGTGTTCATTTATTGCAAATTGAGGAAAATCAAACATCAAGTATCGTAATTGTGGCTGACTAGTTTTTTTTTCTGATAGTCAATTATTAAATGGTGATGCTGAACACATAGCATGCTGTAGTGTCGTTCTAAATAGAAGAAACTTCGTAATGATTATCAGTTTGCTAGCATGTAAAGCTTAAGGAATTCTGCGTTGAGTCATGTGAGGATTCGGGTCTGTATGAAAGATTGCTTCTCTGTTAAAGATGTGCACGCAGTCAATAGGGTCTACCGGACACTGTGCACATCCATTATACCAGTTCTGATCAGATAATGCCTTGGATTCTTGGGCTGGTCAAGATATTTGACACGATTGATGCCACTAAAGTTACTGAAACAACTGGTTTCCAGAAGGATTTGTGCCTTGATAGCTTGGATAGGGTGGATCTTGTCATTTCTTTTGAGGAAGAATTCTTCATTGAGATTCCAGAAGAGAACGCTGATAACCTTAAAACATGTGTTGATGCTGCTAAATTCATATATCTGAAGCTGAACACAAAATACAGAGAATACCTGATTGTTATATACATCATAGCTTTTGAGTTAATACTGTCTCCTTTATGTAGTTTATTGTGACTGATTAATATTCAATGGGCAATTTCAATTTCTTTCCAAATAAAAAAATGGTGATGCTAATGACACCCAAATAATTTCTTACTAACACCACACATATGGTGCACAAAAATGGTTTCCATTCTCTGTTCAAACACATTGAGTGCCTTTAGTAGCAACCATTAATAAATAGAAATTTGAGTTTAATGGAATAAGTTGTTTAACAGGACCTAATATTTGTGAGAAAGACAAATTAAATGAAGAGCATTATTTGCTAGATTTTAGGTTCGGTTAGATTTTAGCCAACTATGGAGAGTCTGTTCCATTGTTAAGAAAGTTGTAATTTGGTGATTACATGAATATAATTAAGTAAACCTTTGTAATTAATCATGTTTAGAATTGTCCTTAATGAAGATATTTATATTTGATTGTGCCTTAAGAAAGCCAATTTTGCCCCACAGTCGATACTGGTGTAAATGGTGTGGATGGCGACCAAAACGGATTTGTTTTCTTTGAAAATATGTATTTGTTTTGTATGACTTGAAGCTCTTATGAGCATTTCCATTGTGTATTTCATATTTAGGTGTTCGTACCATTTATATATAGTACCAAAGATAAAATTTGTTGCCACGTATATGGCCTAAGGATTGAGACGGAACACATTGGATTTTAAAACTTAAATAATCTAGAAGGAAAATAGTGTCCTTCTGAGCTTATGATGACGACACTGTTTGTGAATATGATTCTGTCCCAAATTGTGGGACCCTCCAAAGTCCACCTCTTACCATATTTTGGATAATTTCACTAATAGTAAATTTACGAGGCGATTAATGTACGTACGAACACTTAAAATTAGAGATGTACGGGTCGCACACCAAATTTGGCATGATGCAATACGTGATTGGAATGCTCTTAGGGATTATTGCCCAATATAAGCCAGCATGTGGTTTTGCTATCAATGCCTTTTAATACGACAATCTGATCGATCATGATTGGTGGAATATAGGAATATGCCATGCATAATAATGTGTTATGTCTTGGTTCTTTTCTACATATGCTAGAAATCCTATGATTTGATTGCTTCTGTTTTGCTTTATGTAAGCTACATTACACCTGGATTGACATATGGGTGCTGATTGTTTCTTTCCTTGTGGCATTGAATGCTGGAAGCGATCTACTTTGGGTTACATGTGATTGTATAAAATGTGTTCCAATATCTTCTAGTTACTCTAGTAGTCTGGTATGGACGACTTTCACTAATTCTGTTGTATATTTAGCATGTCCCCGAAGGGGGCTAACCCAGCCCCTACACATGAAGTATAAATAATCCAAAACTGAAAAGCATAGACTTAAAAGAGTTAACAAAAAAGGTACGATGGGGATAAAAAAACTACATCCTGAACTAAAAGAAAAAATTACATCCTGAACTAAAATAAAAACTACATTGTTAACCAATACATCTCCCCCCCCCCCCCCCCCCATAAAGGACATTCCTTTGATAACTAAAGAAAGAGTAACCTTAACATCCACTAGATGTTTTGAGGATAGGATGGAACTTGGTATAGGTACGTGGTACACTTATATAGCCAGTACTCAGTACGATAGGATAGACTTTGCTGGTTTGCTACTTTGGACCATGGAATGTTTGAGAACTCTTGTCCTCCTTATAGAACATAAGTATATTGTCAAGAATAAATATACTCCACCAATTAAAATTGTACTTATCAGGCTCTCGATTTTACAAATCGACAAGTGTACATAAGAATTGGGTGAAAAGTGAGGACTTGTAGGTTGAAAACACCAAACAACAACAAAAGGGTCCTAAAGAAGAACAAAAACCTTTAGAGGGATCAATGTGACTTTTAGAAATTGCCCGTGTCCCAATCTGAGTTTCAGTTTAGAAAATTGACAAGGCTGTGTAAGTTTCAAGTGAAAATGGGGTGTTAAAGGGTTAAAATATAACAATGCAATAACTTGAACTTTAAATAGAGACGAGACCCTCAAAAGGGACCAATATAAGTTTTTAGAAAGTATACAAAAGTTTTAAGTCAAAAATATTTGCTAAAGAAAAAATATTGTAAGAGCAAGTTTTATAATTGCTCATTTTATTTTTATTTGACTTATCTTGTTACACCCCACTACACCTTCATGACCGTCCTCAAGTCTTCACATAGAAGAATCGTTGGTGACATTTGCAAGATTGAAGATCATTCGTCACAAGTATACACAAGAAGTGTTATGAAGTGGTTTAGAAAAGATTTAAATTTTCAGGGGTTATTTTTTAAGAGTTCGCATTTAAAAAATTTCAAAATGTTTTTTAAGAATTTTTGTAAAACTTGCCAACTTGTTAGAAAAAAATTGATATGTCATTCGAACGAGTTACGTAGGGTCGTAAGAACAAGGTTTTCACGTTCGAACGAGGTCTAAAATATCGCTTTTTTGGGTTCGCTCTGGAAAGCCGTTTAAAGTTTCATTGGAAACCATTCGAACGAGATGAGGTATGCGTGTTTTTGTTTTTTAAACAAATCTTATCTATATCTTTAATCCCTATCTTTTTGCAATAACTTTCCCTATAAATAGTGATACGGGATTAGACGTTTCAAGAATCTTTTTTAAAGTTCTTTTTGTAATCAAACTCTACATTTTTTTCATCCAAACCTTTTAGATCTTTGAAGATCCCTTTTACAAATCAAGAATAACACATTCCAAAGTTCTAAATCCTTGTAGAGATCTTCTCTAATACTGATTTGTGGAGTCGAGAATATACTGTTGAAAAAGATAAGAATTGCATATTCCTGAGGCTGATTAGTAGATACCAAGGCAAGATCTGCTTGCTGTGGGCAGTGCTCGACTGCATCGTTTTCTGTTGAAGATTTGAAGACATCTTCATGTTATGCTTAGTGTATCTCTAAGTAGTCTGTAAGTCATCTAGTATTTGCTAAACTCTTTAACAGTGTTGAATATAGGTTTTGCTCAAAAGGGATATTATTATTATTATTATTATTATTATTATTATTATTATTATTATTATTATTATTATTATTATTATTATTATTATTATTATTATTATTATAATTATGATGATGATGATGATGTTTTGGGTTCGATTTTGGCTTCATAATTTATCTTTCATGTTCACTTTAATTTAAATTTAGATAAAATTTGGTAAAAAGTGAATTTGTGTGTTTGGCCTAAGATACAAGTAAATTCATATGACTCCTGCTGCTTGCTCAAATTGGTATCAGAGAAGGTTACACTAATTTATTATGTGTATCTTTAAAATTTGAAATTATGTGGATAATTTGTATAATAGACAACCTTTCTTGATTAGTCAAATTATGCGTATTTGAAAGCTCGAATGAGGCTAACACTGAAGTCGATTGACAAGAGAGTCTGGCTTGTCTAGAAAGAGGGTGGACATCACCCACTGTGATTATTGACAATGTCAAAAGTCTTAAACCTATCACTGTTTGGATATAGCATGATTTTAAATGGAGTAATTTATCTCCCACAGCTTGAGTTCAATTTTTGGAGTCGTCACCCTTGATGAGTTCTGTCGTATCATGACATGCATCACGTCTAAGAAAGCATGGGATCCTCTCTAACTCACTCACAAGGGTATCAATACTGTGAAAGCTTCTAAGATACAAAATCTCACCACACATCACTATGCTAAAGTCTAAGACTTTTGATGAATTATATGATAGATTATCCAATATAGTCAATTCTAGTTTTAATTTGGGTGAGAGAATACCTGAGAAAAGAGTTGTGAAAAATATTTTATGATCCCGGCCATCCTATTTTATTCCTACCAGCTCTTAATTCATTTGTAATTTTAATACTCTTATGTTAGAAGAACTCGTAGGAGACCTTCAAACTTATGAAATCAATATGTTTTCCAAATCTAAAAAGAAAAAGGAAATAGGGATTGCTTTGAAAGTTCAGACTAGGAAGAAAGAAAATGTTTTAGATTTTGACTTTGAGTTTGATTTTGAGATGGATGATCTTGCCATGTTTGCGAAAAATTTCAAAAAATTTCTCAAATTTAACAAAACAAAAAAAAAGTTTTGAGAAAAATAAAAATGTCAATAAAGGCAAGAATTTTTGTGAGAATGATCAAGTGAGATGTTTTGAACGGGAGGGGAAAGGACAGAAAACCCATGATTGTCTCACTAGGCTAAAAAGACAAATTAAAGGCTATGCTACATACAGAGCCACCTTTAGCGATAGTGACATCGAGTCGGTGAATTTCGAGGATGAATCACCACCTGAACCGTGTCTCGTGTTCATGGATAGTCACGTTAGTACTTTGAGTTCATCCCACGCCGGTGAGGATGTTTTAAAAGGTGATAGGCTTGACACGTTGTCAATTCCTTTTGGATAGAGTGAGAGTGATGAGGAGAATTTGAGTGAGGTAGAAGGTTGACTTCAACGCGCCTACGCCAAACTTTACAAAGAGTATTTGAGAACCAAAAAGCAAAATAGAAGTCTGACTTTTAGGATGCTTGATTTAGAGAAGGAGGTGAAAGTTGTTAGACAGTGTGAGGCTAGTCAGCTCGAGAATTCTAAAGTTTCTTTGTGTGAGCAATTGATTTTGGTTGGGAAGGAGAAGACAAATTTGATCAACACTACAATTAGTCTTACGAGAGATTTTCAAGCTTTATTGAAGACATGAGAAATTGAAGCTCATGTATTCCAACTCAAGAAAGATCTCGATGACGCACCCTATATCTTTGACTCACTTGAGTCTAGACTATATAGGTGCTCATCTAGTTTGGAAATAGTGACAAAATTGAGTCATATCCTAGTCTACCAAAGAACATCAGACTCTACATATGAATTTCTCTAAAAGTCCCTAAAGGTACAACACCAACACTTCACCTAGGATTGCATTTATGTGTTGCATTCTTCATAATTTGGGTGTGTGTGAGTTAAATACCATCAAAATGATTTTCTACAATTTTTGGGATATTTTAAATAATTTTTATGAATTTTAAAATTGGATTTTATAATTATTCTGGGCTATTCTATAATCTTCCTAAGTTCCTAAAAATTTGCTTGGGTAGGACCCAAAAGCGCGAGAGAATATTGTGGGGGAGAATAGGATTTTTCAGAACTCCAAAACACGCGTCTGAGACTTGATCGTGGCCTTACACGTATTGTTGAGATATCGAGTGGATTTGTGTTTGTTGCAACTCACAAACCTTAGGCTTATTCTCGACCTTAGGATATTTAGTTATCAATGGTGTGCATGTTACTGGATCAATCCAAGTGATATCAATGAGGACCAATCAACGCTCGTTTCAATGTAGTCATCTCTTAACCTTACATTGGCAATGAGTTTTGTTCGAAGCAATCTCAATCGTTCATTTTTCACAAGGCTTCCAGATCCTTCCTTGAGTGGTATAAATATATGCCTAATGTGGAACGTTTATAATCATTGGATCATTTTCACCCCAGAGAAAAAAAAAAGAGAGAAGAAAGAAGAGAGAGAGAGAGAGAGAGAGAGAGAGAGAGAGAGAGAGAGAGAGAGATAGAAACCCTAAATCAACTCCGGCCAAATTTTCACCAGAAAACCCTTCTGTGAGTTGTGTTAAGTTTGTATTTGAGAATAACCAACCTCTGTAGTTCTTAATCTCTTGTCCAACCAAGTCACGAAGTCCTAATTTAATTTTCTTTTATAAAAATTTAAGATGTGAGACTTTGTGATATATATCACATAGATCTTATTGAGTTTTATTTCTTCTTTCGATAAATCTCTATTTTATTGGTTGTTTTTAAACTCTTATGTTGCTTTCAAAACCAAAACCAACAAAATCATTTCTCATTTCAGTTTTTGAGAATAACCAGACTTAGATCTAGTTAAGATCTTGATTGGGGATTTACACTTTCATATATTTCACAATTTGTTAAATAACTGTGTATTTTTCGAGTAAAGAAAGTGTTTAGGATCTTGTATATTTTGTGTAGCAAGATTCCCTCTTGATCTGTGGATAAAAAGAAAGATTAAAGTCTGAGAGCTTTAATCAAACTGAGTTCAAAAATTTCTTTTGCATATTAGAACAGTTCCCGAAATTTCATAATCATATTGTCTGTATAACTGTGCGTGGGTTGCATGCATGTAAGTTAGAGCTCTTCACCACTTACACTTATCACACAACAACACTAAAAAGGTGTTGGTATATAGATTTGGGACTTTAGAGTCGACATAAAGCTAAATGAGAAGTAGTTTCAAAGTTAGGAGAATAACCTCAACATTAGAACCTTCAAAGGAGTCAGAATAATCCAAAGGAGTTGGTAAACATTCTAGACTTAGATTAGGTTTAATTGTGTGTTTGGTTTGTTATTAGATTGTCAACTGTTACTTTATTTTAGTGGATTTTACTGTTGAGGTACAGAGACCTCCGTGGATGTTTCCCCAATTGGGTGGGTTTTTACCACGTTAAAATCTTGTGTACATGCATGCTTACTCTTACTCTCATCTCCTTCTTGAGATAGTGTTGATTTAGAATCTTTACAAGTTTTGTTTTTCAAAACTGGTAGACTTATACCTTAAATAACTCGTTCATCCATATCTTTAAACACATCTTGTGTTAGTAGTTTGTTTTGATCAAAGAGTTTCTTCAAAAGACTATTCGGAGCCATTTAGACTGTTTAATCTTGAATTAAACAACTTAAGTGGTACTTTTTCAATTTTACAAATTCTTTTAGATCTTGAGTTTCTGAAATTGTTTTTTCAAAACAAACTATGGACGAGAAATTTGAGAGATTAGGTAACCTGTACAGTCCCCCTCTCTTTGATGGAACTAATTTCCCTTACTGGAAAGTAGGGTAGATTGCTTTCATTCAAGGTACGTTGGGAGATGATGCCTCTTATTGCACAACTTCTAAGGAAGATTGTGATAAGTAATTGTGCGTGAGGGTGAAATTGGTGTTAAATCTATTAAATAACAAATGTTTATTCAACAGTACAACTCTTTAATCATGACTGAGACTAAGTCATTTGATGACTTCTACAGTAGATTGTCAAACATAGTAACTAAACTGCATGCTAATGGAGATTTGTATGGTAGGAAGGGAATTGTCTCTAAAATTCTAAGATCACTTCCTCAAAAATTTGATAATAAGAGATATGCAATTGAGGACATAGATGATCAAAATCTTACCCCTGAACTCCTCAGTATCAAGCTAAGAACTGTGGAAATTGAATTACAATTTAAGAAATAATTAAATCAGTCTCAAAAGAAATAGGCCAGTTCTAATCTTGTTTTTTCATCTAAGTTAACCAAACCCGAGGTTAATATACCTGTAATTGACTTAGACTCTGATGAGGACTGCAATTTAGATAGTTTGGATAATCACATTGCCTTAATGTCTAAATAGTTCAAGAAAATTGTGAAATTTCGAAATAAGATTGCAAAAAGACAAGGCAAACCTACTTATCCATACCATTCTAATAATAGGCCTCATGAGAGAAGAGAAGACAAATACCAGGCTGATAACCACAAGAGACCTGAGAGAGACCTTAAAAATGTTGAATGTTATAGATGTGGGAAGTTAGGACATATGGATAATGACTGTAGAGTTAACTTAGACAAAAATCACAAACATAATAGGGCTCAGCTATGCAATACTTGGGATGACTCAAGTGAGTATGAAAATGATGAACCTGAGTCATCTAACACTTTTAACCCTTGTATGTCATTCTTTGCTAAGTTAATCTACACTGATGGTAAGTCTTTGACTAGTACTGAATATGATAATAGTACTTCAAATCATGCTATGTTAAATAATGTTGTTCCTACTAGTTTCTCTGCTTTATTGCTTGAGAATGTTACTAGCACATTGAATGATGTGTGTGTGAGTCAAAGGGAACGTTCTACTGTGAATGCCAATGCGTGTGTGAGTCCTAAAAATAAATCGTTAGGGGACACTGCACATTGCACACTTAGTGACTCGAATAATGAGGACCTCCTAGACATTCACGCACTATACACGAAAACCCTCAAGAAAATCTCTAAACTAGAGAAGGTAGTCAAAGAACTGACCAAGAAATTAGAACATTAAGCCAAATGGTCAAACAGAATGCTGAAGAGTACACCACTCAATGTCTAACTCATGAGAATGAAATCAAGTATTTTGAACAAAAATTGAAAAATTTGACTAAACCAATGAAATTCTGAAAAAGAAGTATAAAACAACGTTGTTAGAATTAGAACAAACAAAAGAAAAGACAACAACATTTTTTAAAAAAGTTGCAAAATTTGAAAATAATTCTAATTGTTTTGAGGACTTTGTTGCTGAAAGTAAAACCAACTTTGATGAAAGAACTGGAATAGGACTTTGTCCCAAATCTAATACACAAACTAAAATCCTTGAAACAATTAAGTTTATGTCTGGTGGCAAAAGACCTATTGAAACTTTTCCAGATTTTCAACTCTTGAAAAATGAGTTTGATAAAAAATAACAAAAGTTAGACATTAGTGAGTCAAGTAACTTTAAGTGTAATGTTGAACATAAGGCTAAGTACGTTTGTCCTCCCATAAGAAAATGTGAGACCTCGTTTTAACTTGTACCCCCTAGAAATAAGACTAGATGTCAAAATTTAGGGAAACCTATATTAAAAAACTTTTCTAAAGATATACCTTCAACGAGCAATCTTTATTGCTCATACTATGATGTGTACAAACATTCTTTAGATGGTTGATATTCCAAACGTCTAAACAAACTAAATATCCCTCTCTTGTCTATCATAACTTTAACTATTCTAGGAGAAGCCGTAACAACTATGTCCTTTTTAGACAACCAGATAGAAATTCTAACTATCAAAAGAGAAAGGAAAGATATAATACTAAAATATCATCAACAAGAAAGAATCCTAGATTCTTTTCTCAACCAAATGCTCAAACTTTTTATAATTTTCAAAAACCTGCGCAAAAATCATTTAGACAAAAAGCTAAAGCTCGCAAGTTTTATCAAATACGAGCTAATAAGCGCAAATTAAAATCTAGAGAAATTTGGGTTATAAAACATGACATATTACCCCAGAATAAGTGCAATATTGTGATAAGTGCTTTAAAAGCTGAACACACCAAGTCTGAATGGTATTTAGACTCTGGATGTTCTAAACACCTGACCGGGGATGATACTAAACTTTCAAATAAAACTAACTTCTTCGAAGGAAAAGTCTTGTTTGGAGAAGGTGTATCAGCCCAGATCATTAGTAAAGGAACAGTCCATGAAGAATGATTACATTTTCTTGAAGATGTTCTCTTGGTAAAAGATCTTAAGGCAAATTTACTAAGTATTTCTCAATTTTGTGACTCCAATCACACTGTCACCTTTTCAAAGAACAATTGCAAAATTTTAAATGAAAATGGTGTGTGCATTATTACAGGACTCCATACTGTAGTCAACTAATATACCGTTAAGCCAAGTACAGAGGTCTGTAACATTATCGGGTGATCAGTCCTATACCCAATTAAAATAGAATTTACAGTTGGTTCATTCTTAGCATCACTGTAAAAAAACATTAATTACCTAATATCCAATTAAGCAGGTGTTAAACTTTTCAAATTTTAATTTATTAAAATTCCATTTTTACCATTACGAACATTTTTCATAATAATCCAATCAACAATAACAAATGAATAAACATCACAACAGAATTTAAATGCAACTGGAATAAAACTTTCTAATAAAATATCTCAATACATAAATCCCAATGATAGAAAATGTATCACAACGACATGAGTATAAAATCCTGACTCGGATAGAAGGAAAAATACTAGAATCCTCTTGGGCGACATGCCCTAAATGAAAGATCAACTACGGAGTAGGAATCAATAAATATGAAGGCGTCTAAACAAAGCTCCAAACTCCATAGCGTCCATAGCTCGTCAAAATCATAATCCTCTAAGGCTGGCGTCCCTGTGGCTGGACACTTGATATAGGAGAGACAAGAGAGAGAGAATATACAAAGAAATAGGTCAGAGCCTGATAGTGAAAATAGTTTTGAAAACAACAAGTGAATAAATTCTAAATTCAGTAAATATTATATACATTTTAGATTATCGGATTCTCTCTCTTGAAATCCTCACCTCCCATCTAGAGTGCACACCTAACGTTCCTCTAAACCATCCTAGTTACAGTTCCCATGATAACTAGTTCATCCTAGTGTATCCACTATTCATAGCCCAATTAATTCTCACGTATTTCTCCCATAATACATATAATAATAATATATGTATATCGATTTAGATTCAACATGGATAATCTTTTTAATTATTTAACGTAATTGAGTATTACCATACTTGATAAATTTCAGATTTCATTATCTTCCACTTATACTTTATTCATGATTAGGCATAAATTCTTCCTAATTTATCCATTGATTTAGTTACTTTTAGCACCTCGAACAACGTAATTGAGTTGACTTTATCTCATAATCTTGATACTGACTGATCCTACTGAGTACACTGAGTTTCTGGTATTTTGTAGTTATTTTACAGGTATTTGCTGTCAAGAAACGGAAGAAAGAAATCGAAAGAATCAAGAAAGAAAGAAGGAAAAGTCAAAAGGGCAAAAGTGGAATTTCCACCCGGAATTTAGATGAGGTACCTGAAGAGAAGTTGAATACATATCATTCATGAGCACATAGGAAGAAATGGTACCTCAATCGGAGTCCCGGAACAAAAGATATGAGCAGTCAAAGTTGAGCCAAAAAGTCAAATAGCCGGATCGGTCCGCCCCTACCCCAGACCGGTCCGCTTTGCCAAACTCCAGAAGACCCCGAACCACAAGCAAATCGAAAATAAAAGGAACCGGTCCGTCCCAAAATAAAAAGAACCGATCCACCTTGGAGGCAGACCGGTCCGCCTAAGGTCCGGATCGGTCCGGGCTTCGAGATTTGCAAATCATATCTCTTCCTAAAAAGACTCCTAGTGCTGCTGAGACTCTAAAATTGTTGTAGGGTATAAACACCCGATTTATTATTGTTATTGGCACGGAGAATTAGTAGGATTTTCCTCTCTTTTTCCAGAAACCCTTGTTGTACATACAATTCTCAGTTTTAATTCAAAGATTGAAGATTTATTCAGTGATTTTTGTGATTACCAGTTTCATTCATTGTTGCAATTACTGCTTGGGTAATTTTAGTAAGTATTTATTATTTCCAATTCCTTTCTACATCTAATTACCATTTTCCTTAGATTAATTATGAGTTTCTGCACATCAATCATTGTTTCCATTACTTTCAACATGCTAGGCTAGATTTTCTAAGGCCGGGATGCATGAACCCAGCCTGATGTGTTAGTACGTGTGTATAAAATTAATCCGCTGAATTTAGTGATTGATGATGACTGTATTGCGTAGTTACACAACAATTGTAGATATTTATATCTCGTTTGCGTCTGGGTACTCGTGATGATTTAGAGTGCAATTCGAGTGCTACTATCGCGATACTGATTTACTCATCCTCAGATTAAGTATGACGCGGGCTTGAAACTCGTATACGTAATGCTTGGGAGTACTAAATTCCGAGTCAAATTAATCAGTTAAATTTATGATTAATATTATAACTGCAATGAACTAGGGTTGGGGGATTGTATTCCCGTCCTATTTTTCTCATCATTTAAACAAAAAGTTTCAAACCATCTTTCATTCATAATTTAGGTAGATTAGTATAGTTGCATTTATTCATAATTTCATTATCGCATTTAGCTGTAATCAATCTCAAAACCAAATCATTTTTTCTTTTCTTCTTAGAGTCAAAGTTAGGGTTTCTCCATCTCTTCCCGTCGTGACAACTCTGTTGTCCTTTTTCCCTGAGGATCGATACCCGACTTACTGGGATTATTACTTGAGCGACAGGCTTGCACTTGAGCCTAGAGTGAACGCATTTCTGAGACACATTTTCAGTCGCGTCAAGTTTTTGGCGCCGTTGTCGGGGATTTAGGTGGACTTAGGATTAGATTGAGTCAATCCAAAGATTTGACCAAAATTTCAAAAAAATCCAAAAACATAAAAAAAATTAAAAAGCACAAAAAGATTCACCATCATCTCTCACGAGCTTTTAATGCAAAATTCCACTCCCACTCCCCATAATACTCCAACCAGCATGTAAGAAAATCCAATAGTTGAGTATAACCTAGATAGTCCCCACACTCCAAACGCCCCACAGTTCTGGATCCCGCCTCCCACACCGTCACACTCAATCTCCAATAACACTCCGTTTTCCAACGTAGGACACACCTCCGAGCACACTTCGAGCACACCAAGTGAGAGCACCGAGTTGTAAAGTGAGAGATAGATGTCGCAACACAGTAATGCACCCACCGGTGAGGAAGAGTCCCCATATCGCCACTGAGAGAATTCCTATATCCCGAGCGCACTGTCACTCTGGGATGCATTATACTCCCGTATAATGCCGGGCCATTTCGTTTCAAAAATGGAATGATCCAGATGCTACCACATTACCACGGTATGGATTCTGAAAAGCCATACCTCTATATTAGGGAATTTGAGGATGTGTGCGATACGCTCAATGATCAAACCTGCACCCAAGAGGTCATCCGCCTCAAACTCTTCCCTTTCTCGCTCAAAGATAAAGCTAAGACCTGGCTATGGTCTTTACCTCCAAGCTCGATTCCATCTTGGAACGAGTTACAATCGAGATTTATCAAGAAATTCTTCCCACCAAATCGAACAATCTCCATAAAGGCTCAAATTCAAGCGTTCAGACAACCTGAAAATGAGCCATTTCATCGATGTCATGAGCGTTTCAATGAGTTAGTTACTTCATGCCCCCATCACGGATTTGATGCAGTGAAAATCATCTCTTTTCTCTATAATGGGCTTAATCTCAATTCCAAGCAACTTGTTGAAACCATGCGAAGTGGTCCCTTTGAGATGTGGAGCTTCATTTGAGGTATGTCGTCGAGACTACCCATTCCAGGGATACCTCCGACCCTAATGCTCAAAATCGAAATCGTCAAGTGACCACCACTCCGTCAGCGTCCGGCCTATATCATGTAGAAAAGAATTCTATAGCAGATAGTCAAATTGATATACTTGAGAAAGAGATGCGAGACCTACGAGGGATATGTGGGAGAGGACTAACTGGATCCATATCGAACCCTGTCGAGAAGGTGTGTGCTATTTGTGAGGCAGGCCATTCAACTGAGGAATGTCCGACGATACCCGCCTACAAAGTAATGCTTCAGGAGCAAGTTAGTGGTATAGGAGGATTTAAGGGTAGTTTAGGTACCCCGCACGGGAATTCCTACAACCCTTCATGGAAAAATCATCCCGTTTTAGCTATGGGCAACAACATGTCGCAATGAACCCTCCTTCCCATGTTGCCCCTCCTCCACCACAACACTTTCAACAAGCTCCACACATGCAAGGACATGTGCAAGCACCACCACCTCAAGGAAATTATATCCCGCCACAGCGGAGAACTCTCGAGGATACCATGAATCAATTCATGCAAGCCAGACCGCAACCAATGCCAAATATGATCGTCTGATTGGTGACATAAATGCGAATTTGTCAAAAATACAATCCTCATTGAGTGTTCAAGAGAAGGGCAAGTTTCCTGCACAAGGCCAAAGACCTCCCCAAGGTCAAACTAGTGTTAGCTCCACCTCCACTGAACATCAGGAGAAATGTCAAGCTGTGACCACTCTTCGTAGTGGGAGGGTCGTTGATTTATCACCTCCCCCACATGACACAATGAAAGACAAGGAGATTTCGCCCGGCACGAAAGAGGCCGAAGATGTTCCCTTAAATGAGAGTGACAAAGAAGACGCTAGTGAGCCAGAGGTAGTAGTGAAACCACCCTCCGCGGCACCGTTTCCTCAAAGGTTGATTCCCTCCCATATAGGAAACCCACGTGAAGACGTGCTAGAAGTGCTAAAGCAAGTAAAGCTGAATTAACCCTTTCTCGATGCCATTAAGCAAATTCCAGCTTATGGCAAAGTCATCAAAGATTTGTTGACAGTAAAGAGGAAGATGAAGGTAAAGAAGAACGTCTTTCTAGCCCAGAACGTGAGATCCATTCTACTAAATGATCTCCCGCCTAAATTCAAAGATCCCGGTGCACCCACCATATCCTGCATCATTGGAGAGAATAAAATCGAAAAAGCCTTACTTGACTTGGGAGTAAGCGTAAATATCCTCCCTTACTCCATATATAGGCAACATGACTTGGGCGACCTCAAGCCCACAAAGGTCACTCTCCAATTAGCGGATCGAACAGTGAAGATCCCACGAGGCATAGTCGAGGACGTGATCGTCCAAGTTGACACTTTCTACTTTTCGGTAGATTTTGTCATTTGGGACACGGAGCCCTCCTTCAACTCAAGCAATCATGTTCCCATCATCCTTGGGCAGCCTTTCTTAGCTACGGCTAATGCAATCATCAATACTAGGAATGGGCGATTGCAACTCACGTTTGGGAACATGACCTTAGAGACCAACATCTTCCACATAGCCCAAAATGCAGGGGAGGAAGATGATCTTCATGCGGTGAGCCTCATAGATGAGATAGTAGAGGAGTATTTTGAGGAGAATTACTGTGGCGATGCTTTAGAGTCCTGCTTAGCAACGAGATACGAGAGTGAGGGGACGTACACCGACTTTGGGAAGGAGGTTGGAGAGTGGAGAGAGATACTCGATGAGAGTACGTCGGAGGAGGACGTGAGAGAGGTTAATTGGGTTTCTAGATTCGAGGAATTACCTCTGAGGGATACACACATAGTTCCCTACAGTGACAAATTTCCAACCCTCGAATTAAAGAAACTCCCCTCCCATATTAAATATGCACGGCTAGGAGAGGATAAGACATTTCCTGTTGTTATCTCCTCATGCCTAGACGAAGGGCAGGAGGGTAAATTATTGAAAATTTTGACGAAGCACCAAAGTGCTTTTGGTTGGTGCATTGCTAATTTGAAGGGGATAAGTCCTCTGATTTTCACTCACAAGATCCATCTCGAAGAGGATGTCAAACCCTCTAGATAAATGCAAAGAAGACTGAATCCCAACATGAAAGAAGTTGTGAGAACCGATATTATCAAATTATTGGATGCCGGGATCATCTAACCAATCTCGGATAGCAAGTGGGTAAGCCCTATTCAAGTCATCCCGAAGAAGTCGGGTATGACTGTGATTGAGAATGCCAAGGGAGATCTAGTCCCCCAACGTACCACCACTGGGTGGCGCGTTTGCATTGATTACCGGAAACTTAATGCGGGAACTAGGAAAGACCATTTTCCCTTGCCATTTATCAAGGTTCTAAAAAACGCGGGGCGTGATTGAGGCGTGGAGGCCAAGCCTTAAGCCTTAGAAGCCTAGGCGTAAAAAGGCGTGAAAAGGCGTTTAGGCCTTCTTAATATATTTTAATATTTTTTAACCATAGCAAGGCTATTAAAATACAAAAATTGCGCAGATCATAAAAATATGTCTGAATATATGCAAATTAAAATACTATTCGATTATTTTGGATGAGATAATGGTCCGGTTTGTAAACAAAATCTTTAAAAGGCGACATCGTTTCACTAAATCATTATTGTTTTTAGAAAAAAGTGCACCTTAAGGGTTTTACCAAGAATAAGGCGTGAAAGGCGTAAGGCGAGGTGTTTCTCCCAAGCCTTAAGCCTAGGCGGGCCTAGGCGGGTTTTTTAGAACAGTGCCATTTATTGATCAAATGCTTGAAAGAGTGGCGGGCCACCCTTACTATTGCTTCCTTGATGGTTATTCCGGATATAACCAAATTGAGGTAGATGTACTTGACCAGGAGAAGACGACCTTCACTTGCCCTTTTAGTACGTTTGCCTACAAACGTATGCCATTTGGCTTGTGTAATGCACCCGCGACCTTTCAAAGGTGAGTGTTGATCTTATTTAGCGACATGGTCGAGAGAGGACTCGAAGTGTTCATGGACGATTTCAGCGTTTTTGGCACCTCTTTCGATCATTGTTTAGAAAAGCTGGAAAAAGTACTTACCCGATGTGTGGAAAAGAACTTAGTGCTGAATTGGGAGAAGTGACATTTCATGGTTACCGAGGGAATAGTTCTTAGCCACATAGTATCATCCAAAGGAATAGAAGTTGATAGGGCAAAGATAGATGTCATAGATGATCTTCCCCTACCAAAATCGCTTAAGGACGTGCGCTCATTCTTGGGTCACGTGGGGTTTTATCGAAGGTTCATTAAGGACTTTAGCGCCATCGCTAGACCCTTAAGCAACCTACTCATGAAGTACAACCCATTCGAGTGGACGGAAGCATGCCAAAGCTCCTTTGAGAAACTAAAAACCATGCTTGTGTCCGCTCCCATCATGCAAGTTCCGGATTGGTCCTTACCATTCAAACTTATGTGCGATGCCAGCGATTACGCGATCGGGGCTGTTTTGGGCCAACGAAAAGATAAGCAATCTTATGTCATCTCCTACGCTAGCCGGACCCTTACTGGACCTCAACTCAACTACTCTACCACAGAGAAGGAATTGCTAGTGGTAGTCTTTGCCCTCGATAAATTCCGGTCATATCTCAATGGTTCTCCCATTACTTGCTTCACCGACCACGTGGCTTTGAAATACCTACTTGCAAAGAAAAATGCCAAGACGCGCCTCATAAGGTGGATCCTACTCCTACAAGAGTTCAATCTCTCCATTAAAGATAAAAAAGGAGTAGAAAACGTCATTGCCAACCACTTATCACGACTTTCATCCGACGTACCTAGTGATCCCGTACCCATAGACGAATGCTTTCCGGATGAGCAACTTTTTGCCACCTCTCCTTTACCTTGGTTTGCGGATATAGTGAACTATATTATCACGGGAGCCGTCCTTCCCGACTGGACACCGCAAGATAAGAAGAGGTTTCTTACTTGGTCGCGCATGTTATTTTACGATGATCCCTTCCTTTTTAAATATTACGCCGACCAAATCATCCGACGACGTGTACCAGATGACGAGATCCCGAAAGTCATCCAGTTTTGTCATTCGGAAGCTTGTGGAGGCTAGTTTTCGACGAAAAAGACGGCCGCTAAAATTCTGCAATGCGGCTTCTATTGGCCCACAATCTTCCGGGATGTGAACGATGCTTACAAATCATGCAATAGGTGCCAACGAATGGGAGCCATTACTCTATGAGACATAATGCCTCTTACCCCCATACTCATCATTGAGATATTTGACTGTTGGGGTTTTGACTTCTGGGACCCTTCCCCCGTCCTTTGGTTTCCTATACATCCTTGTCGCGGTAGACTATGTTTCTAAATGGGTGGAAGCTATAGCTACCAAGACTAATGACAACAAAGTGGTGATAAAGTTCCTGTAGGAACACATACTTTCTCGCTTCGGTGCACCGAAAGCGATAATTAGTGATAATGGCACACACTTTTGCAATAGGCCATTCACGAAGCTCATGAGAAAGTATGGTGTCGTTCACACGATTGGAACGACTTATTACCCATAAACGAATGGGCAGGTCGAACTAGCGAATCGAGAAATCAAGAACATTCTCAAAAAGACCGTCAATCCTACCCGGAAAGATTGGTCACTTAGATTAAACGATTCGCTATGGGCCTATCGTACCGCATACAAGAATCAACTCGGCATATCCCCTTTTCACTTTGTATATGGCAAACCTTTCCATCTTCCCATTGAGCTCGAACACAAATCATATTGGGCGATTAAGCAATTGAATTATGCCATGGACAAGGCCGGTGAAGCCCGCAAGCTTCAATTGAATGAGTTAGAAGAACTATGCAGTGATGCGTATGAGAATGCCAAAATTTCGAAAGAGAGGATGAAACTCGCTCATGATAGCATCATTCGACGAAAAGAGTTTCTCCTCGGGAAAAAAGTTCTCCTCTACAACTCTCGGCTTCACCTCTTTTCGAGCAAGTTGCGGTCACGATGGTCTGGCCCGTTCATCGTGAAGAATGTTTTCCCCCATGGAGCTGTTGAATTGGACGATTTAAAATGGGGAAATACATTCAAAATGAATGGACAACACCTAAAGCCATATCTAGAGGCGTGTGCAGAAGAAGTCGACACCGTCTGGTTATCGGACCCCATTTACGGGGTTAAGTGAGTTGTTGCAGTAAGGTTGTCGCACCCCCGACGCGTATGGGGTGAGAGTCATGTGTGTTGAGAGTCGTGTGAGTTGTGAGAGTCGTTAGGACTAGGTTCAATCGAGAAAAGCATCCGTGTGTTTCGGGAATTTTGAGTCAAAGGGCATTGACCAGCGAAATCGAGAGGGTTTTAGTCTAGATTGATAGAGAGAATGTTGTGAAAGTGAAATTTTCGGAGAAGAGAGATCGCAACCAAGTTCGGAGAATTCTAGCCCAAAAGACCTGGGGCCGGACCGGTTCCTTTTTAAGTCGGACCGGTCCGCCCTCGGACCGGTTCCTTTTATTTTTAAAAGAACCGGTCCGCCAGTCGAGGGTTTGAAAAGTCAAAGACCCGGACCGGTCGGCCCCTACCCCGAACTGGTCCGCCTTCTGCAGGTCTGTCTTCTCCCCTTCCCAAGATTCACCCCCCTTTCCCCCCAATCCCATTCATTCCCTCCAAACCATTTTCCCTCTTCCCAACCCCAACCTTTCCCTCCCAAATCCACCCCCACACTTCCATCCATTTGGGTCGCACTTTATACGCGGATATCATTAACGCGTCCTTGGATGAGAAGGGCGCCACCCCACTTCCCTATGCCCGTTTGATCACTTCCATCCTTAATAATACTGGCATAGCGCCCCCGGTCAACCACAATCGTATCCCCGGTCCTTTCGGACAAGGGACCCGCACTAAGAGCGCCAAACAGCTAGCTGTCCTACGGACTAGGAGGGGAGGTGATAGTGAAGAGGAGGCTGCCTCGAGCGACAGCGAGGAAGATGAAGGGGCAGCCGGTGCGGATGTCGAAATGGGGGATATCGGTCCGGACGAAGAGTCGGCGAACGAGGAGGAAGACCCAGATTTCAAGTGGGCGGGAACCGATCTATCCGAACGCATGTCGGCACTTGAAACAAACTTCAGCACCTTTATGACCGACTATCTGCGCGACATGAACTTGGTTCTCCGCTTCCAAGCGGACATCTATCGGCGACAAGGGGACCCTAATGAGCCACAATCTTCCTACTACCATAACCCCTATGACCCCAACGCACCCGGTTCCTCCCATCCCCCACCCCGGTGAAGCTTTATATGGTGTTGGCAACTTTTTACTTGTTTTTTTTTCCTGTTCACAGTTGTATGCTTTTCCTGTTTTTGTACCTCAGTCTTGGTTGTAATAAAAACTGCATTTCTATCCATTTGTTTGTTTTATTTATCGCACTTATTATTTTTCCTTATTTAGATTTTAGTCCTTTTTGCTTGAGGACAATGCAAAAGTCTAAGTTAGGGGGGGTCACAAGTGCGTATCTCTAAAACTTCACAAATTTTCAAAAATCCCCAGAAATTTCCAAAAAAATCATAAAATTTTGAAAAATCCAAAAATATTTTTGTTCAAAATAAATAAAAATTGGAATTTAAATTTTTCAAAAATATCATTAAAAGTCGGTTTAAAGTCTCAAGTTGTAAATATTCAACATACAGAAAGTCGAAATTGACCAAAGATGGAAATTGAGCGAAAATTGACGACTTAACGAATAAGTGTGGAGATTAACAAACCCGGTGAGATTCGAGCTTATCACTTTTTGTGAGTTTTTAAATCAACCCGAGTTAATTGTTAACTCAAAGTTCTTTTCAGCGCCTAAAAAGTTGTCGAGGATCTCAAGTCTTTCATTTTGATCGGTTTTGAAAAATGTGTGTAATATTGCTTTGAAAAACGTGCCAGATTAATCTCTAAATGTAAATTCATCTCGAAACACATATGGTAACGTAATTGGCATTTTGGACAATGAAGTAGGCCATCGTTTGTTACCCAAAAATATTAGCCATAAAAAGTTGTAAAAAATCATCCCTTTTGTAACCCAAATTTGAGCCGAATAATTTTTCCTTTCGTTTGACAACCCGAAAAATCCAAATAGCCCGGAATTGTGAAAAATGGAAAAATTCAGAATTTAGTCCAAAAAGTGCATATAAAGGGGCAATAAAAAAATAGTTATGCTCAACAAAAATAGCAAGAAAAGAAAAGAAGTGACATAAAAAAATAGCAAAAGAAAAAAAATGAGCAATAGCCCGGAAAAAGCACAAATGGAGATCATTAATGACTTTTCCAATTCCAACCTTCCCTACCTCCTTCATTTTACCCAATATACCTTAAAAACCCGAAAAAGTCCTAACCGAGTCCAAATTGCGAAAATTGATTACCGCGTGGAGAGATAAGACGACAAAAGATAATAAAGGAGATTAAATGCGCGAAATAGAGGCAATGTTCCCGTTTTTAAAATCGTAATCCTTTGATGAGATCCTTTCACCATAAAATTTCCGTTTTCCTAGTTGTATGCGTGATTTTTCTTCCATCAACATTTACTCTTTATATCACACATACTGAGAGAATAGCCATAATCCGAGAGATTCGTTTGTGAGAGCATCCCGTGAGAACTTGAAATCAAAACGAATTTTCGGATAAGTAACGTAATGGTCAATCAGTGGAAATTGGCGGTTATATTTTCGCCTTCGCACACACACACTACGGTTGGAGACTTGTAAATATGACTTGATGATGACTATTTTCTGGAAAAGTTTGAATTATACAATTTTTGGGTATTTTGAATTTTCTTTGAGTCGAATTTTGTGGGTATATTATCTGCAAACCCTCAGGAGACAACACTCGTCCTACTAGGGTAACCTAATGGTTTAAAGGCTTATTGAATACGCTAAATGCAATCGCTTGCCCGCGAAAAAGGTATTTTATCCCTATAAAATGATTTTCAAGAGTTGAGCCTTGCTAGAATTCTTTTACATTGCTCGGGACGCGCAAAGTTCTAAGTTAGGGGGGTTTGATTAGGCATAAATTCTTCCTAATTTATCCCTTGATTTAGTTACTTTTAGCACCTCGAACAACGTAATTGGGTTGACTTTATCTCATAATCTTGCTACTGACCGATCCTAATGAGTACACTGAGTTTCTGGTATTTTGTAGTGATTTTACAGGTATTTGATGTCAAGAAATGGAAGAAAGAAACCGGAAGAATAAAGAAAGAAAGAAGGAAAAGTCAACAGGGCAAAAGTGGAATTTCCACCCGGAATTTAGATGAGGTACCTGAAGAGAAGTTAAAGACATCTCATTCACGAGCACATAGGAAGAAATGGCACCTCAATTGGAGTCCCGGAACAAAAGATGTGAGCAGTCAAAGTTGAGCCAAAAAGTTAAATAGCCGGACCGGTCCGCCCCTACCCCGGACCGATCCGCTTTGCCAAACTCCAGAAGACCCCGGACCACAAGCAAACCGAAGAAGGCAAAAATAAAAGGAATCGGTCCGACCCCGGTCGGGTCTGCCCTAAAATAAAAAGAACCGATCCGCCTTGGAGGCAGACCGGTCCGCCTAAGGTCCGGACCGGTTCGGGCTTCGAGATTTGCAAATCCTATCTCTTCCTAAAAAGACTCCTAGTGCAGCTGAGACTCCGAAATTGTTGTAGGTCATAAAAACCCGATTTATTATTATTATTGGCATGGAGAATTAGTAGGATTTTTCTCTCTTTTTCCAGAAACCCTAGTTGTAGATACAATTCTCAGTTTTAATTCAAAGATTGAAGATTTATTCAGTGATTTTTGTGATTACCAGTTTCATTCATTGTTGCAATTACTACTTGGGTAATTTTAGTAAGTATTTCTTATTTCCAGTTCCTTTCTACATCTAATTACTATTTTCCTTAGATTAATTATGAATTCCTTCACATCAATCATTGTTTCCATTACTTTCAACATGCTAGGCTAGATTTTCCAAGGCCGGGATGCATGAACCCAACCTGATGTGTTAGTGCGTGTGTATAAAATGAATCCGCTGAATTTAGTGATTGATGATGACCGTATTGCGTAGTTACACAACAATTGTAGATCTTTATATCTCGTTTGGCTCTGGGTACTCGTGATGATTTAGAGTGCAATTCGAGTGCTACTATCGCGATACTGATTTACTCATACTCAGATTAAGTATGACGCGGTCTTGAACCTCGTATACGTAATGCTTGGGAGTACTAAATTCCGAGTCAAATTAATCAGTTAAATTTATGATTAATATTATAACTGCAATACACTAGGGTTGGGGGATTGTATTCCCGTCCTATTTTTCTCATCATTTAAACAAAAAGTTTCAAACCATCTTTCATTCATAATTTATGTAGATTAGTATAGTTGCATTTCTTCATAATTTCATTATCGCATTTAGCTGTAATCAATCTCAAAACCAAATCATTTTTTCTTTTCTTCTTAGAGTCAAAGTTAGGGTTTCTCCGTCTCTTCCCGTCGTCAAAACTTTATTGTCCTTTTTCCATGAGGATCGATACCCGACTTACTGGGATTATTACTTGAGCGACAAGCTTGCACTTGAGCCTAGAGTGAACGCATTTCTAAGACACATTTTCAGTCGCGTCAATTCACATAAAAGATATTATCGCAAGTATATACATTTATATATATATTCACTTATTATATATATACTAAATGGCACCCCGAGGCATAGCTGTGGCACATGCATTACTCTGTTATCATATCCCAGTACGTCACGTCACTGTATAGGGGACTATAGGTTCGGTAAAGATTCCTTGAACCACAAATATCAAACACAAGCATTGGAGGCGAACATAGTCCAAAGCATTTAGGCTACGCATATACCTACGTACCTGAATGACCAGTAACACCCTTATTTATAATTGTGGTGTTCAGTCCCTAAGTTATAGGTTCTCGAGTGACAAGTGAAAAATCCCATAGATTCATCAGGACATGACTGCCCTCACACGTAAACCTCTCGTCGATAGCAAGTAAGCCTGATATATCATACACATAAATTATCAATCAATAGGCATTATCATCTACCTATTTAAAATTAGGTACTTACACTACCTATATCATATTAGGAATTTATCCCATCCCAATTACCTGTCGTATTTCTCGAATACTACCCATACTTGTAATCACGATTATCATCGTATATTTATTATGTAGTTATTTCTCCCATAATAATATTATCCAACTCAAGTACCCATATATATGTCCTAAATTTTACCCGTACTTCTTATAACGATTATTCTCCTCTAAATCGTACAATAATTATGTAGGATTTCTCACATAATTTTAATCCTCAATATAACAAAATTTTCCAACATTAATCCCAAGTTTCTCACTTTATTAATGTACCAAAATTATTCAGAAATTCGTTCTGGGCCAAATTATAATTTTACAAACTGTTCTGGGCTAACTGGAACATGTCTGGATTTCTGGAAATCTCGTTTGAAGTCCATAGGCCATTTGAACAAGATGGCATCTTGTTAAAATGGGATTGACTCTCGTTCGAACGAAGTCAAGTCTCATTCGAACGAAGTCAACGTTTTTCCTGCCCGTCTACAGTTCCAGTTATATGCTTTTTTCATCAATTTCTAACACCTAAACCTTACTCGTTTTTATCCTAATAGAATCCAGAATTTTGAATTATCATTCTAACATTACTTCAACATAATCATGGGTTATTTCTACATAAAAACATAAATTCTACATATTCATAAGGGATTATCATCAAACCCATTAAAATCTCAAGATTTCAATAATCTAAATTTCTCCATTTTTATCCAACTTGAAAACTCAGAATTTAGTATTATCATCACATATCTAATTCATAAATTTCATATCCACATGGGTAGGATTTTTCTACATGCGATTCCTATCACCAATTTTTAAGATCCTCAATAACATATATTTTCCTTTACATGTAAAACCTATCATTTCCATCAAGATCATAGCCTCTACATGTTATATAATCGACTACATGAATTTGTCCAATCCTTATATTGATTTATCAATAATTTTCAAATTCAATTCATAAGTTCATAAATTAAAAAGGAAATCCTATTCTAACATGGATATACTAATCACTAAAGTAGAGCAAGAATCACTTGCCTTTTGTGTAGGGTTGAAGCTTTGGTGAAGATATAGTTAGAACCTCTTCTTCCTTTTTTCGATGACTTTTTCGGCAACTATGGTGGTGGTGCAAGGTGGAGAGATGGTAGTTGTCCCCTTGGTTTGTCCTAACTATATTGGAGAGATGGTAGTGACTCCTCCTTTCCAAGAACTCTTCCTCTCCTCAAGTTACACTTTCACTTTCTCTCTAAGACTCTTATATTTTTCTTTCAAACTTTCTCACTTGTTTTTGGGTGAAATGAATCTTACATGTGGTCTAATCTTATTTAAATAATAACTCTTAAGGGTTGATTATAAGACAAAAACGAAGTTACTATTCATCTCCCAAGTAAAATGACTAAAATGCCCCTTTGGGGTGTCCTTTCATCTCCTAATTGACTCGAGACCCAAATCCAACACCCGGGTAGAGATTTCTGACTATTTTGACCCTTCCGGGTGCAGCGTCACACTCGAAACGACCATAAGGATGATACAAGATAATCTTTCTTTTTATTTATTTAACTTAGTCCTGAACGTTCTATAATCGCGTCCCAACATAATTTCCATTATTGTCGTATTATTAACTCACAATAATATAATTAATATAATATTCATATATTTCTTATATATCACCAAGTAGTATTCAAAATTATATATTACTTTAATCACTTGTAATATTAAATCCGGATTAATTCCAATTAATTTTTCATAATTAATTCCAATTAATCCCCATTAACTTTTAATTTATCTCATTTTACAAGTTATTAAAATTACGAGGTATTACAATACTGTCACCTTTTCAAAGAACAATTGCAATATTTTAAATGAAAATGGTGAGTGCATTATTTCAGGACTCTGTACTCCAGACAATTGTTATACCACTAAGCCAAGTACAGAGGGGTGTAACATTGCCAGAATGGATGACAATAAGATATGGCATAATTGATTGTTTCATATTAATTACGACAACCATGGTAAATTGTCCTCTCAAGTAATCGTTAGAGGTCTTCCTAAAATTAAACCAATTTCAAACATAGTTTGTGGTTCTTATCAAGAAGGAAAGACTATTAAGGCTCCCCATAAGAAAGTTAAAGAAGTTCTATCCACTAAACCCTTATAACTCATCCATATTGACCTAATGGGTCCTTCTTGTACTGTTAGTCTTTGTGACAACACTTACATCCTTATTATGGTTGATGATTTCACTATATTTACTTGGGTTGCACTTTTAAAACATAATTCTGAAACCTTTAGAATATTTTTGAAAATCTTACTTCGTATTGAAAATGAAAAGGACTCCCAAGTAGATAGAATCCATAGTGATAGAGGCGGTGAATTCTCAGATTTTGGAGTTAGTGAATACTGTGACTATAATGGTTACAATTATGAGTTTAGTGCCCCTAAGACACCCCAAAAAATGGGATTACTGAGCATAAAAATCGTACTATTCATGAAATGGCACGAGTTTTAATTCATGCCAAAATTTGACCCAAATACTTTTGGGTAGAATCTGTTCGTACTACAAGTCACATAATCAATAGAGTCTATCTTAGGAAGAATACTAAACAAACCCCTTAAGGACTTTGGTATGGAAAGAAACATAACCTAAAATACCATAGAACCTTTGGTAGTACTTGTTATGTCTGCAAAGACAAAGAACATTTATCTAAGTTTGAAAACATAGGAGATAAAGCTATCTTCTTAGGATATTCTCCAAACAGTAGAGCCTACCATATCGACAATCTACGTACTAAGACTTTAATGGAATCCATTAATGTGGTTGTAAGTGACACTATTGTAGAAAGTAAGACAATAAGACCAACTATTATAGATGAGTCAAAAAACTATTTAAATTATTGCTCTCCAGAAATAGCCGAATCTTTACCAACTGAGACCCCTAAAGTTCCCAACTGGGTTTCTAAAGATCATCCCTTAGATAGTGTTGTTGGTAATCCTATAGAACTTGTTCATACAAGATCTCAACTTCGTAACAATTGTCATTTTGCGTGCTTTGTGTCTCTTATTGAGCCAAAGACTGTAATTGAAGCCTTGAATGACTCTTTGTGGATAAGTGCTATATAGGAGGAACTTCTTCAATTTGTCATTCATGATGTTTGGTATCTTGTAGCCATGCTAAAAAATAAAAGGGTTATTGACACACGCTGGATTTTTAAAAATAAAACTGATGAATTTGGGATAGTTGTAAGGAACCAAGCTAGATTAGTTGCCCAGGGCTACTCTCGGATTAAAGGAATAGATTTCAAGGAAACTTTTACACCAGGTACTCGCCTCGAGTCTGTTCGTCTAATTTTTGCAATAGCTTGCTATTTTCATTTCACCCTTTACCAAATGGATGCTAAATCTTCTTTCCTTAATGAAATCTTAATTGAAGAGACCTATGTAGAAGAACCTAAAGAGTTTATTGACCCTCATCATCCAAATCATATCTATCGTCTTAAAAAGGCTTTTCATGGGTTAAAACACGCTCCTAGAGCTTGGTATGAACATCTATCCACCTTTCTTTTAGACAAAGGTTTTAGGAGAGGAGGTAATGACCAAACTTTATTTGTCAAACATTTTGACAATAATATTACCATAGTCCAAGTTTATGTTGATGATATAATTTTTTGATCCACCTCCCCATTAGAAGTCAAGTCCTTCTCAGACATTATGCACAAAGAATTTCAAATGTCTCTTATAGGGGAGTTATAATTTTTCTTAAGACTCCAAGTTAAGCAAAATTTAGATGGATTGTTTGTATCGCAATCTAAATACGCTTTAGAGATTGTCAAGAAGTTCGGCCTAGAAAAAGCAAAAGATGCCCGGACTCCCATGAGTACTTCAGTCAAACTATCAAAAGATTTGAATGGTAAATCTATTGATTCTACTTTATATCATATCATGATAGTAAGCTTACTTTACCTTACTGCCTCACATCCTGATATTATGTACGATATTTGCGTGTGTGCCCGATATCAAAATAATCCTAAAGAGCCTCATTTATTATTTGTTAAAAGAATTATTAAATACATTAAAAGCACTCTACATTTAGGACTTTGGTACACTAATGACACCTCTAGTACTCTAGTAGGATACACTGATGCTGATTGGGATGGGTGTTTCGATGATAGTAAGAGTAATTCAAGAGCATGTTATTACATTGGTAATAATTTGGTAGGATGGAATAGTAAGAAACAAAACTGCACTTCCTAATCTACTTCTGAATCTGAATACATTGCCACAGGAAGTTGCTGTGCTCAATTACTTTAGCTAAAACAAATGCTAAAAGATTACAGTATAAATGAAGATAAGTTACATCTCTATTGTTACAATCCAAGTGCGATTAATATTTCTAAAAGTTTAGGTCAGCACTCTCATACCAAACATATTAAAATCAGATATCATTTTATACGCGAGTTAGTTGAATCTAAGGAGTTGGAAATTAATTACCTACCTACTAATTGTAATTATCTGACTTATTTACTAAACCATTGGATAATATTCGATCTGAATCCTTACGCAAATCTATTGGTATGTTTATGGCAGAATAATGATTCATTGTTTTATGTGTATATCTTTCGGTTATCTACATGATTATAATTAATCTCTGAGGATATAAGGCATGGTTGTTAGATAAATGAAAAATACCACCTCTTATATCTGTTTAATGTAGGATTTTCTTGTGATTACCCGTTGATTATACATGTTCTTGCTGATCTGATTATTTTTAATATTCATACTTTATTTCTCCGCCCTTTGTCCGTTTGAGAAAAAATGGGGGAGAAATTTGAGTCTACTTGGACATCTTATTGTATTCTCAACTAAAAATCTTGATCTTAGTTATCTTATTTTTAGGAATCAGAACCTTCATATCCTATATAGGTGCTCATCTAGTTTGGAAATAGTGACAAAATTGAGTCATATCCTAGTCTACCAAAGAACTTCAGACTCTATATATGAATTCCTCTACAAGTCCCTAAAGGTAGAACACCAACACATCACCTAGGATTGCATTTCTGTGTTGTATTCTTCATAATTTGGGTGTGTGTGAGTTAAATCCCATCAAAATGATTTTCTATAATTTTTGGGATATTTTAAATAATTTTTATGAATTGTAAAATTGGATTTTATAATTGTTCTGGGCTATTTTATAATTTTCCTAAGTTCCTAAAACTTTGCTTGGGTAGGACCCAAAAGCGCCAGAGAATATTATGGGGGAAAATAGGATTTTTCAGAACTCCGAAACACGCGTCTGAGACTTGATCGTGGCCTTACACGTATTGTTGAGATATCGAGTGGATTTGTGTTTGTTGCAACTCACAACCCTTAGGCTTATTCTCTACCCTAGGATCTTTAGTTATCAACGATGTGCATGTTACTGGATCAATCCAAGCGATATCAATGAGGACCAATCAACGCTCGTTTCAATGCGGTCGTCTCTTAACCCTTAGATTGGCAATGAGTTTTGTTCGAAGCAATCTCAACCGTTCATTTGCCACAAGGCTTCCAACTCCTTCCTTGAGTGGTATAAATAGATGCCTAATGTGGAACATTTACAATCTTTGGATCATTTTCACCTCGGGGAGAGAGAGAGAGAGAAACCCTAAATCAACTCTAGCCAAATTTTCACCAGAAAACCCTTCTGTGAGTTAAGTTAACTTCATATTTGAGAATAAACAACCTCTCTAGTTATTAATATCTTGTCGAACCAAGTCACGAAGTCCTAATTTCATTTTCTTTTATACAAAGTTGAGATTTGAGACTCTGTGACATATATCACGTAGATCATACTGAGTTTGATTTCTTCTTTCAAGAAATCACTATTTTGTTGATTGTTTTTAAACTTTTATGTTTCTTTCAAAACCTGAACCAACAAAATCATTTTTGATTTCAGTTTTTGAGAATAACCAGACTTAGATCTAGTTAAGATCTTGATTGGGGATTTATACTTTCATATATTTCACAATTTGTGAAATAACAGTGTATTTTTCGAATAAAGAAAGTGTTTAGGATCTTGGCTCTTTTGTATAGAAAGATTCCCTCTTGATCTGTGAATAAAAATAAAGATCAAAAGTTTGAGAGTTTTAATCAATCTGAGTTCAGAAATTTCTTTTGCATATTAGAGCGATTTCTATAATTTGATAATCATACTGTTTGTATAAGTGTGTGTGGGTTACATGTATGTAAGTTAGAGCATTTCACCACTTACAGTTATCACACTACAACACTAAAAAGGTGTTGGTAGACAGATTTAGGACTTTAGAGTCAACTTAAAGCTAAAGGAGAGGCAGTTGCAAAGCTGGGAGAACAACCTCAACATCAAAACCTTCAGAGGAGTCAGAATAATCGAAAAGAGTTGGTAAACATTCTGGACACAGATTAGGTTTGATTATGTGTTTGGTTTGTTATATAGTTTTTAAACTGTTACTCTATTTTAGTGGATTTTATTTTTGAGGTGTAGAGACCTCCGTGGATGTTTCGCCAATTGGGTAGGGTTTTACCACATTAAAATCTTATGTACTTGCATTCTTACTCTTACTCTCATCTCCTTCTTGAGACTGTACTAATTTAGAAACTTTATAAGTTTTTTTTTTCAAAACTCGTATACCTATACCTTAAATAACTCGTTCATACATTTCTTTAAACACATCTTGTGTTAGTAGTTTGTTTTGATTAAAGAGTTTCTTCAAAAAACTATCCGGAGCCACTTGGACTGTTCAATCTTGAATTAAACAACTTAAGTGGTACTACTTTTTCACTCGAACGTGCCTTGGAGGTCAAGGTCACTTTATAGGATACGTCTAAGAATGTTGGAAAGATGTTCTTCGCTCCCGCTTTGGGTCTCAACGAGAGGCATGGAATATATTACGACGGTGCATCCACTTTCATTGCCGCACCCGAACCGGTTCTGAGTTTATTATGGATCCTTATGTTCTTCAGCCTAACCCACTAAGGATACCTAACCCATCAAGGAGAGTGTAGGCATTTTAATAAAGGTAGACCCAAGCCTGTTTATGTTTGTTCCCATTGGAAACAAAGAGGTCACCTTAAGGAGTTTTGTTTTAAGCTATGGGAAGTTTCTTGCACCCGTATTCCCTGATATGCTCCTACTCGAGTTCACACACATGTTCTCTCATGCACTCTCAACACACGATCATAGAGAGTTTAAGATTTTATGAGAGCAAGTAGAGTTTTGGGTCAAAACTTCACAAAGTTTGATGGAGGAGTTTCAAAGGATGCTTATTCCTGTTGAGAATACCTCTCAGACTAATGATTGAATTTGGGTATTATATCTAGTATAAGGTGTTTATCACGTTGCTAACTTTTATCCCTATTGCTAGATTTTATTTTTATAGTTATACATCTTTATGCCTTTTGATATATTTTGAACAATCCTAAGGGATTTTCATTTTTTAAGAAAAAGTTGAAAAAATTCCAAAATAATTTTATATTTCATAAAATTTATGAAAAAGACAAAAAGATTTTGTATTTTTGTTTTTTCACGATATATGGATTTTGCATTTTAAGATGTTCGAATTACCCTAACATTCCATTCATTCTTGTGACTTTTTCATAGTCTTTTGAGATATGACTTCATTTATTTAGCGTGCTAAATAATACGTGGCTAGCATTTCGTTGCTCATTGATGATTACTTTCTTCAAACTAGACTTTTTATCACCTTTATTGCACACATGCACAGACTTTTTGGATATTGTACTTGCTTATTATGTGTCGAATAGGGTGTTCTCATCTCATTAGTGTTTAATAATGAACCAAATACACTAGAGATAAGTTGTGCAAGTAAGAACACCTGCTCAAATTTTGTTTCCCGAAAAATTTATTTATGTTAAGCAATGGAAAATGGATAAAAAAGAACCTTTTTTATGCATTAAAATCCACCATTTGCACAAAGAGGCTAAAAGATTAACGACACATAAAATGAGAAGTGCCAAGGCCATTTATTTTCATTGATGTTTCGTTACATATGAGCATTATGATATTGTCAAAAATTTGAGAGTGGATTATTAAATATGTGAGATTTTGAGGGTGTTATAAAGTATAAGATCAATGGGTTTGGACAACAGATTCTCTTGAAAAACTATAAATAGTTTGGCGTTGTTGATTTGAGAAGCATTTAAATTCATTGTATTTTACGTAAGTCGAGTCAATTTCATTTGGTTCAACATTCTTACACCTAAGGCTGAAATTAAGTTATTTCTTTAGAAATATCTCATTGACTTCGTGAGCCTATGGTATGAATGCCTATGCTAATTTGTCCATGGAAAATGTTCAGACAATTACATTCTGATTTCACGATTTGGATATTTTAGTGTTATTTCATGGTGTGATGTATTTGTATATGTATGTACTTTTTATACATATATATTTATTTTTGAGAAAATTGAAATTTTTTAACATTTCTAAAAGTCATACCAACTTAGGGTTCCTTCTTTTACATAGCTCCTTGTTCTTCTTTGAAATCCCATCGCAGGTACTCAATTGCTTATCTTTGTGATGTTATTTCATTTGGATTTATGTGATTCTTATTAATCATAATTAGTTTCTAACTCTTTGTCTATTATGAACAAAAAAGAGGAGAATAAATTGAGGGGGAGTTTATTTTTTCTTTAAACTCGTGTGGATCACAATATTTCTTTTGTCTCATGTGCGTAGGTCATTCCTTCTTAATATAGATTCCATGGACCACACAAGATGAAGTTTTTTAGTTGAAGACTTAAACATTTATGCATTTTCATTTCTTGATTTGGGAGGGCATTAGTTGTATTAATCTTAGGGGCCAATTTGGCTTCGATTTATGTTTTCTACCGGAATAGCCAAAGGGGGTGCTGATGTAAAAAACTAGACTAAGCCTAATTAATTGATCACAGATAAATAAGAAAAACAAATAAGATAAATAAGATTTTTAAAGTGGTCCGACTCAAAGGAAAAACCTACGTCCACTGTTATATATTGCTTGATTTCCTTGGTTTTTTTCATCCCTTTGCAACGAGGATGTTCAATGTATTTATAGCCCATGAAGGGTATCAAGAGTCGTAATGTGAAAGGATGCCTTTATAAATACAGGAATTTACATTAGTACATAATGATCATTAAGTACAAGGCTGTTTGTGCTTTACTGACTGAGGTTGTCGGGCTTCCCTAGTTGGCCGGGGATTGAATCTATGCTGACTTGGTCCTTTTGCTACGATGGATGACACGTGCTGGCTCGTGATTTATCCACATTGGTAAGTAAATTTTAGTATCAACAGAAGGCCCAAATGTTCCATACTTATAGCTGAAGCAAAAGTGTGGAACATTTAGCTTTAACTCTTTCTCGGAGAGTCCTTATGTCATTTAGTTGGATGCAGACATTCCATACTTGTGAATTTTCCTCATTTGATTGAGAGTTTTGAGCGCAAATGGAAATTTTGTAAATAGTTTGAATTTTAGCGAACACTTTTTGGGTAATTTCATCTTGCCTCTTACTATTCGCTGTAACTTCAATCGTTAGCTCCTTTAATCATTACTATCCCAGTTTTTCAGACAACCTATAAAAAGGCAGAAAAACTTCGACCATCTTCTATATCCACATTTCTGATTCTGCTGCTATACTCTTTGAACTTTCATGCGACCGTATTTTCTATCATCAGTTCTTGCTGAATCCTTAGAGCTTTGTAAGAACTCTTCTCTCTTCTTCTTTGCTTCTTCATCATGATTTACTCTATTGATTTGCTTCATAAGTTTAGGACTGAATTTGACATTCCGTCTTGGGCTGTACTTGAACATCCCACTTTTCCTTCTAATTTTTTCTCTCTTGCTGAGGGTCATTGGTTCTCCTCCATTTTTATAGATGAATGTGGGTTTACCTTTCCCCCAAACCCTCTTTGTCGTGAGTTTTACCAATATTTAAATGTCCTCCCAGCTAGGGTAGTTCCCATGGTCAACAGAGTATATAGGTTAAATCAAATACATGAAAACCATCTAGGGATTCTAGAAATAATATTTTGTTATAAGTGGGTAACTAGTGATACCACTTTTTATTTTTATAAACTAGGGCAGTAAACAAGGCTTTAGTGGTTAACCTCCCTGATTCCAATAGAGACTATTTTGATCATGAGGTAGTTATAAAAAATTGGCAACATGCTCCTTTAAACGGAGATGCTAAATATCAAGGACCTATATGTCCTCTCTTCAGCAATGGGATAGGTTGTTTTGCATTTAATAATTTTGCTCTTTTTATATTTGATAAAATGTCATACTAATTGTTGCTTTGTAAATTTGATTACAACTGACCAGAAGAGAAAGTGCTCCAAAGAGAGTGAGGTGAATCTAAAAGAGTTGAAGTTCATTTGGGGACTTCATCAGAAGGTTGACGAGGAACACATTAGGTCTTCCTCCTATTATCCAACGTGGATAAATCATGAGCCAGAATGTGTCATCCATCATAGCAAAATGTCCAAGTTAGCATATATTCAATCCCCAACCAACTAGGGAAGCCCGACCAACTCAGTCAGTAAAGCGCCAACAACCTTATACTTAATGATCATTATGCACTAATGTAAATGCCTGGATTTATAAAGGCATTCTTTCACATTACGACTCTTGATACCCTTCATGGGATATAAATACATTGTAACACCCTCATTGCAAAGGGACAAAAAATAAATCAAGGCAATCAAGTAATACATAACAGTGGACGTATTATTTTCCTTTGAGCCGAACCACTTTAAAAATCTAATTTGTCTTATTTGTTTTACTTATTTATATGTGATCAATGAATTAGGCCTATTCTAGTTTTTTGCATCAACAGATTGGCGCCATCTGTGGGAACATATTGCTAAATGTTTTCACCAATTCATTATACATGGCTGATATCGCCGAGACAAGCACCAGAAATGAGGGTATTCCACCTAACACCTCTGCCCCCCCCCCCCCCAAGTAACAACGATTTGACTGGAATTTTGGCCAGCCTGGCCTGAGGTCAAGAAGCCATGCCAGATACAATAAGGAAATTGGCCCAAACTCTACAAGCTGTAGTTCCTGCACAGTCCAATCAAAGAAGTATGCCACCACCGCCGCCAAGGCGTGCTCGGCATAGATATTCTAGGACTTCTATGGATCCTTCATACCGTCCTAGAGCAACTTCTTTTATTAGGTACCTTAATTCCTATGAAGGGCCATCCCTTACTCCAGAAGGGTTGATTTCTTTAGAAAGTATATGTAAAGCCTCTCCCTCTGATCATTTGGGACCCAGGGGAAACAAAAATTCCCCTAGGGTTGCATTGAGAAATACTCGATGACCAATCGACCAAAGAGAAGGTTCAGCCCAATTCAGATCAGATGCTTGACGAACAGCTCGGTCCAATAAAAAAGAGCGTTCGCAAGAGAAAAACTCAGCACAGACAGTGATCAGAACGAAAAAGCTGCAACCAATAGATCTGGTGCTGGCAATAATGCTTGGAAGGGTTCCATTCAACGTTTGGAGGATAGATTGGGGGAAATGGCGAAGGTAAAAATAATCCTCTCCAGAAACGTTTTGTCAAAGGATCTCCCTTTATGCAAACCATTGTGGATTTTCCTACACTATCCAAGTTTAAAGCTCCAGTAATAACTCCCAAGTATGATGGGAAAACGTATCATGTCTTGCACATGGAGAAGTACCTGTAACACCCCGCCTAATTAAGTACCGGGCGATCACTCCTTTATTAAATTAAAATCAAGGTGAACAGTTGGTTCATTCTTAGCATCACTATCGTAAAAATAACTTTTCCAACTTAAACACCCTAATTAATTAAGCTAAGTGTCAAAACCATTTTTAAACATTACTTTCCAAATAAATTTTTAAAAACAAAGATTTAATTATTTACAGCAATTCAATATTAAAGAATCACACCACAATAATCCTGGAACATATAATCCAAATAATTTAAACATTCAACAACTAAATCCCAACATTAAAACTTAAAGTTAAACATCCAGACAATAATAAATCCCAAAGTGATAATACTAGAAATAACTGAATCACAATGTCCAAATAAACAACTGAATAATTGAAAGGGCGACACATGCCCCACTAAATGAATATGCTAGGAGTGGAGTCAAATAAATGAAGTCGTAAAAGCAAGACGCCGGCAACTCCCACCTAAGCTGCAGCGCGTTCCTTCCAAGGGATCCTACGCAAGACACCCCTGTGGCTGGGCACCTGTAATATATACATATATATACAAGAGAGAAAGAGAAATAGAAACGGGTCAGAGCCCGATAGTGTAAATGATTTAAAATTCGTTTAGCAAGTATTTAAAATGTTTACAGGCCAATGCAACAACATATTAGTGCGGTACTCTCTTGAGAAATTCTCACCTCTCTTCTAATGTGCACGCCTATCGTACTAACCTTCCCAACGGATTATCTTATCTTATATCGCACTAAACTTACCAATGGTTTAACTTATCTTAGGTTACTCGTAAGATTTACAACTGAACAATATAATTGTTTAATAGGAAAATTTCATTTAGTAACAAAGCTCTCATTTTAGCTTTATTTATTAATAAAGTTTCCCAGTGTCATATTATACTTTTCAAAACAAGTATTTCCAATTTGAGTCATTATACATGTCCTACTTACCATAACACAGTAGGCAGTTCCAAATTTCAGAATTTCATATATATATATTAAATACTCGTATAATATATATATTCTAACAGCATCCCACATAAAAATTATGGTGCGGGCATAATCTGCTATCCAATCCCCGTATCACTCGTACTAAGGGAAATACAAGTTTGGAATCACTCTCGAACTGTATTAGCACATACATAAACAATATTGAGGCGAAGCATATATTCCAAGCCTCTAAGAGGTCAGTACATACCCTCACGTCTCTTAGGACCGTCTGACCATCGATCAGATAGCCTTTACCAAGGATATCTATCTTCTAGGGTAGGAGTCAATATCCACCATAAAGGTCCCATCGAGATAAGACTGTCCCAGCGCGGTAACCTCAGGGATAGCAAGTAGCGCGGATATGATTTTCACATGTATATAATATTTGCATACACACCGTCATATAAATATACTACTTTTATCAGATCAATTTAGGTTCATCCCATAACCCATAATCACGACATTTAGACTGATTTTCCCATTATTAGTTACCACGTATAACGGTTCGTCTCTAACTTTAATTCGAGGGATTTTTTCAAACTTACTATGTAATACTCATGGAATCTATCTTCTCAAGTGAAAAATTCAGTAGGTATTCATTTATGTTCAAACGTAACTATCTTACGCATCTCTCCCTTTAATACATAGTTTCATCGTCCCTTATATGTAAGTATCCTAAAAATACAACTCTCGTCTTACATTAAAGGTCCCAAAATTATTCATAGGTCCTACTGGTCTTCTTTATCTCCCAAAAAATTTTAATAAGGGTGTCTAAGAATTATTTCTCATTAAATTGAATTCAACTAATTTAAAAAGGGGAAACATGAGTCTGTCAGAAGGGGTCGATCGATCGAGGTCTAGGGCTCGATCGATCGATCAAACAGGTATGGCGAATTCTGCAGTTAATCAGTTACGGGTTCTATCACATAACCTCCTCCAAATCCAAACTTTTCATTCCCAATAGCCCAGAAATTTGTACTACTAACATTATAATCTCATTTTATGTATCTTCTACGTAAAGCATGTAAATTTTCGTCACTAATCATGGATTTATAGGCAAAAACTTCATAAAAATCTCAAGAAGCCTAGAATTTCTTTAACGTGGTTCTAATCAATCTTTTCCAGAATTTTCTTCTTCTAAAACATCATAATTTCATGGTTTAATCCTCTACATGTGAAGGGGTTTCCAGAATAACATTCAAATCATTACTACATGCGATTTCCTATCTCAAATTTGGGTTTTCTTCCATAAACTCATCCTAATCATCCCTACACTAACATGAGTGATGCATTAATGAAAATAAGCAAGATAAACACTTGCCTGGGATTTTCAGAGTTCTGGTTTGATGATGAATTTGGTGTGGTTGCGTTCCCCGTCGCGCGATCTACGCGTTGGTGGTGGTGGCAATGCAAACGGATGGATTTTCGGCCTTGGATTGCTTTGAAATCTCTCTCCTTCCCTCTCCTATGGCCGTCACTTGTCTTTGGTTGTTTTAACCCTAGAAGGCAACCTTAGACATATGATATATCCCTTGAAATTTCGTGGGTTTAATTACTCAAAAATGCAAAATGTCCAAAATGCCCTCCCGGGGTACTAATTAAGCCTAAAAATGCCCCGAGACCCAAACTAAACCCCCGGGTACACTTTTCTGACTATCTCGACCCTTTCGGACACTTTGGCGCACTCAAATCGACCATACGAGTGACTTATAATATATTCACTTTTATTCATAAATATTTAGTCCTAACGCGACACGGGCGCGTCCCGACTCAAATTTCCAAAATTGTCATTTTATTCACTCGTGACATTTAATATAACCAATATTATATATTACTTTGCTCATTAGTAATATTCAACAAATTTTACATAATTACTAACTCTCATCACGTTAATAATTATAACATAATTAATTTTCGGATTTATATTAAATAATTAATTCACATTAAATTTAATAAATCTCCAAATTAATATAGCATAAAAATATGGGGTATTACATACTTTCCCCCTAATAACGGAATTTTGTCCTGAAATTTTAAAAATAAGGCGTACCTGGTAAGAATAAATCTGGGTATCTCTCACGCATATCTGCCTCGCGCTCCCAAGTGGACTCCTCCACATTATGATGCTCCCACTGGACCCGTATAAGTGGAACTACCTTCGACCTCAATCTTCTCTCGCTATGGTCTAGAATAGCCACCGATCTCTCCTCGTAAGAGCTGTCAGGCTGTAAGTCTATCTTATCTATCGCAATGTGGGTTGGGCCATATCATCCCGAAGATATCGTCTCAACGACGAGATGTGGAATACATCGTGAATGCGATGTAAATGCTCTGGCAGTCCCAATCTGTATGCTGTCGGCCCAATCCTTTCGGTGATGGGAAATGGTCCCACGTACCTCGGGGCCAATTTCTCTTTCTTCCCGAACCTCATCACTCCTTTCATAGGAGATACATGTAGTAACACTTGGTCCCCCACATTAAACTCCCAGAAGAACCATTTCGCATCGACGTAGCTTTTCTGCCTGTCTTGGGCTACTCGAATGCGACTCCTGATCATCTCAATCCTCGCGGAGGTTTCCTGAATCACCTATGGTCCTAGAAACTTGTTATCCCCCACCTCGAGCCAACAAGTTGGGGAACGACAAGGCCTGTCGTACAAAGCTTCGAATGGAGCCATGCCAATAGTAAACTGATAAGAGTTATTATAAGCAAACTCTACCAGTGGAAGATGTGGCTCCCAACCTCCTCCAAAATCAAGAACAAACATGCGTAGCATATCCTCCAACATCTGATTAGTACGCTCTGTCTGTCCATCTGTCTGTGGGTGATAAGATGAACTCAACCTCAACTCAGTACCCATAGCCTCCTGAAAGCTTTCCCAAAAATGCGACACGAAAATCTTGCCTCTATCTGAGACAATATTCAGGGGCACCCCATGTAATCTGACAATCTCAGCAATGAACAACTGAGCATACTGACCCGTGGTATAGTTTGTCCGCACCGACAGAAAATGAGCCACCTTGGTCAAACGATCTACAATCACCCAGATAGAGTCGTGGCCCCGCTGTGATGTAGGTAACCCTGTAATAAAATCAATGGAAATACTCTCCCACTTCCACGCGGGTACTTCCAATGGCTGAAGCAACCCTGACGGTTTCTGATGGTCCACCTTTACGCGCTGGCAGGTAGAACACTTGGACACGAACTCAGCAATGTCCTTCTTCATCCCACTCCACCATTATTGCCTCCTCATATCCTGGTACATCTTATCTCCTCCAAGATGTACCGCAAATCGGGACCCATGAGACTGGGTCATCACTGTATAACGTAATTTTGCTCCTTCTGGAACCACCAATCTCCCATTAAACCTCAAACCCCCATCAGAACTAACAGAATAGGACTCAACACCCTCAGCTAAAATTTGTACAATCTGCTCCTGGCAAAACGGGTCTGCGGTCTGTGCCTGTATCACCCTCGTAACAATCTCGGGTGTCACTGTCATAACAGATATGAAGGAATGGGCTATTGCGTCCTGGTGGCCTAACTCCTTCCACTTTGTTTTCCATACTTCTGCTACCTCGTCTACCGATCTACGGCTCAACGCGTCAGCAACTACGTTGGCCTTCCCCGAATGATATTGTATGTCGAACTGATAGTCCTTCACAAACTCTAACCATCTGCGCTGACGCATATTCAGCTCTCGATGAGTGAACAGGTACTGCAGTGACTTGTGGTCTGTGAACAAACGGAATTTCTCCCCCAATAAATAGTGCCTCCATATCCTCAATGAAAAAAAAAACCGTTGCTAACTCCAGGTCGTGGGTGGGGTAATTCTTCTCATGTGGCTTAAGCTTGCGGGAGGCAAAAGCTATAGCCTTCTCCTCCTGCTGAAGTACTCCCCTAAGTCCCCGTAAAGAGGCATCGGTGTAAACCAGGTACTCCACACCCGGCTTTGGTAAAGCAAGGACTGGTGCTGAAGTAAGCTTGTCTTTCATCTCGTCGAAAGCCAATTGGAAAGCATCATCCCAAACATATGGTACCCCTTTGCGAGTCAGGTTCGTCAATGGACCCGCTATTTTGGAGAATCCCCGAATGAATCTTCTGTAGTATTCGACTAACCCCAAGAAACTACGCACTTCCGTCGGTGTTTTGGGCCGTCCCCACTCCCTCACCGCTGACACTTTACTCGGGTCAACTGCTATCCCCCTGTTCAGAAACAACATGCCCCAAGAACTGTACTCCTCGCAACCAGAATCCGCACTTCTTGTACTTAGCATACAGTTGATGTTCTCGTAGAGTCTGAAGAACCTGTCTCAAGTGCTCGGCATGCTCCTCCTCGGAGTGTGAATATATCAAAATATCATCTATAAAGATGATGACAAACTGATCCAAGAACTCTCTGAACACTCGGTTCATTAAGTCCATGAACATGGCTGGAGCATTTGTGAGGCCAAATGGCATCACCCTGAACTCATAGGACCTATATCTCGTCAAGAAAGCAGTCTTTGAAAAATCCTGCTCCCTAATACGTAGCTGATGGTACCCCGACCTCAGATCTATCTTCGAAAAGAAAGTTGCTCCCCTCAACTGGTCGAACATATCATCTATTCGAGGCAATGGATACTTATTTCGTATCGTCACCTTATTCAACGCCTGGTAGTCCACACATAGCCTCAGTGAACCATCTCTCTTCTTCATAAACAAGACTGGAGCGCCCCAAGGTGAGGTACTCCTGCGAATGAAGCCCTGACCTCACAGCTGTTCTATCTGATCTCGTAACTCTCACATCTCTACCGGAGCCATACGGTATGGAGCGCGTGCTATCGGTCTAGTATCCGGTAATAAATCTATGACAATGTCTATCTCTCGACTGGGGGGTAGGCCTGGTATCTCCTGGAATACATCGGAATACTCATGAACAATTGGGATCGAGTATAAGGGAAACACAACCTCCTTAGAGGTATCCTCCTCTATGTAATACAAATGAGAGGTCGAGCCTCCCTCTGGGCGAGGCATCGCCACTACAAGCATCTCTTGCCCCGGAATGGCAAAGACTATAATCCCACCAAAACAATCTATCATGGCCCTGTAAGCAGCGAGCCAATCCATACCGATAATAACGTCATGCTCATGCAAATCTAAGACTAACATATTTGCAGGTAATACCAAGCTTCCAATCTCTACCCCCACTCCCCGGCATATAAGGAAAATAAGCGAACCATTCCACAGTGGTGAGTCTACACACGTTACAGTGCTCTCTACTGTGGCTAATAACCCTAAGGCCTTCGCAAAATGCGTAGCTATAAAACAATGCATCTCTCCAGTATCAAACAAAACTCGACCCATAGTACCATGGATAGGAAACATACCCTCAATCGCGGGTGGTGCCTGTGAAGCTGCTGCCTGGTGTACGTTATAGACACGTCCATACTGTAACTGCCCCTGCTGCACTGGAATTGCTGGAATGGCTGGTAGGGCTGGCACCTCGGCTGGTGCTGGGAGGGCAGCTGGAAAAAGTGGCCTCTATGGATCATTACGGGCACCTTGCTGCTATGAGGCCCTCTGTCCCTCTGGACAATCCTGGCACCTATGGCCATGCTTACCGCACCCAAAACATCGGCCTCTGAAGTTACCGCCCCTCTGACCTTGCTGACCACGGCCCTGCTAGCCGTTACCACCCCGCCACTGGCCCTGTTGGCCATGATGGAAACGTTGTTGGCCCGATTGGCCCTACTGCTGACCCTGCTACTGTCGATGTTGGCCTTGCTGGTCCTGCTGATTAGGCTGGCCCTGCCTAAAACCCCCAAATCCTTGCCTGGAATCACCTGAACAGAATCGCTTAGCAGGGTCCCCCTGATGGGAACCCTGCTCATGCTGACGAGTCTGTCCTTGAGATGTCGGTGCTCCACTAGCACTACTACCCCCGGTCCTGCCCTGCTGGCTGGACTCTCCTACTTTCTTGCTTCCCTGCAGATGGAAGTGGTGATCCTGGCAATGTAGTAACACAGCATTGAGTACATCAGTGAAAGTACTCAAAGATAGATTCCCTATAAGGTGCTGACGGATCCTCCAACCTAACCCGTCCACAAACAGCATTATCTTCTTACCCTCAGTGGGTGCCTCATCTGGCACTATGGTGAGAAGTCTCGTGAACTCCTCCTCATAATCACCAAAGGTAGAATTCTCCTGTTTCAAGTTCAGTAATTTCCGCCTCATCTCAGTCTGCACAGCGGGTGGAAAATACTTGCGGTCAAACCGCTCCCAGAATGACTGAATCGGGATCATGTCCCTCTCCTCCAAGGTGGTGGTGGACTCCCACCACTGCAAAGTGGCCCCCACCAGCTTAAAGGAAGCCAACAACTGTTTCGGTATGTCTGTGCACTCATACATACGAAGATGCCGCTGGATATCTTTCTTCCATTGGCTGACGATGATGATATCTGAACTACCAGAGAACTCAGGGGGATGCGCCTTTTGAAAGGCATCCCTAACCCGCTCCCATGCAGATGGAAGCTGTGCAGGTACTGGCGCCACTGCCTGAATCTGGGGTGGAGCCTGCTGAACCACCACTAGCGCGGCATTCACCGCCTGAGCAACAATAGCGGCTACCTCATTAGCATTCATTGTACCCTGTGTCCGAGTTGCTAGCTGCTCGGCTTGGGCACGCCTATCCTTCGGTGCACGTCTCGGAGGCATCTGAAATGTGAAGAAATTTATTAGTCTACAGTTATTATCAAATCCCAAATAGCTGAAGACGTAAACGTAAAAGCAAGAGTACAATAATCCTAAAATAGGGCTCTACAGCAAAAATGTTAAGCTGAAAGCGAAATAAGCCGTATAGATCCTAAGGACACTAGAACCTGATGCTCTGATACCACCTGTAACATCCCGCCTAATTAAGTACCGGGCGATCACTCCTTTATTAAATTAAAATCAAGGTGAACAGTTGGTTCATTCTTAGCATCACTGTCATAAAAATAACTTTTCCAACTTAAACACCCTAATTAATTAAGCTAAGTGTCAAAACCATTTTTAAACATTACTTTCCAAATTTTATTTTAAAAACAAAGATTTAATTATTTACAACAATTCAATATTAAAGAATCACACCACAATAATCCTGGAACATATAATCCAAATAATTTAAACATTCAACAACTAAATCCCAACATTAAAACTTAAAGTTAAACATCTAGACAGTAATAAATCCCAAAGTGATAATACTAGAAATAACGGAATCACAATGTCCAAATAAACAACTGAATAATGGAAAGGGCGACACATGCCCCACTAAATGAATATGCTAGGAGTGGAGTCAAATAAATGAAGTCGTCTAAGCAAGAGGCCTGCAACTCCCACCTAAGCTGCAGCGCGTTCCTTCCAAGGGATCCTACGCAAGACGCCCCTGTGGCTAGGCACCTGTAATATATACATATATATACAAGAGAGAAAGATAAATAGAAATGGGTCAGAGCCCGATAGTGTAAATGATTTAAAATTCGTTTAGCAAGTATTTAAAATGTTTACAGGCCAACGCAACAACATATTAGTGCGGCACTCTCTTGAGAAATTCTCACCTCTCTTCTAATGTGCACGCCTATCGTACTAACCTTCCCAACGGATTATCTTATCTTATATCGCACTAAACTTCCCAATGGTTTAACTTATCTTAGGTTACTCGTAAGATTTAAAACTGAACAATATAATTGTTTAAAAGGAAAATTTCATTTAGTAACAAAGCTCTCATTTTATCTTTATTTATTAATAAAGTTTCCCAGTGTCATATTATACTTTTCAAAACAAGTATTTCCAATTTGAGTCATTATACATGTCCTACTTACCATAACACAGTAGGCAGTTCCAAATTTTAGAATTTTATATATATATTAAATACTCGTATAATATATATATATTCTAACAGCACCCCACATAAAAATTATGGTGCGGGCATACTCTGCTATCCAATCCCCGTATCACTCGTACTAAGGGAAATACAAGTTCAGAATCACTCTCGAACTGTATTAACACATACACAAACAATATTGAGGCGAAGCATACATTCCAAGTCTCTAAGAGGTCAGTACATACCCTCACGTCTGTTAGGACCGTCTAACCATCGATCAGATCGCCTGTACCAAGGATATCTATCTTCTAGGGTACGAGTCAATATCCCCCATAAAGGTCCCATCGAGATAAGACTGTCCCAGCGCGGTAACGTCAGGGATAGCAAGTAGCGCGGGCATGATTTTCACATGTACATAATATATGCATACACACCGTCATATAAATATACTACTTTTATCATATCAATTTAGGTCCATCCCATAACCCATAAACACGACATTTATCCTGATTTTCCCATTATTAGTTATCACGTATAACGGTTCATCTCCAACTTTAATTCGAGGGATTTTTTCAAACTTACTACGTAATACTCATGGACTCTATCCTCTCAAGTGAAAAATTCAGTAGGTATTCATTTATGTTCCAACGTAACTATCTTACGCGTCTCTCCCTTTAATACATAGTTTCATCGTCCCTTATATGTAAGTATCCCAAAAATACAACTCTCGTCTTACATTAAAGGTCCCAAAATTATTCATTTGTCCTACTGGTCTTCTTTATCTCCCAAAACATTTTAATAAGGGTGTCAAAGAATTATTTCTCATTAAATTGAATTCAAATAATTTAAAAAGGGGAAATATGAGTCTGCCAGAAGGGGTCGATCGATCGAGCACTGGGGCTCGATCGATCGAAGCTCTTGGCTCGATCGATCGATCAAACAGGTATGGCGAATTCTGCAGTTAATCAGTTACGGGTTCTATCACATAACCTCCTCCAAATCCAAAATTTTCATTCCCAATCGCCCAGAAATGTGTCTTACTAACTTTATAATCTCATTTTATGTATCTTCTACGTAAAGCATGTAAATTTTCGTCACTAATCATGGATTTATAGGCAAAAACTTCATAAAAATCTCAAGAACCCTAGAATTTCTTTAACATGGTTCTAATCAATCTTTTTCAGAATTTTCTTCTTTTAAAACATCATAATTTCTTGGTTTAATTCTCTACATGTGAAGGGGTTTCACGAATAACATTCAAATCATTACTACATGCGATTTCCTATCTCAAATTTGGGTTTTCTTCCATAAACTCATCCTAATCATCCCTAGACTAACATGAGTGATGCATTAACGAAAATAAGCAAGATAAACACTTGCCTGGGATTTTCATAGTTCTGGTTTGATGATGAATTTGGTGTGGTTGCGTTCCTCGTCGCGCGATCTATGCGTTGGTGGTGGTGGCGGTGCAAACGGATGGATTTTGGGCCTTGGATTGCTTGGAAAGCTCTCTCCTTCCCTCTCCTATGGCCGTCACTTGTCTTTGGTTGTTTTAACCCTAGAAGGCAACCTTAGACATCTGATATATCCCTTGAAATTTCGTGGGTTAAATTACCCAAAAATGCGAAATGTCCAAAATGCCCTCCCGGGGTACTAATTAAGCCTAAAAATACCCCGAGACCCAAACTAAACCCCCGGGTACACTTTTCTGACTATCTCGACCCTTCCGGACACTTTGGTACACTCAAAACGACCATACGAGTGACTTATAATATATTCACTTTTATTCATAAATATTTAGTCCCGACGCGACACGAGCGCGTTCCGACTCAAATTTCCAAAATTGTCATTTTACTCACTCGTGACATGTAATATAACCAATATTATATATTACTTTGATCATTAGTAATATTCAACAAATTTCCCATAATTACTAACTCTCATCACGTTAATAATTATAACATAATTAATTTTCGGATTTATATTAAATAATTAATTCACATTAAATTTAATAAATCCCCAAATTAATATAACATAAAAATACGGGGTATTACAGTACCAAGCAGCTACTGATATCTATGTTGTTCCTGATGAAATAAGGTGTAGGGCATTCTCAAGAACAATAACTGGACCATCTCAAATATGGTGTAATAGCCTTCCTCGGGGGAAGATTTCTAGCTTCCAATAGCTTGCCGAGCTATTCATTGGTATTTTTTTCTTTGGAGCCAAACCAGTGAAGCGAGTATCTCATTTGCTAAGTGTGAAATAGAAGGTGGGAGACCGTAGCAGGGATTACATCACTCGTTTCAACAACGAGAAATTAGAAGTTATTGATTATGAGGAGAAGACTGGAATCATAGACCTCATGAGTGGTTTCCTTCCTGACAATCTATACTATACTTTGGAAAAAGATCCCTCAAGGAAACTAAGATTATGAACGCCAAGGAAGCAATGGCAGCTAAGAAGAATTCAGATGCAAAGAAAAATTCACAGTCTGAAGGTAAGTCAGATAAGAAGGAGCACAAGGACCACAATGAATGCAAGGACACGAAAGAAAAAGGAAGTCTATATCGTCTCATAAAATATACCAATTACACCCCCTTAACGGTGGATATATATAAGGACAAATTTCCAATCGAGTCATTTGTAATATTGGCTACATTCCGTTGGACAAAACGCTTTTGGGTCATTCCTCATCAGGCTTCATACAACCTTAGAGAATCGAGAATCCAAAGTTCACGCGACATCAATATGCTTTCAAGTTCATTCTCCTAAAAAGTTATATGACCAAAATGATTTTTTATGTGTTGGAGTAATTTTTCATTTCCTAAAGAGTAATTTTCATAAAAACCAATTTTAAAATTAATTTTAACTTTTTTTTAAAAGAAAAAAGGAAATATTGTTCGAAGTTCTTCCAGGTCGTTCGAACGACTTGGATCTAACGACATTGCTTAGACTGCACTGGTGTTAGAAATGTCGTTCGAACGAGATTTCTAACAAATTATCTAACTTTACACTGGACTATCGTTAGATAACTCATTCAAACGAGATCTGTCAGTTGTGAAATTTTTTTAACCGTTTTCAAGCATTTATTTTACATAACTGCCATGGTCCACTACTTTTCCAGTTTTTAATATATGGACGAAAATCAGTTCTGTTTGACAAGGAAGTTTAACATACTTTTGAGAGAGAAAAAATCACATCTTCCTTTTTTGATGAAAAATCCTTCTCTAACACAATTTAACATTTAAACCAAAACCCCATGCCATCAACCTGAAATTCAACAAGCACACTTGCGGTGGATTTCTACATTCAAGCTTATTGAAGACGGTAGTTTGGGCTTCGGTGGATACCGCGAAACGAGTGGTGTCGAGCAACGCGTTGGAGCTTCGCATACTACAAATTCGAAGGTAGAGGACGACATTGGCATGTCTTGATTGAGTCAAAGTCTGCAAGTATTTTGAGTCCTTTGTAAAACCTATTTGTAGTGGATTTGTCTAGGCCCAGCCGTCCGAGGTTTTTCTCATTTGGGTTTTCCTCGTACATCGGCGCGTTGTGGTTGTGATTTTCGCACTTTACTTTATTAAATCACATAGATGTATGCGTAGGATAAAGAGGATAAAATTGGATAATTTTATTTCTCTTAATCAAGTTATCAATCCCATCGCTTTAACTGTTAATTGTTCATGCTAACTTTTAAATTTGCAAAAGCAATTAAAATTGGAATATATCTCTACTTAGCAAATTTTTAATTGCATTGTGTCTGTGTATTCTACGAAATAACCTAAGTACATATAACCTTACAACTTCAAATTGGTATCAGAGCTAGTCTCTAAAAGTTATTTAGATGAATCCTGGAGGTTATATGGAAAGTTTTTCGATAGACTCCCTATGTTTGATGGAACTAATTACACCTATTGGAAAGAACGTATGAAATCTGCCCTTAAATCAATTGATTAACGTGTTTGGGTGGCTGTTGAAAGAGGATGGTCCCCTCCTACTATGATTGTTGATGATGAAACTATTTTAACACCTGTAGAACATTGGAGTGAGGAAGAATTGAAATGGTGTAACTTTAACTCTAAAGGTTTAAGTGCCTTGTTTGGTGCGATGAATCCCGATGAATTTTGTCATATAATGACATGTGAGACGTCAAAGGAAGCTTGGAATATTCTCCAAGTTACTCATGAGGGAACTAGTGTAGTTAAAGCTTCAAAACTTCAAAACTTAACAACTGAATTTGAAACCATCACCATGAAATAAACTGAAACGTTTGATGAGTTTTATGCTCGTATATCTGATATTGGTAATTCTTGCTTTAAATTAGGTGATAAAATACCTAAAGATCCCGTTGTTAAGAAAATTCTTAGATGCCTTCCTAAGTGATTCATTCCTAAAGTCACTGTTCCTAATTCATTAGGAAATCTAAATACTTTGAAGCTTGAAGAGCTTGTTAGTGATATTCAATCATATGAATTATATATGTTTCCTAAAGATAGCAAAAGCAAAGATAAATGTGTTGCCTTGAAAGTAAAGAAAGTAGAAGTGTCTGAATCTGATGAGTCTGATATAAATCCTGATGATATATCTCTATTTGCTAAAAAAAATTATAAATTTCTCAAGTTCAAAAGGCAAAACTCAAAATTTGAAAAATCAAAATTTGAGAACAACAAAAATAAAGGCAATAGAAAATTCAATAATTAGGATCCTAAGAAGTTCAATAGAGACAACTTTAAAAAGGATGATTCGTAGAGATGATTTGAGTGTGAGGGACGTGGTCATAGAGCATTTGATTGCCCTAATAAACTTAAGAGACAAGGCAAAGAAAAAGCAATTTATAATGCCACTCTAAGCGACAGTGATAATAAGTCTAAAGACTCTGATGACTCTACCCCGTTTAGAAATAATTTCACTGCTTTTATAGCAATCCATACTAGTAATTCAAGTGAGTCACACCCTAATGTTGACAATTTCGAGGAAAATATTGAGGTTACTTCCACTCACTCTACTAGTAGTGATGAAAAAGGAAGCGAAAGTGAAATAGATGAAAGTGAACTGCAATCTGCCTATTCTAAACTATACACTGAGTATCTTCATATTCAAAAGGTAAACAAAAGATTAAACTTTAAAGTCTTAACTTTAGAAAAATATTTGAAAGGCCTGAAGGAGAAGGAGGCTTCAGTTAGTCAACTCGAGGCAATTAAGATATCCCTCTCTCAGAAACTTATATTGGTTGGCAAAGAAAAATGCGATTTAATTAACTCCTTAGAAGGTGCAAACAAAGATCTTCATAAGTCTTTAGAGATTAGAAAATCCATTGAAGATAAAATTTTCCAACATGAAAAAGATCTCGATTCCTCTCGTGAAGTCAAAGTCAGACTCGAAGATAATTCAAGAAGAATGGGAAAATTATTTCTAGGTTCTGTTTTGGGATATAAGGAGAAAGGTTATCAAGAGAGAAAGGGTATAGGATATGAAGAAGTAGAGTCATCCAAAGTCAAACCCGAACCCGTAGCTAAGTTTGTTACCAAATCTAATTCTCCTAAGCCTTATCTTCCTAAAATAAGTCCTCCTAAGCAACCTTCAAAAGCAAATCCAAAACAACCCTATGTGTGCACTTATTGTCACAAACGGGGTCATCTTAAAGATTTTTGTTACAAGCTTGGGAAGAACTCTTATTTCACAACTTCTAAACAACACTATAGCTCCTTAACTAGTCTTAAGAGCAAAGTTGAGTATCTAGTTAATACTTCTAAAGGTCTAATGGAAGAGTTTCTTAGGTTTTATAAAGTCCAAGGAAATAATTCCAATCATAACACTAGAGCCAACAAAGGAAAGAATACGACTCAAGCTTGGGTTAAGAAAAATCATACCAATAAAACTTTTGTTGCACTTAAGGCTCAAAATACCTCCCAATGGTATTTTGATAGTGGTTGTTCGAGACATATGACCGGTGATAAATCTTTGTTTACCACTCTTGAAAACTATAAAGATGGTAACGTCACCTTTTAGGGATGGAAGCAAATCTCGAATCATGGGTAGAGGATCTATTGAAATCTCCGGGTTTCCTTAACTTGAAAATGTCCTTTATGTTGATGGTCTCAAGGCTAATTTGATAAGTATTAGCCAATTATGTGATGAAAATCTTGATGTTAAGTTTAGTCAATCGTAGTGCACCGTATATGATCAATCGGGTGAATCTATTTTACAAGGTGTGAGAACTAGTGACAATTGCTAAGGAATAGTTCCTAAATCCTCTTTGGTTTGCAATAGTGAAAAAGCCTCGTCTGTCGATCTTTGGCATCAAAGGTTAGGTCATGTTAAATTTAGAGATCTTGATCGATTAGTGAGAAAAGAGCTAGTTCGAGGTTTACCATCTCTAAGAAAACCAACCTCCACTACTTACTGGCCTTCTCAATTAGGAAAGGAAATTAAGAATCCACATAAATAGTTAAACTCAATAACTACCTCTCGTGTCTTAGAATTGATACACATGGACCTTATGGGTCCCACTCGTACCGAGAACATAGGAGGAAAGAGATGTATCTTAGTAATGGTGGATGATTTTTCTAGATACTCCATTGTAGGCTTTCTAAGAGAAAAATCTGACACAGTTGATTTTCTCACCGTTAAGTGTAGAATTCTTCAAAATCAACACGGTGTTACCATAAACCGCTTTAGGAGTGATAATGTAACCGAATTCAAGAAATTTGGTGTAAATGCCTTTTGTGATGAAATAGGAATTAAACATGAATTCTCGGCCATTTGAACTCCACAACAAAATGGTATAGTTGAAAGAAAAAATCAAACGATCCAAGAAATGGCAAGATCTATGCTCCTAGGAAGAAATGTGCCTCGTAGGTTTTGGGCTGAAGCAGTTAACACCGCATGTCACACCATAAATAGGGTTTATTTGCATCCTAATACTAACAAAATGCCATATGAATTGTGGACGAAAAAGAAGCCTAATTTGGCCTATTTTAGAGTTTTTGGTAGTCCTTGTTATATACTTAGAGATAGAGAACTTCTAGGTAAATTTGACTCAAGGAGTGATGAAGGTATTTCCTAGGATATTCTCAAAACAGTAGAGCTTTTAGATATTTCAACTTAAGTAGCTCTAAAGTCATGGAATCAATAAATGTTGTAATAAAAGACGATGCTCCATCCACATCTATTGAAAATGAGGAAGATTTGTCATGTGAGTGTGATGTTGTTTCCGATGTTAAAAATATTGAGTCTTACAATGACTTGGTTGTTCGTAAAAGTCATGACCCTTTAAAAATTATAGGAGATCGTGAGGTAGGTATCAAGACTAGGGCTCAATTAGAAAATAAAGTTACCTATTTGTACTATACTTCTAAAATTGAACCTAAAACTTTAAAGAAGCATTAAAATATGAACATTGGATTAATGCTATGGAAGAAGAATTGTCTCAATTTAAGAAAAATGATGTTTGGGAATTAGTCCCTAGACCTTCTAATACAAATGTCATTGGCACCAAATGTATTTTCAAAAATAAAATAGATGAAAATGGTGTAATTATTCGTAACAAAGCTAAGTTGGTTGCCCGAGGATACACCCAAATATAAGGTGTTGACTTTGAAGAAACTTTTGCTCTAGTTGCTAGGCTAGAATCGGTTCGTCTTTTACTAGCCATAACATGTCACCTTAAATTTAAATTATATCAAATGGATGTAAAAAGTTCCTTTTTAAATGGTATTCTTCAAGAAGAAGTCTATGTTGAACAACCTAAAGGGTTTGAGGACCCAAAGCATCCTAATCACGTCTTCCTCCTAAAGAAAGCGCTATATGTCTTGAAACAAGCACCCCGTGCTTAGTATGAAAGACTCACTTCTTATCTCCTTTCTCGTGGCTTTTTAAGAGGGGGAGTAGATATGACACTATTTGTTCATCGTGAAGAGAATGCTATTCTAGTTGCACAAGTGTATGTCGACGACATAGTGTTTGGTTCTACATGTGATAAACATACTAAATTCTTTTCAAAAGAAATGCAAGATGAATTTGAGATGAGTATGGTCGGTGAACTTACTTTCTTCCTAGATCTTCAAGTTCATCAACTCGAAAGTTGGATATTTTTATCCCAAACTAAGTATGCTAAAGACCTCGGTAAGAAATTTAAACTCGAATCCACTAAGCATGCATGTACTCCTATGAGTTCTTCGATTAGACTTAGTAAGGACACCTAAGGAAATGATGTAGAGCACACACTCTTTAGGAGTATGATAGGTAGTTTACTTTACCTAACCTCTAGTCGTCGGAATATTTACTTTAGTGTAGGAGTTTGTGCCCGCTATCAAGCCGCCCCAAAAGAGTCTCATTTACTTTCCATTAAACGTATTATCAAATATGTTAGCCCCATCTTTTGGGATTTGATATTCCTTCGACACAAATGATTGTCTATCGGCATATTCGGACGATGATTGGGCAGGAGATGTTGATGGATGCAAAAGTACATCTAGAGATTGTTTCTACTTTGGAAGTGCACTTGTCTCATGGATGAGCAAGAAACAAAATTCTATTTCTTTGTCCATGATGGATGGCGAATACATAGCCACCAGGAGTTGTTACACTTAACTCATTTGGATGAAACATATGTTGGAAGATTACGGTATTTCTCAAGGCACTATGACTATCTATTGTGACAATACTAGTGCAATTCACATTTCCTGTAATCCCGTTCAACATTCTAGAACTAAGCATGTTAGGATCCGTGAATATTTTATTCATGACTTGGTTGAAGAGATAATCTCTTCTTTAAGCTTCATTTGTATTGATCAACAATTGGCCGATATATTTACCAAACCTCTAGATGCCCTTAGGTTTGAAAATTTTAGGAAATCAATTGGGGTTTGCTCCATTGATTGAGATTAAAGCCTTCTATCTAGTTTAGGTTTCTTCTCATGTATATTTTTATACCTATGAACTAGATTATTTTTGTAAATATTTGATTCAAAATTTCCAAAAATATATTTTCTTTTCTTTTCTTATTTTCAAGGAAAATGGGAATGGTTAGAAAATCTTTCACAAATTTTTATCCATGTGGTTTTGTGTTCGATGTGTTCAGATCACTATTCTATTTCATGTACACTTGGCTTTCGATGAGTAGTCAAGCCAGACTCCGTTTCTCTTGTGCACAAAAATGCTCTTTTATGATATGTATTTCTGTGATTGCCTCATTTATTTTCCTTCTTGCACACACTTTTCATGAAATATTGCTGATATGTTTTTCACATTGTACTCGTAAGGTGAGATTTGGTGTTTTCTTATCAATCTTAGTCACATCTCTTATAAGCAATCGAAATTGTGCATGATCATCCATTGCCCAGATTTAAAAAAAAAAAGTAATTATATTCATCCGGTTGTTTGTTGTTTCTAGCAATGGACTCGGGCGGCGAAAAAAAAAGTTTTTGCGTGAATAACCTCCATTTGCATAATAGTATAAGTGCCTTAAAATTTAAGCATTGAAAAATGATATATAATGCCAAGGCCAAAAATATTTAGCTTGATTGATTCTTCAAAAGAAAATTCTCAATCTAAAGTTTCTAATGGGAGATATAAGTTGAAAATCAATGGGCATGCACATTTATTCGATCCATTGCTTTCTAATTGTGACAAAATTGGTGAGAGAATCATCTATCTTGCAAGGCTGGTGTGAGTGCATATTACGTTTATATATTGTTTGGCATTCCGCACTTGTTCATTGTCTTGGGTAAAAACTCTCACTCGCATTGTTCACACCCCTACATTTCTGCTCCCACGGTTTGGATATGTCTTCACAAGCTAGGACAATTAAAAATTGCATTTTGGAAACTTTTTGGCCTTCCCAATTCCTTCTTACATGTTATTTTCAATCCTATTTTGTTTTTCTTCTTTTTAAACCTGGTTGAATTTCGTCAGTAAAACTCTTTCGAACAAGTTATTGAATGACTTTTCCTCATTGAAGTCTGGAACATCGTTCGAATTGTCGTTCGAACGAAAATGTCATTCGAACGAACTTCTAACGAAATTTCTAATGAGGTTCATTAAAAGTCTCTGGGATATCGTTCGAAAGAAGTCGTTTAAACGACTTTTCTTGTTCGAACGACCTGGGTTTATTTTGGGCGGTTTCTCTTCCCAAAATTTCAGTCGTTTCATTTTTTCTCTCTCTCCTCTTTCCCATGATTTCCCATTTCCCAAATTTTCTCCATTTCACATTTCCCTTTTCCCACTTCCTCTCTTCCCTCTACACCCATTACCCATTTTCCCACTACTCCCATACTCCATTTTTTTCTACGAATCTTACCATCGCCTCCATTAAACTTCATTCTTCCTCCCACAACACTCATTCCTCTTCCCTCCCATCATTCTCAAGCTAGGGTTCTGAAGTTTGGGGCTCTTCCTCTTCTCCTTTCTAGGTATTTTCTTTTTCTCTTCTTTATATGTGTGTATATATATATACATGTTGTTGGGTATGATTTCTACACCTACAACTTTATCCCTTCTCTGTTACCCAATTTCATATACATATATGTGTATATATCTACATTATTTTTGGGGGCTATATTATTTATCCTTATTATTTTTGTGTTGCCCCTATTTAGGGTGAATTCCATTAACATTATCATTTTTCTTAAATTAAAATTCCTTTTAATTTCGTGGAATTTCACTTAAATATTATTTTATTTTATTTTGTTTTAGTTTGATCTCTAACGGAGGATGGGATTGTTGTTGATTGGTTTGTCGGCGTGTTTGGCGCTTTGGATGGTTCTTTGTTTGGGTAGGTTATAGTTTAGCCCCCTTTCAGCATGTCTCCTCGTAGTCGTCACACTCGTCGCATTAGCGATTCTCCAGAGGAACGGTCTTCCTCCTCTTCTTCATCCTCATCCATTAGGACAATAGTGTCACTGCATCCATACCTGATCTTAAACTGCGTTGGGGGATGCTCTCCATCTATACACAAGGTTTTCAACTAGGGCCATTTTCCGCGAAAAAGTTATCCATCTCACATCTCTAGCAGGCACCACTATTGATTCCTGGATTTCTGACTTAGGGTGGGATCCCTTGTTCTCCCTCACTGACATAATATTTCTCGACCTTCTTCGAGAATTTTATTTTGATATGTCTTTTAGGGAGGAACATATTTTCTCTCGTGTAAGAGGTCGGGAGATCTATTTTAGTCCCGACTCCATATCTCGTCTCCTCTATTTACCCCGTGTTAATAATCCATCCTACCCTTGGGCTCCCGCTTCTCGTCCTGACCCTACCTTGGTTATGAGCACTGTGTGTAGGATTACCCAACCTGGCACTGTTAAATTTTTTTATAAAAATTTACATCCTGATTTTATGGTCCTCAATTGGATTGTTTGTGCTTGTCTCATTCCACGTGCAAACTCAACCAAAATCTCAAACATGCACATGAACCTCATGTTTGCCATTAGCATTAGGGCTGCCATCAACCTTCCTGCCTTCCTTTATCTTGTTATTAAGTCTGTTAGAATCTTTCCCTCCAGTCCCGCTAGACAAGCCCTCCGCTTTGCCGTTATTATTACCCGCTTTTGTCTTATTGTCGACTGCCCTCGTCTTCCCACCGATGTCCCAATGACCCACTACCAATCCATTTATATGTCCTCTGTTGGTAGTTCTTGTGGTCATTTACCCCCCGATACTCCTCAACTCACTCCTTCTCACTCTGTATCTTCTCAATTTGCCACTTCCTCCACTCCTGCCCCTAGTAGGCCTGCACCCTCTCGTGCCACCCATAGACCCTCTTCTTCTCATGCTCCCTCACCCATTGAATTGGAGGATATTAGGTTTGTGCATTCACAGGTGGAGCAAATTCAAGAAGATAGGCGTCAAGATCGGGCTATGTTGGAGGAGCTTCTGATTTCTATGCAGTAAGATAGGGAGGCTCAGGATCTCCATGAGGAGGCTCAATCACGCAGGGATGAAGCTCAAGCACGTCGGGATTATATGCTTTTTGATCACCTTGAGGTGATCCATCGCATGGAGATGTGCCGTGGAGCTGGCTCATCCGGCATCGGGTCCCTTCCTGATGATTCATTAAATGATGCTCATGCACCTTGATTTCATTTATGTTTTAGTCTCTTTCTTTTGTACTTGAGAGGATACGCGGAACATCTGTATTTACATTTTCTTACTTATAGCTACTTCTTTGCTTTGGTTACATTCTCTGTCCTAATGTATGGATATTTGTTTTTTTCCATTTATGTTAATGCAATTTCTTCTGTTTCTTCAAATGTTTCATATATGTTTCTTGGATTGTGTTGCCTATTTTTCTATTGCTTTCATTCTAACCATGGAGGTTATATCTATCCCTTTGTCTTTTTCGGACAAAAAGGGGGAGAAACATTGATAGAGGAAGTTCATAATTCATAATTTAGGGGAAGTTAATTAACCTTTATCATATGTCATACTCATGATAATTAACTTGCTTTATAATCTTTATATTGTCCTGATTAGTTAATGCATTTATATTCTCTATTTCCCCATGCGTTTTATGAATTCGTTGTTTCATGTGTGTAGGATACATCACCCTTTTCTGCAGCACACCGTCAGTCGTGTTACTTAGTCTGTCTTTTTATTTGGGTTTTTGGGACGGGCTTTAGAATCGGATTGACGACTGGCTTAGCAAATTCATTCTTTTTATTTATTTTTTATTATTTTGTTTTGTCCTGGAATATCCAAAGGGGTACATTTGTAAGGACAATTTCCAATCGAGTCATTTGTAACATTGGCTACATTCCGTTGGACAAAACGCTCTTGGGTCATTCCTCATCAGGCTTCATACAACCTTAGAGAATCGAGCATTTAAAATTCACGCGATATCAATATGCCTTCAAGTTCATTCTCCTAAAAAGGTGTATGACCAAAACAATTTTTTATGTATTGGAGTAATTTTTCATTTCATAAAAACAAATTTTAACTTTTTTTAAAAGAAAAAAGGAAATCTCGTTTGAAGTTCTTCCAGGCCGTTCGAACGACCTGTATCTAACGACATTGCCTAGAATGCACTGGTAACTCGTTAGAAATGTCGTTCGAACGAGATTTCTAACGATTTATCTAACTTTACACTGGACTATCGAACGAAAGGTCATTCGAACGAGATCTGTCAGTTGCGAAATTTTTTAAATTGTTTTCCTGCATTTATTTTACATAACTGCCATGGTCCACTACTTTTCCAGTTTTTAATATATGGACGAAAATCAGTTCTTTTTGACAAGGAAGTTTTACATACTCTTGAGAGCAAAAATTTCACATCTTCCCTTTTTGATTAAAAATCCTTCTCCAACACAATTTAACTTTTGAACCAAAACCCCATGCCATCCACCTTAAATTCAACAAGCACACTTGCGGTGGATTTTTGCATTCAAGATTATTGTAGACCGTAGTTTTTGATTCGGTGGATAGCGCGACACGAGTGGTGTCAAGCAACACATTGGAGCTTCGCGTACTACAAATTCGAAGGTAGAGGACGACATCAACATGTCTTGATTGAGTCATAGTTTGTACGTCTTTTGAAGTCTTTGTAAAACCTATTTGTAGTGGATTTGTCTAGGCCCAGTCGTCCGAGGTTTTTCCCATTTGGGTTTTCCTCGTATATCGGCGCATTGTGGTTGTGATTTTTGCACTTTACTTTATTAAATCACATAGATGTATGCGTAGGATAAAAAGGATAAAATTTTAATAATTTTATTTCTGTTAATCAAGTTATCAATCCCATCGCTTTAACTGTTAATTGGTCATGCTAACTTTTAAATTTGCACAAGCAATTAAAATTGGAATATATCTCTACTAGGAAATTTTTTAATTGCGTTGTGTGTGTGTATTCTACGAATAACCTAAGTACATATAACCATACAACTTCAATATACATCATGTTTTTGATGAAATCAAGCATAATAATGATCTGAGTTGGCTTGAAAAGTTAAAGACGCCTACTGATAAGAGGGATAAGTCTAAGTATTGCGAATTTCACAAAGACCATGGTCAAACTACCAACCGGTGTATTGATCTCCATAATGAGATAGAGGCCCTCATCCGACGAGGCAAATTGAATAGATTTGTTGATCGACAAACTGGTGGAAGAGCTGGTGCACTACTAGAAAAATACCTTTTTATGAAGGTTTTAGAATTTAATTTTATGACCATTTTCATTAAACCGTCATAATAAGTACCATTGTTTTACAATTATGACCCTTTTTGCATTTGATGAAATAACTTTGTAATTTATATGACCATCTAATTTTAAGGGTCATATTAGTATGATATTTAATGATGGTAATATTTTAACTGTCATATAATCTATTTATTTTTTTATGACAATATTATGTATAAGTTGTAATGTGAGAATATATATTTATCTTACCAACCGTAGTTGATCATGCTGGTGTACACCTTCTAACCAAAGGAGGAGTAGTGGTTCTTTCGAACTTTTTGGCTCATTCGAGCTGTCCACTAGATATCTTACCAACTGTAGTTGGTCACACTAGTGTCGCCTCCTAACCAAAGGAGTATTTTTTGGCTCCTTAGAGCTTTTGGCTCCTTAGAGCATTTTTTGGCTCCTTAGAGCTTTTTGCTCCTTAGAGCACTTTTTGGCTCCTTAGAGCGCTTTTTGGCTCCTTAGAGATTTTGGCTCCTTAGAGCACTTTTTGGCTCCTTAGAGCTTTTGGCTCCTTAGAGAACTTTTTGGCTCCTTAGAGCTTTTGGCTCCTTAGAGCACTTTTTGGCTCCTTAGAGCTTTTGGCTCCTTAGAGCGCCTCCTAACCAAAGGAGTATTTTTTGTTCTTGCCCTTTTACCAACCGGAGTTGGTCGTGGGTTTGAACTATCAGGTCCATTAGCTCTGAGGATATCCTGGCGCTGAGTGAACCTTCAAAATGTTTGACTGATGATAATAGGCAGCAAACTCCTTGTTATCAAATTGTGTTCCATGGTCTGTGATGAAGGCATGAGGGAGACCATATCGGCAGATGATGTTCTTCCAAACAAACTGGTACACCTTCCTTCTCGTATGTCATGTGAATAAGTAGCTCAGCTTCTATCCACTAAGTAAAATAATCTACTGTGATGACGAGGTATTTGAATCTTCCTCGAGTCATCGGCAATGGTCCAACCAAATCAATCCCCACATGGAAAATGGCCAAAGATAAATGATGGGTGTCAACAATGTTTGTGAAGTTCTTCGGATGGAGGAAAAACGTTGGCACTTGTCACATTTCTTGGCATAAGCTATACAATCAGCTCTCATCGTCGGCCAGTAGTATCTCTGCATCATCACCTTTTGCAAAAGTGTCCGACCTGCTACATGGGCTCCACAGGACCCTTCATGGATCTCTTTAATCAATTCTTTCACCTCGGAGGGATGTACACATCTTTGCAAACCTGCCATAATTCCTCGTATATACAAAATACCATTAATTAGTACATACCGAGCAGCTTTAAACTTCCATTTCTTGGCAGCGAGCTTATCCTCCGGTAATTGTTCCTCCTCAATATATGCTTCGATGGGATCCATCCAAGATGGTCCTAAATCAAGGGTAATAATATTCATCGCCAGGTCTTCATCTATGCTCCGACTTTCTAATACTTCAATTGGTATCGTTCTTCGCAGCTCGGTACGAGTAGCTGATGCTAATCGGGCCAAGGCGTATGTTCTCACATTCTCCATTCTTGATATTCTTACCAGTTGAACAACAACAAACTCTGATACTAACTTCATCACCTTTGCTTGATATTTGATCATCAATTCTTCTTTGGCTGCAAATATTCCCAACATTTGGTTTACGATCAATTGAGAATCACTGAAGATAATAACCTGTTGTGCCTCCATAGTATTTGACAAATTAAGACCTGCAATCATGGCCTCATACTCAACCTCATTATTAGAAGCTTTGAATTAGAAACGTAGGGCGTATTCCATGTCGACCTCGTCTGGGCTGTTCAAAACGATCCCTGCCCCACAGCCTGTAGTGCAAGATGAGCCATCTATATATAGCCTCCATATAGGCAGCTTGTCTTCTAATTTCTGGTCTAACAGAGTTCCTCGGTGTAATACTTGTCGCTTTCTTTCATCATGTCCTGATATTTCTGAATACACCTCTTGAATTTCAATATACCTCCTGAACTTCAATATTCCTCCTGAACTTCAATATATCTCCTGAACTTCAATATTCCTCCTGAACTTCAATATTCCTCCTGAACTTCAATATATCTCCTGAACTTCAATATTAAAAGTAATTCCTGAGCAAGAAAAACAACTCCTGAATGATGATTAGTCGGGACCCTGACCGTGTGAGTTTGTGGAGTTAAATTTGATGCTCGACTGCATGATGTTATAAGAATGTGCCACCAAATGAACAAATATATCTGTAATAAAAGCCCCCAACTGTGGAATGTGAACTTTGAATGAGATTTATCGACCAATACCAACCGGAGTTGGATTTTATCTACCAACCGGAGTTGGATTTTGTCTACCAACCGGAGTTGGATTTTATCTACCAATCGGAATTGGTGGTAATTGATAATAAATGATGAAGACTTCCTCAGAGCTGACCAACAGATTGTTGGGAATAAGATAATATAAATGCTGGATACCTCCTCGGCGATGACCAACAGATTGTTGGGAATAAGATATAATAAATGCAGGATACCTCCTCGGCGATGACCAACAGATTGTTGGGAATAAGATAATATAAATGCAGGATACCTCCTCGGCGATGACCAACAGATTGTTGGGAATAAGATATAATAAATGCAGGATACCTCCTCGGCGATGACCAACAGATTGTTGGGAATAAGATAATATAAATGCAGGATACCTCCTCGGCGATGACCAACAGATTGTTGGGAATAAGATATAATAAATGCTGGAGACATCCTTGGAGCTGAATAAGATATAATAAATGTTGGAGACATCCTTGGAGCTGAATAAGATATAATAAATGCTGGAGACATCCTTGGAGCTGAATAAGATATAATAAATGTTGTCCTCAACAGATTGTTGGGAATAAGATAATATAAATGTTGGAGATATCCTTGGAGCTGAATATATGATTATAATAAATGTTGTCCTCAACAGATTGTTGGGAATAAGATAATATAAATGTTGGAGATATCCTTGGAGCTGAATATATGATTATAAATATTTGTCGAGCTCCATGCTGAAATGAGAATAGAATATGCATCCAAATAGATATAAAGAATAATTAAAAATAATAAAGTGCCTCGCCGATCAGTCGAGGTAGAATCATATAATACCGAACAAGAATAAGATCTTTCAGAACATAAGAATATGGTCGAGAATGTTGTCAGGCCTGAATATAAATAAGAATTATCCGAACGAATGTTGTAATTCTCCTTAAAGCTGAATAAGTATCTTGTCGAGGCATAATTGCAGAATGCCGAATAAGAATAATATTTTCCAGAACATAAGAATATGGCCGAGAACTTTGCTGGGCCTGCATATAAATAAGAATTACCCCGACCAACTATCCGTTGGGGGTGAAATATAATAAATGTTGTAGCTTTTCCTTGGAGCCGAATATATATAGAGAGAAGAAATTTTTCGAGCTCCATGCTGAGATAAATATAAAATATGAATCCAAACGGATATAGAATAATTTGTGCTTCAGCATTCGTCGGCATTGAATCTTGTGCCTGTAAAAATTAATATTTTGCTCTACCATATGTGTAGGCTGAATTGATTAGTCATGAGAATAATTTACTCATCCAATCAATATATGATATGTATCAGCATAAAAATTTCAAAATATGAAATAATATTTTTGTGCCACACGTGTGTGAGATGTACAAATTTTTATCAGATATGCATCATAAATAAGATGTAAAGTTTTTTTTTTTTTGTAAATTTATTTAATCTCCAACAACTAATCAGGTATAAGTTGCTGTTTGAAAATTATTTATCACTTGGTTTTAAAAATATTTTTGGGGTGATCACAAGTTAAAAAGACTTAAGCCCCCTGTTTGTCCCCAAGCTGAACTCGTGTTTAAAGAAATATCTGGGGTGCTTCGCATTTTTTAATACCCCAAGATTCTACTGCTGCCGACAAACGACATGGATGTTGCCGACCAACATTTAAGGATATCTCAAATTATAGAATATATGGTTGGATGACCAGAATATATCGAATCTTTAGATCAAAAAATAACATTCAATGTAAAATTTAAGCCTTAAGACTGTTAATTAAATGAATAAATATATAACCCACTAGATCGTGTGATTTCGTCAAAGAAACCTTGTGATGTGATGAACGAGGGGCCAACATATCAAATTTGTTCCCAGAGTCTTGATATGATCATGATTATTTTACTGATCCTCTTTTACAAGAGGTGGGTAATGATTTTTCAGGTGAGAGAAAATTATTTTTCATATTGATCCCTTCCTATTCCCAATTTGGAGAGATAAAAATATGGTGAATGATTAAAGTCATTACCAAAAATAAAAAATCAATCAATTTGACTTTATTGACATAGATGGAAGATGAACCAAATTAAGTATATAATTCATAAAAGCGAATGCAAAGAGACTCAAACTTAAAGAGAGAGAGAATATATATATGGGTCATGATTTCCATGAGAAGACTTTTCATTGTCTTTAACCTTTTCCCATTCTTTTATTAAAAATATGATGGGAATTTGAATAGACATCAAATATCTTACAAAATTTATTTCAAAATCAACAATGAAAAGGATCAAATCTTATCATCGTCGTATATATTGGTATATTTAATCATTTAAAATATTTATTCCATGATATAAAATTGAAACTTGAGAATCAAGCAAAAATTTATGATTTATGAAATCCATTATTTTTCAGATTTCTAAATAAGGATAAATCTAACAGTTATGATTTAAAAATCATGATATGCAACAATTTGCAGATAAAAATCGGACAATTAATTTATGTATATAAACATAAAAATCATGATTGAATCAAAAGATGTATGTATAATTGATTATACGTAGAGAAAATAAAAACTTAGCTTTTGGTGGAGAACAACGCTTGTAACACGTTCCCACAGACGGCGCCAATCTGTTGAAGACAGAAAATGGTCCAGGCCATTTTAGTGGCGTCAACAGCAGATAAATGATGAGGATGAGATTGAAGATGAAGATAAACATTCACATCAAACATATAAGAGACAAAGGTTTTTAAAGTGGTTCGGCTATGAATAAAGCCTACGTCCACTGTTATTTTATTCCCAGGGGTTTACAATAGCATAATATGGTGTTTCTTGGTTCTCTCGGATCTCTCTTCATAGTTGTCCCTTTTGGCCAAGGGAATACATGTATTTATAGTAATGGGAGATAAAGAGATTCATTGTATGTAGATATTTATACATTATGTCTACATTCAACGAATCTAATTGCTTGGTATGCTATGTGTTGTCATCTACAATATAAATGTACATTAATGATCAATAAATGCGTAGTTATCCTTTGATATTCCTGGTTGGTATGCCGACCAACTCTCCTCGGGTGCAACTAATACTCCTCGGGTGCCGACCAACTCTCCTCGGGTGCCGACTAACACTCCTCGGGTGCCGACCAACTCTCCTCGGGTGTTGAATATTGCCACGTAGGATGACACGTGTCCTTTTCTGATTGGTCCTCGTAGATGGAGAATTTTTGCGTTAACAACGTGAAAAACAAATTTTTTGGTGATAGATTTCCTAAAACACATCAAACTCTAAATACCCAGTACCCCCAAACTCTTCCTACGATTAAGATGGAGAAATACCTCATAAACCCCACAACCCTTCTCTTACCATCTTGTCTTTAACTGCACATCGCCCCTCTCGTACCCGACCCTCCCATCACCGCCGACTTAGAGAAAATGTTTTATTTGGAGGATCAATTGAATACACTAGTAGGTGTTGTTGGTGGTGTTGTTATTACTGAATACACAAGTATATGTTTTTGATCTTGAGGTTTGATAATTTGGTGACGTCACAATCCCTAACACAATTTATCATATTGTATGGTCCAATTGTTAGTTGTTTCTGCTCACGGGATTTCTCTCGTTGTCGTGACTTGATTGAGGACTCATAGTGGTAGATTTGTTGTTTCTCAAGTTTAGAAAGTTTAGCAAGGTAATTTTAGAAGCCTATTTGTTACTCATATTTATTTTTAGGTAACGATAAACATTTCTAGTTCCTATGTTTTATTAATTACTATTAGCAAGACAAGTTGTTGGTTTCAATTAGAAGGTTTCAAGGTTTTTTAGATGTTTATTTTTTCTTTTTATCTGAGAATTCATTCAGATGTTGGTACTTTTGTTAATTATGGGCAATTAAGTGTGTAACTAAATGGATATTGCAGATAATTGGAGTTTTGGAAATGAATATGGAACTAGGGAACCAACAATTATCACCTAAGGCCCTTTGCAATGTAAATTTATATTTGACTGATTTTCCATATTTGAAAGACATATGGAAAAAAACTTTTTATTTATTTACCCCAGTGGCCCCTAAACTATATGACTTAAACCATTTTAGTCCCCAAATAATTTGAATACAACTCTAGATTTTGGTGCATTATCCACTATGTTTGATCAAATCTTTGTGTGTATATTGTGTGTGTCTATGATCATCATAGTAGACTAATGTGTAATATCCTCCTTTTTTTAATACAACACAAAGCTAAGGCTAACATTAAAACTTGAACATGAAGAATAAATTTTAGTAGTAGAAGTATCATTAATTCGTTAAGTTTTTAAAAGGTACACAACTGTTGCTTAAATTAGTGCTAAATGTCAGAGTAGTAGAACAACGAAATATTTTAGGATTCAAAAATAAGATTTAAACAACAAGGCATGATGTAAAGAAAATAGAGATGTCTCATGGTTGGTTACTATTAAAAACCTTACTTTGTGGAGCTTCAATAACATAACCTCCTCTTGATTTGAGAAATTACTTGGAAACGAGTTCCCCTCTCACTTAGCTGCAACATCGACCAATATGTAATTATTATGAAGGACCGACAAACTAAATCGGACCGACCATATAAAAATGAACCAAATAGGGTCAATTAACTGACATTATCGGTCCGATCTAAGTTTAATTTTTTAAAGGATCGACAAAGTTGGTCCGATCCAAAAAAACCTCAAAAACGAACTGAACCAAACCATGAACGCCCCTACTTATGGTACAATGTTTTACTACTATTCCACAACCTTTGGGGAATGAGTCTGGTACTCATATTACACTACAAAAAAACTTATGTTTTATGACAAATTTTAATAGACGTCAAAAATATCAAAAATGCCGCAAAATCTTTTTTCGACATTTTCCCCAACATTTATTTCAGTACTTCAATAGCCAATGTGGTAAAAAACAACATTTAGTCAGCGGCATTTTCTAAATTTTCTATAAAATCACACATGATTAATATAAATGCCGAGAAATCTCTTTTGTTTTGTTAACAATAATGTTCAAAAGACATTTTAGAGTATTTATAAAGTGTTAGTAAGCCTTTTGTGGCATTTACTCAATTGTGTAGAGGTCCAAACATTCTATAAATGCTTATTTTTTCAAATTAAAAAATGGAAATTTATATCTAACATTCACCCTCACCTAATAATTAACAACACCAAATAACTAAGAACAACTCAAATATCATATATATATATATATATATATATATATATATATATATATATATATATATATATAAACATAAAACATCCATCATTAACAATTGATCGTATTTGTAATTTGAGACAACTCCAAGGTTGTATTTGTATTGGTCCTGGCGATGTTGGTTCTTCAATTATAGGAATGTAATTGACTACCCCCAGGCTGTATTTCTAGTTGTTGAGGTAGGGGTAGGGTATCTACAACCTATTGATGCTAATTGTATGTGTATGATTAACTTCTATGCTTTCCATTGAACTCACTGGACTTTTTTTCGCTAGCGTTGGGAGGGAAAGCCTCTCTTTTTCCTATAACACAAGTTTTTGAATCATTAATTTTATTAAATCTTATTATCATTTCACGAGATGTAATATAGATAGTTGATTCTTATTTCGTTTTAGCATGTTTACAACTTCTCTAGTGTGTAAGCGGGGATAAACCATAAATGTCGTTACTATTTGTATCCTTACAAGAATTGACACTTTTGTTTGAAGTAATGGGAGAGTAGTGGAGCATTAATGAAATCATGTAGAACTAGGCCAAACAATGACATTTTTTTCTTGATTCGTAGATTCGTAGGCCAAACAATGACAATTTGGATACTAGATTGGTCTAAAGGTGGTTGTTGATTATGGAGGTGCACTTATGAATCAAAAGGTACGTAATCATTTTATTGTTCCTCTTTTTTCCTTAGAGAAACAAATATATTGTCTTATACTTTGCATTCAAATTTACTAAAATTTTAAATTTCCCCAATGTCTTTTTTTTTATGTTTTTGTACATGAATGGGTTCTTAAAGTGCAAGACTAAAGAAAATTTTATTTGTTTCGGGCAATGAGGATTCTTAATAAAAAGAAATTATTTAATCTTTAATTGGATACCATGACATATGAAGCAACTAAGTCTTCCTTAAGTTAATATGTGCAATAGACAGTCCATGAGGTGAGGTTGATTGGTTGGAAAATTTACAAACAAGAGTAACGTTACATGGATTGTCTAGATGTGATGTTGCTATATTTCCATTGCTTAAAATTATTGCGTACTTGTATGTGCTTTGAATGATATGACCTTGAAATACCAAAGGTGTTAGTGTACACTTTTAATTATATATATAAATGCATACTATGAAACAAATTGGATTTTTCATGTACAGTTTGCAAAGTCAATTCCGAATTGGTTATGTCAAATATGGACATATATTTGCCTAGTATATGTGGTTTGATTTGTTCATTTTTTGCACAACATGAGATTTGAAAATATACTTTTTAAGTTGATTTCTTCAAAAAAAGATCAAACCTTTATATTTGGTTTGTAATATAGAACACTTCAGTTATTGATGTTCCTAATTCATTGTCCATTTGGTATGGATACTCTCAGCATCAACAACAGGGTTTGTAGAGTCTAATATCAGCTTTTTAGCAACATAAACTAATGAGATGTGTGAGTAGGAGATACTGATGTTGCAAAGCCCGGTCATTATGCCATTGTGCGTCAGCCTACCAATCAAATTGCGGGTCCGGTCTGACGTAAAAGTGCTAGAGAAATTCTTAACAACGTTTCTAAATAGCTCCAGATCACCAATTCGAGCAACATTTTCAAGTTCAAAGTATTGTCTCAAAGCCATCTCCATGTGTTTCTGCATACAATTAGTTCATTCCAGGATATCTCCCAGTAGAAGATGGACTATCACAGCCCACTTATTGCACTGAACTCGAAATCCAAGAGAAGCCAAGGGGGCTTTTCAAGAAGCTTGGAAGAGATATTCTTTTGCATATATATATATTCCAATTGGATTGTCCTTATCTTCCCAAGGTAAAAGAGATGTCAACAAAATTTCTAATTTGAATGAGCCTCGAACCGTGGTGCCTTTGACCTCATCTTCTCTACCTGATCATATAATTGTAATGGAGGTAATTGCGAAGTAGAAGGTTCATAAGTGTTTCCTCTAAACTTAATTAATTTAGCAGGGTAAGTTTTTTGCTGATCTATTTTGTGTCTATAACCAACTTTGTTTGGCTTTTGTATGTGACAAGAATTCTTTGGGGAAAAAGAGAATATAACCCCAACAAGAACATCAAAACCCACACTGCCTTAACAAACTATGTTTATACATGTAAGGTTTTCTGCTCTTGGTCCATTGTTGTGTGTCTACTGATATTAAGGATAAAAACGTTATATTTTGGTTGTCTTTTGATTTTGTAAGGATATGACATTTTCATTATGTTAAGTAACTTTTAAATAATTTATTGATTTGAGTTTTTTTTAATTAAATATTAAAGAAGTTTTTTGTTACCAATAATGTTTTGTAAAATAAATGATAATGAAATGTTATCCGAGCATCATCATGCCCCGAGTAGATTTTCACTTGGGGCAACGATGATCTCTATCCCCCTCACTCCATTTTCTGCTACGTGTCCTTCCTCAAAGCTTCCTCTCATACCAAACCTCAACCTACCTCTATATACTAAAAACCTCAACTAGAGAAGAATGAGAAATGGGATATGCAGGACGGAGGTCTCTCAAGACCTGCCTTTTGCAGTCACAATTGGCGCCTGTATTCTTATTTCCCTAGTTTTCTCCACCCCTTCTGCTCCGGATGAAGCTGGAGGGGATTCATTCATCGATTCAACTGATTCCAGGCTATCAGTTATCGGGATCATAAGCTTCATACCTTACTTTAATTTGTTGTATGGGGTGTTTTCATTCCATTCACCAAAAAGGCCAAATTATCACCTTTCATTCGGCCAGCCTTGTCACGGTCATTGACCATGACAAAAAAACACGCATTTTTTTATCACGATCAATGACCGTGACAAGGTCATGATAAAGGCTTGTCACAATCAATGACCGTGAAAATCTAATAAAGTTGTCACGGTCAAGGACCGTGACATGTCCGTGATAACTTATTCAGTAAAAAAAACCCTTCCCTCTTCTTTTTTTCCACGCTTTTGGTTCCCCCCTATCTCTCTAAGCGACTGCTATCTCTCTCTCTCTCTAACATGTATGATTCTATCGCTCTTTCTCTTCCCTTTGTATATATGTGTGTGTATATATGTGCGTGTGTGTGTGTATATGTGTGTGTATGTGTGTGTGTGTGTGTGTGTGTATGTGCGAGCGTGTATATTTGCGTGTGTGTGTGTGTGTGTGTGTGCACATGTGTATGTGGTGGGGGGAGGGGCAGGGGTGGGGTGGGGAGGGGGAAATGATGCAGGGGGTGTCCCGGGGTGGGGCTGCGTGTGTGTGTGTGGGGGGGGGGGGGGGATGGGGGGTGGGGGGGGGGAATGGGGCGGGGGGGGTGGGGGGCTTGTTAATTTTTTTTTTATTAAATTTTGATTGGTTTATTACATATTTCCCCTCATATGCAAGTAGTGTCCATTGTAAACGAATTGATTGATTATTAATTTTTTTTAGTAAATTAATAATTAATGCCCCTTTCATATGAAAGTAGGAATGCCCCTCATTATAAATTAGTAAATTAATAATTGTATACTTTAATTGTTAGTTTAATTGTTGAAATGAATTAACTGAGTAGATGAATTAGAAGGAGTACAGGATACACATTTGTTGTTGCTATTGTGGTTTGATTATAGTGGATCGATGTTGGGTTGGTTAATTTTAGAAGTGGCATGACCACTGGATTATTGTCCATATGGGGGTGGGATTTTTCAACTTTTTTTTAAAAAATTACTTTGTATCATGATGCATATTTTTTTGAATGTATATTTGCATTATCTTCATTTTATTTGGATATATGATGTTTGAATAGGTCCAATGTTGCTATAACAGGTACAAATATACTGTTGGGCAGTGGCAGTGGCCAAACTGCCCAGTAGTTTTTTTTTAAATCTGCCCATAATTGTCACGATCACTGATCGTGACAATTCTTTTAAAAAGGCCACTGTTTTATCACAGTCAATAACCGTGACAACACTTGTCACGGTCAATGACTATGACAAGTCGATATATTTGGTGTAGTGGTGGTTGGCTACTGGGAAGCGACATTATGCTGTGTATGTTATTGTCTACTTGGCTCCTTACATCAGGTTGAATTTGTCATCACTACACCAAAATGGGGGATTTGTGAGTATTGTTAGTAGTCACAAATGACCTTTGTAACTACTATTTACGGTCATAATTTAGGGGGTGACAAAAGAAAAATTATAACTCCTGACAACAGTCATAAATTTTTATAACCCCCAGGGGGTTATAACAGCAATGACCCCTCCCAATTTGTAACTGTTGTTAGAAGTTATGAATATAATATTTGGGATTGCTGTTAGGAGTCACAAATTAAGTATTTGTGACTGTCACAACCGTCATAAATTAAATATTCATAAGTGCTAACGACAGTCACAAATTAAATATTCGTAACTGCTATTAGCAGTCACAAATTAAATATTTACGACTGCTATTAGCAGTCACAAAATTGACAGTAATGACAATTTTATGACTGATGTTAGCAATTATAAATATACTTATATTTTCACAAAATATCATTATATTTTCACAAAATATCATTATATTTTCACAAAATATATTATACTTTTAGAAAATATAATTATAATTTATGTGTCATTGCTAAGATAAAATACCATCAACATGTAACTAATGTAAAAAAATTAATACGGACATTTATGAAGTGTGAAAAAATTCGACAACATTTCATTTATAGTTTAAACATTTCAAATATCCTGCACACATAAAACTTGATTAAACTTAATTGAACATCCAACGAAGCCATCTCGGATGCCAAATACAAAATGAAAATCGAAAAAACAACTAAAAAAATAACGTCACAACACTTCGATGATATGAGATGTCATGAACATGTAAAAAATTATCCTAAACCTAGACCAAGGGTCACCACGTGGTGGATATACTTCATGAAGTCTAGGTATATGAATTGTGGGAGGTATTGATGCGGTGACATCCTCCCTCGTCTACTCATAGTATGCCTGATGAGCAAGTTCAACGAACTCATATTTTTTATATGCGGCACATCGGTATCCATTGACATGTACTTGTGTTGATTTCCACGAAGTATAAACACATGAGTTTAGGCCTTTGAATACTACGTATGCCATGTGTATGCCTAAAAATAATGAAATGTAATTGTTATCGTTTGAATATAAGTTAGTCGTTTGTTTTGGGACTGAGATATAAAAATGAAGTAATTATCATTTGCAAAATAATGTGGAGCAGTTTTGAAACAGTAGCTAATTTTCAACATACAAAAAACAATGCAACAAATAGATTACCGTGGCATGTAGCTAATCTGAATAGAGAGATAATTTTCAACATACAAAAAACAACACAACACAACATAACGAATAGCTAATTTGAACAGATAGCTAATTTTCAATGAACAGTGTTTATCCAAAGAAAATAATTTAGATCAACAATAACATAATTACGCGATTATGCAGACTATTGTATCATATCTTCCACATGAGATAAACCAAACATCATTCAAACATCATTGGAATTATTGACTTTGGAATCACTTTTATAAAGTACAATACTGTTCATGATCTAAAAAATAATTGTGTTAAACCAAACATCATTCAAAAGAGAAAATGATTTTCCATCCCCAATAATCCATTTGCTACGAATATGAATGGAAGTGGGAGATTCTTTAATACTTGACTAAATGGAGAAAGATATGTAGGATTTAATACCTGAGAATAATCACTAATAGGTCCATATTATAGTTACATATAAAAGGGAAACAATGTTCTTATGTACTGATACGTACCTCTGTTAGGTATGCTATTCTGGGTGCGTATAATCAAAACAATGGCTAGTGTGAGAGCTAATACACAACCAAAAAAAATTACGATAAATAAAACTATCACAAAGAATGAAAAGTTAAGAGAATAAAACCAAAATCGAAAAGAAAGAAGAATGTTAAAAATATGTGTTGCAGAATATGTACATGGACATGTTTCACAATTTCTTCTACAACTATAAACACGAGATTTAAATTAAATTATTCTACAATCATATATGGACAATTTTTTCATTACATTAGGAAGACATGTCCCTGGGTGGGATGGAGTGAAAAAACACCAAAACATATATATGGACAATATCACATTTTAGCATTCGTTTTACTCAACAGGCACATTTATGGCGTCTCCCAGCCTAGGGCATAGGGGATCATGAAGTTACAAATCTTTAAATGGATTTAGTGAGACATCTAATTCAATTGACTGACTTGGGAGGGAGAGGCCTGAGATGAATTTTGACAGGGGAAAACGATAATTTTATATTCATTTGACAATGCATGTCTTTCAAGCAAATGTATTAACATGAAATCAGCTTATGAACACACGGCATAGATATCTTCATATCATGACTAGGTAACAGGAAGTACAAATAAATATTTCTTGGAAAGAAAGTCCATCCATACAATATACTTTGCATGAATGCTATAATCGCTAAAGTTTTTATAAAAATAATGATGAAAATTAGAATGCTTATACCATTTAAAATTTTTGAAATTTACATGTGGAAGGCAAAAATAAGATCTAAAGAATGACATGGGTCAAAGTTATACATGTTAAAGGAAAGGATATAAAAGTTTACTTACACAGAGGTGGACCTTAACCTTGTGGTTCTAATTTCCACCATTAATATGGCTTGGCAGCTGTATCCAGGGCCCATACATCAGCAAGAGGTCATTTTCCTAAAAATCACCATCAAATTATTGTATTTTGGAGTAACAAATATTACAAAATGACTTCACTTTTAATCATCATTAGTGGAAGAAGTGGTAAATCGACTGGGCCTAGTGCAGGGCCTTGGATCACCACCCTGTACATAAAATTAACATTGGCTACAATGCAAGTATATATGTTCCACAAGCTAACCAAAAATTTATTGATATATGTATTTATATCCATCAATGGGTATGTACATTTTACTTGTGTGTAAAGATTTGCATAAATAAATGAGTAAGTCCTTCAAGATTATAACCTATGCCATCGGGGTCGTTGATGAGTAAGTTCAAGAACATGAAGATCCTCAACAGACAAACCATATGGACCAATTCCACCATATGTTAGATATGAATCAAGTATCCCAAATCTGATCATTTAAAGATCTATTTAGTCAACAAGTTAAACTGATATAGCAAGTTGTCCACCAACCTGAATAGCAACCATAGTACCTAAAGGGAGTGATTCTATAAAAAAAATTGTCGATGTCTCAGAACTATATACAATAGTCGAATTAAACAAAATGACCACTTGATGGAAATGTCGTATAAGTAAAATCGTCACTACTAGCTAATAAATTATCATCAAGCCAATCTTACTTAGACCATTTATTTGTTAACACATCATAGCAGTTCACATCAGTTGTGGCTCCTGCTAACCTTGTGATCAAATGCAACCTAATGAATTATAAAATAGTTTTCAAAAGGAAACATTTCTAATACATAAAAACTCTAAGAAATACCATCATTCAGTTTAAAAGGTGTTGTCCATGAGGTTTATCATGTTATTAGAAGGGGACAAATGTTTCAAAAACTGGTTCAACAGATAAGGGGAGTGCATGCATCTGAAATTTGAACAAGTCCTTATTTGGTTAGTGCTTCTCTAGTTTTGGGGAATCCCGAATTAGTAAATTTATACATGAAGTATCATAATCTATGCTAAGAGCTTAAATAAGAAAATGTTGATTAATTTCCTAATGCTTAAATCTACCATATAAAATTACCAATTTAGATTCCCGAAAAAAGTAAAAACTCAATGCGAGCGAATACCAAAAGTAGAGATTTTATAGAAATTGAATGTTAAGGTTCACTACAAGAATGAAAGTAGCTTATAGCAATCCTGGTAACAAGACCATATGACTGAATTTGAGTCATGGGTAAGACCATAATATTAGAGGGCATATCCACAACATACATACACACACATGCATATACTAAGTGTATGTACATATATATATGGGAAAGTAGAGTCTACATTTGGGAAAAAGAAAGTAGGAATTTTAATTTGGGACAAAAGAAGTATAATAATGTAATAAATTTATATTATAATATGACAGAGTTGAATATAACCAAAAATGTTGTAGTTACATTATGTTATATAACACCACGGGGATCCAATTTAGAGTCGAGTTCCCCATTGAATGTTGAATGCTGAATTTTTTTAATAAACTTCCATTTCAGTTTAACTAATAGTGTATTTGCCATATTTGCTAGGGACACTCATATAAAATAGTTTAGCAATTGAATACAAATGATAAAATAGACAAATTACCTATATTCAACCTTCTAAACCAAATAAGTTTAAACAACTAAAAAAACATGTGCATTAAGCGCTCAACATAAACTCCTTAACTAGTAAGCATAGGGAAGGAGATTCAACCTGCATTTTTTTTGGGCACTTTCGTCATTCGGCAGCGATTTAGAAGAAAAACATGATGTTTTTCAGCCGGGTGAAGTTTGTAGAAACTTTCGTCAAACGAAGAAAAAGTAGTTGATCATGCAGCATAATAGGAAGAAAATGATGATAAAGGGGAATGCAGCGAAATCATCACCTCTTGATGCAGCCTCCCCTATAAGCAAGAATATCAGCATAGTAAACCGGCGGGACAAGTGATACGAGTTTAGTACAATGAGAAAAATTGAAGCATAAATCATAACAGAGGTTCTGCATCTTATTTAATCTGAAGCAAATCCATGATCATCATGGGGAATACAGTAGTGATTCATCTTGCTTGTACCAAGGCCTCCCCCATGACTGTTAATATAACAATTAAACCCCCATCGGTGAACAACCTTGGTGTCCACATGATGTATTTCAGCAGGTACATAACCATTAAACCAATTCCTTAATATGTTTTTCATATTATAAAAAGTTACATATACTGTCAAGTAGCTTTACTTTCGGTAAATGATATATACTTTCACAGAAGCAAGAATTCAAGAGATACAGATTAACATTTTCAAGGCTTAAAGGGGAATTCAACAGATATATACTTGCAGGTGTTATTCTAGTCTTAGTTATGTTAGATGTTATGGATCCAAAGGTATACTTAACACATACACCAATATAGAAAGTTAGCAAAAACTGATAGTATCGGTTGATATATGAAAGAATCTCCACCCATACTCATTTGAAGTAAAGAACAGATAATAGAAAGACATGACACTTATACTTGCTGACAAACTGACCAGATTCTAAATATTGATTATAAACATTCCTCAAATCATTTAAGTCTGAATAATTAGCCAACAAAACAGAACAGAGGATATAGATATCACTCGTTCCTCAAGTCATTACCATGTCGCGTACATGAATCAACAAGTATAAATCTAAACATCCAATAGCATGAAGTGACAATGATCAAGATAAAAAAAAAATTAGAAAAACCAAACATTCAATTCATGTTTCATTAATCAACAATTGATCATATTCATTTATCAGTAATATATAAAAGGAGCTAAAATTATATGTCTAGATAAGGGGTAAACTTTGGGCACCAATCATGTTATAATAACCCCCACCTCACCCCCATTAACACACATGCCTCTCTATTACCAAGCCCATACAACCCCACCAGAGAGTTTACCTAGTTTCCGTAAGTATTCTCAAATCATAAATGTATGTATGTATGTATGCATATGCATACCCTAAATCACAGAGAAAATAAATCAAAACCAAACTGTTGTGATTTATCGTAGCTCAAAATGAATAACAACAAAATCTACAGTTTTGCTACAGTGTGAAGTGAAAGATAGAAAGTTACCGTCATTTTGTTGTAAACCACAGTTTTGCAATCAAGAAGGATGTTAATGGATTTGGGGGTAAGGTAATATTCCCCATTGCTGAAATTGACAGTAACATGTAATCTCGAGCGATTGTTCTTTAAGAAAGCAACATAAACATCAGGTCTCCCATAAATAGTAATCTGTATAGTAACCACATTATGAAAACATGCTTCAGAACATTCCTTTACAATAATTCAATAAATCATAGAAGCATAGTAAACAGATGAATGCTCTTGCATAAGGAATTGGGGAATGAAGACGTGTAGATGTAATTATGATGATGACTAACATTTTATACAAAACATCTAATTTGGTGGTTGTCACTATACAAAGTCAAGAAACTATGATCTTTCATTGTATAATGATTCACTTGAAATCGGGCATGTATGCATAAATAAAGGGTGATGAAAATACATAATGTGACTAGTGTGTGTATACATAATAGATACAGTAACTCAGGTGCCTCGCTGTGTTGAGGTCGGACTGGGTTAGATAATTTTGAAGTTCCCACACTGTGTTGCACTAAAAAATGGTGTGTAATATCATGTGCCATGGTGTCTTATAAAGGAACAGATGATTGGTTCAAAGATGATTGGTAGTTTTGCATTCTGATTGATTAAATGTCATTGTAATGTCATCGATTGTCAGTTTGTTAAGGTTAAATTTTTCTAGTGAGAAGAAGTGTCGAACTGTCGAAATATATATGGCCCTAAGTGAAGTATTCCTCAGGAACATAAAATTCTCATCCAATGGCATGTGCATATTTTATGTCAGCATCACTATGATCGTTTAGCCTCCCAGCCGCATCACCAACATAAAAAAACTAATTCATGTCAATTGCAATGCCAGAGTTCAAATATTGCTCCATGACATGCCGGAATGGCTTGTCTACTTGACCAGATTTACCTAACCCACAAGCAATAAAAATCTGAATATTAACTTCCACTTAGTCAATTTATTAAAGTGACCAATTTTTGAGTCCACATCAAGTTGCCTCTTATTCTTCCACTATTAAATGTTAGATTCATTGGTGAAAATTACACCCCTATAGCCATTTGACAAACTATTGGGATTGCACTAATCATAAAATTTAAAATCTTAAATATGGCTTATAAAGTTATAAATTAACATGGAAATTGGTAGTCTATGATTCATGCGATTTTAACAAAGTGTGTTTTGCATTCAACTCCAATATGATTATTGATACAAAAATTAGTCAGATGACGTGGACCAATTATATAAAAGCATGTGTCACCCTACGTGGCATAATTCCAAGTCAATACACATTTTCGTGCTACTCAACATGCCGACCTACAAGGAAAACCAACCAACTTAGAAGACCGACCAACTTTGCATACCAATCAACTGGGAATACCGAACAACTCACAGGAAGGCCAAATGATTGGGCTGATGAAATGCCAATAGTTTTACAGTTATTTCTTACTATGTACAGATGTAATTGCCTAATCGATAAATTCATTCCATCTTTTCATATCTACAACCCTTGACAGCCCCTTGGGATATAAATACATTGTAATATCCTCATAGCAGGGCAATTGAAACTAAGGCAAGGTACCCAGTAATATGCAACAGTGGATGTAGGCCATTTCCCTAAGGCTGAACCACTTTAAAAACTTCTCTTGTCTTACTTTCCTTACTTACATTTATCTATTATCGATTAATTAGATCAAATCTAGTTTTTTGCATCAACAAATTGGCATCGTCTGTAGGAAATGTCTATACAAAGCATTTTTCACTAAAATTCATAAAAAATGATTGATGTTCAAGAATTAAGCAATAAGAATGACAGGAATCCTCCCAATTCTTCTGCACATCCCAATGCGACTGATTTGACAAAAATCCTTGTTAGCCTAGCTAGGGGGCAAGAGGCTATGCAAGAAACGATGTGACAACTGGCTCAAACTTTTTAAATCGGAGTACCTGCCCAGTTAGGCCAATAAAGCATGCACCCATCGCCATCGTGGCATGTTGGATCACGATCAAGTCCTACCAAAGTAAATTATTCCAAAAATTCAAGAGATCCATCCTATCGTCCTGGGGATACCTCCTCTATAAAGCCTTTGGATTCTCAGGAAGGTATGACTCTAACTCCAGAGAGACCAAGTGCTCTAGAAAGGTTGAGCAGGGCTTCTCCTTTCGATCGTTTGGGCCCCAAGGGGAACAAAATTCCTCCCCGTGTTTCGTCGAGAAATACTCAACGACCAAATGATCTAAGGAAAGGCATAGCCCAATCATATCCAAATCCTAAACCTACTACTCATAGGTAAAGATCCCAAAATGAAAGTTTTGCGTGATCTGTTGCTCGGAATGAAAGGACTGATACTAATAGCTATGGTGCTGGAAACGAAGCATGGAAAGGATCTATTTAGAGGTTGGGGGACAGGTTGAGAGAGATGGCCAAGGCCAAGAACCCTCTCCAAAGAACCTTTATCAAAGGATCTCCATTTGTACAGACCATTGTGGATTTCTCTACGCCGGCAAAATTTAAGGCTCCAGTGGTCACCCCCAAGTACAATGGGAAAATAATTCCAATACTTAACATATAGCAGTACCAAGCTGTAGCAGACATTTATGCAATTCCAGACAAAATGAGGTGTAGGGCGTTCTCAGGGACCATTACTAGATCTGCTCACATATGGTATAATAGTCTTCCTCGGGGGCATATTGAAACTTTTCAACAACTGGCAGATGTTTTTATAGGTAATTTATGTTTCGGTGCAAAACTAGTGAAAAGGGAAGCACATTTGTTGAATGTCGGGTCGAAAGAAGGTGAGAGTACCAGGGATTACATAACTCGTTTCAACAACGAGAAACTGGAAGTCATAGATTATAAGGAGAAGACCGCCATTATAGCCCTTATGAGTGGCCTATTACTAGATAAATTGTACTACACCTTGGATAAAGACCCTCGAAGTCGATGGCTAAATAAATGGTCAAAGCAGAAAAAATCATAAATGCTGAGGAAGTTATGGCTGGGAAGGAGAGTATGGATGTGAAGGCGGAGACTAAAGATGGAGGCAAGTCAGAGAAAAAAGATCACAAGATTAACAATAGGAACAAGAATTCAAAGGCTAAAGAAATATTAGAGCGTCTCAGGAAGTATACAAATTATACTCCTTTAAATGTGGGCATAAATCACGTTTTGGAGGAAATTAAGAATAATGAGGAGTTTAACTGGCCAGAAAAGCTAAAGGCAGACCTTGATAAGAGGGATAAGTCCAGATATTATGAGTTCCATAAAGATCATGGTCACACGAGCAAGAAGTGTATTGCTCTCCAAAACAAGATAGAGGCACTTATTCAATGAAGAAAGATGAACAAGTTCGTTGATCGCCAGATTGGTGGGAAGGCAAACAATAGAGGTCGATAGAGATCTAAATCTCCTTACCGACCAAGAGAAGAGAATAAAAGGGATCATGAGTATGACCCTAAAGATGATCCTGAGCTTCCAAAAGGGCCAAGACAACCTAAGCGTGTGGTATTTTCAATTCACTTGGGTTTTTTTTTATTGTAACATGATTATAGGCGGAGATGCAGGAGGAGGAGATCATACCACTGAAAGTAAATCTTACCTCAATGAGGCTCAAGCTTGTTCCTACATACAGGGAATAAATTGTAACAACCCGCCCTTTTTGGAGACGATTAAATCCCATAATTAAGTGTAAAATGGGAATTTGGAGAATTTCTCGAAATAGTAATTTTTTGTGATTTTCGAGGATTTAATGATTTTTGAAGGATGTTGTGATTGTTTTTGGGACTAAATAGGTCGAGGTAATTTAATTATATGTCGCTGTGGAGTATAGCGACAAAAGAGGTAAGATTTTGAGTAGAAAACCCGCATTTACTTTTATGGGTTAGAATAGTGATTTGTGGTCAGGTACCTCGGATGGAAATTTTGACTGCACCATGAGTCTCGGAATGTCCGAGATAGTCGAAAAAGATTGTTTGATCGTCGAAATTGAGTTCCGGGTAATTTTAGAGTTAAACGGGCTCGTAATTTAGTAAACGAGTCGTTTTTGGGTTTTAAGGGGTTAAACCATTTTCTCCTTATAAAAGGAGGAAGAGAGGGAGAAAGAGAGAAAGAAAGAAGAGAAAAGAGAGAGAAGAGAGAGAGGAGGAGAGAAAAAGAGGAAAGAGGGGAGATTCCGGCCAGCCTCCACGGGATTCGGCTCGAGGACGTCGAATTTTATCCACGAGGTAAGTGTTTACTTGATTTATTTATTTGTAAGCATAAATATCTCATATCATTGTTGGTATAACAAACCCTAATGATTTTGGGTTGGGTATTCATGGATAAAACGGGTTTTTCGGGAGATAAAACGAATAAACCCCTAAAATTTGATTATTGGAGAAATTTGGAAATTAATCGAAATTAATTGGTGGTTTAGGGTTCTAGGATGTTTAGAACCCTTTATATAGGTGTAGTTGTAGTTGATTGAAGTTGTAGGCCATTGGGCGAGAATATGGAAGCTTGGGGGAAGCTTCCATGGCCGAAACAGCTTCTCCGAGAAGAAGTTGCCCGACATGATCGATCGATCGATCATGGGGGCTCGATCGATCTAGCCATCGATCGATCGACGGCCAAGGGTCGATCGATTGACCCCTGCTGAAAGTTGGCAATTTTTCTAGGATGATTTGGATGGGATAGATTCCATTTCATCTTGCTTTGAGGTTGATTAGGTAATAACCTAAGGGACCTTTTAGGACTATATGGTCCTCTAATTAAAGGAATTTAGGAGGGTTTAAAAGTATAACCCTTAAACTTTATTTTCGAAGAAAATAGTTAGGTTGAGAATTTAGAATGTTGGGGTCCCTAAAATAGGGTGGGGATCCCTAAATGATTAATTGGACTAGATGTGGTCCTTAGGTTCATGGAAATAAAATCCATAACCCATTAAATTTATAGTTGCTCGGGAGAGATAAATTCCTAGCATATTTTCGGTGGGCATTTAAGCCTATATAATTATGCGTATAGGAAGCATAATTATAATCGATTGTGGAGTTAGCGTATCCTACGAGATAATTAGGATAAATTGGGAATATATATATATATATATTTCACTTAGAGTGAAATGGTATCATTGGAGATATCCAATAAATCCTTAGATGGGATTGAGATATATAGTGATTATCAAAGTAATAAAATACTTTGGGTTTAGTATCATGCTTATATGAATGCACGATTATGATTCATGGAGGGAATCTTTGGGATTATTGGTCATCGTTAGATGCTATAGGCCATTATGGCCGTTTATATATTCTAGGTGGAATATATGGTATAAGTATTAATATTTATTATATGATGGAAATGATTTTGAAAATATAAGTATGAGTATTTTCAAAATGGTAAAGAAATGTTCTTCATAATTGATAAAATATGGATTACACACCTCCCTAAATCGCTATCATAAGGGAAGTTGCGCGCATTATGGTGAAGCCCCCTGGCTATTGAGCATGGTGAATATAGTTCTTTAGGACATATGAGCGATCATATATATTTGTTTATGCGCTGGTTAGGGGATTCTGGGTGTGGTCCTGACTTTCTCGCAGGCATATGGCCACTTCCCGACGTTGTTAGGTTCCTAGGTTGTCTTGTTTGATAGGCCCTGGAAGATGATAGCCATTTAGGGGCGCGTCCAGCGGGGAAACCCGGAGGGGCGGTCTTAGATTTATTAAAGCAATTCATGATAATGGATTGGCTTTAATTACATTTTCTGAGTATAAAAAGGGAAATGGGATAAAGGTTTTGGCTTCGGTAACACTCCCGGATGGAAGAAGGGATGTGGAAGCATATGGTATGATCAAAGCATTTTCATGATAATGAAAATGGCTTTGGGTACAGTTCCTGAGTATAAAAAGGGAAATGGGATAATTTAAAAAGTAAAAGCATTTTTATGATTATAAAATTGGCTTTTAAAAAGATATAGGTTATGATAAAGAAATTCATGCTAATGAATTGGATTTTAAATACATTTCCTGGATATGAGAAGGGAAATGGAAAGTTTTGTGATGAGTATAGAATACATCTCACTCCGGGAGGTAGATCCGGATGTGTATTATAAAGATATAATTAATAAAAGTAAACCTCAGTCCGGGAGATATGATCCAGATGTATATTGTGGATGTATATGTATGTATTTATACATTTATTGCGTGCTACGGGACTAATGAATCTCTACCATTAACCCTGCCAAGTAGTAGTGTATCGGGGGGGTTCCTTGTTTGGATTTCGCTTTACGAGACACCCCACGCACGAACTTAGTGCAGTGTTGAGAATGGAGGGAAGTTTAGCCCTTAGCACTTGGACTATCTAGGGTAGATAGCATATGGGTAAATTAAACTAGTTACGCAGGGATAGCTTGACTCGGGAATGTTATTAGGATGCGTTAGGTGTGCACTACTAGAGGAGAGGTGAGGGGTATCTCATGGGAGTGCGATACCAATTTAAATATGAGATAAAACTATTTTTTCAAAAATAAAGCATTTATGCACTTGCAAAATATTTTCAAAATTCGGGCTCTGACCCGTTTATCTACTTTTCCTCTCTTGTTGTGTATATATATATATATATATATATATATATATATATATATATATATATATATATATATATATATATATATATATATATATAGGTGTCCAGACACAGGGATGCCTCGATGGCATTTCCTTCAAGTCAGACGTCTGCTGCAGCAGCTGTGGATGCTTGCGGGTTCTCAGTAGACGCTTCTTTCCTTGTACTCTAGATAGGAGGTATTGTATAAACATTCGGGCCAATGGTCCAACTGATTTTATTTATCCTTTGCATGTTATTCGATATGGTTGTATAATTTGAACCGAGTGTTCGGTTATTTTATTTCATTTCATTTTCCTTTTAGTTTCATTTACGCATTAACTTGTGGATGTTTTAATTATGATCGTTAAAAAGAGTAGTTAAGTAAAAGTTTTTAACGCTTGCCTAATAGGATATTAGTAATTAAATGGATTTTCGACAGTGATGCTAAGAATGATCCATATGTGACTCCTATTTTAATTCGATATAGGAGTGATCTCCCGGTATCCCATTAGGCGGGTTGTTACATAAATTTAGCAGAAGAAGATCATTCGAGGAAGGTGAACAAAGAAAAGCTGGTCATCGGTTTTTCTAAGAATTATTTGGAATGAGTATTATATCCTCATGATGATCCTCTAGTGATCAAAATAAGGAACATGGACATAATAATTTCAAGGGTATTGGTGGATAATGGTAGATCGATGAATATCATGTTTTATCCTTGTTTCAATAGTTTGAACTTGACACTCAATATGTTAGAGCCTTATCGCAAGCCCCTCATTGGGTTTTCTGGAGAGAAAGTGTTTCCACTTGGGATGATCAAGATAGACATGTTGATTGGTACCTGGCCAGCTAGCTAGACAGAGAAGGTGCATTTCTTTATGATGAACAAGAATGTCCAGTCAGTCTATAATATATCATGGGGAGAGTAGGCTTAAAAAATTTCAAAGCAGTTCCCTCTACAGTACATCAGTGTGTGAAGTTCCTGACCAACTTTGGAGTTGGGGTAGTAAAGGGAGATCAAAAAGTAGCTTGGGAATGCTACTACTCTTCCGCCGACCAAGAAAAATTAGGGGGTGCTAAGAATAAAACAACCACTTATCAAGTGGATGTGTCTAATGAGTCTGAGATTGAAACCTTGGACCCAAGGGATGAAACGAAGCTCATTAAAGGTCAGGTCATGGAGGCAAACGAAAGTATTATTCTGGATGATAAGAAACCGGAAAGAATAAATCAGATTGTCACTTTACTTGATCTAGTACTGAAAAAGGAGTTATAATGCTCTTGAGGCAAAGAAAGCAGGTATTTGCATGGAGTCACGAGGATATGCCAGGTATAGACCCAAATTTGTTATGCCACGAGCTTAACGTCAATAAAGAGATCAAGCTAGTGAAGCAAAAGGAGAAAAGTTTTTAGTTCGGAGAAGAACCAAGCTATACAAGAAGAGGTGAAAAGGCTTTAAAAAGCTTATTTCATCAAAAATGTTAAATATCCTAATTGGTTAGCCAATGTTGTTATGGTAAAAAAGAAAAATAACAAGTGGAGGATGTGCGTTGACTTCACAGACTTGAATAAGGCTTGCCCAAAGGATCATTTTCCTTTGCCCATAATAGATCATTTGGTAGATGCAACCTCATGAGGTGAGCTGGTGAGCTTTATGGATGCTTACTTTGGCTACAACCAAATCAAGATGGAGCCTGAAGATATGGAAAGTACCTCTTTCATTACTCCCTTAGGAACTTATTGTTATAATGTTATGCCTTTTGGCTTTTAAAATGCAGGTGCTACTTATTAGCGGCGGGTAAATAAAGTATTTGCGAAGAAGATTGGCAAAAATATAGAAGTGTATATTGATGACATGTTGACTAAAAGCAATAAGGCCATTGACCATATAGTTAATTTGAGCTAAACATTTGATCAACTGGAGAAATACCAGATTAAGCTAAACCCGACCAAGTGTATTTTTGGTGTACAGGAATGAATGTTCCTCGGGTACACTGTGAACCAAAGAGGCATCGAAGAAAATCCTGATAAGATAAAATCATTGCTGGAGTTACAGTCCCCAACTACCAAGAGGGAAGTCCAAAGCCTTAGCGGACGTATAACATCTCTCAACAGGTTTGTTTCCCGAGCAACAGATTGATGTCTTCCATTCTTCAAGGTGCTTATAAAGACATTTGAGTGGAATGACGAATGTGAGAAGGCTTTTTTAGAGTTAAAGAAATACATGGGGACACCCCCTTTATTGTCCAAACCAGTGACAGGGGAAATGCTATACCTGTACTTAGTTATTTCGAAAAGTGCAATTAGTTCTGCCTTGATAAGAGTAGAAAATGGAGTACAAAAACTAGCATATTATACCAGCAAAGCATTTCGACGAGCAGAGATCAGGTATCCCAAACTGGAGAAATTGGCATTAGCATTAATTAAAGAAAGCAGGAGGATGAAACACTATTTTCAAGCCCATACCATAGTGGTATAAACAGATATGCCATTGAGACGGGCTTTACATAAGCCTGAGAAGTCTAGAAGGTTAATGTATTGGGCAATGGAGTTAGGAGAGAACGACATTATTTATGAGCCAAGGTTTTCTCTCAAATGAAAAGCAGTGGTAGATTTCATTATTGAGTTTACTTATCCGGATGTCCCCGAGCAACAAGGAACCCTTGCAGAGAAACTTAAGAATTCCAGTGGGTCTACTAAAAATACCTCTGACCAACTCCCACTAATAGAAGTGGTAGAAGAAATGACAACCAGTCAACCAGAATCTTCTGGTAAAGTGAAGGAGATGAAAAAGAAGTATGAGGAGGTTAAGGATAAGATATTCCATCAAGGGATTTTTCCAGACCAAGGGTTTGATGATAATCTTCCTATATGGAATTTGTATGTTGATGGTTCTTCATGTGCAATAGGTTGTGGAGCTAGAATCATTCTCAATAGTCCAGATGGGATAGACATTGAATATGCTTTGCGATTATAGTTCCAAGATTCCAACAATTAAGCTAAGTATGAGGCTGTGATTGTGGGTCTAAGCTTAGCTAAATCACTGAATGTAGAGCAAGTGGTAGTATACAGTGATTCGCGATTAGTAGTGAATAAAATTTTAAGTCTTTATGTATCTAAAGGGGAATTCAGGTCGAGATACTTAGCCAAGGCTTTGGAGGTTATAGCCAGTTTGTTATCTGTTCAGATGGTCAGAATTCCCAGATTGGAGAATGCAAGGCCTAATGCCCTTGCTCGGTTACCATCGACCACTCGTGCCGAGCTATGAAGAAGAATCCCTATTGAGATGCTTGCTAACAGAAGCATTGATGAAGACTTAATGGTGAATTTTATTGCATTGGACATGGGACCATCTTGGATGGATCCTATCATAGCTTATATTGAAGATGTAATTTTACCAACTGACCTACTTGCATCCAAGAGGCTAAAGTATAAGGCTTCCAGATATGTTTTGAACAATAGAGTTACGTATAGGAGATGATTGATTGCTGGTTTGCAAAGATGTATTCACCCAACAACAGTTAAAGGCTTAATAGAGGAGATCCATAAAGGGCCTTGTGGAACTCACGTGGCAGGAAGAACTCTACTACAGAGAATGATTACACATGGGTACTACTAGCCAACCATGCACGCAGATTGTACAACCTATGCCAAAAAATGTGATAAGTGCCAGTGGTTGTCTAGTATACGAAGAACTCCACAAGCACTGCTAACATCAATCACTTTACCTTGGGAATTTTCTATATAGGTAATAGACTTGGTCGGGCCTCTGCCAACCACCCGAGGAAGATTCAAATACTTAGTGGTAGCTGTTGATTTTTCACGAAGTGGGTGGAAGTTGAGCCTCTCATAGATATGGCCTATGAAAGGGTCTATCAATTTATTTGGAAGAATATTATTTACAGATATTGTCTACCGTACGCCTTTACCATAGACTATAGTACCCAGTTTGATAATGATGAGTTTGCAGCGTAAGGTTTTTAATCCAACATTCAAAAAGTCCATTCTGCTCTAGGCCATCCTTAAAGTAATGGACAAAAAGAGGTGAGGAACGGAACTCTACTGAATGGATTGAAGAAAATATCAGATGATGCTAAGGGGAATTGGATCAACGAGCTACAATCAGTGTTATGGGCTTACTGAACAACTCCCCGAACAGCAACTGGAGAGACACTATACATATTGGCCTTTGGAATCGAAGCAGTGATACAAGTTGAGCAGGGATTACCTACTTATAGGGTACTAAACTTTAATTCTCCAGCGAGTGATTTTATGAGAAGGCTAGACTTGGACATGCTGGAAGAAGTTCGTGAAGATGCAGCTATCAGAAATACAACCTACCACCAAAGGACTACATTGTTCTACAACAAGAGGGTGAAGCACAGTGATCTGAAAGAATGTGATTATGTGCTGAAGAAGGCTATTCAGAAACATGACAAACTCGAGGCTAATTGTCATGGGCCCTATCGCATCACAACAGTTGTCTGACCAGGTTCATACAGAATAAAAACTCTAGAATGGGAGGAATTCAAGAATGCATGGAATGCAGAGCACCTGAGAAAGTACTACCAGTTATGTAATCGTCAATGTACTCCATTCTTTCTATATGAATGAAAAAGATGATTTCCCAATTTGATTATTTTTTTCAGAGTACTAGTACTACCCATTACACTTCACAGCATTTTAAAAATCAAAAACCAGCTAAAATGGTGGTTGGCATCAGCAATTACTAGCTACAAGGTTGGTCGGCATCAACAACCGCCATCTATAATGTTGGTCTACAAGGTTGGTCGTCATTAACAACCGACATCTATAATGTTGGTCGGCATCAATAAAGACATCAACAATGAAGATAAATAGGCTGACGAGGAAACAAAGCACGAGGTCTAGTATTGCTAATGTCAAAGCTGGAGTCCGATGTCTTCCTGTGATTAAAATATGAATGTATTTAGGGCATGTTTGGGAACTCCATTTCCATGCCTAGGAATTCAAAATAAAATATTTTCAAATGAAAAAGTTCAAATTTTGAAGTGGAAACATTCCAATTCCAATGCATGAAATTAGAGTTCCCCAATGGCTCTTAGTTACATTTTTTTCATTTATATGTGAGCATGCGAGTAACTTATTGCGGTAAAATAACCAAGTATGGACGAGTAAGGAAGGAACAGCATGAGCTGATTAGAATGTGACAAGGTTAAGGTTCAGGTTAAAAATGCTCACTGGATGTTTAAACTACAACAGTCAAGTTCATGACCAAGAGGTTGAGAATTTCTTAAAAAAATGTTATCCAAACTTTGCCTTTATTTTAATTCCTAATGCATGGTAAGGCCTTGATAAACATAAGACTAAGGGTCTCATGAAGTTTAAAAAGAAGAATAAAACATAAGGTTTGCAAAATATAAGTTTAATACACTGTATTTTATAGTTTTTCCTTAATCTGTATTTCGAACCTAAGATTAATGTAACATACAATTCATATTATTGTTGTGTTTACTTAGATTTGGAGTATATCCAAGTTGGATGTGTTGGCACTTTTTTTAAATCTTGATTTGATTTCTGATAAACCTACAGTTTACCACATGCACACAAACTATAGATTTATAATGGTTAACCTACAGTTAACAATGGTTTTTTTAAAGCACTAATTATCAATCTCTCGATTTTGAGGTTTTAAAACAGGGTAATGCTATGTATCTTTGGGAGGTATTTTATGGTTGTACCCAATTCAATTTTCAAATCTTCACACTAAATGACTAATTTTTTATTTTCATTCTTATTCTTTGGTGCAGGATTATGATATTAAAAAATTGATTCATAAGGTAGTTTCTTTTATACCCGCATTTTCTTATTTTTGTGTTCCTTTTCATATGATTTTCCCCTTTTTTATAGATGTTTCATCCATAATAAGCAACTGTTAATGCACATATGATAAGATTTATCACTCTTTGGTTGATTCATCTTTTTATGAAACCATTATTTTACAACTTTTAGTTTTCTTCAGTAGGCTTAGTTTTATAGACATTATTTTTTTGTTTATTTTTTTTAAACACATGAAAACAACATTATTGTTGTTGTTGTTAAAAGAATATTGTTAAGAGTAGGTACATTGCAAAATGTTAAAGAAAAATATCCACCCACCACTTAACAAATGAAAACCACATTATTATTGTTGTTAAAAGTGTAATTACATTGCACAATGTTAAGAAAAACCATTCACCCACTACTATATAATACAAATACAATTTTCACTTCTTCCAAATCAAACAGGAAAACCAGTCGCATCTCCTGAGAATCAGTTATCGACCTCCCCTCACCACCAGGATTCAATCCACTCTATCCTTGAATTTATACAACTTAAATTGCTAAGTCCCATTCCCTTATCAACAAGTCCCATTGCTTGAACCATAATTTGGTGCCCAATAACTTTGCTCATATGGGTGTTCTCTCCAACCCGAGCATCATTTATACCATCCTTCACACTTTCTTTCGTTTCACCAGACCACCCAACTTTATCAAATTCCTCTTCTGAATCTGAATAATTGAGATATTCTTCATCTTAAATGCTATCTAATCGACTAGACTCAGAAATACTTTCTAACTCGGGTTCTTCAGCGATGAAGGCCTCGTCTTTATTTTCACATTCTTTAACACTAACTTTTATACATGGCTGTGAAGGATCCTGATGTCCATTTTCATTAGAAGGTGCTAGGTGGGAGCCAGGAGCTGTTTCTATTACCATATCTTCCCTCTTTCGTAGTGTCTTTGAGATAAGTGTCTCGAGGAAGTTCATTACTTTGACAACATACATCAGCGCAGTCAATGGATCTGCCACCTATGTCATGTTTGGGGCAAATACCATAGTAATGTTACCGATATTCATCTTGTTTATGTGTTCATGTTGAACAACATCGGGCATCAGATTGATGGCCCATTCCAGTAGGGCAATTTCTATTGGGGGTAGAAGCCTCATAAGCGCAGAGCATTGTTCTTCTATCTGAGACTGCATTATATGCTCTGCTAGAAGAGGGTCCAATACCCCATTTAGGAGATCTATGAACCAATCCTTGATGAGACCTACCAAAGAGTGTACATCAATGCCTTCTGGAGCCAGTCCCCTGTTTACCTGATTCCTGATATAACTCCTCCGGACTATTTCTTGTAGTGATTCTAAAAGTCCCTTTTGCCTGCAAGCCTCCTTGAGCATTTAGATGATGTTTCATCTGCAATAGAATTATGGGAATACTTTTCCCTCTGTTATCATATGACGACTACATGGATCCCGTGGAAACTCCAAAAATAGTGGCACTTGTAATAGGAGCTCTCCAAAGCACTTCAGGCTCAAACTTGAGGGGAAAACCCAAGAAACCACTGAACCTATCAAAGGTAACATGCGCAATATAGCGCACATTAGTGGGGAAGCCAATATCCATGGAACACAGCTCTTCCATATCCGTCTTGCAAGTAGTAACCCAAAAATATTTTCTAAAAAGGGTTCACCAAAAATGCGAAAAGTGATAACTGAAAACTATCTTTCACTTCTTTTTGTTCTTGTTCTTGTTCTACAAAGCATTGTTCTTTGAATAGTGTGTCATTTTGGGTTTGTGTAGGTAAGGAAGAGGAAGAAGACGAAAAAGGAGGTGAGTTGAGGACCTCTATCGTGGCTGTAAATTAAAAGATGGGATTGTTTTTCTTATTAGGAATTTGGATTAAAAAATTAGTATTCCAATTTTATAGACCTTAATTCCTAAAATAATTGTTGTTTTCTTCCTCAGTTTTAATATTTTTGAAGTTTTTGTTACATGATCCCATGCATGTTCTACAATATAACAACCATCACGGATAAAAAAATTCATCATGTTCTTAAGTGACAAGCCTTTTTTAGGACTCTAATTAACACATTTAGACACATGAGGCCTTCAATCAATATCTTAGTTTGTCTATTCTAATTTTGGAATCTCTCTCCTTTGTCCTTTAAAGAACAAATCTTCTTTTATTGGGGTCGCTTTGATAATGATGTACACATGGTTTAGAGAATAAATAATTACTGAATATTGCATTTGTGAGTTTCGGTTTTCTTTCATGTATTTGATGGCTATGATGTTTATGCGAGGTCCAAGGAGGACTATTAATATTGTTGTGGACTATTTTTATTTCTTACTAGGGTGGATAGTTCGATAAACACATGATGCATTTCCCAAATTTTCCAAATTATTTTCACATTTGTGTTGTAAAAAACATTGACATAAATTGTTTACACATTCAATACTTTAGAAAATTTTCATCGTGCCTTCATGCACAGGAATTCCACTAGTGTGTGTGTGTATATATATATATACACACACACACACACACACACACACACACACACACACACACACACACACACCCCTTTAATCATATTGTCTTTGTACACATTTTTTTCATTTCAATCTTTGTCTTTAAGTGAATTTAAAGTGTTGGTGGTATTGAAAGGAAGAAGAGTTTTAGGTTTAAACAGGGAGAATGTTAAGGTATGATAATGGTAATGAATATACATTAGTGACTTATTTCTTAAATCCTAATATAACTATTATCTTTAACATATCATTTTATAGGTCCCTTTAGAATTGGGGAATGTCGAATGTAGTTTTAACATATTGAAGTTTATGAGAGATCTAATGGAGGATCCATCTCAATCTACTAAACTAAAGGTAATAAATATTTATTTTATAATATTTTGTTTTTGTGCTAATTACTTTTATAAGGAAAAATTGAATACAACTAATATGATTTTATTTGTTAGATGAAGCAGTTGGCTGAAAAAGTAACCTATGAAAGTTATAAGTTAGAAGAAGTTTAACACGAGTTCATCGATTTCATTCGTGATTATTTTTAGTGAGCTGCAGTTGTGGAGAATTTTGGCATATCTTTTTAGGTACTTTTTTTTCCTTCAACCTAATTAACTACTTTGTGTTGATGTTAAGAATGTTTAATATAGAGAATCAAAATATTATATATGAAAATTTTATAATAAATGTAACTAATATTATCAAAACACTATAAAAATATGATGTTAAGAATAATGATGTTGTTAGTGAATGGCCGACGTGGGATTTATATTATTGTTATTGTATATGATGTTGAATGCTTGGGACAGACTTTATATTGTTGGTGGTGGTGAATGCTCGGGGTGGTCTTTATATTGTTGTTGTTGGTTAAACATGTCTTGTTTAATTTTGGATTATTAAAAAACTGTCAAAATTTTCATAAAACTTTCCCCATTTATCTCTCCACTGCCTTAATAAAGAATGAACTAAAAATTAACTTTGAGATTATGCAAATGTTTAATTGTGATGCCCATGGTGACCTTTATATTTTTGTTGATTGTGAATGTCCAAGGTGGTCTTTATATTTTTATTATTGAAAATGAATGCGGATGGTAGTATTTATATTTTTATTGTTTATAGTGAATGCGCGAAATGGAATTTATACGGTTGTTGTTGTTGATGATGCTGAATGCCCGAGGCGGGCTATATATTGTTGTTGGTTAAATATGTCATGTTTAATTTTGGATTATTAAAAAATGGAGGATATTTTGTCGAAGTTTTCATAAAACTTTCCCCATTTATCTATCCCGTGTTAATAAAGAATAAAGTAAAAATTAACTTTGAGATTATGCTAATGTATAATTATGATGTCCGTTGTGGCTGTTATATTATTGTTGATTATGAATGCCCAATATGGTAATTATTTTATTATTATTGAGAATGAATTCTCAAGATGGTATTTATATTGTTGTTGATGATGCTGAATGCCCGAGGTGGGCTTTATATTATTTTTGATGGTGAATGCCCGTATTGGGCTTTATACGACTGTTGGATAAAAATGTCATATTATTTTGGATTATTAAAAAAACATAGGAAACTCAGCTAAAATTTTCATGATACCTTCCCCATTTATCTCACCATCTCCTTAATAAGGAATGAAGTAAAAATTAACTTTGAGATTATGCAAATTTTTAATTTTTAATTCTCGATATTATATTAGAATATCATTATTTTTTGACCTATATTCTTTATATGGTTAATGTGTTGTAGTTGTTAACTGTTATTTGTTTCCTCCTTTCGTTCAGATATTGATCCCATTGTTGCCTATTGTGTATTCGTTGTACCTGTCGTTATTGTGTGTTTCCATCCTACATGAGTCGAGCTAATGTTGCAGTTTAATTTACTAGTTTTTAAATCTATTGTATAGGTCATTTTAGAAATCTTTTTGTGTGTGAGTTATCTAGAAGACAGTTGGCAGACCGTTGGTGTATACTTATTTTCTTTAATTTTACACATTAATGATATTCTTTAATACTTATTGTTTAAGTTATATTGGTAGTTGGAACTTACTATCTTGAGAATTGACATTTGTGCTTTGAATTGAAAGATCGTAGTTTTATGCAACATTTATGACGGTTTACAATACACAGTCATTATAATGAACAAAAGTGGGTGTTTTATGATTGGTTTATGTACCCTGTCATTATAATGAACAAATTAATTATCGTAATAGATACCTTTTATGATTGTTTTATTAGCATCCTTCATTTAAAGAAGTTAATGATGACGGTTCAATGAAGATGATATTATCGTTAATGACATTTTGTACAAAAAAACATCGTAATAGGATGGTTTGTTATTACGGTTTTGTCAACACCAATTTTATTATGACACATAACTTTATGCGGGTTTTTAAAGATTTAAAAACTGTCATAAATCACCTTTTATGACCCTTTTTCTCCATCATAAAAATGTATATTTCTAGTAGTGGTGGTACAGGTCGACAAAGATCTAAATCTCCTTATAGCCTAGAGAGGGGAAGAAGAAGAACCATGGCGATGATCTAGAAGGTGATCCTGATCTCCCCAAAAAGTAGAGGTAACCTGAACGTGAGGTATTGACACTCAGCTTTGGGTCTTTTGATTGTCATATGATTACAGGTGGGGATGACTTACCTCAATGAGGCTCAAGCTTACTCCTACATTCAACAAATTAATCCGCCCGAAGAAGACCGACTAAGGAAACTCAACAAGGATAAGATGGAAATTGGCTTTTCTACGAATGATCTATTCGGAGTGTTATATCCTCATGATGACCCACTGGTAATCAAAATCAAAAAAGAGGAGGTCATTGTATCTAGGGTACTAGTAGACAACGACAGCTCGACGGAGATCATATTTTACCCATATTTCAGCAAACTAGATTCTACGATCGGTCAGATGGAACCTTATCATCTCCCATTAATAGGATTTACGGAGAGAAGGTTTTTCCATTAGGAACCCTTAAGGTGGAGTTAATGATTGGTACATGGCTAGTGAGCTGAACAAAGAAGAGTCACTCTTTCTAATGGATAAAAATGTTCATTCGGCTTACAACATAATCATAGGAAGAGTAAGATTGAAGAAATTTGAAGTTGTGCCTTGTACTATCCACTAGTGTTTGAAATTCCCGACCAACTTTGGAGTTAGAGTAGTGAAGGGAGATCAGAAAGTAGCCTCGAGAATGTTACTACTCGTCTGCTGAGCAAGAGGATGCAATAAAGATATCGAGGAAAATAACCACTTACCAAATGAATATGACTGAGCCTAATAGCAAATCTGAAGTGGAGACCTTAGACTCAAGAGATGAGTCAGAGCTGGTGAAAGGCCAGGTATTAGAATCAATGGAGAACATTGTGTTTGGTTATTGAGAAGCCAGAACGGATGACTCAAATAGGAGCATTATTAGATCCAGTTCTCAAACAGGAGTTGATAACCTTTTTAAGGAAGCAAAAGAAAGTGTTCGCATGGAGTCATGAAGATATGCCTGGCATAGATCCAAACTTCTTATACCATGAGCTCAATGTTAATAAAGAGGCCAAGCTTATAAAACAACGGAGGAGACTTTTAGTTCGAAAAAGAATCAAGCTATTTTTCTTTATTAAAGATGTGAAATATCTAGATTGGTTGGCTAAGGTAGTCATGGTTAAAATGAAAAACAATAAATGGAGGATGTGAGTGGATTTTACTAACTTGAATAAGGCATGCCCAAAGGATCATTTTCCTTTGCCACGAATTGATAAACTGGTGGATTCTACTTCGGGACACAAGCTAATAAGTTTTATGGATGCATATTCTCGTTATAACCAGATTAAAATGAAGTCTGAAGATAGGGAAAATAGTTCTTTTATTATTCCCTGAGGAACTTATTGTCATAATGTTATGCCATTTGGTCTAAAAATGTAGGTGCTACTTATCAAAGACTGGTTAACAAAGTATTTGAGGAGAAGATAAGTAAGAACATGGAGGTATATGTTGACGATATGCTAACTAAGAGCAAGAAGGCAGCTGATCATATTGCCGACCTCAGCCAAATGTTCGACCAGTTTGAGAAACATTAAATGAAATTGAACCTGGCCAAATGTGTTTTTGGAGTACAGGGAGGAATGTTTCTCTAGTATATTGTAAATAAAAGGGGCACTAAAGCTAATCCTGACAAAATCAAGGCTTTGATAGAAATGCAGTCCCCAATATACAAAAAAGAAGTCCAAAGGCTAACAGGGTGTGTGGCGGCACTCAATAGATTTGTGTCTCGAGCAATAGACAGATGTCTGCCATTCTTTAAGGTGATTAGAAAAAGATCTTTGAATGGAACGATGAATGTGAAAAGCCTTTTTGGAGCTGAATAAATACTTGGGATCACCTCCATTGCCCTCCCAACAAGTTTTGGGAGAAAAGTTATATTTATATCTGGTTGCATCTGAGTCAACTGTTAGCTCCACCCTAATCAGAGAAGATAATGGAGTTCAAAAGCCAATTTATTACGCTAAGAAAGATTTTTGAGGAGCAGAGATTAGATATCACATGCTGGAGAAGTTAACAGTGGCTTTAATTGAGGCTAGTAGATGAATGAAGCCTTATTTTCAAGCCCATACTATAGTGGTATACACTGATATGACACTAAGACAAGCTTTGCATAAGCCAGAGAAATTTGAAAGATTGATGTATTGGGCCATGGAGTTGGGTGAGTATGACATTATATATGAGCCAAGGTCCTCTTTAAAAGTCCAAGCTGTGGCAAAATTTCATCCCAGAGTTCAATTATCCAAATGTTCCATAGAAATAAGGGATTCCTTTCGAGCAATATTTAGGAGCTCGCAGACTTACTAGAGAAATCACTGACCAACTATCAGCAAGGGAGATTAATGAAGAAATCATTACCGACCATCCAGAGTCTTCTAGTAGAGCACAAGAGATGTCTAAGAAATATGAAGAGGTAGAGGATAAAATCTTCCAAAAAGGGATTCTGACAAACCAAGTGTTTGATAGCAATATTCTCATATGGAATCTATATATTGATGGGTCATTCTGTGCAACTGGATGTGCAGTAGGGATCGTCCTCAATACTCCGGATGGAATAGATATAGAGTAAGCTCTACGATTCCAATCTTGAGCTTCTAATAATGAGGCAGAGTATGAAGCTATGATTGTTGGTTTTAGTTTAGCTAAATCATTGAATACCGAGCATGTTGTGGTATATAATGATTCGCAGTTGGTGGTAAATCAGGTGTTTAATTTATATGCGACCATAAGAGAATTGATGTCCAAATATTTATCTAAAGCTTTGGAAGTTATCACTACTTTGCAAGCTATTCGGATGACCATAATTCCAAGATTGGAAAATGTTTGAGCTAATGCACTTACTCAGCTATCCTCAGCAACCAGAACTGAGTTGCGAAGAACTATTCCTATTGAGTTACTTTATAATAGGAGCATTGATGAAGATTTGATGGTTAATTTTATTGTAGTTGACATGTGGCCATCTTAGATGGATCCCATAAGAGCTTATATTTAAGATGGAACTTTACCAGTTGACCTACTTGCAGCCAAGAAGTTAAAATTTAAAGCTGCAAGATATGTGCTAGACAATGGTGTATTATACAGAAGAGAATTAACTGTTAGTTTACAATGTTGTGTTCATCCAGCTAAAGTAAAAGATTTGATTGAGGAAATTCATGAAGGATCCTATGGATCCCATGTAGTAAGGATAACTTTGTTGCGAAGAATCAACACATAGGGGTATTACTAGCCAACTATGCGAGCAAATTGTGCAACTTTTGCCAAGAAGTGTGATGAGTTCCAGAGGATTTCTAGTGTACGCAAGACTCCACAGGCTATTTTAACACCGATTAATTCACCCTCACCCTTTGCTATGTGGGGAATTGACTTGGTCAGGCCATTATTGACAACCCGAGGAAGGTTCAAGTACCTCGTTGTAGCTGTTGATTACTTCACTAAATGGGTGGAGGTTGAACCTTTGATTGATATGTCCTACGAGAGATTTATCAGTTCATTTAAAAGAGTATCATTGTTGATACCAAAATTAATATACTGATGTGGACGAATCATAAGAAGACACGTGTCAATCTACATGGCACAATAGCCATGAGGAAGTCTATTTCCCCGACCAAGTCCTACATACTCCGAGCAATAAGTGTACACCGAGGAGCTCCATCGCTTCGATAAACTCCTGAGCGACGAGTAACTAAGGCGGTCCGAGCTGCATCTCGGCCACAGCATTAATTGCCAGATAATCAACAGTTCAACTATTCATTGAATGCTTATCATACAGACGTATACTCTTAAAGGGCATTAATTGTTTACCCTTTCACATGTACAGCCTAAGGGCTATAAATACATTGTATCACCCTCATTCAGGGGGAGGGGAATTTCTTGATAGAACTTGTAATCGAGAATTCCCAAAACACTCAGCAATAACACAACAGTGGACGTAGGCCATTCGTATAAGGCTGAACCACTTTAAAATTCTTTGTCTTATTTATTTATCTGTGATTGAATTATTAAAGTGATCTAATTTTTTACATCAACAGATTGGTGCCGTCTGTGGGAAACGACTGATTGTTATCGTTTTTCATCACAAATCATCTATCATCAATGGCAGATAATCCGGAATCCAGTAATCGAAACGCTGGAAATGCTGGAAATCCTCCAAATCCCTCTGCACCTCCAGATCTGGCTGGAATTATGACGAATCTGGCTCAAGGACAAACCGCCATGCAAGAAACTATGAGGCAACTCATTCAAACCCTTCATGGCGGAGTACCTGCGCACTCAGGGCAGAGAAGTGGTCAGAGGCAATCGCGATCCAGACGTACTGAGTCATATCGTAATGAGGAATCTAATGATTTCTCTTATCAACCTGGGCGAACTTCATCGATACGGGCTACGGATACTGAGCAATGTATCACTCTCTCTCCGGAGAGGACCAGTGCCTTGGAAAGACTGAGCAGGGTGTCTCCTTTCAGTCAGTTAGGACCTAGGAGGAATGTAAGTCCACCTAAAGCTATGTCGAGGAGTTTTTGACAACCATCAGGTCTAAGAGAAGGATCAGCACAATCACGACCAGTTGCTCGTCAAGATAGATCTCAGGAGGCCACTTCAGAACAATCAATGGCTCGAACTAAGAGGCCCGAGGAAGGAAATGATGCATGGAAAGGTTCCATTCAGTGGTTGGATGATAGATTGGGAGAAATGGCTAAGGCGAGGAATCCCCTAAAACGAACTTTTGTTCAAGGGACACCTTTTGTACAGGCCATTGTGGATTTTCCTACACCATCGAAATTTAAAGCACCCGTGGTGACCCCCAAATATGATGGAAAGACAGATCATGTTCTTCACATAGAGCAATATCAAGATGCTAATGACATCTATGCTGTCCCCGACGAGATGAGATGCAGAGCATTCTCGGGAACTCTTACTGGATCTGCCCAGATATGGTACAACAATCTTCCTCAGGGTAAGATTTCAACTTTCTTTCAGTTGGCCGAGTTGTTCATTAGTAATTTCTGTTTTGGAGCAAAGCCAGTAAAACGAGTAGCACACTTGTTAAGTGTTAGACAAAAATCTGGTGAGAGTACTAGAGATTACATAACTCGTTTCAATAACGAGAAGCTGGAAGTCATAGATTATGAAGAAAAGACAACAATCACCGCCTTGATGAGTGGGATGTTGCCTAACAAGTTGTATTACACTTTGGCCAAAGATCCACCTACAACTATGTCAGAGTTGATGGCAAAAGCGGCCAAAATCATGAATGCTGAGGAGGCTATGGCTGCGAAGAAGAATATGGATAAATAAAACAAGGTGGAAGTCGACAAATCCAAGAAGAAAGAGCACAAGGGCAATGGAGGTGACAAGCACTCCAAGAATAATAGGTCGTCATGGGAAGTCTTGAAGAAATTCGATAATTATACTCCTTTGAAAATGGGTATCAATCATGTCTTGGAAGAAATCAAGAATAACGAGGAAGTAAAGTGGCCAAAGAAACTGAGGTCAGACCCTGACACGAGGAATAGGGAGAAATATTGCGAGTTCCATAAGGATCATGGCCATATGACCAAAAATTGCATAGCTCTTCAGAACGAGATTGAAACACTCATCCGAAGAGGAAAGCTAGCAAAGTATGTTGATCGGGGAAGTGAAAGAAGAAATAATGACCGAACTAGAGAGAGGTCTAGATCTCCTCGTCGAGCAGAGGAGAAGAAGAAGAGGGATCATGAAGATGATACAGAGGATGACACCGATCTTCCCAAAAAGCCAAGGCAACCAGAACGCGAGGTATTTTCAATACGTTTTGGCACATTTGATTGTAATGTTATTACAGGTGGAGATGCAGGAAGAGGAGATCTTACTGCAGAAAGAAAAGCTTACCTCGGTGAGGCTCAGGCTTGCTCATACATTCAGTGAATAAATTTGGCTGAGGATGATCGCCAGAGGAAGGTAAACAAAGAGAAGTTGGTCATTGGTTTTTTGAAAAACGACCTTGCAGGTGTTCTTTACCCTCACGACGACCCTTTGGTGATCAAAATGAGGATGAAAGAAGTAGTGATTTCAAGGGTTTTGGTAGATAATGGTAGTTCGGTGGACATCATGTACTACTCATGCTTTGACAGTTTAAATTTGAAATTATCTCAATTGGAACCTTATCACAGACCTCTCCTGGGTTTTGCTGGCGAGAAAGTTTTTCCACTTGGGACGATCAAGTTGGATATATTCATTGGAACTTGGCCTGCTTGTCGAACAGAGAGAATACGCTTCTTTGTGATGGATAAGAATGTGCGGTCAGCTTACAACATCATCATGGGAAGAGTTGGTTTGAAGAAGTTCGAAGCAATCCCATCTACAGTACATCAGTGCTTAAAATTCCCAACAAATTTCAGAGTAGGAGTTGTGAAAGGTGATCAAAAAGTAGTTCGGGAATGCTATTATTCATCTGCCGAGCAAGAGGAGCTTGAAGAGTCAAGGAAAAAGACTACTACCTACCAGGTGGAGGAAGGTACAGAAATTGAAAAACTTAATCCCAGAGATGAATCCCAACTTGTAAAAGGACAGGTGGTGGAATCTACAGAAAATGTTATTCTGGACGACGAGCACCCTGAACGAGTAACCCAGATAGGTTCTTCGTTGGATTTTTCAATAAAACAGGAGTTGATAACTTTCTTGAGAAACAGGAAGAAAACTTTTGCATGGAGTCATGAAGACATGCCAGGAATAGATCCAAACTTCTTGTGTCATGAGCTCAATGTAAATAAGGAGATCAAACCCGTAAAGCAGAGAAGAAGAGTATTTAGTCCCGAGAAGAATCAAGCTATACAAGAGGAGGTTGAGAAGCTCCAGAAAGACCAATTCATTGAAGATGTGAAGTATCCAGACTGGTTAGCAAATGTGGTGATGGTAAAGAAGAAGAACAATAAATGGAGAATGTGTGTTGATTTCACCGATCTCAACAAGGCATGCCCAAAGGATCACTTTCCATTGCCCAGAATTGATCAACTAGTGGATGCTACCTCGGGACACGAGCTGCTCAGCTTCATGGATGCTTACTCTGGCTAGAACCAGATCAAAATGAAACCTGAAGACAGGGAAAGTACTTCTTTTATCACCCCTAGAGGAACTTATTGTTATAATGTTATGCCTTTTGGTCTGAAAAATGCAGGTGCGGCATACCAGCGGCTGATGAACAAGGTTTTTGCCGAACAAATCAGTTGCAATATGGAAGTCTGTGTCGATGATATGCTGACAAAGAGCAAGAAATCTGCTGATCATCTAGTTGACTTAAGTCAGACCTTTTATCAACTGGATAAATACTAAATGAAGCTCAACCCGACGAAGTGCACATTTGGAGTACGTGAAGGAATGTTCCTCGGATACATCGTTAACCAGCGAGGCATTGAGGCAAATCCAGAAAAGATCAAAGATCTTTTAGGGCTGCGATATCCAACGACGAAGAAAGAAGTATAGAGTCTTACAGGACGAGTTGTGGCGATCAACAGATTTGTATCCCGAGCAACTAATAGATGCCTTCCATTCTTCAAAACACTTCGAAAAACTTTCGAGTGGAATGATGAATGTGAGAAAGCCTTTCAAGACTTGAAGAAATATTTGGGAGCACCTCCACTGTTGTCCAGGCCAGTAATGGGAGAAAAGTTGTACTTGTACCTGGCAGTATCAGAGAATGCAGTCACCTCGGCATTGATCAGAATGGAGAATGGAGTCCAGAAGCCAATTTATTACACAAGTAAGGCTTTCCGAGGTGTAGAGATCAGGTACTCAAAGCTGGAAAAATTGGCATTGGCATTTATTGAGGCAAGTAGAAGAATGAGGCCATATTTCCAGGCCCATACCATCGTCGTGTATACCGACATGCCATTACGACAAGCCCTTCATAAGCCAGAAAAGTCAGGGAGACTGATGTACTAGGCAATAGAGCTCGGTGAATATGATATTGTATATGAACCCAGATCATCATTAAAAGGGCAAGCTGTAGCAGATTTTATAGCAGAATTTACATATCCTGATACCCCCGAGGAACAAAAGTTGCTCGCTAACCGACCTGTGGATGTTACAGGATCAGCAGACATAAGCTCAGACCAACTCCGGTTGGTAAAAGGGCTTGTGGATGTTGAAGGATCATCAAATTCGAACTCATACCAACTCCGATTGGTAAAAGAGAGAGAAGAGATGGTCGATGAAGAGCAAAAAACACCAGGGGAGGATGAAAGGAAACAACAAATATTTCACCGAGGAACTCTGTCAGATAAGAAATTTGAAGACGAGTTACCTACATGGAGATTGTATGTAGATGGGTCATCTTGTACAACAGGTTGTGGAGCAGGGATTGTTTTGAACACCCCAGACGAGATTGACATGGAATATGCTCTGCGATTCCAATTCAAATCCTCCAATAATGAGGCTGAGTATGAGGCCATGATAGCAGGTCTTAAATTAGTAAAGATTATGGAAGCACAACAAGTGATGGTATTCAGTGATTCTCAATTAATTGTGAATCAGATGATGGGAATATATGCAGTTAAAGGAGAATTAATGGTCAAGTATCATGATAAGGTGATGGAGTTGTTGGTAGAATTTGATGCCATTCAATTGATGATAATACCAAGAATGGAGAATGCACGAGCAGATGAACTGGCCCGACTAGCATCAGCTACTCGTACCGAGCTGCGAAGAACGATACCAATTGAAGTATTAGAAAGTCGGAGCATAGATGAAGACCTGACGGTGAATATTATTACCCTTGATTTAGGACCATCTTAGATGGATCCCATCAGGGCATACATTGAGGAGGGAGGATTACCGGATGATAAGCTCGCTGCCAAGAAATTGAAGTATAAAGCTGCTCGGTATGTACTAACTAATGGTGTTTTGTATAGAAAAGAAATTATGGCAGGTTTGGAAAGATGTGTACATCCCTCCGAGGTGAAAGAATTAATTGAAGAGATCCATGAAGGGTCCTGTGGAGCACATGTGGCAGGTCGGACACTTTTGCAAAGGGTGATGACGCAAGGATACTACTGGCCGACGATGAGGGCTGATTGTATAGCCTATGCTAAGAGATGTGATAAATGCCAACGTTTCTCCTCCATTCGACGAACTCCACAAGCATTGTTAACACCTATAACCTCTCATTGGCCATTTTTGCCATGTGGGGAATTGATTTGGTTGGACCACTGCCAACGACCCGAGGAAGATTCAAGTACCTCGTTGTCGCAGTGGATTATTTTACTAAGTGGGTAGAAGCTGAGACTCTGATTGATATGACATACGAGAAGGTGTACCAATTCGTTTGGAAGAACATCATCTGCCGATATGGTCTCCCTCATGCCTTCATCATAGACCATGGAACACAATTTGATAATGAGGAGTTTGCTGCCTATTGTCATCAATCAAACATTTTGAAAGTTCATTCAGCGCCAGGCCATCCTCAAAGCAATGGACAGACTGAAGTGACGAACATAACACTACTAAATGGTTTGAAGAAGAGGCTAAGTGAGGCTAAAGCTAATTGGATTAATGAGCTACAGTCAGTAATATGGGCTTACAGAACAACTCCCCGAGCAGCAACTGGAGAATCACCATATATGCTAGCGTTTGGAAGTGAGGTTGTGATACCTGCCGAGTTGGGTCTTCCAACACACAGAGTGCTGAATTTCAATTCCCCAGTCAGCGACTTGATGAGAAGATTGGATTTGGATATGCTCGAGGAGGTTAGGGAAGAGGCATCCATTAGGAATGCTGCTTACCAACAACGAACAACTCTGTTCTACAACAAGAGGGTGAAGAAATGCGACTTAAAAGAAGGAGATTACATGCTAAAGAAGGTCATTCAGAAGCACAATAAATTGGAAGCAAACTGGCATGGACCTTACCGAGTTACAGAAGTCGTTCGACCAGGAACTTACCGCATAGCAACTCTAGAAGGAGAGGAATTTAAGAATGCATGGAATGCTGAACACCTACGCAAGTATTATCAGTGATGTAAAATGTAAAGCAGTTCCATCAATATGAATAAAACGATGATGTTTCGCCATCCTCTTTCTTTCATTGAAAGTTTTTCGTGGAATACTAGTGTGCAACACTACACTATTCAGCAATAAAAGCAACATCCGACAGTTCAAACCCAGATCAACTCCGGTTGGTAAAAGGGCGAGAACAAACTATACTCCTTTGGTTAGGAGGCGTACACTAGCTCAGACCAACTCCGGTTGGTAAAAGAGTTAGTGGACATGATAGTTCGAACTCAGACCAACTCCGGTTGGTAAAAGAGCGAGAACACGATAGTTCGAACCCAGACCAACTCCGGTTGGTAAAAGGGCGAGAACACACCATACTCCTTTGGTTAGGAGGCTGACACTGGCTCAGACCAATTTTGGTAAAAGGGCAAGTGGACATGATAGTTCGAACTCAGACCAACTCCGTTTGGTAAAAGAGTGAGAACAACATTCCTAAAAATGCCAACGTGTTTGGCTAGGAAGCAAGATATGCTCTCAAATACCAACTTATGTTGGTCGGGAGGTAAGATTATTACAAAAGTTCCTCGAAGAACAAAATTTTCCAAACTGTACCAAGTATGGTTGGTTGGGGATAATAACCCACTAACTGTAGTTGGTCGACGAGGAGAATTTATCGACCTTGGTTGGTCGGACACATTTTATGAAAAAGACAAAAATTTACCAAGTATGATTAGTCGGGAATAAACTCTCACTAACCATAATTGGTCGACAAACACAATTTAACAACCTTGGTTGGTTGGAAAAAATTTAAACATTTTTATACTCATTACTTTATTATTAAGTGATCGAGCAACATTACTAATACTTGTAACTTTCTTATTACTAAGTTGGTCGATGAACCACACAATATTGTTATGTAAGCACAAATAAAAAGTGTTTGACAAATACAAGACAATAGCAATACAAATTTGCAAACAAAAATGAAAGTCTTTCATAAAATTCAAAACAAATTACAAGTTACATTCATAGTTACATGGATATGTATACTAACTGTTACATCAGAAATTCCTATTCTATTGGTTTTTTCCCTTCAGCTTTCGATACAGGTTCCTCGCCAGCAGGCGGATCATTTAAAGACTGAAGAGAATTAATGAAGTTCAAGTCCTTCAGCATCCTAATTTTAATCACAGAAGGTCGATCTAGAAGATGCTCGGGACGAGATACCTCAAACTGAGAATGTAAACTGTAGTCACCAAGGTATTTTGCAATTAAGCTCCGAGGAATGGCACGAGATGGGATCCATTCCATGTCCAAGTTATACGGTGGCACAGGCAAGTCAAGTACCCCAGGATCATAATAGTCCTACAGGTAGTGTCCTTATTCGAGCTTCAGCACGCCCAAGGCATTCATCCAACCTTGCTTGTACCCCTCATTATTGGCATTCTGGATACGATCATCCAAATGGAATAATGCTTCGTTGTATCCATCCATCCAGAACTCCCTGGGCTGTTTGTGAAATTGAAATGTTAACCGATCAAGCTTCTCTTGAAGACTCTGAATGAAAAGTCCATTAGTCTCCAACACTGATTTATCTCCAGAGATTTGATTTTCCAATTCTCTAACTTTCTTGGACAGCTCACACAAGGCTTGGTTCTTAGCCATTAATTGGAATGCTTGGTTTTCCAACGCAGATTGAGTACGAGCTTCTTCAACAGTACGACGAAGAGTTCTTGATCGACCCCGAGTAGGTGGAGTACTTTGTTCCTCGACAACATCCTGAGCAACTCTTCCTCGTCCACGAGAACCTCTTCCTCATCCCCGAGTAGCAGTAGAAGTACCCGACCTTCTCAAGGTATCCAACTCTTACCTTAATTGGGCATTCTCAACCTCTAAAAATGAAAATCCCTCGTCAGTCACTGGAATTACAGCTGTTGAAGAAGAAGCTGCAGACTTATACTGTGCTAGCTCTTTCTGCAAATTGTTATTCTCTTGCTCCAGCAGCTCGGCAATCTATCTACATGCTTCAACTTCACCCCTTAGGGTTCTCTCCCTGACATCATACCCAGCGAGGATATTTTTGTGGCCTGTCTCGGCAGAAAGATGTTGATACCTCTTCTCATACCCCTCATGCAAAAGGGCAGTTGATTCCTTGTACTGATTCTGAAGATCTTCTAAAGCACATTGAAGATCCTCGATCATTTCATAGTAAGCCACGTTATTGGCCACATCTCGATCAAGTAAGTCCTTCAGGTACTGATAAGCTTCGACTGCCTGCTCTGAAGCATCGTGACCAAGGATATCGACAAATTATGATGCACTTAGTTCTGTGTGACCAGCCTTATAATATTCATGACATTGATGCATCAGCTTTGTGTCATTAGCAGACAGCAGATCCATTCTGGCCAGAAACTAACAGAGAAAGCAAAAGTAATTATCAAAAAGAAGATCAAGGCAGAGTACAGATAGAGAAGAGACAATCGTATGGAAAGAACTCAAATTTTATTAGATCATAGTGCATGGTTACAAAGATCTTGGTTACATTTGAAAAAGAAGAAAAATAGAAAGAGAATACCGAACAACTTCACACATTTTCCTTGTCTCCCAAGACTTTCTCGGGAGGCTGGGATGAGGAGCTCGGTTGCTCGGTGGGAACAATGAGTTGGTCGGCTGGAGCTGGAATTTGTTCAGGAGGAGCAGGCAGAGATGAAAGCTCCTCGTCAGTAGGCTGGGTAAGGATGGGATCACCCACCACCATTGAAGATTCTTTGGAGGCAGCTTCGTCCTCTTCTTCATCTTCAATAACTGGGGCAGGACCAGGGAGATGTTGCTGAAACAGTTCTGAGTCCTCATTAACTTTCAATTCTTGCAGGGCAGTAACCCAACCATCTCGTAAGTATTTCAAACTCCCATACTTGACCTGGGTCATTATTGTTGCTACACCCCTGTCCCATCCTTTATCCCAACCGGTGCGGAAAGATTTTTTCACAGCCACTTTTCTTTTCATTTTCTCCGAGGAGAGCTTCTCGGATAGAAGATCCTCGGAGGCTTTCAACTTGGCCTCCACCTCCTCCTTCTGGCGATTTACTTCTCGCAGAAGGGTTAGCTCTTCCTCAGCTAATTTCAACTTATTTTCAAGCTCCCCAAAGTTTGTGAGCTTCTCGGTATATTTCTTATTCTCTCTCTCCAAGTCTTTTACTTTGTTTCCCAACCGCACCTTCTCTGCCTCAGATGCAGCCAACTTCTTCTCCCATTCACCCCTATCCTCGTCATATTTTTTACGGGAATCCTTCAAAGACTGGGCCAAACCCAGAAAAGCATCCTCCACTCCAAACGAGGGGCTAGAATCCTTGAGTGCTTCATCTTTCTTCACTATGGTGTTAAAGCAACTCACCAGCTGGAAAAAGAAGAAGATAATGATAAATTAGCATAGAGACATATGTAATGATGGAAAGAAAGAAAAATTCAGGATAGGAGAAACTTACTGAAGCAATGTGACGAGTAGCTAGGGATGTCAGCATATCCCTAGACATGTTCTCCTCAATTCCTTGGACTTCAGGAATAGTCCAAGTCTTTACCGAGCTCATTGCAGAACTCGGGGGAATAATAGTTGGAACACCAGCTCCACTAACTTGGAGCTGGGAAATGTTTTTAGCCAAATTGACCGAGGAGGATTTCTTCAATCTCCTCGGTGTCATTTCAGCAGTTTCAACCAAAGAACTTTTGGTGGGGGAGATGGTTATCACTTCAACAGGAGCACTTTTCTTGTTCAGAGCCACTGGGGGCTTCTCGGCAGCCTTCTGAGGAGCAACAGAAGGGGCAACATCTACTTTCTTTGTCCCCTTTGGGACATCAGTCTTGTTCCTTTTCCCATCTCCAGCAGAAGTAGTCTCCTCAAAGAGAGCAGGAACTCTTCTTTTAACCATTTTCTGACTTAGAGGAATGTGAGATTCTGGTGAAGAATCCTCAAGAGCTGGTATTGGCTCACTAGTGCTGATCACAGGGCGAGCAGTGAAAGAAGTTGTATAGCTTCTATATTGCAACAAATATGAAGCAGATCTGATGTGCTCGTCTGCAACTTTTTGATGCAAACTTCAGATATGTTTCAAATGATTGATATTAACTTCAGTTTCTTTTGGAGTTTTTCTCTTACTGTCAACTGCAAACAAATACATAGTGAAATATCAATCACACATTTTATCAAACATAATGAAATCATAATTTCAAAAATAAAATAAAATGAAAATAACCTATCCTATTGCCATATGGGGGGCATCTGGGACCTTCATATGTTTCATCTCCAATCAGAGGGGCATGTTGCCAGTCTTTTATAACTACCCCGTGTTCAAAATAATCCCTATTGGCATCAGGGAGGTTGACTACTAAAGCCCTATTCAAAAATCTAGTTTTTAAATAAAAAACATTGTCTAGAACAGCCCATCTATAACAATACATAATCTCAGGAATTCCTATACGAGTTCCATGAGTTTGATTTAACCTATATACCCCATTAACTATTCTCCATGTGTTGGGGGCTATTTTTGCAGGAACAACATCGAAATAATGGAAAAATTCTAGGCACAAAGGGTTTGGTGGAAAAGAAAATCCACATTCAGCAATAAAGAGGCTGGGGAACCAATGTCCCTCAGCCAAACGAAAGTAATCTGAAGGCTCAGAAAGATCCTCTAGAGTTACCTAGGATGGAATAGAAAAATCAGAGCGGAATTTTTCAAGAGATTCAATAACATAAACCATGATGAATAAAAGAAATGAAGAAGAAGGAAGAAGGTCTTACAGGAAAAAGGGAGATCTGTTGACAACGAATGAAGAAAGGGATGAACGCACAAGAGAGAGAAAAGCTATGGAAAACTCGAAAGCAGAAATTGGAAAAGGTAGAAGACGGTGATTTTGCCTGTAAAGCTTAAATACTTTGCCTTGGGAAACGGTGAAAGAAATGATTACAAAAAAGAAACTATTGCGCTACCGGCGGCTAAAAGGACAAAAAATGCGCAAAGATCGAAGCGTTTATAAAAATTCAAAAAGGCGGATTCTGCGAATTTGGAAACGCTCCTAAAAACCAGGAAGGTCATTTAATATTGCCATATACCGAGAAAGAATGTTCCATACTCCTTAAAGTTCGAAATATGAAACATTGGGGGCTTCTGTTGATACCAAAATTAATATACTGATGTGGACGAATCATAAGAAGACACGTGTCAATCTACATGGCACAATAGCCACGAGGAAGTCTATTTCCCCGACCAAGTCCTACATACTCCGAGCAACAAGTGTACACCGAGGAGCTCCATCGCTCCGAGAAACTCCTGAGCGACGAGTAACTAAGACGGTCCGAGCTGCATCTCGTCCACAGCATTAATTGCCAGATAATCAACAGTTCAACTATTCATTGAATGCTTATCATACAGAAGTATACTCTTAAAGGGCATTAATTGTTTACCCTTTCACATGTACAGCCTAAGGGCTATAAATACATTGTATCACCCTCATTCAGGGGGAGGGGAATTTCTTGATAGAACTTGTAATCGAGAATTCCCAAAACACTCAGCAATAACACAACAGTGGACGTAGGCCATTCATATAAGGCTGAACCACTTTAAAATTCTTTGTCTTATTTATTTATCTGTGATTGAATTATTAGAGTGATCTAATTTTTTACATCAACAATCATATATAGGTATGGCTTTCCCTATGCCTTTATCACCGATCATGGAACACAATTTGACATTAAAGAGTTAGTTCTTATTGTTCCCAATCCAAAGTCTAAAAACTCCACTCTGCTCCACGCCATCCTCAGAGAAATGGCCAAACCGAGGTGACGAAATGAAATTTCTTAAATGGTTTAAAGAAAAGGCTGGATAACGCCAAAGGTAATTGGATCAATGAACTGCATTCTATTTTGTGGGCTTACCGAACAACTCCTAGAACAGCTATAGGGGAGACGGCCTACATGTTAGAATATGATACTGAAGTTATAGTTCCTATCGAGATAGGCTTACCCACTCACAGAGTTCTGAATTTTAATTCCTCAATTAGTGATTTAATGAGAAGGCTGTACTTAGACATGTTAGATAGGTACGCGAAGATGCAACTCTGAGGAATGCAATTTATCAACAATGGACTGCTCGATTCTACAACAAAAGGGTGTAGCCGAGCAACTTGAAAGAATGTGCTTATGACTTGAAAAAGGTGATTCAAAATAACAAAAAAATTGAAGCTAATTGGCATGGACCTTATTGCATTTCAGCAGTTATCCACATAGGCACATATAGAATTGAAACATTGGAGGGTGAAGAATCCAAGAATCCATGGAATGCAGGACATCTAAGAAAATATTATCGGTTATGTAGCCAATCAATTGTACCCAATCAATTTCGGTATTAATAAAAAAGAAATTTCCTTACACTTTTTGTTCTTTTTTTGGGAGTACTCGTGTTATGCACTACGCCTTTAATGTCTTCAAAGGACACAATACCAAGGTCTAAGATCAGCAAACAACCAACAATGTTGGTGGGAATAAGCAACCAACCAACAATGTTGGTCGACATCAACAACCACTAACAAATGTTGGTCGTCATAAACAAAGACACTAACAATGTTCATATAAAAACCATGCAAGGCAAAATTGTAAGTCCTAAATGCTTGGTTAACGAAGACCCGAATGAAAAATGTTCATCTAAACTAGGCTAAAAGATGGACAAATGTTCCACATATGCCTGAGCACTAAGGTAACTAATGTATAACCTAAAAATTTAGGTATATTAGTATAACCATGGTAAAACATTGGTAATTGGTACGATACTTGGGTAAAACCTAATGGTATCAATAGAACCAATGAAATTACATTCAGAGATTGACTAAAGTTGATCCATTAACATTTAAAGATTGACAAGATAAGTTGATCTAATTCTTCATTCATTCAGTAATGGTTACATATTGGTGCTTGAAACTAACAATCTAGGAATGGAAATTAAAATTACAAGAATAAAGAATACTCTAAAGGACGCTTTCGCTCTACCTTAGCAGAACTTGGTAGTGTATCCACTTCAGCAGGAGGGTCGTCCAAGGTATAAGGAGAGTTTACGAAATTAAAATCCTGAAGCATCTATTGATTGCTATTACTCGGGGTATCCAAAAGATGGCGAGGGAGAATAAGCTCTAGCTCTCCATGCAAGTCAAAGTCACTAAGGTATTTGGATATCAAGCATTGAGGAATTGTCTCTACAAGAATCCAACTCACATCAAGTTTAAATGGATAATTATCACAGTCCAAGTACCCTGGATTATTCCAGGACCACAGATCATTGTTCTTGTTATGCTTGACTACTGCTAGAGCATTTGTCCAACCTTGTTTATAGCCATCCTTGTGTTTTTGCTCCAATTTGTCATCCAAATGAGTAAGGGCTTCATTATAACCATCCATCCAAACTTCCCTCGGTGGTTTGTGAAATTGGAAGGTCAATCTATCCACTTAATCTTGTAACACCTTCAACAATTCATCTTTGGCTTGCATTTGAGAAGTTTGGTTGGATAACTTCTCTTTCAAACTCTGGATTTGTTAAGACATGTCATCAATAGCAGAACTCTTTACTTCAAGTTGTACGACCAATTCACCCGTTGCTCGGGTAGGTCTGGACCTAGCTCGGGATGAAAAGGCAGGATTATTTTTCTTCATATTTTCACATTCCTCTCAACTTGGCATTTTTAATTTCCAAAAAGGATACCCCACCCCCATCATCAACAACCGTTCCAGAAGTAGACTTTAGAGATCTTAATTCATTTTTCAAGTTATTATTTTACTCCTCTAGAAGTTTGGCAGCGGTTTTGGTCTCTTTAATTTCAAAATTAAGAAAAACCTCTTTTTTCTTAAAAGCAGAAATAAAGTCATCAAAACCCTGAGCTCTACTCAAGTCTTGATATTTTTTCTCGTAACTTTGATGCAGCAAGGCAGTGGATTCTTTAGGTTGTTCTTGAAGCTCTTCTCTCATTTTGTAGTAGGCAACATTATTTGCTACCGCCCGATCAAGTAAGTACTTCAAATGTCAGTACTCTTCTTTAGACTCTTCTGATGCATCATCATCAAGCAACTTGGTCATTTCTTCCTCGAATAAGTACATCTGGATAGCTTTGGAAAAAGGCATTGCACCTCTTCTGTAACGCCCCGACCCGAATTTAAAGGTTAATAAGGGTTCAACCCGATCCAGTCGGTATATTAGATGTGGAGTGCAATGGAACAACCTAAATACTGTTTCTAATCTAGTTTAATTATTATTTAATGTTATACTTGTTAGCATGCGATTCCAATTATTATCAACTACGTGATAGGGTCCAAGGGAAGTGCCCCAAGGCCAAGTAAACAAAGATACTAATCGTATACTAGCCTCAAAGTACAATACATCATGCAACCCACCATAACGAAAAGGGTGTGAGTCGAATGCTCAATGGGATTATATACAATGTAATATAGAAACGAACGACAAAAAATAATACTCACACACTACACTACATGCATGTGAAAATACGTATACATCTGCATATATATTGTAGGAAAATACATATTCAATGTATTAAACCGTTTTATTTCGAAAACGTTGTTTGATACCTTTTATCCTCCTTGTCTTTACAAGATTTGTTTTTTCATTATGCTTAAAGGCTAAAATTCTCTCCCATTAACGCACACGGTTAAAAAATTAAAAATTATTTGGGAAAATCTTCCATTTACTTTCAAACGTTAATTACAAAACGTTCATTAACTCACACCGAGTTATTAATCATTACTTAAAACTTTCTTTCAATACACGCACACCGTGTTTAGAAACATACTCATTTTTCCTTTGAAAACCTCAAATAACACACGCTTGTGTACATTCTGATACAAATCCCATTAGACAGCTAAGACATCATTAAGTCACCTTATTTAATCATCCCATATTACCAAATGAATATTAGATCTTTGGTGCATTATTCATGTATTAGAAATTCAATGCATCAATACAATTTATTTATGCCTCTTTCATGAATATTCGATTCAATACTTAGCATTATCTTTAGGGATTTCGCCAACACACACACCCATCAAACCACATGCACACCCACGGTTTCACGAAATTTCACCGTCCGTCATCCAGCGCCAATAAACTGTAGTTGGTCTGGGACCCTAGGGATAGCAGAGCCCTGCTTAATTATTTAACCTAGTGTCATCCAATATCATTATCTTGCCAATGTGTTCAACATTTTCATAGTGTTTAATTTAATTTGCATTTTCGGGCTGAAGCCGAAGCCTTTGACTTAACCGTCCATTTTTCCGTTGTACTTGGAAAATTGTTATTTTCTCCTCGAGTCCTTTATTCACACACGTGTTGATTTCATACCAAAAATCATTTACAATTTAGGACTTAATTCAATTTTACCCATACTAGTATAAAAACATCCATTGACAATTTTATTTCATAAAAATGTTCTAATTTAGGTAATTATCAATTTACCCTTTATTTACCAAACTTGTAATTTAATCTCTCAACAAATATCATTTCTCAAATAATCATTAAGTTTCCAACTTAACATTTTAATGCTTTAGTCATTTTAACACTTGTTTATCATCACACATTTTGCCCAACTTTAATGCTTGCCGATTCAACAATTCCATCACGTGAGTAGCATTCTTTATACTTGACTAAAACTTTCCGTTCGTCGTACTTATTTATAAACCCAATACCACATCTCCTAAACTCGGTCACATATTTATTTATAAACCTTTCCATTTTACAAACAAGTTTAAAAATATTTATTTCATAAATATTTGGCAACATTGCTCATTTTCCATAAAAATGTCTATTATTCCTTGGTACTAAAAATACATAAAATGTCCATTACTTTCTATTACTAGAATTGTACATAAAAATACTTTCTATTACTAAAAATACATAAAATGTACAATTTATTATTATCAACTGACAAAACATCCATCCAACAATCTACTTCCAATCTCAGGTGTCTTTAGCACTACAGCTTAACCCAATTGTTTCATATCCTTTGTTTAACACATCCATAGTGGAGCCTAAGGTGTTACTGCTAACTTCCAAGCATGCCTAACATGTCTACCCAAATAGTACCTTAAAGTAGTTAATAGCCTATAAATATCATGCTAACACCTTAAAAAAACTCTTTATCATGAATTACTCTAAACATCGATTTAATAAGTCTATGTTTCGTCTACGGTTTGGCTCTTACCTAGTCTAGGAAGATACCTCCTCAGCATCATCAATCATTCACCATATGATTTCGCAACAGACATTTAATCCCAACGGTCCATCTGGCTGATACCTCTTATTAAACTACACATTTAGCTAGTGTCATCCTAGGTTCGATAACCCAAATACACATGAGAGGCAAATTCTACACGCAGTGTAACACTAGCATTTAATGTTCCCTTAAGTTCTAATATTCATTTCTTAGAGTAGTGACCTCTAATCCACGTTACACATCATAACCATCTATACCGGTTAACAAGCGATGTGTTAACCCAAAGCTATTCAAGTATTCATGTAAACTACGTGCACAGACTGCAAGACCATCCGTATATACCAACTAGTGTAAGACAATGGTGCCTTTGAAGAAGAGAGTACTCATCTACCATGATGCATCAACCTCAACTGGCCTATCCCGCATTACTACTAAGTTTATACCACACTACAGTTGAATACAAATCCATAACTGGCACAACCTCTTCCCATCACCACGATGAAAGAAGACATAATAAGATGTAATGGGTTAGGCGACCGCCACGCATGAGTGAAATGATTGAATTCGGGAAATGAACCATGCTACGCGAAGTACGAACCACATTGTACACTTAAGGTCTAATTTTTTTTACTGACCCATGCGTATGCTGAAGTATTAGCCTATAGCCACGTACCTTGGCTTGAATCACTAATCGCGACTACCCAAAAGACAACAACTTGGGAACTGATTCACTAGGGAAGTTAGAATGCTGGGCTTCCCTCCTTAAGACCGAGGTTATTTTTTCTCATTCCTATACAAACGAAGTTACAATTCTGATTTCATAGTGTTAGTCACTGAACTACATACTCAAGTTTCCACGATCTCCACATGTGATTGCAACTTTTAAACCTCGAGATCTTTCTCATCTAGTGAAACACAACACGCACATAATTTTTACCCGACGGGCCATCGCTGTAATCCTTAGCAACGTCCTATGTGATCCCAAATCATAACTATCGAACTAGTTACAATGACACCTCAAATTTTTAAGCATTATCCATGCCTAATACCTACTGATTATCCTCACTAGAGTCACATTAAGTCATACGGGTAACACACGTAGGTCTATAACCAATCCTATCACTCCATACCAAGTGATATATTTAAGACCCTAATGAACATCATTGTATTCTAAGTCTCCTAGTGTAAAATGTAGCACTCATTAGCCTATTTCCAACATTGTCATTTAAAGTTATATCACGACACCGGCTTATAAACAAAATCCATAGCACTAACTCTAAGTACTCCCATAAGTCAACATAACCTAAACATATTATAGTCATCAATGATTTACCATTACAATTTAGACTCCAACTCCATAATAATTCCCAAATGCTTTGCGATGATGACACTGCACTCAGTTATCTCTCTAAACAGTCTACACATACTTCATAGAGAACCACAAGTCGCTCCGTGACCTATGCTACATAACCTTGAATTTATCACTACGACATATTTATCACCACATAAATCACAATACAACTTCGATTTTGTTTTACACTTTCTGGAGGAGACAACAATTCAATCATTTACCAAAATGTTCATACTTATCTGAGTAAGAATCGTCATGTTATAATCATATCATGCATGGAAACTAATCACGGCTACCAACTCGTAACCTCAAGGCATAAATACTAGTACCAACTGTACGACTATGTCCTTTACATCATAAGGAAATCCAAAAGTTTTAAGGGGAGATACTATCATCATCAAAATACACAACACGATCTAAAGTTCACCCAAGTTAGGGAGTGTCTATCACTTGAACTAATAACTCATTAGCTAATCCATATCACATATCTCTAAGGCATTATAAGTACAAATTCACATGCACGTCCGTAAATATAATCCGAGATGAAACTCATCACGGTATATTACTTAACTCTTTTGAACACTCAGCTATGACAACTAACTTGTCTCACTACACAACCATCACACTCATTTGCCAGATTACAAATTATTGCCACTATAAGACTTGGTAAGATAGGGGGCTCTGGGTGCTACCTATAAAACTTTTAGGCCAATAATTTTGACACCAAAATAGATCCTATTCCTCAATGCCGTTTCATTTTTCCAAATCCATAATTTAATACCACCAATTATAACGCTATGGTCCAAGGACTATATAGATTTGTTTTTAATTTACCCTGAATCAATATAATCACCTAATCCTAAATCATCACCAAGTCATCTAGGCATTCTAACTTCCATAGAATTATTTATTCATAATCTATGATACTTCGTTACCTAATCCTGTAGATGAAACCACAAGCATACAAGCTAAGATGCAACTAAAATCATTACGACTTTCTAATCATTAGACTTCCACGTGACACATCTTATACAAGCGTAAGGTGCCACCACCTGATGGCCTACAACATAAAACCGATACTTCCTAGCTAGCGCTACCAGACTAATTGCAGGGGAATACGAATGGCTACTAACTTATATGATTATCAACTCAAAGAGAATGGAAAAATGTGCCCAAGACCTCAATTTTACCATCAAGGTTCAAATCAAAACCATCCTCAAACAAGCGTGACCGACTTAAACCAACAACAACGACAAAAGATCCACTATCGACCTGACCACGTCACACTCGAAAGGAATATTGAACCTAAATCTCTGATACCAAGTTTTAACGCCCCGACCCGGATTTAAAGGATAATAAGGTTTTAACCTGATCCAGTTGGTACGTTAACTATGGAGTGCAATGGAACAACCAAAATACTGTTTCTAATCCAGTTTAATTATTATTTAACGTTACTCTTGTATGGGATTCCAATTATTATCAATTACGTGATAGGGTCCAAGGAAGTGCCCCAAGGCTAAGTAAACAGAGCTACTGATTAGCCATTAATTCTTCCAAAATAACTCCCCAATTTAGTATCTTTTAGCATCCCGGATAATGTAATTGCTCTTGAATGATCTCTTTTCCATACTACTGACCTTTTTACGTAGTATTTCGAGTTTTGTGCTTTTTTTAGGTCATTTACAGGTATTTATTGCTAAGGAAAGAAAGGAGAAAGCCAAAGCAAAAGAACAAGTCAAAGAAGAACAGTCAAAAGGGAAAAAATGTAATTTCCTTCAAGAATCCGGAAAAAGACCTAACATGAAAGGTGAAGATCTCAATTCAACGAGTCCATAAGAAGAAATGGCGTCCAATTCCGAGTTCCGGAGAAGAAGTTATGGGGTTCTAAAGATGCGAGAAATTGAAGAGAAACTGAAGAGGTATTGAAGGCCAGATCGAACCGATCCGTTTTCCAAATTAATAGGACCGATTCGGACCCCCAAAACCTGCTCTCTAAAATGCACTTTCGGACCGATCCATTTTCCAAATTAATAGGAACGGTCTGGATTGGGAACCAGACCGATCCGGGTATATGCACTAGACCAGTCCAGCCAGGATTTTCTTGTTTCTTTTATTTCGATTTTATAGTTTAATTCAGCTCCAACTTCAATTTTATCGTGATGTATTTATTCTTTAGTCTTTGTCTATAAAAAAGGTTCGATGTTTAGTGTTCATTATCATTAGTTTAGAGAGTTGTGAATATAAGAGAAAACCCCTAGTTTTGATAGAGGATTCTTTCTGTAAGGATTTCATGTTTCTGCAATACAAGTAAATTTATTCCATTCTTGCTTTCCCTTTGCTTTAGTTTATTGATTTATACTCCTGCATCTTTTTAATTCTAAGTGTTATTTATTATGATGTTTTCTTCTTTTCAAACCAAGTTTTATTCTTACTTTACCATGTCTGGCTAGTTCTCTAAGGGGTGGGATGCATGAATCCAACTCGATGTTCATTATGAGTGCGTAAAATTTAATTTTGAATTAAATAACTGAGTTAATCGTGTTGTGTGGTAATAACAACCGTCGTAGAACTTTTAATCTCATTTGCCCTAGGTAACCGGGATGCTTAAGATTGCAACACGCAAGTAGCTACAACAAACCTACTTTGTTCTTACTCTTGATTATGTATGGTGCGGGCTTGAACCTCATATATGTAATGCTTGAGATTAATAAAGACCGAGTTTACTCAGATATTTCAATTCAGAATTTAGTTTTAATAATGATAAATGAACTAGGGATGGAGGAGTATATCCTAACTCATTTTTCTTACTTGCAAACTTTTCATCAAAAATTCCATTTGTGAAGTAGGTCAAAAAAGATTTTAATTTATTTCTCAATTCTGTAGGAAATTTTCTTATTATTTCTAATTGTAGTTAGTTCATCTCCCATAATCACCTTTTTGTTCTTTTTAGAGTCAAAGATAGGTTTTCTTCAATCTTTCCAACGTTGTTACGACTTCGTTTGTCCTTTTCCCCTAAGGATCGTGTCACACCCCGCCTAATTCTGGCGTGGGCCGCCACCAAAACTAAGCCGGGTGTGAACTAAATAAATACCATTCTTAGCATGAGACAGATAAGAGACATAAATAAATTAGTCCATAAGATACAAAATTGAGTCAATCTCAAATGATCACAAATAACTAAGCGATAAAAGATCCATCACATGCTAACTCCAAAAAATCCAATCTCCAATAATGATTAAATAAAATCTGAATAATCCCAACAGAAATCCTCTAAACAACTTTGGAACCGAATGGCCCAAACAAAACTCCAATGAAGTCTCATAATATGACTGGAAAAGAAAGTCTAAACTAAACTATGCCATAAAGTAAATAACTCCAGCTGCACCTCCAATGATAACTCCGATAAACTTATGCAGTTTCTCCAAATTAAATCCTGAAAAAGATTAGTCAACGCATGGGTCAGAGCCAAAGCCCCGAGAAAGAATACACACTACTCCCCTCAAATAGGATCCTTGAATCCAGACAGTAGCATTATATGCAATAAATATCACAATAGAATATTTTAAATTAAAAGGGATAATTAAACGCGATAATTATAATCTACTAACTACCCGCAAAAATCCCCATTTATAAAGGCACACCAATATAATTTTAAATTCCCAAGTCCCACGATGTTAATTTAATTAAATTAACCAACTTTTATTATAGTTCTCACTTTTTATTAAAGTGTCACACTTCCCCTTGTCAATCGTCCTCTGGCCCGTTCACTGTCGGCCCCGACACATGACAAGGTTCCCCCTGTCAATCGTCCTCTGACCCGTTTAAACTGTCGGCCCCGACACATGACAAGGTTCCCCCTGTCAATCGTCCTCTGACCCGTTTAAACTGTCGACCCCGACACATTATGTCGCCACAAATTTTAATACCCGTTTTTATCTTAGGCATTAATTCTCAAGTTCTCAATTTATAATCACCCCGCCCTTTTAATCGACGCGAGATCCTCAAAATAGCCCTTAGTCCCATAACTAAGGGTCCCCAATTATCAATACGTCCTATCCTATGTATAGGATGAATTTCTAACTTAAATTTTTGACCTAGTCTCATGCTTAGGCTAGCGTAACGACGATAAAGTACTAAAAATCAGCCCACCCCCAAGATGATAAAAATGCGATAATCTACCCTCACTAGTCCCATACCTAGAAGGCGTAAATCATCAAAAGGCATACCCACTAGTCCCATGCCTAGAGGCATTATAAAATATAGGGAGAGCAATAATACCCAACAACCCGTCGTCACAAAGGCAGCATCATAATACCAACAAGTCACACAAACAAGCATAATTAATCAATATATAAAACTACGCATGATAGTCCAATTCAATTAGATCTTTAATTTAATTATCACAACGTCAACAATATCCAAATAATCTCATTTAATTATTTTAAATTAAATATACCAAGTTTTCATCATATATATATATCAAAACCCAAATTTTATTATCTCTACATGTATTACATGAGTTGTACGCACCCAAAAATCATTTATTTTAAAGCTAGGATTTTTCTACATGCAACCTACACCAATAAAACCCAAAATCACTCATGAATCCTACGTACCCAAAGGGTTATGAATATTATTCAGATTAAAAGATTTTATAAAAACAACCCTGTTAACGAAAATGTATTTTATCCCTAATTAATTAAATTAGTTTAATTAATGTACATTTTAGTTTAACTTAATATATTGATTTTGATGATTCCAAACATATTATTATTAGGTTATTCTATAGATATTCATTATTGTATAAATCTTGCCTCGACTCTACTCAACGATATATCCGAGTAAAGGTATTCACGTATGTTGCACTTTTGCACTTGGACACATTAGACACACATGCATACTTCTTGATCTATATTCTTTTTGGTTGTGTGACTAATTAATTATTCTCGAAATAATTTTTTTACTGAAATGTATTTTCGAAATTATGTTGGCATGCGTGTATGTTAGTTTTTTTTCTGAAGTGCGTTTATAGTTTATATATATATTATATATATGCATGCGTGTATGTATGATATATTATGTATGTTTGTTTGTGTTGAAGATATTTAAGAACCCATACCTATTAGTACCTGATTTCGTCCTCTTTAGTCATAAAGATATGACCATACTAATAGTACCTCTTTAGTCATAAAGATATGACCATACTGATTTCGTCCTCTTTGGCGTGTGAATGTTTAGATTTATATATATATACTTTTATATATATATATATACATACACATAACTGCACATACCTGCTGCATCATCTTGTCCGATCTGACTACCTACCGTGTCAAAGTTATCTTGCACATATATATACTTTCGGCCATTTAATGAGATTAGTACCCTTATTTTCAGACTTGACCGAATGGTTATGTTATAAACTAAATCTGATGTGAACAACAAATCCTGTTGCCTTACTCGTCATCAAATTTGTCGTCCCATCAGTTTTTGCCCCCCCTTTAGTCCTATACATATAGTTTTAAGGTTTATCGTTTAAACCTTAGTTCCTCCCATAGGTAACTGAGATGACGAGACCATACTGTTATGGTTTTTAGCAGATGATAGCATTGTACCTGCTTATATTCATCAACTCCGTACCCGAGATCGCATGAGGTGTAGACCTGTCATAGTTTTCTTTGGCAAAAACCCTCGAGCCATGCGTTTTATCAGTATGTGTCCTTGACAGTTTTCAACTGATATTTTATCCTTTACACAATGGTATATTTTTTATTCCGGACTAACACTTCACCTAAACACATCATATCTGTATTTTACTTTTGGACTAACATATTCTTACAGGAGTTACTTTGGGATGTAAAAAGAACCCACTTTCAGTCCCATATTTTCAGACGATCATTTTTGTGCTACAACAGCTACATTTTTATTGAGAAGCAAAATAAAGATTTGCAGTGCAATCTTGGAGATTTTTTTTCCCTCTCTCATCTCAGAAAATCAGATGCATTTAATGCAGTCTCAGACCAAAATTCCATATCTTCTACAAACGGCCATATTTTTATAGGGAATCAAAATAAAGATGTGGATATCAGATTGGAAGACAGATTATACACTCAGCAAAAATCAGTACATCAGGAGCATTTAATGCTCAATATGTTGTGTCTAACAGCTAGTTATCTCAAGACACATTTAAAAGCTTGAGAGCTGCATTGAAGAAACTGAGCTGAACAAAAACGAAAATATGAGACAGACTTGAAATATTATTGAGAGCATTTTATTTTTACTACTCAGCTACACATTCAAGAGAGCAATAAATTTTATTATCTGCTCAATCATTGGAGAAGAAGACTTGTGCCTACTTCAAACATCATTTATTGAAGTCTCAGAAACTCAGATTACAAATTGTATTTTAAGGAGTTTCAGTATTGTATCTTGTACTACAAAAAATTCAGATTTGTTGTGAAGCTTTGTTGAAGCTTCGGTTTGTACCGGTAATTGGTTCCTACCCGTAAGAGGGCCACGGGGTTTGAAGCTCGGAGTTAGCTTGCAAACATTTGTACGCGGTGGTTTGATCCTACCCGCAAGTGGATCAGGTTTAGTGAAGCGTAAAGGAGACAGGGGCTCTAGGCGCGTGGACGTAGGCCGGGATTTGGCCGAACCACGTTAAATTTCGGTGTCATCTATTTTCCGCACTCTTATTTATTTATTTGCACATGCATGCTTGAGTCAATATTTTCAGCACACTACCTTGCAAATAAATTAATTCCGAAATTTGACTAAATTTATTTTAAGGTTAAAATAATTATTTTTGAATTAAATAATTAATTTCAGTATATCACTTTAAATTAAATACGAAATTACTTTAATATTTCTTGAGTATTAAAATCATCTTTTCTAGTTGTTTATAATCAGTTGACTGCATTTATTTGATATTGTTAAATTTATTATTTATAGTTTTATTAATCTGAAATTTGTTTAAGTGATTTAAATTTAATATTTTTCTGAAATATAAATTTGACATTAAAGTTTGTAAAAACTCAATTCACCCCCGCTCTTGAGTATAATCTGGGCAACAATTGGTATCAGAGCTAGTGCTCTTCTTATTTATTTTTAGATTTAACAATCTTAGAGTTAAAGATCCATGGAAAACTTTACTGTTTCATCTCTTGGTGAGGGTCAATCAATAAATAGACCTCCTTTATTTTCAGGAAATAATTATAGCTATTGGAAAAATAGAATGAAAAATTTTATTCAATCAAATGATTATGCTGTTTGGAGAGTTATTATAAATGGTCCTAGTATCCCCATGAAAGTTGTTAATAACGAAAATGTTCCTAAAGAAGAAAATGAATGGAATGATGGTGATATTAGAAAAATACAAATAAATGCTAAAGCTATGAATATTCTGCATTGTGCACTTGATGTAAATGAGTATAACAGAATCTGTTGTTGTGAATCTGCTAAAGAAATTTGGGATAGACTAGAAGTCACATATGAAGGAACTAGTCAAGTTAAAGAAGATAAAATTAGTATGCTTGTTCATAATTATGAGTTATTTAAGATGATGTCTGATGAATCTATTTCTGATATGTTTACTAGATTTTCAAATATTATAAATGGATTGAAATCTCTTGGTAAATCCTATACTGATTCTGAATTAGTGAGCAAGATTCTCAGGTCACTACCATCTGCTTATATGACAAAGAAGCTGGCTATCAAGGAAGCAATTAGAGAAAGACCTATTTCTCTTGATGAGCTATTGGGTTCCTTAATTACTCATGAAATGGAACTTAAGGAATTTGTTGAAGTTGAGAAACCAAAAGCAAACAGAATTATTGCTCTCAAATCTTCAAACAAAAATATAGAAAGTGAAGATGATGATGATGATGATGATGATATTTTCCTATTGGCTAAACATTTCAAAAAATATCTCAATTCTAAAAAGAAAGCCAAGGATAGGAGAAAGAATCATTTTTCAAAAGAGTTCAATGATGATCATCAATCCAAAACTGAACCAAGATGCTATCATTGTGATGAAGTTGGACACATTAAGCCGAATTGTCCAAAATATAAGAAAGGGAAGAAGGCATTGAAAGCTACAACATGGAGTGACTCCGACACAAGCTCTTCCGATGAAGATTCAAATGAAAATGAAGTTGCTCATCTATGTTACATGGCTATGGAAAATGGGGTACATTCTAACCCTAACTCTAGTGATAGTGATAATGATGAAGTTGATGATTATGAAGTTTTACAAAACGTTTTTGATGAATTATGTGAAAGTTTTGAAGAACTTAAAAATAAATATATTAAACTTAAGAAGTCTCATTCATTAGTTTCAACTAAATATGATTATATGTCAAATGATTTTGATGAGTTGAAATTAGAAAATGAATCTTTGAAAAATGAAATTAAATCTTTGAAAAAGGAAAAATCTGTTATTGTCACTTCTCCTCTTGAAATTGAAAATATTGAGTTAAAAAGGGAGATTGAATATTTAAAGAAATCATTAGATACTTTTACAAAAGGAAATGAATATTTTCATAAAATTATTGAGACACAAAGGATTCGATTTAATAATAATGGTATTGGATATGATGAAGGAAATGAGAAAAAGACTTATTCCAATTTATTGAAATATGATGCTTCATCTAGTCTACCTAATTATTTATGCTCTTATTGTGGAAGACACACACATTTTTCAGATTTGTGTCCATATAAATTTAGAAAAAGGAAATTTGCATGGATTCCTAAAGGAACGAAGATGTATACTAACCCCTATGGACCTCACACATTTTGGGTACCAAAAGAGAAAATTTTCAAAGTTGTGTAGGTTGCATTTTGAGATGGAATGTGGATTTTCAAGGCAATATGATTTGATCATATTACGCATTATCATAGCCTAATATTGGAAATGCCACACTTGGAGAAAGTTTCGTGTATATATCTTTGGTATTGGTAAGGTGGTAAGGAACACCTTTCTTGAATTTAAAATCATATATTTATTGATGATTTATTTTATGATATATCTTCATGCATAGATTACTTGTTATATCATATGAGTGTGTTGATTGAGTATTTAGTATTCACGTGTAAATTTGTATATTTATTATTTTTGATGATTCTTTGTTATAACACGCACTTGATTTTGATGATAATTTTTTTTATGTGAAAATTCATAATCGTTGTGTGTTACACTTAGACATATATTTGTAATTAATGATTTTATATTAATTCATGACCTTATCGTATATTAAATTGAGACGAAAATGTCATTTGAGAATATTTTGATAAAATGTCACTTGTATAGTCATATGAGCTACTCGTTTATTTTATGATATGCACTCATTAATTTTGATGATATGATCATATTAATCTTTATGTGCTAAATTTATGACATGTTACAAGTTTTGTGCCATTAATTAAATATTAGTGACATTGCATGAAGTATATAAATTTTTTTTTGGTTAACATTTGTGTTACTTGAGCTTACTTGAAAAATCTGAAAATATATTGAAATGTTACTTGAGCTTATCAGTTATAATATTTGTTGAAAATCTGAATATATTGATTTTGTGTCGAGCTTCTCGTTATTAAAAATCTGAATTTATTGAGTTTAATTTCTTATGGCCTTATGATATGTTTCATTCTTGAAAATTTGATTTAATGACTTTCATTGATATATTACATCTTATTAGAAGATGATTAAGAAAGAAAAATATAGAAAATATTTTATCTCATGAAAAAGATGCACATTATTTATTATATGCATATATGCCTTAATTGGTATCCCTTAAGGGGAGATAAAAATTTATTGAAATTTGTTTGATTATTTGTTCGAAAAATGCTTAATCATAATCTTGATATATCATTATGGATTTTGCAATTTAGTTGATTATTCCGAGAATTTAAGCTCGTATCTTGGAAACTGCAAAGCATGACATTATTAGAAATTTTTTTTCGTTATGCCGCTATCTTCTAACTCATGTGCGCTTTATTCAAATTATTTAAAAAAAAACATCGAGTTATGAAATGTTTCATGTTGTGCGCTTAAAAGCTTATTCTATCATGAGGATGTATACAACAATTGATATTGCGCTTATTGAAAATTTATACATTAGAATTTTATTACATTAGTGAGAGAGCTAATTATGCACATTGATATATCTCTCATAATTACATTATTTGAGAACATTGAGTTGTGATTCCGATTTATGCGTAAAAAGCTGTTCCGAGGTACTATTGTTGGCCACGCACGGTTTGTGTGACTACAACAATTGGTATCAGACAACTATTGGTATCATTTATCATTTTTGTGACTTATGCATTATTTGATGATATTATTGTCAATTTATAAATTCAAATACATGCTATGAATATCTATGAAAAATTTATGTTGACACATGTGCGTATTGAAAAATTTTATGCCCTTTGCGATTTATGGTTATATCCCATGCACGAATTATTTTTGATAGGGGGAGCTTCGCCCTTCTTACCCGTGACACTGAATTTATAAGAAATATCTTTTTGATAATGTCAAAGGGGGAGAAATATTTATGATTCACTATTTGTGCTTAATATTTCATTTTATGAATAATTGTGAATCATTGTTTGTCATCATCAAAAAGGGGGAGATTTTTAACGAAAATGTATTTTATCCCTAATTAATTAAATTAGTTTAATTAATGTACATTTTAGTTTAACTTAATATATTGATTTTGATGATTCCAAACATATTTTTATTAGGTTATTCTATAGATATTCATTATTGTATAAATCTTGCCTCGACTCTACTCAACGATATATCCGAGTAAAGGTATTCACGTATGTTGCACTTTTGCACTTGGACACATTAGACACACATGCATACTTCTTGATCTATATTCTTTTTGGTTGTGTGACTAATTAATTATTCTCGAAATAATTTTTTTTACTGAAATGTATTTTCGAAATTATGTTGGCATGCGTGTATGTTAGTTTTTTTTCTGAAGTGCGTTTATAGTTTATATATATATTATATATATGCATGCATGTATGTATGATATATTATGTATGTTTGTTTGTGTTGAAGATATTTAAGAACCCATACCTATTAGTACCTGATTTCGTCCTCTTTAGTCATAAAGATATGACCATACTAATAGTACCTCTTTAGTCATAAAGATATGACCATACTGATTTCGTCCTCTTTGGCGTGTGAATGTTTAGATTTATATATATATACTTATATATATATATATATATATATATACATACACATAACTGCACATACCTGCTGCATCATCTTGTCCGATCTGACTACCTGCCGTGTCAAAGTTATCTTGCACATATATATACTTTCGGCCATTTATTGAGATTAGTACCCTTATTTTCAGACTTGACCGAATGGTTATGTTATAAACTAAATCTGATGTGAAAAAACAAATCCTGTTGCCTTACTCGTCATCAAATTTGTCGTCCCATCAGTTTTTGCCCCCCCTTTAATCCTATACATATAGTTTTAAGGTTTATCGTTTAAACCTTAGTTCCTCCCATAGGTAACTGAGATGACGAGACCATACTGTTATGGTTTTTAGCAGATGATAGCATTGTACCTGCTTATATTCATCAACTCCGTACCCGAGATCGCATGAGGTGTAGACCTGTCATAGTTTGCTTTGGCAAAAACCCTCGAGCCATGCGTTTTATCAGTATGTGTCCTTGACAGTTTTCAACTGATATTTTATCCTTTACACAATGGTATATTTTTTATTCCGGACTAACACTTCACCTAAACACATCATATCTGTATTTTACTTTTGGACTAACATATTCTTACAGGAGTTACTTTGGGATGTAAAAAGAACCCACTTTCAGTCCCATATTTTCAGACGATCATTTTTGTGCTACAACAGCTACATTTTTATTGAGAAGCAAAATAAAGATTTGCAGTGCAATCTTGGAGATTTTTTTTGCCCTCTCTCATCTCAGAAAATCAGATGCATTTAATGCAGTCTCAGACCAAAATTCCATATCTTCTACAAACGGCCATATTTTTATAGGGAATCAAAATAAAGATGTGGATATCAGATTGGAAGACAGATTATACACTCAGTAAAAATCAGTACATCAGGAGCATTTAATGCTCAATATGTTGTGTCTAACAGCTAGTTATCTCAAGACACATTTAAAAGATTGAGAGCTGCATTGAAGAAACTGAGCTGAACAAAAACGAAAATATGAGACAGACTTGAAATATTATTGAGAGCATTTTATTTTTACTACTCAGCTACACATTCAAGAGAGCAATAAATTTTATTATCTGCTCAATCATTGAAGAAGAAGACTTGTGCCTACTTCAAACATCATTTATTGAAGTCTCAGAAACTCAGATTACAAATTGTATTTTAAGGAGTTTCAGTATTGTATCTTGTACTACAAAAAATTCAGATTTGTTGTGAAGCTTTGTTGAAGCTTCGGTTTGTACCGGTAATTGGTTCTTACCCGTAAGAGGGCCACGGGGTTTGAAGCTCGGAGTTAGCTTGCAAACATTTGTACGCGGTGGTTTGATCCTACCCGCAAGTGGATCAGGTTTAGTGAAGCGCAAAGGAGACAGGGGCTCTAGGCGCATGGACGTAGGCCGGGATTTGGCCGAACCACGTTAAATTTCGGTGTCATCTATTTTCCGCACTCTTATTTATTTATTTGCACATGCATGCTTGAGTCAATATTTTCAGCACACTACCTTGCAAATAAATTAATTCCGAAATTTGACTAAATTTATTTTAAGGTTAAAATAATTATTTTTGAATTAAATAATTAATTTCAGTATATCACTTTAAATTAAATACGAAAATTACTTTAATATTTCTTGAGTATTAAAATCAGCTTTTCTAGTTGTTTATAATCAGTTGACTGCATTTATTTGATATTGTTAAATTTATTATTTATAGTTTTATTAATCTGAAATTTGTTTAAGTGATTTAAATTTAATATTTTTCTGAAATATAAATTTGACATTAAAGTTTGTAAAAACTCAATTCACCCCCCCTCTTGAGTATAACCTGGGCAACAAACCCCATAATTAGTATCCACTTTTTCTAATTAAGTTACTAATTATTTTTAAGAAAACATGTAATTAAGTGTTTAGGCGACACTTAAAATGCATAATACTAAAGGAAAAGAATAGAGTATTCATGCCTGTCAAGATCGTGTTGAAAATCTGATTAGAAATCTGGGTTCCTCTCAAAAAATTAGCAAAAGAGTGTTCTTAAACGATCTTGATTAAACCCCAATTAAGCCTTTAAAAACTTGTGCCAAAACTTGTGATGAAAACTTGATTTTGTTGAAGGTTGATGATTGTGAGTGAGAGGAAAAATATTTGGAAGTGTTCTCTCGTGAAAAACTGGAGAAAAAGTAATTATGAGAAGTCCCCCTACGGATTAACAAGTTTATATAGTGATTAGGAGTCCTAATCCTACACAAACTCTAAAAACAGCTTACAGAGCACATTTTCTGGGATGGTCGATCGATCTACCCCCGGGGTCGATCGATCGATCACCCCGAAAAACTGACAGTTCACCGAAAAAATACCTATAAGGCAAAATATTGTAAAATCAATATGAAATCCGTTTTAACTCCGATTTTAATTCCGCTTGAAGTTTTATTCTTCTAAAATCATAACCAACATATTTAGCCAATAAAAATTATTAAATTCAAAAATTTATTTTTCTCAAAAATTCCAATTAATTAATTAAAATAATAAATAAAAACACGGGGTGTTACATATCGATATTGAACTTATCGGGATATTACTTGAGAGATAGGCTTGTACTTGAGCCTACATAGCACACACACTAAACACATTTGTGGTTGCGTCAAGTTTTTAGCATAGTTGTCGGGGAATTAGGTAGACTTAGGTTAGATCGAGTCAATCTAAAACTTTGACCAAAAAAACAAACAAAAAGAAGTTATCTCTCAAAATCCTTTAATGCAAACTCCTGAACACAATCAAACTCTTCAAAATACTCCAACCAGAATTCACAAAAATTCGATTGTTGAGTATAATTTTGAAAGCCCCCACACTCCTCACGTTCCACAGTTATGGATTCCACTTCCTACACCTGAGTACTTTATTTCCAGGCACACTTTGAGTCAATCATTGAGCCACACCTCTAGGACACCGAGTGAGGATTCCAAATCATTTGAAGAGAGAGAGATGTCTAACGCCGCTAGCGTTGGTACTGGAAAGGAAAATCTACCTTATCGTCCCATGAAAGACTTACTCTTTCCTGAGCAAACTGTCACCTCTGGTTGCATTTTACTTCCATATAATGCCGGTTAGTTCCACTTTCACAATAGGATAATACATATTCTCCCTACTTTTCATGGCATGGATTTGGTGAAGCCATACCTTCATATCCGAGAGTTCGAGGAGGCGTGCGAGATATTTAGTGACCAAGCTTGCACGCAAGATGTCGTACGCCTAAAGCTTTTCCAATTTTCCCTAAAGGATAAACATAAGACATGGATATGGTCTCTACCCCCGAACTCCATTATTTCCTGGAGGGATATGCAATCCAAATTTATCTTAAAGTTTTACCCACCGCATAAGACCAACTCTGTCAAGACTCAAATCCAAGCTTTCCAACAACAAGATACTGAGACTTTTGACAAGTGTTGGGAATGATTTCAGGAGTTGGTAAACACATTCCCCCATCATGGATTTAAAAAACACCACTTGATCTCTTTCTTCCATAATGGGTTGACAGTGACTTCCAAACAACTTGTGCAAATTATGTGTGAATGACCATTCTGGGAATTAGACTCTAGTATGTCGAGGCCCATCTTAAGTATGTCACAGAGACTACTCAAGCATGGGACACATCTGATCTTAATACCCAGGTTCGACCTAGATAAGCATCTATCACTCTGATTGCATCCGATCTATACCAATTGGATAGTAACACCTTAATAAACCTCCGATTCGATCAGTTTTAAATAGGTATAAAAGATCTACTTGATATCCAATTGAGAGACATTTTCAAATCTAGTCGTGTCGTGAATGAAAATGTTTGCGCTATTTGTGAGGTTGGACATGCAATAGAAGAATGTTCAACGATTCCCTCTTACAAAGTTATGCTTAATGAGTAAGTGAGCCACATATGAGAGTTCAAGGGAAATTTGAACGCTCCTCACGCGAATGCATACAACCCTTCATGTAGGAACCATCCTGGTTTTAGCTATGGGCAACAACACGCTGCGATGAATCCTACTTCACATGTTGACCTACCTCCACCCCTCCTCAATTTTAATAAGCGCCACCTATGCAGCCACAATTACAAGAACAACCTCTCAGACCATACATCACACCACCGTGGAGAAACCTCGAGGATACTATAAACTAATTCATCCAGTCCCAAAATGCAACCAATGCTAAGTATGATTGCATGTTTGATGACATCAATGCAAACATCTCTAAGTTACAAGAATCCATGAGTATCCAGAGAGGGGTAAATTTTTGGCCCAAGGCTAAAGACCTCCTCAAAGTCAACCTAGTTCTAGCTCTACATCCAATGTAAATCAATAGCAATGTAGTGCAATTACCACTCTACATAGTGGAAGGATTGTTGAATTATCACCTCCTCCAAGCGATGATCAAAATGAAAAGGAGATTTCGCCCGACACGAAAGAGGCCGAAGATGTCCCCTTGCAAAAGAGTGGTAATGATAACATAGGCGGGACGAAAGTGGTGTTGAAAAATCTCAGCGCAGCCCTATATCCTCAACGGTTGATCCCTCAATCCAAAGAGACTCCTCGGGACGATGTCATGGATGTTCTTAAGCAAGTTAAGATCAATTTACCTTTTCTCGAGACCACAAAGAAAATTCCCGCGTATGCTAAGTTCCTTAAGGATTTACTCATGGTGAAACAAAGGCTAAAGGTAAAGAAAAATGTATTTCTAATACAGAACGTCAGCTCCGTCCTGTTGAGTGACCTTCCACTAAAATATAAAGATTCGGGTGTTCCCACAATTTCATGCAACATGGGGAAGAACCGAATCGAGAGAGCGCTTATAGATTTAGGGGAGAGTGTTAACATTCTTCCTTATTCCATCTATAAGCAAATAGACTTGGGGGCCCTTAAGACCACAAATATGACTATCCAATTCATGGATTGCTCCGTGAAGATGCCTTGAGGAATTATCGAAGATGTGATCATCCAAATTGACACTTTTTACTTCCCGGTGGATTTTGTTATTTGGGATGAGGAGCCATCCATTTTCCCGAGCAATCATATTCCCGTCATCCTGGGTCACCCATTTTTAGCTATGGCTAATGCACTCATTAATACTCAGAGTTAGCGAATGCAATTAACATTTAGGAACATGACCCTCGAGACAAATATCTTTAATAACATTAAGAATGAGGGAGACGAAAGTGAACCATGAGAAACGAATCTTATCAAGGAAGTACACGAGCATGAGAGGACTCATAAGAGAGAGACGTTTGGGGTACGCCTTGTTGTGCCAAGTGAGAGCGGTTATTCTAATGTTAAGCAGGGAGTTGTGCTTAGTAACAATGAGAGAAAGAGAGAGCAAGAACGTAAGCATGAGAGGAATATAGATATTTGAGGAGATTAAGAGAGTGGATGCGGAAATTAATCATGGGAGAGAGTTAGGTGATATGAGTCTAGAGTACTTTGAGAAAGAATTTGGGTCGATGGATGAGAACCTTAACGTCGAAGTCCAACCATTATTGGACTCTTTTAATCACTTAGGGGAGAGAGATTGGAAAGATAAAATAAATGAATTCCTTCTTTGTGACCATCCACTTATACCAATTGAGTCCTCTAATGCGATTGAGGAAAAAACTCAATTAGTACATCCGAATTAGAGCCCGAACCAAGCACTCTTGAAATTAAAAGAAATCGAGATACCCCTTCTAAGTCGGTGCACGCAGGCAAAGAACGAGTTAGGGACCACGAGGGTCCCTTCCTAGTGAGTCATCCAGATATCAAGGGTCTCTCCCTTATCTATGGGACAGGGCCTAAATTGTTTCGATTATTTACTTGCGACAGGAAAATGGGGGAAACTAGGAGAGCAACAAACCCTGTTCTTGGGGTCGGGTGAGTTTGTAGAGGAGAGAGAGAGGTCATCGCACCCCCGATGCCTATGGGGTGAATCTTGTGTATTATAGCAATAAATTGGTTAGGGTTGTTAGAGTCCATAGGTTTGAGTCGTGAAAAGGTGAGGGTGGGCACATAGCACATATTCTGATAGAAAATCCGCATTAGAATCGGAGTTTCTGGGAAGTTTTGGGCACGACCGTATAAAAAATTGAGTGAGAAAATCTGTGAATTAAAGGGAGGAAAGCAATCCTGTTGAAAACAGGGGACGCTGTCAAAAAAATAGGGACTGGACCGATCCGACCCTTGGCACCTGGACCGGTCTGAATTGAATTAAATCAAAATAAAGAAAGGGACCAGACCGATACGGTCTTGGACACCCAGACCGGTCCGATACCTGTAACTCTACAACTCCATATGTTCTTCCCCCCAATCCACTCCACTCCCTCCATTTCGTCCTCCACCCTTTCCCAACCAATTTTATCTCCCAAAAACATCCCCCTTTCCCTCCAAATCCATCCCCTCCCCTCACTCACACCTATAAATGCACACCCATACCACCCCTTTTTCCCCACACAATCTCAATCACCTACACACTTCTCTTCACTAGTCCAATTTCTGCATTTCCCACCACCCGCAATAGGAGTGCAATGCAATGGTCCATTTTCCAAGTGCGATGAGATTGAGGAGGAGGAGTCCGATGACGAATTCGAGGAGGAGGAAGAAGAGGTCACGGATGATGTGACTATGGCCAAAGGGGACGAGCCCGAGTATGTGGAGGAAGAGGACTCCGATTATGAGCTGCTGGGGGGAAATTTAGATGCGCACATTACTATGCCTAAAACACAACTCTCGGGGATCATTGTGCGCTACGACGCTGATCGCGCAGAGGAGCAATGCGCATATAGGCGTGACACGAGCATGACACATAGACTTCAATCTTAGATGTTTGAAATGTCCTTCAATGCCCCTCCCCCATCTTACTTTTATGACCCCTATGACCCATATGCCCCTGGACCCTCAAATCACCCCCTTGTTAGTTTGTGGTTGTTTAAGCTGTCATTGTATTCCTTTTTCCATAGTTCGTATGCGTTATAGTATTAATGGATTTGGACCATTTATCTCATGTGTTGTGTTCTTGCTTTATCTTATCCTTTTCCATTATTTGTACTTTGTCTATTGCTTTTCGTCTCTCCGGAATTTAGTTTTATTTTTTCATCTCTTTTTCCTCGGCACGATGCAAATGATAATCTAGGGGGGATACGTGTGCGTTTTTTTTATCACAGAGTCCAAATATGCTGAAAAAAATATAGAAAATTTTGAAAAAAGTTAAAAATATTTTTCTTCAAAATAAAAAAATTGGAATTTAAATTTTTTCGAAATATCACTCTTATTTTATTTAAGGTCTCGAATTTGTAAAAATCTCAAACACACAAAGCCAAAATTGACTAAGGATGGAAACTGAGCATGATGTAATGACTTATCGAATAAGTGTGGAGATTAACAAGCTCGAGGAGATTTCGAGCCTATTATTTTTTCTGAGTTTTTAAATCTATTCGAGTTAATACTTAACTCAAAGTTCATTTTAGCGGATAAAATAAGTCGTCGGGATCTCAACTCTTCCACTTTGATCGATTATGGGAAATGGAATCTTATTTGGAAAAATGCGCTAAATAAATCTCTAATTTGAAATCACCTCAAGATGCATATGGTAACGTAATTAGTGATTCGGGCAATGAAGTAGGCTCTCGTTTGATACCTAAAAATATTGGCTAGAAAAAATTGTGAAAATATTTATCCCTTTTTGACACCCAAATTGAGCCAAATGAAATTTTCCCCTTCGTTTGGCAAACCCGAAACACCTAATTAGCTCGAAATTGTGAAAACGAAAAATTTAGAAATTTATTCCAAATGGTGTAATAAAAAGGGGCCAGAAAAATAAAAAGATGCTCAACAAAAATAGCAAGAAAAGAAAAATAAAAAAAATAGAACAAGAAAAAAAAAATTGAGCAATAGCCCGAAAACAATTAAGAACATTTTCCAATTCCAAATTTTCTAATCGTGCCTAATGTTACCCATTACACCTTATAATCCGAAAAAGTCCTAACCAAGCCTGAATTACTAAATTGGTTACCGCGTGGAGAGTTAAGCCGAAAAGGATACTACAAGAGATTAAATGTGTGTATTAGAGATAATGTTTTTCGGTTTCCCAATAATCGTAACTCGTTGATGAGATATTTTCACCTAAAATAGTCCGTCCTTCATATCAGTGTGTGTGAAATTGCATTCTAATACATTTACTCTTATAAATCACGCACACCGAGAGAAATAACCACAATTCTGAGTGATTCATTTGTGATAGCATCCCATAAGCATTTGAATCAAAACGAATTTTTGGAAAGTAACGAAATGACCAATCGGTGGAAATCTACCGTTAATTTTTGGCTTCGCACACACACATGACAAGTAAAGACTTATGAATACAAAATTTGGGTTGATTATTTTTCTGGGAGTTTAAATTCTATGATTTTTAACTGTTTTGAATTTCGTTGAGTCGAATTTTTTGGGTATATTCACTGCAAACCCTCACGAGACACAATTCGTCCTACTAGGGTAACCTAGGATTTTAAAGGCTTGTTGCATATGCTAAATGCAATCGCTTGATCTTCATGAGTGAGTTTTAGTTAAATTCTTTTACATTGCTCGGAACGCGCAAAGTGCTAAGTTACGGGGGGTTTGATTATGCATTAATTCTTCCAAAATTACTCCCTAATTTAGTACCTTTTAGCACCCTTGATAATGTAATTTCTCTTGAATTATCTCGTTTCCATGCTACTGACCTTTCTACATAGTATTTCGAGTTTTGTGCTTTTTCCAGGTCATTTACAGGTATTTATTACTAAGGTAAGAAAGGAGAAAGACAAAGCAAAAGAACAAGTCAAAGAAAAAAAGTCAAATGGGCAAAAGCGTAATGTTCTTCAGGAATCCCGAAAAAGACCTAACATGAAAGTTTAAGATCTCAATTAAACAAGTGAATAGGAAGAAATTATGTCCAATTTTGAGTTCTAAAAAAGAAGTTACGGGGTTATAAAGATGCAAAAAATTGAAGAGAAACTGAAGAGATATTGAAGGCCAGACCGAACCGATCCATTTTCCAAATTAATAGGACCGGTCCGAACCGATTCGTTTTCCAAATTAATAGGATTGGTCCGGATTGGGAAACATACCGATCCAGCTAGGATTTTCTTATTTCTTTTATTCTGATTTTAGAGTTTGATTTAGCTCCAACTCTGATTTTCTCGTGAAGTATTTATTCTTTAGTCTTTGTCTATAAAAAAGATTCGATATTTAGTTTTCATTATCATTAGTTTAGAGAGTTTTGAATAGAAAAACACTAGTTTTGATAGAGGATTTTTACTGTAAGGATTTTAAGTTTCTGTAATACAAGTAAATTTATTCCATTCTTGCTTTCATTTTGCTTTAGTTTATTGATTGCTACTCCTGCATCTTCTTAATTCTAAGTGCTATTTATTATGATGTTTTCTTCTTTTCAAACCAATTTTTATTCTTACTTTACCATGTCTGACTAGTTCTCTAAGGGTTGGGATGCATGAATCCATCCCGATGTTCATTATGAGTGCGTAAAATTTAAGTTTGAATTAAATAACTGAGTTAATCGTGTTGTGTGACTTTTGATCTCATTTTCCCTAGGTAATCGGGATGCTTAAGAGTGCAATGCGCTTGTAGCTACAACAACACTGCTTTGTTCTTACTCTTGATTACGTATGGTGTGGGCTTGAACCTCATATATGTAATGCTTAAGATTAATAAAGACCGAGTTTACTCATATATTTTAATACATAATTTAGTTTTAAGATTGATAAATGAACTAGGGATGGAAGAGTGTATCCTAACTTGTTTTTCTCACCTGCAAACTTTTCATTAAAAATTCCATTTCTTAAGTGGGTCAAAAAATCTTTTAATTTATTTCTCAATTCTGTGGGTAATTTTCTTATAATTTCTAATTGTAGTAAGTTCATCTCCCACAATCACCTTTTCGTTCTTTTTAGAGTCAAAGATAGGTTTTCTTCAATTTTTCCAACGTTAATTAAACTCCGTTCATCCTTTTCCCCTTAGGATCGATACCCGACTTATCGGGATATTACTTGAGCGACAAGATTACACTCGAGCCTAGATAGCACGCATACTAGACACATTTTTGGCACATCAGCTACTAATCATAAAAGCAAGTAACTACTTAGCTGTATAATTCTCTCAAAGTACAGAACATCATGCAACCTACCGTAATTAAAAGTGTGTGAGCCGAATGCTCAGTGGGATTATATACAATGTAGTATAGAAATGAATGACAGAAAATAATACTCACACACTACACTACATGCATGTGAAAAGATGTATACATCTACATATATATTTTAGGAAAATTCACATAATGGTAACATTTATAATGATATGCATTAAACTCGTCTCACATGCTAATTTAGCAATGAACAAAATATGGTGACTCGCTCGTGTCACATAAACACGCCGCATCCTCTAAGGATACAACTTATACTTCCATCCTGGCAATCGTCTTGACTGCACAAATGGTTTTCGGACGTAACACGTCTGTCCAAACCAAAACAAAAATTATTTTTAATCGTTGCCTTTTACTAGGCACCGTATTCTTATCCTTTTTCTCATTTTGGAACATATTATCGTGAGGGATCTCACTCCGCACAAAATACCTCAACACATAATCCACTTACCACCTGTCCTACTAACCAGGTTAGGATTGTCCTTCTCTAGGACTTTAGTAGATTCGATTCCTGTTATCCATCCTGGTTGTTCCCTTAGCTTTTTAGGCCATAAAGATCATGTTACTATCTATACTAGTACTTACTGAATTTACCATCACTTGGTAAGAATTTAACTATCTGAAGCATTTAAATGGTTTTCCTGATGTGTATCCACGTCCTTTTGTGGTGCTATACCACCACCGTTGCATTCAGTCTCATTCTCGACTAAATTCTTCGATTTCTTTAACTTCTCCCACAAAGAAGCGTTATCATCTATATTGACAAAATATGACGTTGTTAACCTCTGAATCGTTCGTCCATCAGAATTTCCTCCTCGAGTATTATCAACTATTATTACAAGTAGGTCTCCCACTTGGAGTCGTTTCCTCCACTAGTATCTACCTCTTTCGATACAAAAGTTGCTAACGATTAGGATTCATATTGGACTTCCATCATGCCCTCCTGCGATGAGTTCAGAACCACATTTGCTTCTAATCCTGAACAGTTAAGGAAGGAACATACGGTCAACACTGCACCTAAGGTTCTCCTATAGGCATAACATTATATTCCTAAAATTGGTGGTTGACTCCCACCATTATAACTTCCTCCCGAAAGCCAAGAAAATTTTCTCTAAATTTTCACTTTCAGTTTGCCACACTCCGCCCTATCTTTACGCCTTTAGATACTTTACCTCCTTTGGTAAACACATACAATTTTTTTTTCACGTTTCTAAAATTTTCCACTGACAGTCTCTACACGTTATTGTAATGCGTTGGGTAAGTTTACCCTCGCACCTCATTTGACTATAACAGCATTTGAAAATCATTGCTTCACCTTAGTCACCTTTCTAGTCGTGGCTTCTCGTGCCATAATGGAGGTGACCTCGACTACGGTCATCATCCTCGGATATATTTCATAATCTCAACTGAGCTATGCCTCCTGATGTACGCTTAACGGTCCTATTCTGACATCCGTCATCACTCGGTATATGCACACATCCGAACGAAATTAGAATATACTAATGTATACACATTATAGTAGGAGAACGAAATCTTGTCATAGGAATCGACAATCCTAAACATAGGGCTCAATAACAAACAAAGCAACGCTGAAAGCATAATAAGCCGTACAGATCATAAGGACACTAGAACCTGATGCTCTGATACCACCTGTGACACCCCGCCAATTTAAATACCAGGCGATCACTCCTTTATTAAATTAAATCAAGGTGAACAGTTGGTCCATTCTTAGCATCACTGTCGAAAAATAAAATTTTCCAATTTAACACCCTAATTAATTAAGCTAAGTGTCAAAACCATTTTCATACATACTTTCCAAATTTTATTTAAAGAAAAATCATTTATTTTATTAACAACATTCAATAAGTAAGAATCACACTACATTAAATTCTGCAACATAATCCAATTAATTTAATACATTCGTCAATCGACTGTCAACATATGAAATCTAAAGTCACACATCCAAACTGAATAAATCCCATAGTAACAATGCTGGAAATAACTAAAATACAAATGTCCAATAACAACGGAATAATGGAAAGAGCTACACATGCTCAACTAGATGAAAGTACTAAGAGTGGGTCCGAATGAACGAAGTCGTCTAATCAAGAGACCTGCAACTCCCACCTAAGCTACAGCGCGTTCATTCCAAGAGATCCTAAGCAAGACGCCCCTGTGGCTGGGCACCTGTAATACATACATATATATACAAGAGAGAGAGATAGAGAGAAACGGGTCAGAGCCCGATAGTGTATATGATTTTAAAAATTGTTTAGCAAGTATTTAAATTGATACAGGCCAATGCAACAACATATTAGTGGGACACTCTCTTGAGAAATTCTCACCTCTCTTCTAATGTGCACACCTATCGCACTAACCTTCCCAATGGTTTACCCTAGCATTTCAGCACACTAACCTTCCCAATAATTTAGCTTATCTTAAATTACTCGTAAGATTTCAAAACCGAACAATATCATTGTTTTAAAAAGGATACTTCCAATTAGTAGCACAACTCTCGTTTTAGCTTCATTAATTTATAAAGTTTTTCAGTGTCATATTATACTTTTCAAACAAGTATTTACAATTTGAGTCATCAACAATGTCCTACTTACCAAATCACAGTAGGCAGTTCCAAATCTCATAATTTCATATATATATTAACTACTCGTACAATATATATATTTTAACAGCACCCCAAATATAACTATGGCGCGGGGATACTCTGCTATCCAATCCCCGTAACACTCACACTAAGGGAAATACAAGTTCGGAATCACTCTCGAACTGTATCAACATATACAAAACAACAATGAGGCGAAGCATAGATTCCAAGTCTCTAAGAGGTCAGTACATACCCTCACGTCTCTTAGGACCGTCTGAACTATCGATTCGATAGCCTGTACCAAGGATATCTATCTCCTTGGGTACGAATCAATATCCCCCATAAGGCAACACAGGATAAGATCGTCCCAGCGCGGTAACCTCAGGGATAACAAGTAGCGCGGGTACGTTTTTCACATGTATATAATATATGCATACACAATCATATAAATATACCACTTTTATCATATTAATATAGGTTCCTCTCATTACCCATAATTACAACATTTATTCTTAATTTTCACATTAAGTATTTCTTATAAGGGTTCGTCATTAACCTTAACTCTAAGGGTTTCTCCAACTCATTACGTGACACTCGTGTACTCTATCCTCCCGAGTATAAAATTCAGTAGGAATTCACCTATTTTCCGTCGTAATCATTTTTATGTAATCTCTCCCTATAACGCGAGGTTTCATCGTTCCTTATGTAAATATCCCAAAATACAATCCTCGTCATATTTTAAAGATCCCAACATTTATTCATATACCCTACTGGTCCTTTTTATCTCCCCAAACATATTTATAAGGGTGTCCATAATATTCCTAATAAAAGTGGCTTTCAACTAATATAAGAAGGGGAATTTAAGTCTGCCAGGAGGGGTCGATCGATCGAGGTCTGGGGCTCGATCGATCGAAGCTCTGGGCTCGATCGATCGATCGAACAGGTCTGCGAATACTGCAGAATTGCAGTTACGGGTTTCCTCTACTAACATCAACAAATTCCATATTTTCTTATCCCAATCTTCCCAGAATTGATACTACTAACCCTATATCATCATAATAGGTATTTTCAACGTAAAGCATGTGGATTTCTGTCATTTAATCATGGATTAACAGCCCAAGATCTATACAATTATCAAGAACCCTAGAAATTTCTTAAACAGGTTTCTAACAAATTTTCTCCAGAAATTCCTTCTTATAATCATCATAATTTCGTGGTTAAATTCCTCTACATGACAAGGGTTTCCAGAATTATCAATTAGACCAATACTACATGGATTTTCCTATCATAAATCGGGTTTTCTTCCATCAAAACTCATCCTAATTACTCCTAAACTAATACGAAAGATGCATCAACGAAATAAGCAAGATAAAAACTTGCCTGGGATTTTTGACTTTTTGATTTGGTGTCGAATTTGGTATGGTTGCATTCCCCGTCTCGCGATCTACGCGTTGGTGGTGACGGTGGTGCAAACCGTTGAGTTTTGGCCTTGAATTTGCCTTGAGAGCTCTCTCCTTCCTCTCCTATGGCCGTCACTTGTGTTTAGAGCTTCTAACCCTAGAAGGTAACCTACGTATCTGATATAACTCCTCTAATTTTCGTGGGTTTAATTACCCAAAAATGTAAAATGACCAAAATGCCCTCCCGGGATACTAATTAGGCCTAAAAACGCCTCGAGGCCCGAACTAAACCCCCGGGTATACTTTTCTGACTATCTCGACCCTTCCGGACGCGTTGGCGCACTCAAAACGACCATACGAACAACTTATAAAATAATCACTTTTATTTATCAATATTTAGTGCCGACGTCCAAAATTGTCATTTCATTCACACGTGACAATTTATAAAAATAAATCTCATATATTACTATACTCATCCAGAAACATTCAACAAATAACAAATTTCCAATAATTACTAACTCTCGTCGCGCTAGTAAATATTTAAAGCAACATTCCGGATTAGAATTAAATTAATTTATCTCAATTAAATTTAATAAATCCCATAATTTAAAAGCTATAAAAATACGGGGTATTACATATATATAGCCGGGTATATTATGTGCATGGCCATTGTACATCATATGTGGTATGTACACTTGGCTATGGGAATGGATGATTGTATATATATATATATATATATATATATATGGTTAGAATAAATACCTATATATATATAAATATATATTTATATATCCTATAGGTGAAAAGATATGGAATCTTTATGGACTACATCTTGGATGATTATGATGTACTAGATTGATGGGGATTGATGTATCGCAATTAAGGAATATTTCGGTTACATCATCCCAAAGATATTATTGGAGATTTTGAATTGTTCTTATGTGGTAATTTAAATTTAGTAGTTGTAATAGTATAATTGTATGTATGGCATCATGGATCTCTAGGATCGACATTATCAAGGAGTAGTGTAACGGGGGGGTTCATTGTTTGGATTTCGCTTTGCGAGACGCCCCACGCACGAAAAGTAGTGCAATGTTGAGATTGGAGAGAAGTTTTGTCATTAATAATTTGTATGCATGTTATTTAGTAATTTAATCCTATGATTCAACCAAAATGTATATGGGTAACGTATTAAGAATTATAATTGATTAAATTATAAACCGGAATCCATTAAGCCTAGTATGGCATATATGTTTGTAAAAATAATTAAGTGTCTTTAGAAAGAGTGGATTCTTGGGTTATGATAAGAAGGCAGGTCTTGGGGGTATAGGCTATGACTATGGTAAGTTAGGTTGTCCTTATACGTGGGGTAACTTAATTAAGATTTCAGGACGCGAATAGGTACGCGTCGTTAAATGAGAGGTGAGATGGGGTTTCACGAGAGTGCGATTCCACTTTAATTTTGAAATAAGTGCATTGATATTTATTATGCACGGTTAACACACTTGCTAAATATTTTCACAACTCAGGATCTGACCCGTTTACTTTTGTCTCTTGCATATATACTATTACAGGTGTCCTACCGCATGGATGCCGGATGACCTTCTGTCCAGAGTCTCGGGAGTTGTGACAGGTGCGAATTGTTGCGGGATGTAGAATGTAGTCGCTTCCTACTTCTTTAAAAATCTAGGTAGGATTCATGTTGTATACCGGGTTTACACCCAAGGGATATTTATAAATGTTTATATTTATTCTATTTCAGTTATTATATTGTCTTTGACCTGACAGTTTATTCGGGTTTATTTCTTTGTAGCATACTCATTTGTAGATATTCTTTTCATTTATTATAGTTCTTGTACGCATCTTTCTTTTCTTTGTTAGTAGCTTATAGTGTTGGTTTGAGACTGTTATATGTTTTAGTTAAATTTTAACATCTCGCTTATATGATATCGGGTAGTTAGTCTTATACTATTTAGTACCGCCAGTTGATGTTGAAGCTGAGCCATCTGAGACCCTTGATTTAATATAGTATAGGGCTGGCCACCAGTTATTATTTTAAGCGGGGTGTTACAGATGGTATCAGAGCATCAGGTTCTAGAGTCTTTAGGATCTGTGCGGGTTTTCTGCATTCTTCCGTTAACGTTCTTGATATAAAGCCCTACTATTAGGACTGTTGTGTTCACTGCGTTTATCTTCTTCTGTGAAGTGTATTCACTTGATCGACGTTCTGATAACAGTTGCTCTCGTTTTAGATGTCGCCTAGATTATGTCGTCTAGGAAAGGACAAGATTAGAGATACAATACCCATAACATATTTTGGGTACGCTTTGATCGGGGGTATTTGTTTTTCCCGATTCCGGCGGAGATATTGAGGAGATTTCTAGCAGTGGTTCATGGTGTTCTATCGGTGGTTGAGTAAGAAAGGGAAATTTACTCGAATGGTGAATCTTGGACTTAGTAAGGTAAGTCTGAGGAGAGGTATGTAGTGTAGTCCTTGAGAGGTTTAGATTGAGAAACCCGCCAACCTTTGTTAGGAAGCCTGGTGATGCTGACTTCTACCGGTGGATGGTAGGTGGCATTGACAAATTGTAAGGGGTATCGTCTTTATTTAAGAAGGGCGTAAGAAATTTGAAGACTCAGGTTCATTGAGTAGGACTGAGGGTGTTTTCGGTAGTCACAATCACGCTTTGTCCTTCAAAATGGTTAGGTAGGATTTTGAGGAAGATGCTTCTCTTGTGGAGAAATAGGTTTAGAAATAATGATTGTCCTGCAAGAAGTCGAGGACCCTGAATTGAGATTTTTGGATGAAGTAAAGCCATTGGATTATGGAAGTATAAGGTAGAATACCTTTCTTTGGGTTTAAGTCACGCTTTATGCGATATTGGGAGCGTCGTGCATTAGGTATAATGAGCGGGTAGTCGCTACACCGTTAGGGTGTATAGAATTTCCTTAGAAGAAGGAGTAAGCAAGTATGGCCTTTGTATGGCATCTTTTGAGAAAATAAATCATCTTGTGAGAAGATAGTCGAGAGTTATAATATTGAATTCCGAAAGTGCGGAATGTTGAGGTTTGTTGAGTAGTGACTATAAAGTCATTGTCTTATGGGTAGGTTAGGGCGTGTAACTATAGTGTTCCATTGATGGAAGAACTTATCTTATGGAAAGGTGTTAGTGGGATGTAAGGTATTATTATAACTGAGAGGTTCTGAGTTTGGTAAATTTATATTGAGCGGATAATTTAACTCATAGTTGTGCTAGTTTTGAGAACTAGGTATTGGTTAGAGTGTTGTATTTGTTGAGGCCTTGTATCCTAAACATAAGGTGTTTGTTTGGCGTGTCGAAAGAGGCAGAATTGATTTATATTATTTTATTACATAGGCCTTTGGGCAATATCTAAAATATGAAAATCTTTTATAAAACATTAACCCTGGTTCAACTAATCTCAATCCCCGACCTAGCTACACAGTAGTGTATTGGTAGGTTTCCTTGTTTGGATTTCGCTTGCGAGACCTCCCCCGAACGAAGGTAGCTAGCGTCAGGAATTGAGGAGAGTTCAACCATTGGGAATTTTCAAACTTTTATATAGTTAATATGTTGCTATAGATTATATTGCTGAGAGTTATATTATAATTTGAGGCTAATGGAGACCGATTATAATTCTGCGAGTAAAGCTCAGGTACGGGGTGTATGGGCGCCCTGGGTAGCTAGTTTGTTTTAAAAATTTATATGGTTCAAGATGAGAACCAGGAAGGATCGGTATAGTGATCCTGAGAGTTGATGTAAGGACTAGATGAGATTGAGGTCCTAGTTATATCTTAAAATTTCGCGGGCGAAAGTTTTGTAAGGGGGGAAGTATGTAACAACCCTGGACTTTGGAGACTGAGAAATTAAATTTTTGGGAAAATAAAATTTAATTGAATTGGAGAATTTTAAAATTTGGGAATTGAGGTTCAAAAATAGAGAACATTTTAAAGTATTCCGGATGATGATTTTGAGGGTACCATGGATCCCGAAAGGGTCGAGATAGTCAAAATGATTGTCATTAGGTTTTATTTCGGCTCCGATTTAAGTCAGTTTGACTCGAATTGGAGTAAACGAGTCATTTAAAGTGTGTATTAACATTTAAAATTGGGACTTATGTTTTAAGGCTTAAGAGGCTTACGGATCAAGCCATTCTAATTTGTGAGAAAGAGAGAAAGTGAAAGGAAAAGAGAAAGAAGAAGAAAAGAAGAGAGGGGGGAAGAAACCTTGGAGGATTCCGACCCAAACGCGACATCGAGGACGATCCAACCTCTACAAATCTGAGGCAAGTGTTTAATCTTGCTAAATATGTCATTTGTGTATTTCATTTCATAATTTGTGGGTTAAAGAAATGGATTTTGGGTATTAATATCAAACTGAGATTTTTGGGTTTAAATCTTGAAATTGATGTTTAGATATGGGTTTGATGGTGTAGAAATGTTTGGGATCAATTTTGGGTTGATTTGTTGGCTTGGAATCATATTGTGATGAAGGTTTAGGGGTTAGAAGTGAAATTTTAGGGTTTAGAATTCGTGGGTTCAATGAAGAAGAAGAACCCTTCAAATTCTGCAGACCCGAATCGATTCGCCTTTTAAGCGAATCGATTCAGCTTAGGCAAATTGGCAGGTCTGCATTGACCGAATCGATTTGGACCCAAGGCGAATCGATTCGGCCTGAGATAGAAGCCCAGGTCTTTGGACTCGAATCGATTCGCCTTGGAGGCTGAATCGATTCACTGGGCCTAATCGATTCGGAAATAGGGCATTTTGAGGAATTTTCTCTATAGTGATTTCTAACCCTTTTTGGTTGGGTTTATTGATTTTAGACATCATTATATGATGTAAGAGATATGTTTTTGGAGTTATATAAGTGGGTTTATCACACGTTATGATTATGGGAACTTCTTGGGACAATTTGGGGGAAAATATATCCATGTATGCATTAGAGTTGTGTATAGAGATTGGGGGAAAACCTCATTGGGGTTGAGAATCCTAATTATAGATCAAAAGTAAGTATAGATCTGATGGGAGGTTAAGAACTCTTAGACAGAGTTGCGAGGGTATGTTGGGAAAATTCTAGGCCGACATTTATATCGAATACTTATAAAGATAGGATATTATTAAGATACAATTTCGGAACCAATGAAAGAGAGTGGTCGCATATCCTTAGTAATGATAAATTTAGGGAATAAATCAGAGAGGCGTTAGACTAGGGGATTCATAAGAGTGATTGAACCGTAGTCAAAATCGAGAGTGATGGGATCATATTACCAACTAGACTAGCGTGTGTAAATATAGTCGGGGTAGTTGTTGTCTATTGTTGTGTGATTTGCAAAGGGTATTTTCCCTAAGTGATGGAATCATGAGATGAATTTAGAGTTTAGCTTTAGGCTCGTAGACTATTAGTTATGTGTATACCAATAGTCGAAATTATTACTAGATTCATCAATGTGCTCTCGGATATAGATGGGATGTATAGTGATGGTTTCATACACTAAACTTTGGGTGATAACCCTAATGTTCGATATATACATGTATTTTTGGGAGACTATTCATCATAGGAAAAATGGATGAATATGCTTCAAGTGAGGGATTGAATTCACATATCGATGTAAATTAAATGTGTTGGGACGACGACTAGTATATTGAGGATTATGTATACTTAAAGCCGAGTTTATATATCTTATACATATGAACGAGAAATAGTTTGTACATATATATATATATATATATATATATATATATATATATATATATATATATATATATATATATATATATATATATATTCATATAGATATGAATATATGGATATGTATCTGTATAGATATGAATATATGGATATATTTATGTTGTGGATATACATGATATGAATATCTAAACCGTATGTGATGATTTAATCATATAATGGGATCATATGGATGTGTATATATTGTGTATGTGAACGATATATATACTTATGTGGTTAAGCATACCCCGCTCATGCTATCATTGGGAAGTTTTCGCACAGAGGGTGAGCATCCTGGCTCAAGGAGCAGGGTGTGGATATTCCCCAGGCCATAGTCGTCCATTGTGTTATTATGTGATATGCATTTATTTTGGGGTTGGACGTGGTGGGTATGTCTCATCTCATTGACCGATTAGGAGCTATGACCGCTTTCCGGGACGTCGTGTATGTGTGTTTGGCCCCAATGTCAGTGATATTGGGTCCGACCGTGGTCCCCAGGATGGTATGTGAGTAATGTCCTGGAAGATGATAGGATGGTTTAGTTTATCGGCGATATATATAGCCGGGTATATTATGTGCATGGCCATTGTACATCATATGTGGTATGTACACTTGGCTATGGGAATGGATGATTGTATATATATATATATGGTTATAATAAATACCTATATATATATATTTATATATCCTATAGGTGAAAGGATATGGAATCTTTATGGACTACATCTTGGATTATTATGATGTACTAGATTGATGGGGTTGATGTATCGCATTTAAGGAATATTTCGGTTACATCATCCCAAGGATATTATTGGAGATTTTGAATTGTTCTTATGTGGTAATTTAAATTTAGTATTTGTAATAGTAGAATTGTATGTATGGCATCATGGATCTCGAGGATCGACATTGTCAAGGAGTAGTGTAACGGGGGGGTTCTTTGTTTGGATTTCACTTTGCGAGATGCCCCACACACGAAACGTAGTGCAATGTTGAGATTGGAGATAAGTTTTGTCATTAATAATTTGTATGCATGTTATTTAGTAATTTAATCATATGATTCAACCCAAATGTATATGGGTAACGTATTAAGAATTATAATTGATTAAATTATAAACCGGAATCCATTAAGCCTAGTATGGCATATATGTTTGTAAAAATAATTAAGTGTGTTTAGAAAGAGTGGATTATTGGGTTATGATAGGAAGGTAGGTCTTGTGGGTATAGGCTATGCCTATGGTAAGTTATGTTGTCCTTGTATGTGGGGTAACTTAATTAAGATTTCAGGACGCGAATATGTGTGCGCCGTTAGATGAGAGGTGAGATGGAGTTTCACGAGAGTGCGATTCCATTTTAATTATGAAATAAGTGCATTGATATTTATTATGCACGGTTAACACACTTGCTAAATATTTTCACAACTCGGGATCTGACCCGCTTACTTTTCTCTCCTGCATGTATATATATATATATATACTATTACATGTGTCCTACAGCATATCCAGAGTCTCAGGAGCCGTGACAGGTGCGGATTATTACGGGATGTAGAATGTAGTCGCTTCCTACTTCTTTAAAAATCTAGGTAGGATTCATGTTTAATATCGGGTTTACACCCAGGGGATATTTATAAATGTTTATATTTATTCCATTTCAGTTATTGTATTGTCTGTGACCTGACAGCTTATTCGGGTTTATTTCTTTGTAGCATACTCATTTGTAGATATTCTTTTCATTTATTATAGTTCTTGTACGCATCTTTCTTTTCTTTGTTAGTAGCTTATAGTGTTGGTTTGTTGTCTGTTATATGTTTTAGTTAAATTTTAACATCTCGCTTATATGATATCGGGTAGTTAGTCTTATACTATTTAGTACCACCAGTTGATGTTGAGACTGAGCTATCTGAGACCCTTGATTTAATGTAGTATAGGGATGGCCACCCGTTATTAATTTAAGCAGGGTGTTACAGCTAAAGCCTTTGACTTAACCGTCCATTTTTCCGTTATACTTGAAAAATTGTTACTTTCTCCTCGAGTCCTTTATTCACACACGTGTTGATTTCATACCGAAAATCATTTACATTTTATGACTTAATTCAATTTTACCCATAAAAACATCCATTGACATTTTTATTTCATAAAAAATTTTCACATTAGGCAAATTATCAATTTACCCTTTATTTACGAAACTTGCAATTTAATCTCTCAACAAATGTCATTTCTCAAACAATCATTAAGTTTCCAACTTAACATTTTAACGCTTTAGTAGTTTTAACACTTGTTTAACATCACGCTTTTTGCCCAACTTTAATGCTTGTCGATTCAACAATTCCATTACGTGAATAATATTCTTTATACTTGACTAAAACTTTCCATTCGTCTTACTTATGTATAAACCCAATACCACCTCTCCTAGACTCAGTCACATATTTATTTATAAACCTTTCCATTTTACAAACAAGTTTAAAAATATTTATTTCATAAATATTTGGCAACATTACTTATTTTTCATAAAATGTCTATTATTCCTTGCTACTAGAAATACATAAAATGTCCCTTACTTTATATTATTAGAAAATATAGTAGAATATCATTCTCAAATATTTTTATTTCTTAAAAATGTCAATTTTCATTTTCCTTAGAAAATACACACAAACAATGTTTTCTAGCATCTTTTTATTACCATGAAATGTCCATTTTCAATTTCGTTAGAAAATACACATAAACAATATTTTCTAACATTTTTATTACCATAAAAATGTCCATTTTTAGTTTCAATAGAAAATACACACAAACAATATTTTTTTTAACATTTCTGTCCCATACAATGCATATTTCCAGATTGCTAGGGAAAACTACACAAATGATAACTTCCTATATTTTTATCTACTATAGAAAGGTACAATTAGGATTATAATAGAAACTTATCATTTTGTTCATAGAAAACCTACTCTTAATACTCAAGTGTAATAAGACTACAATATACACTAACAATGTCTCAAATATAACAGTATATTATCCCACCTCAAGGACTCCAAATATGGTGGTAGTGTTGAAGAAGGTGGGTGACTCCCCCGCCTCCAAAGGTGGCCCTAAGAGGGAGTCACAAAAGCTCCACTGATCAGACCTCCATGTGAGCTTCAGCACACTCTAAGAAAAGATCCATGAAACTTCATAAAAAAACCTTTTCAAATATCTCCAATAACACAATCACCTTCTTATAATAATACCCCTTTAGACCCACATCACCCCCCAAACTTCTATATATTCGTTCTTCATAACCTAATCGTGGAGAAAGATGGGTATATAAGGTTATGAGCGTAGTTTCTATGTCTGAAAAACTGAATGATTTGTAATCTGTGTAGAGTATCGTTTGGGAGAGGATAGATGATCCTTGGTTAGGTGAGGTTTTTTTCTGAATGCCCCCTAAATACCCAACACAAATCTTATAAAACAAGCCATACAAATTGCCCGGTTCATCTCAACCGTTAACCCCAAGAACTAGCATTGAAGTATTTGATCTATGGCTCACAGGGAGACAATGAGATTGGAAGTGTCATTTACTCTCTCTCTCTCTCTCTCTCTCTCTCTCGTACCAAAGCACAAAACCCATGACCCTCGCATCACTTTCCTACAGCTGTCAGGCCTATGATTTCCATTTTTATGTGTTGGTGGTTTTCAAATCCATGATTCTCTCTTTTGTCTATAAGACAAAAACCCAAAATCATTACACATGTATCTGCCTTCATCTCAGAGTGTCACGCCTCAGGCCAACTGGAAAGCCAAACTGCGAATCAAGGGTCAACAACTTCAATAGCAAGGAGAGGGAGAGAGGGTTGTCCCTTCACCATCTCTTGAATGACCTAACCCGTTGTTCAAGCGACACGCCCCTACCCGTTCGAGCACCCAAAAGACTTTCCTTTTTTTTTTTCTTTATAACTAGCTTTATGCTGTTTCCTTCACCCTTTTTACTCGAAAGGCAATAAAGACAGTGGGAGATTGGGTTTTGCTTTTAACCATTTTTTATTTGCACATTTGCCCCACTTAGTTTCCAACTTAGTGTGGGCACACATAGTTTGTTTCTTTTCTAAAATTTATATATTCCTTATGTAAGACTTTATAAAATTCCACATTTTGACTATTTTTTCTCCAACTTTATTTTATACCCCTATAAACATTTCATATAATTTTGACTACTCAACGACAAACAACTCTTATTCCCAAAATCCATAATTCCTCTTTATTTAATTTAATCCCCAAATCTTCAATAATTGTTTTTTTCAAGCCTCTCAATTTGTTTAAGTTGGTGTACAATTTAATCATATTCATCCCAGTCCGTATATTTTTTGTCTTATTGCAGCTTTACATGGGGAATAAATTTCATATTAATGGCGGGGCATTACATCTTAAGTATCTCGGTATCATTGAAAGAAAGTTGTTCCATCTTCGCTATAAACTAACAATAAGAAATGGCCACCGATCAACAACATGAATGAAAGACATGCATAATCGACAAGAGACAAGAATGAACAAAAGTTTTTTTTTTTTTATTAATAATGGAAAAGTTCAAGTGCAATAAAATTGAAACAAAAGAAGTAAAAAAAGCAAAGGGTTAAATGCCGAACAACTTTGCACATTCTCCTTATCATCCCAAACCTTTCCACCTTACTCGATAGACGAAGCTGGAAGCTATTGTTGTTCGGAGGGTGGAAAAGAAGACTCAATAATAATTCGGGGTTGCTCGATAGCATAATTTACCATCATTGAAGACTCCCTTGAACTAGCTTTATCTTCAATCTCATCCTCCATGATTGGAGGGGGACCATGAGTATACCTCTAAAAAAGTTTAGAGTCTTCAGCAATGTTTAACTCCTGGAGAGAAGTAACCCATCCATCATCCAAGTATTTTTGTTTTTCATACTCAATTTGAGCAGAGGCAGTAGAAATGGCTTTGTTCCTTCCCTTATCCCATCCAGTGCTGAAGGACTCCTTCATAGCAGACTTTATCCTTGACCTCTCAGAAGAAGGTTGTCCTTTAGTTTGGTCATAAGCTCCTTGATAGTATTTTCCCTACGTTTAGCTTATTTTTTCCCTGCGTTTAGCTTCCTTTTCCAAGCGCTCAGCTTCAAGGGCATCTCCATTAGACTTTTACCAAGCATCTTTAGTAGTCTTCACTTTAGCCTCCCAAAATTTTCTCTCAGCCTCCAAAGCTTGTTGAGAAACAATCATAGACTTCCTCAAGCGAACAAAGGCTTCCTCCACATCATTTGAAGAAGAAGTGAGAATTGCATCATCCTTCTCCATCATATTATTGAAATGCACCAAGAACTACAAAAGAAAGGACCATGTCAATGTATTAAATTCATAAAGGCAGAAATTTTCATGAGGATGAAAATTCCTTACTGATGCAAGGCTCTGAGCAACCAGTTCAGAAACTTTTAATCAGGGCAGTAAAGCATCAACTCCCCCGTGATTTGGAAGAGTTCTATACTTGATCAACTTCCTGGCTATACTAGGAGTGATAACAGTTAGAGGACTAGCATCAGAATAAGTTAATCTGACCAAGGTCTGCTAGTCGGCATCAGTCACTTATTCAAACCGCTTCTATGCAGGTCCTCTCCTAAGTCTTTTCAAAATGTAATTCATCACCTTTGGGAGCTGGGGGTTCTTTTCTAGCCTTATACTTCTTCTTTCTGGCCTCCTTATTAGGTTTTTGGGTGCCAGTGGTGGGGTCATCAAGAAGGTCAAGAAATCTTCTTTTCTTCATGATGTCAAAAAGGGGAATGTCTGAATCAACAGTAGCCTCATCACCAAAAGAAGTGGAAACGGGGTGTTGATCAAGATCAATCACCAGAGAAGGAGGATCTGTAGGCCAAACAATGAAGAAATAAATGGTGTTTTTGTATTGAAGAAAATAAGGGGCAGACCTAACGTGTTCCTCGTCAACCTTCTGATGAAGTCCTCAAATAAACTTAAACTCTTTTAGATTCACCTTGCTCTCTTTGGGGATCTTTCTCTTCTGGTCAACTACAATCAAATTTACAAAGAAACAATCAGTATGACATTTTATCAAATATAAATAGAGAAAAATTATTAAATGCACAACAACCTATCTCGTTGTCGAAGAGAGGACATCTAGGTCTTTGATATTCAGCATCTCCATTTAAGGGAGCATGTTGCCAATTTTTTTACAACTACCCCATGATCAAAATAGTCTCTATTGGAATCAGGGAGGTTAACCACTAAAGCCTTGTTTAATGCCCTAGTTTTCAAATAAAAAGTGGTATCAATAGTTACCCACTTATAATAAAACATTATTTCTAGAATCCCTAGATGGGTTCCATGGATTTGATTTATCTTACATACTCCATTCCCCAATCTCCATGTTTTGGGAACTACCTTAGATGGGATGAGAAGTTCGATAGTAAATTTTGGTATCAATGAGGTGGAATTTGTAAGAGCAAGTTTTATAATTGCTCATTATATTTTTATTTGGTTTATCCTATTACACCCAACTGCACCTTTATGACCGTTATCAAGTTTTCAAAGATAAGAATCGGTGGCGGAATTTCCAAGATTGAAGATTGTTCATCACAACTTTACTCGAGAAGGGTTATGAAGTGGTATGGTAAAGCTTTAAATTTTCAGGGGTTATTTTCAAAGAGTTCGCATTTAAAAGTTTTCAAAATGTTTTTAAAATTATTTTATAAGAATTTTTATAAAACTCGCTAACTCGTTAGAACGAGATTGATATGTCATTCGAACGAGTTACGTAGGGTCGTTAAAACGAGCTTCCCATGTTCGAATGAGATTTGGAACGTTTCCTTTTGTGTTCACTCTGGAATATCATTTGAGGTTTTGTTGGAAACCGTTCGAACGAGTACACATGTTTTTGTTTTTTAAACAAATTGTATCTAGATCTTTAATCCATATCTGTTTGCAACAATTTTCCCTATAAATAGAGATGCGGTATTAGAATTTTGAAGAAGCCTTTTTAGAGTTCTTTTTCTATCAAACTCTATAATTTTTTCATCCAAAACCCTTTAATATTTAAAGATCACTTTTCCAAATAAAAAAGGACACATTGAATGTTCTAAATCCTTGTAAATATTTTCTCTATGGCTGATTTGTGGAGTCGAGGATCTACTGTTGAAGAAGATATGAATTAGCTATTCTTGAGAACGGTGGATACTGAGGCAAGATCTATTTATTATGGGCGGTGCTAGACTGCATCATTTTCTGTTGAAGATTTAAAGACCTCTTCGCGTTATAGTTAGTGTATCTCTAAGTAATCTATAAGTGATCTAGTGTCTATCAAACTCTTTAACAATGCTAAATATAGTTTTTTCCCAAAAGGAATTTTTCCTCTATTTCCTTTTTTTCTTCTTCTTCTTCTTCTTCTTCTTCTTCTTCTTCTTCTTCTTCTTCTTCTTTTGTTTTGGTTTGGATTTTGGCTTCACAATTTATCTTACATGTTCACTTTATTTTAAATCAAGATAAAATTTAGAAAAAAGTGAATTTGTATATTTGGCCTAAGATATAAGTAAATCCGTATAGCCCCTGCCGCTTTCTCAAATATGCGGAAAAAAGACTAAAATGACTTAAAAGAGGCATGGACACCTCTCGAGAGATCATTGTAACTTTTAAAAACTAACCGCATGATTATTCGACTCGATTTAGGTAATGAATAAGGTTACTTGGGTATCGAGGGCATAATGGACCTCAACGACCAACATTGCCAATAAGTAGTGTATCGGGGGTTCCTTGTTTGGATTTCGCTTTGCGAGATGTCCCACACACGAAGCTCAGTGTAATGTTGGAAAGTGAGGAGAAGTTAGTCCTTAATGCTCATATATATAATGTATATACTTCTCGACGATCGACAATGCCAGAAGTAGTGTGTCGGGGGGGTTCCTTGTTTGGATTTCGCTTTGCGAGACGTCCCATACACAAACCGCAGTGCACTGCTGAGAATCGAGAATAATAAATTAATTAAAATGGAATAATGATAATTGGGTTACATGCATCATGCATTGATGGCATAATGAATCTTGATGATCAATACTCCCAGGAGTAGTGTAACGGGGGGGGGGGGGGGGGGGGGGTTACTTGTTTGGATTTCACTTTGCGATACGTCCCATCCACGAAACGTAGTGCAGTATTGAGAATTGGGAGAAGTTTAGTCCTTAGCACTTAGATGCTAATAACTCACATATAATAATATGTATATTGATGGAATAACTAGAATATGAGAAATTCTAGTAAAAGAGGAATGTTTATGAAATGTGAATATGTTGGTATGAGAATGGTTATGTAAACTCCATATGTTGAGTAATTGAAAGAAATAAAAGAGAACTATAACATTAAAAGTTAAAGTATATATTTTAGATGGAATTCAGATAAGTTTAGATTGGGAGATTGATTGATTTATTTGCCTAATTAGAAGTGGGCATTTATTTGGAGATCACGTGCATACGCTTAGTTGCGCGCTTTAGTGGAGGGGTGAGTTGGATTATTATGGAGAGTGCGACTCCATTAAATAATGTAATAATGCATTTATAATTATTATGCATTTTAATTCACTTGCTATAAAATGTTTTCAACTCGGGCTCTGACCCGTTTATATTTTCTCCTGCTATGTATATATATTGTATTACTTTAGGTGTTCCTCCGTAAGGATGCCATTGATGTTCTCCCATCCAGTGTAGTCATGGAGCTGTGGCAGTAGCGGACTATTGCGACACTTTGTCTTAGTCGATTCCTATCTTTTGTATATCTAGATTAGGATTCAGTTGTATATTTGGGTCTATACTCAAGTGTTGTAGTTTAACACTTAAAAATTTTTCCTTCTCAAATTATTGTATTGTCTGTGACCCGACAGCATATTCGGGTAATTTACTTCGTACATTTTTGTTGTACTCTTTCATTCATTTCTTTACATATTGTAGGGTTTGTTGTATCACTCATCATAGTTAGATGTAGTATTTTGTGTTATAGGTTGCATGATTGGTTTTAACTGGTGTTAAATAAAAGTTTTAAATTTTTGACAATCCGCTTTTAATGGTTTTGGGTAGTTAGCCTTATATTATTTTAGTATTGTCAGTTGATGTTGAGACTCTACCATCTGAGATACCTGATTTAATGTAGTATAGGGTTGGCCACACATTATTATTTTGAGCGGATTGTGACATCAATCTCTCTATTACTCTGCACATAATCATTTGTACCCCTGTGATTAGGGACTTGCATTGCTTCAGTGTATGCCAGACCTTAGAATAGATACGCCTCTTTAACATTGGATAGACAACCAAAAATTGTGTATTAGAGTAGGAGAATATAATGTTGCACATGGAATAGAATTATGTGCAATGACTTAACATGTCACGTGATAGTCCTCGACTTATGCGGTGACCATCTTTAGGGAACTATTGGTTCGAACATGAGCCTATTTTTGCTTTCTCATCTTAAGAAGGATGACCTTCCATATTGTGAGGAGAGGACAAGGGATGATAACAACATGATAACAGGCATATAACCACAACAACATAATCATACTCAATCCAAAGTTATTTCCAACCTTTTTTCCAAGCAACTTCAACTCTAGTAATGACAACACTAAGTTCAGTAAAGAAGATCGCGTAAATCCCAATTTTCATATAGAAAGCACCCATCATAAAGCCTCTAAAATATTTGATGCCCCCAATAGCATCTTAACCAGTATCTCCTTTAGTAGGTCCATTAGTATTAAGCTTAATACACATGGGAGGAAGAGGAAGCATGAACACAGGGGTGATGACACGAGCTTTGGGAGGAGAGCATTTTACTTTGAAAATTTGAGTAAAATAAGGTCAGTGGTTATGTTGTTCGTGTGACCAGGAGAAATTTTAGGCACTGACATAAACCATATAATCATAAAACTTTATCTTTTTGAGGATTTGGATTGGTAATTTCAAAGGCTTTAAGGTTCATTGATCTTCAAATAAGATCCAAAAGATTTGAGAGGCTGCAATCTATAAGTCAAAGATTTGTGGATTGAAAGATTGCTTAATAGGGGATGGGTACTGTAAATTAAATCGTTGTAATGTCATTGCCACAAGTAATGAGGGAAGTGGCATTCAATAAAGAGGTGGTCATGGGTTTACATATATTGATCACAAAGAATGCAACATGGGTCAACTGCAAAGCCAATTTTGTACAGTTGATCAAGAGTTGGAAGTCTACCATTTAATAGTCTCCATACTGGAGTTGAAGTTATAGGGGGGATAAAATATTCCAAAAGTTCTTGGTATAAGGTGCACGAGGATATTTAGGTGAGAACAATAAGTAAACATCCTTAAAAGTAAGGGAGCCATTACTAGAGTAGGGACAATTCTAGTATCAGTTGTTGAGGCAAGTGGTAGAGGGGTGGAGTGAATGAGGTGAGATATATGTGGAAACCCATCAGTGAGGTTTGGAGGAATGATACAGGTTTAATTTTGGATGATGGTTTGAACAGGGGAAGACTAATGGGAGAGATATCTTCCTAAAATAATGGAAATGGGTTGACCACACTAGTTATGGTTCCAAAAATTGATGTCCCTACCAATGCCCACAACCCATCTGCAGTGGAGGTTTATAATGGAAATAAACTTCTTAAAAACAGGCCAATATAAGGATATTTTATTGGATAAACTTTATTTGTGGAACAGAAACCTTGCTTTTAAAAAATTGCTCTAGTGAGTGTTCATTGCAAGGATATCCTAACTGTGTTTGAAGTTTGCAACTTTGTTAAGAGCGACTATTATCTGAGACCAATTCCCCCACAATCATTGGGAAAGCAAGTGAGTTTTCTAGATACTGTAGATAGAGGATGTTATCGAGTAGATTCAGTCCACAGGAAATTCACAATCTAAGAGTGGGACTTGCTTAAGTAATCTCACAGGCCACACGTAAATCATAACACTTTACAGTAGAGTGGGTTGTATGACAATTTGATGAGTTATGTTCTTCTAGAAATGAAGAGGATTTTCCTTACCAACCTTCAAGCTTGGATTTAACCTTGTTAGTAAGAGATTTAAGGTGAGTGGCTCTGGGTTTGCCTCTAAAGTTAGGGACACCAAGATATGTAAAAGGGGCTTTACCTTCATAGATGGCAATAGTGTAATTTCATTTATTCGGTGTCATGACCTTTACCAATGAAGACAGTGGACTTTTGCTTATTAATGAATTTCCAAAAGGTTTCATCATACATATTGAGAATATAGGGAATTAAGGAAAAGGTCATATTCCTTTCTGTATTTGAATTTTTAGGATAATACTTTTTAAGTTTATAAATGTAGTCCATGTGGTACAATAGCATTTATAAATCTAGTCCCTGTAGTACAAATGCATTTATTTTTTTGGTCCGCGCCAGCGGCACTAATTTTCACAATTTTTCATGGTGTTTATTATACAGGGACTAAATTTATAAAATTATATGGAGTGTCTTATTTTTATACACTTTGAGCATTATAAGGATCTTTTCCCAAAAACCCCTTGAGAATATTATCGAGGTTGTAGAGGGATTGGATGTCCTTTACAAAAAAACATCAAGTCATCAGCATATAAGAGGCATGAAGGAGAGGAGTAGCCTTTGGAAAGTAAATCAGTAGTCTTTAGGAGAGGAAATCAACTTAAGTAAGCTAAATTATGAAGGTTTGAAATGTCCCCACTTAAAACTTCTTCAACTTAAGATTATTGGTACATTGGTTTATCCGGTACGCAGTACAATGTATGTATACTTAGCGAGTTCACTACCTGGATTCTATATGCTGAAGAAAAATTCTATTTGCACCGAGAGGTTTTTACCGAGATTTGTACGTAATGACATGGCATGACTAAAAGACAAAGGAAAGGGAGAGTTGATGAATATTTTCACTGAGATTTTGTTCAATTTTTTTTTAATAATAATTCAAATTTTGTATTTTCAATAAAAAAAAAATTAACTGTTTTTTTTAAACTCTTTTAAACAAAAATATTTTAAACTTTTTATAACTGTTTTAAAAAACAAACAAAAAAACATTTCACTATTTTTTTTTTAAAATGACTTTTATTAAAAATTTGTATTTTTAATGAAAGTCATTTTATTAAGAGAAATTCTAAACGTCCCGCCTGGGGACCGCCTACAAACCGCATTCTTCCTTTTTTTTTTTTTTTTTTAAGTTTCTTACTGTTTTATTTATAACTTTTAATATAAAAACAGTTTTTTATATTAAAAAAAACAACTGTTTTTATATTAAAAAAAATAGTTTTTTATATTAAAAAAAACAGTTTTTTCAATTAATATAAAAAACATTTTTTTTTCAATAAAAAATATCGCGATTAATCAGTGCCGCTGGCGCGGAGCCACATTCAACAAATGATTTGGGTCCGGAAATATGGGTCCGCGCCAGCGGCACTGATTAATTGCCTAATGTCGCTGGCGCGGACCCACATTTACGGACCGAAATCATTTGTTGAATGTGGGGCCGCGCCAACGGCACAAATTAATCGTGATATTTTTTTATCGCGATTAATTTGTGCCGCTGGCGCGGACCCACATTCAACAAATGATTTCGGTCCTTAAATGTGGGTCCGCGCCAGCGACATTAGGCGATTAATCAGTGCCTCTGGCGCGGACCCATATTTCCGGACCCAAATCATTTGTTGAATGTGGCTCCGCGCCAGCGGCACTGATTAATCGCGATATTTTTTATTGAAAAAAAAATGTTTTTTATATTAATTGAAAAAACTGTTTTTTTTTAATATAAAAAAACTATTTTTTTAAATATAAAAACAGTTTTTTTTTAATATAAAAAACTGTTTTTATATTAAAAGTTATAAACAAAACAGTAAGAAACTTAAAAAAAAAAAAAAAAGAAAAGAAAAACAAAGAATGCGGTTTGTAGGCGGTCCCCAGGCGGGACGTTTAAAATTTCTCTTTTATTAAATGACGTGCATCCGCGCCAACGTCACTAACCAAACGTGATGATGATGTAGGTCCGTGCCAACGGTACTAAATGATGGCATGGATCCGCGCCAGCAGCACTAACCAAACACGATGATGTTGTGGGTCCGCGCCAGCGGCACTAACCAAACGCGATGATGCTGTGGGTCGGCACTAACCAAAAGTCAATTTTTTATTTTAAGAAAATAGTTTTTATTTATGAAAAAAACTTCTTAAAATGATTATAAAACATTTTTTATAAAAAAAAAGTCAAATATTAAGGGTGTAAATTTAAAAAGTCAAATATAAAAGGTTAAAACAGTGTTTTTATAAATAATTTTGTTTTAAACTATAAACTGTTTTAGAAAACGTTAATTCTTTTTAGATAAGTAAACATTTTTAAAAATATAAATGTTAAAAAACTTTTTACAAAAAAACTATTTTTTCCATGTTTTTTTATATAAACATTGATTTTTTGATTAAAAAATATGATTCATTATTTGAAGACCGCATGGCTACACGGCGTGTCGAGATTGGTATCATGTCAATAAAAATAGCTTTTTTTATTTATGAAAAAAAAATTAATTTTAATTTTAATAAACAAAACTGTTTAATTTTAATACAAAAAAACTGTTTAATTTGATGCCTTAGATTCGCGATTGATTAGTGCCACTGGCGCGGATCCACATTCAACAAATGATGTGGGTCCGAAAATGGGGTCCGAGTCAGTGACATTAATCAATCGCGATATCATGCCAATAAATATAATTTTTTTATTTATGAAAAAAATATTTTTTTAAATTTTAATTTTAATAAAAAACTGTTTATTTTTAAAAATGTTTATTTTTAATTAAAAAATATTTTTTTATATTAATAGAAAAACGGTTTTTTATATAAAAAATAAAAGAATAAAAAACTTACAAAAAAAAAATTGAAAAATGCCATTACAAAAAAGGAGAGAAGGACACTTCACTATGTATATTTTATGTACAAGTAATCTCGGTGCAAATAGAAAGGCTCATATGCTGAAAACAACATACCATCAGTTATCCACTTCATTCTAAACTTGTCATAACAAAAGGACTCTTCCACTCTGAGATCGTCTAATATGTGTTTTCACCTATCGCTATCACTATTTACTGCCTCAACTCTCACTCATAGGGCTGAACTTGAAACTCCCAGATATATATAGAAAGGGAGAGATACTACAGATCTATATTATATATACTTATCCTGCTTAATTTCAATTGTCACCTCCCCAATTTCCCCAATTTACCCCTCTGTTTAACAAAGTGGTTTTCGCTTACCCAAATTCCCAGAACTACAGCTGACCAAACCCCAAATAAGAACAAACTTAAATTTGAATAAACAACAAACACAAAAACAGAAAACATAAAATATATAAAACAAAAAAAAAAAATTCTCTCTCCTCTCTCTTTCTACCTTTCCAAATGAAAGATAATATTCTATAATATTTTGGGAGATATGTTTGTAGATCCCACACGCGCACTAAGAGATGCATTAAGTTCCACGCGCGTTAAAACGTGTCGTGTAGTCCTGTCCGTCCAAGAAACTAACCGCTTTCTTTTATTTGCCCAAAATTACCCTCAGGAATACATAAACCACAAATACACGAAATCTGCACGTCGATTCATTTCTCTGCAATTTGATTCCCAAATCCGTTCACAATTATCAAATTCCATCACTTTAATCACTGTATCCACATTGAAAGCTCAAACAGTGCGTACATTTGGGAAAATTTCCACCAACCGTTCATCCACTTTTCAAATTACATAAGTGCGTTGATCATTTTCATGTGATTTGATACCTACATTACAGTTCGTAACAAAAAATATGTTGAAATGATGGTTTCATCGTGAACGGGTTTCTTATGGTTTCATATTGTTAGGGTTTAAATTAGTGTTTAAACCCTAATTTGAGAAATCGTTCATCTTTTGGATTTACATTTGGGACTTCATCATTTCTCAAGTGATTCAATATCTATTACACTTCCTATTACACACACAACACACAATAGTATGTTAGGTTTTAAATTAAACTAAGTTCTTACTTACATTATGCTTTGTAGATGTTTAATTTTTGTTAGTGTTTACAGCTTTAGTTTTTGTTAGTGTTTAGAACTTTCGTATTCCCTTACAAAAAATAGTTTGTTGGCATTTAAAAAAGCACCGATCAAGCAAATTTATCTAAGTTCACAACTGTATATTTATCTATGTTCATAATTGAAAATTTTGAAGAGCTTTGAAAGTTGGTAAAATTTTTAGAAAATTTATCTATGTTGAGTGTTATATAAATTTCTGCAATAGAAAGTAAATTTATGAACAAAAAACATGGATAGTCAATCTACCAAAAAATTGATACCCAGTGATAATTTCAATGACGCGGAAAAACAAATATTTCAGAGAACATGGACTGAGAAAGATAACATTGCGCTTTTAAAGGATATGATTGAGTATACCGCAATAAACGAGTTTGACCCGTTTGCCAATATGCTGCATTTTAATAATTTTATCAAGAAGTCGATGCATGTTGATGTGAACAATAACAAGGTGTTGTCGAAGCCAATGAGGCTTAAAAACAAGATGTGAACAAAGCAACATTTTGGGAAACAATTTTTCCATCTTCAGGTTATGCATTTAAGTTATTACCATTATAAAGGCTTTGCAAATAAAAGTTGGTAAAGTTTTTAGTAAATTTATCTATGCTCTTCATTAACTCTGCAAAACCTTTATAATTTTCATATAATCAATTGAATGGATATGATAGTTTGGTTAACGAACCAATATGTAGCTATGCATGATATGTAGAAATATCAAGAGTAAATAGACTTATACATTACCTAATCTATCTATCTTCATCACTGAATGTGCATACAAATTTTATTTTGAACATCATAAAAAGTTGTGAAATTTTTATTAAATTTATCTGTGTTTTGTCAATCATTGTTGCACATACTAATGTCTCTCTTATTAGCAAAATTATATATATCTTCACTATATGCATTTAACTTATTAGGAAATGTATATATAAACTTAGATATATTTACACTTAATAAAAAGGTTTCTTATTGTTTTGCAAGGATTAAAAAAATGGTGAGTACACGAAGTTCTATGAATCATGAGGATCAGGATAAAACAGGGAACAAGTTGGAAGTTCCAATAATTTCATCAACTTCAAGGTACAATTCTTCTCTTTATTAGTTAACATTAGAACTATTCCTATATTATTGAAATGGTTGGCTTATATCTAAAAAGAGTGCACTCTTATTTAATTTTTATTTCAAAAAAATTCTTGGAACTCACTTAGTACTAATGTGAATTTTTTTTAAGGAGGCTAAAGAAGAAGTATGAGAACAATGAAATATTTTGGGTAACAATTTATTTACTTTGACCTTATGCATTTGAGTTATTACCATTTTCAAAGGATTTGCACATAACACTTCATAAAGATTTTAGTAAATTTATCTATGTTCTTCCTTGAATGTTTAAAGGTTTTATTTTGAACATAAATAAAAGTTTTGAAAGTTTTTATCAAATTTAAAGTTTTGTTCCATATACTAATGTTCCCCATTATTTGTTGCAATTCATGCCAACGAGATACCACAACTGTGTACCACAATAAAAAAAAGTAGTCTCCATTATATAATAGTCTTGATCATTCATGATATGCACGATATGCATTTAAGTTATTAGCATTATATAGTAGTCTCCATTATATAGTAGTCTTGATAATTAAAAGTTGTGAAAGGCTTTGTACGCAACAATTGATAAAGATGTTAGAAAATTATCTATTTTGTTCCTTGAATGTGGAAAAACTTTTAAAATGGTTGAATGTATAAATATACATACCATAATAAGTTGAATGCCAACTAAAACAATATGTAACTATCCATGATATGTACAAAAATTTTGACGAAATAGAATAATATTGAACTTTATTGCTTATACATTAGGTAATCTTCATCATTTAATGTGCATAAAAAGAACATCATTAAAAGTTGTGAAATTTTTTATTAAATTTAATTTTCTTTGTTATTGGTTGCAATTCATTCCATCGAGATACCGTTGACATGGACCACAACAAATAAAAGAGTTGAATAGATTTTCGGAATAAATTTATCTATTTTCAGCATATGCATTTAAGTTATTAGCACACAACACTTGATAAAGATTTTAGTAAATTTATCTATGTTCTTCCTTCAATATACACAACGTTTTATAATGTTCGAATGTTTAAATATACTTAGCCTAACAAGTTCAATGCCTATGATGTTTTGCTTTGTGATGCCGCTGGCGCGGACCACAATAAATAAAAGACTTGCAATGGTTATGTGAAACAGTTTGTTTATCTTCACTGTATGCATTTAACTTATAACCGAAATTATATATATACATACAACCATTTTAAAGGTTTTCACAGTTCTTAAAGTTTTTACTAAATTTATCTATGTTTTTCCTAGAATGTGTATAATACTTGTAAGGCATCACATACAAGATAAACTTTGCTTGCATATTCGTAATGTTATTAATTTTTCTTACACACTTGTGTACATATTTCTTCACATACTAAAAATTATTTCAAACTTAGATATAATTCTTACTTATAGCTTTTTAATTATTGTTCAAGATCTACAAGATCAACAGGTAGAAGAAGTAAAGATCATCAACTCCAAAAGATAAAAAAAGGGAAAGAAAAAGTTCAAAATTCAGCTGATCAACCAACTTTTAGACTTTTGAGTGACACGGACTTCGACGATACTCACTCTGCAAAAAAAACAGCTAAGAAGCCAATTGAGAAGGAGAATAAGAAAAATGAACTTGCAACAACCTCAAAGGCCTGCGCGAAAAAATATCTTCAATTTCGATCGAATTTGTTAGGAATTGCTCGCTTGTTGCAAGACCTTAAGCTCAAGCCTTGCCATAAGAAGGAACTGAAAAAAACTTCTTTTGGGGGAATTTTTAATGCTTTTTTGACCAAAGCTGTTACAAAAGAAGACTGTAGAAAATATGACCATAGTGTCATATCCTTGATAAAGTCTTATGATATCCAAAATAAGGGATTTAGAATTGGAAAACAGTTGGTTCGAATGACAATCAATGATGTATCTCTCATATTTGGAATACCGATCGGAACAGAAGAAGTAAATATGGGATATGGGTTCAAGCCTGACACACCATTTGTAAGAAGAAGGTTTAGAGATGTTACTATAAGCAATGCCACAGCTATCCAAAAAGAGTTGAACACTGCAGTTAAAGGAAACAAAGTAGAAGATTGTAGAGATGTAGCAACGTTGTTATGTCTATATTTGTTTGCAACTCTTTTCTTCACATCAACTGGGAATACTGTGAAGTGGTCAGCAGTGAAGTACACGGAAAATCTCGAGGAGATGAGAAACTTAAATTGGTCAAGTTTGATACTAGATACATTGATGTCTTCTATCTACAGGAATTTTGACAAAGAGCCAGAGAAGGTTTCTGGTTGTGTGCCCTTACTACTTGTAAGTGACAAAATACACTAATATATATTTTCTATTTCATATCCTTGTTCATTATAAAATTTGTATATCATAAATGATTTAAATTGTTATATTTTCAACTTTTGTAGTACTGGTATTGCGAGCATACAACACTGTTGAAATCTCAAAAATCAATTCAATATCCTAGTTTTGTCAAGTGGAACCTCCCAGAATTAAACAAGGCGATGAAAAAAAGACCTGTTGAAACACTTCTTCAATCAGAGGTACTAATATATTCTTTGAAGAAACTGTTATATCATATACATATGTGATGATTTAACTTATAAACAAAAGTATTTTTTTTATCTAGGTCATAAAAGCACAGTTGATTCAAACAGAAGAAGAGGTGAAATTGATAGGGAAAGCACCAACATCAGCGATGGACGAATCTGCAGAAAAAGATGATGCATCACCAGTTGAAGCAAATGTTGAAAACGACGACGAACAGCTTGTTGATACTGATACGAGAGATGCTAGACATTTAGATGATTTAACCGAAGAGTTTGCTGCAGATTACCTGTCTGATCATCATCTAACAGATGCTGAAATTCAATCTCTCATCAAATTCCGTGATGATGCTCAACAAAATATGGAGGAATTGAAGAATGTGAAAGAAAAAAACAAAAAAATGAAGGTAGAGAAGAGAGATATGAAGGCAAAATTAAAAGTGATGAAGAAAGATTTCAAAATTCGAGTGAAGAAAGAAAAACGAACAGAAAAAAAGCTTCAGAAAAAGAAAACTGAAATTCAAATTTTAAAGAAACAGCTTCAACAGCAGAAGGAGGAGAATGCAACATTGGAGAAACAGATAAATTTGATGTATGAGAAAAGAGAAGAAGAACAAAGAATCAAACAGCTGTCGGTACACGAAACCCCAGCTGACAAAGCGAGTCGAGTAGCACTTAATTTTGAAAGTGCTGACGAAAGTCAAGGATCAGAGAATACAAAGAGAAAGCATGAAGAGATTGATGATCTCGATATGATGAAAGTGGATTCAGCAAAGAAAACAAACTCAATGGTGGTGAAAATAAAAAAACAAGAAAGACAGAAAAAAGAAGGAGGTGCAAGATTACGAATATCAACAAATTGGAAGAGTTACAAGGGCATCCAAAGGCCAACATATTCAAACAAGTCAAACATCCCCAATCAATATTGACTTGTTGAACTCACCATCACCTGTGAAATCAACATTCAAGAACCTCACCTTTCCGTCTAATAATCCAGTTGTTGAATGGTTACCACCAACAGTTATTTTCACTCTTCAATTGTTGTATAAGAAGAGTGGTCCAGGGTAAATTCATGTTAATGAAATGTTATTTTTATTATTTGTTATGGAGTATTAAATGACCATGTACATTACTAATCCTAATAATATTTTAATTCAATATTCAGGGCAATCATTTATGAGGAGTCAAGGTTGGGTGGGGTTACTTTTTCTGACATACAACAACTCATAGACTTGGGGCCTTTACGGGACAATGTAAGGAAAAGATAAATTTATCAATGTCTATTTACTACACTTGATATCTACTGTATTTGTAAATAATTGATCAATTAATTTGAAATGTAATTTCAGGTTATAGATGCATACATGATGGTTTTGGAACATGATCAAAGAATCATGGAAGCTACAGCTCAATTGTCACCTTCACAAAAGCCATTCGGGGAACGAGACCATTTTTTCAGTTCAATGGCTTGGGTATATATTTATTTTCATTGCTTAATAATTTATGTTGATCTATTAGACAAACTTCTTATAATTTTACCACACTCATATTAACAGCCTTTGATACGAGATAAAATGCCTTCGACAAAATATGTGGTTGACGATGTATTGAATGAAGTGACAAATTGCAAGTATGTACCTTAATTTTCTAGTTATATGTATATATTTCTAAATACTTTTATTTACTTGTTGCTAATGATATATGACATAATATCATTTCAGGTACTTATTCTTTCCCATAAACTCGGGAAAGAATAAAAATGACAAAACTCCATTCCATTGGACGTTGCTTGTATTGGACACAGAGGAAGGTCAATGGATGCACTTCAATTCAATGCTTCCAATAAATTTAAAGCAAAACCATTACATGGATGATGCATTTGCAGTGGTAAGTACATATAATTAAATGATTTGTTTATAATTATCATTAGAAATTTTGGTTTATCTTTAACATTACATGTTGACACTGTTTTCATAATTTTTTGCTTCCTTCAGGAGTACGTCATCGATTGTTATAATAATTCTTCAGTCTCTTTAACTGTTAACACAAATTATAGTCTCTTTTGAAAGAATTGATTCTTCTATTCTTCACAATGAACTCAATAATGTGGCATGAAGACAAATTTTCTAATGCAATATTTAGATAGTTGTATCAGAATATTAAATGCCAATTTCAGGTCGCAGATAAAGTCATCCACTCCAACACTTAGAGATGAAATTTGGAAGTAAGATGGGTGTATAAAATTGCAGTTCCATATGCAGTTGGTTCCAAGAAATCATGACTTTTATATTTTTAGTGATATGAACTTTGGGCCGAATTTGTTTTATCATAGTTCATTAGCCTGCCTTTGAGTCCCCAAAACATCATAAATAATTGATTAATTTTTGTCTTTGACCTACATTTCTTTTGTTGTTCTTCATTTCAACTGCCAAAAATTTCATTGTTTACTCTTTGCTGTTTATTTCACTTTTTGGCTCACTTGTTAACATATTATCCAACTATTTTAGTACTTTCTATTTATGTTACAATAATTACAAATTTTAATAATTTGTTTTTGTTGTTTTAGAGAGAATATGTTGAGCAACATTGGAGAAAGACCCTGCTTAGCGATGAAGCCAAATTTATCAAGCTGAAGGAAAATGGTTTGACCAGAAAAAGATTCAAATGCGACATGAACACAATTGCAAATTGCCCACAACAAGACCCCAATACGTAAACATCTATCCAATATATTTTATTTACGTATCATTAAATTGACACTATATTAGTAATTAATGAACTGTTTTCTTTTTATAGGCTTGATTGTGGAGTAATTGTATCCTACATCATGAAGAAGTTGTCCGAGAGAAAATCAATTTTAACGGACATAAAAAGGAATCACATGTGCTTTGTACGATCATTGATGATAAAGCAACTTCTGGCGCAGGGTCAAAAAATTGATGACTTGTAAATGAATGAAGTCATTTTGAAAGTTTGATGAAAACAGATTTTTGGCTTTGGCACTTGTACTTAATGAATGTATTAGCTTTAGTATAAACACTACTACAACTGTTTTGGATTGAAGATGGAATGCTGCATTGTAAGTTTGTTAGCAGCAGCAAATTTTGTCATATTTCCACAAGCTATGTTAAATGAAGATTATCATTTTGAATGTGTTTGAAGATTAATATTGAATAGATATTCTGAATGTTAGTGCAACTTATTTGAGTAAAATAAATTTTGTACTCCAAAGGTACTACACAAACAAATGAAAATGAAATATTCCCATTATTTGATATTTACATTTTGCCAATTTTACAATATTGCAACACGTTCATAATTGGGGTTCACTATAAAAATGAACATTGTTACAATTCAACGATTGTTTCATTTCCATGTGATGATCACTTATTCCTAATCTAGTTGACATAAATTCACTCTATTAAACTCAAACTGATAAATTTACTGTATTAATTTCACACTGATAAATTTTACTTATTCATGTTGTTTCTGCCTCCCATATTTCTTAAAAGTGCTCTACAAAAGTGCTTTAAACATCTTTAGAATTCTATGATATAGCAATTCATAGAATTTATATATGAATTGCTACAGCAGCCTGATTGGCCTTGACAGCAGACTGAAATGCATTGTAATTTTGATCTCCTTGTTTAAGCAATTTAATGTTGGACTTCTGCTGCCATTAAATTTACTCTTGAAAATCTGCAGAAATAAACCTCAAATCAATTTTCAAAACCCAAAAAAAAAACCTTCAAAAAATTCAAATTTTAACACCAAATCAACCCAAATTAATCACCATTATCATTTCCACATGTCGCAATGACTAAAGGAGCTCTGCTCCATGTCAAGCATCTTCACTGCCATGAACATCCATAACCTCCTACTGTCAATGGCCACAACCTAAACCACCACGTGAAGAAACCCACCATAAACCTTCAAAAGTAAAGAACTATATTGTAATCCTTTAGCCTTGAATCTGAACATGCCAAAGTTGCAAAGCAAGGACAGATACGTTGGGACGCTGGAACGTGAGGTACAAGAAAAAACGAAGTTGTTCATATCTAGGAAGCCTAATAATTTACAGATTTTCGTTTGCAAACTATATTGTTTTTTCGCATTTGAACACAAAACACTAACTAAAAGACAGAAAACAATTTACTTACATTTTGTATAACAGCAAAATGTGTTTCTGTAATCTACATACTCAGCTAATAAATCTACATATTAAATTATTGAAATTTAATATGCAGTTAAACAAACCAAGCAAGAATATAAAACCAATATAAGAAAACAGTAACATACTATTATTCACATTTCAAAATATGAAAACATATATAATCCAATTAACTACACAAAATTTTGTAAAGGTAATATAAAACTCTCCCTATTTACAAATTTCCGGGACAACTTTTTCTGTTATGTCCTACTTTTCGACAAGTCCCGCACTTAAATTCTCTCTTTTCTTCACCACGAGAAGCAATCCTCTTTTTTCTTGGCCTCCCAGCCATCCGCTTCGCACTAGGTGGACTAATGATTATTTCTGTATCAGATTCGTCATCCCTTTCAAATGTAGGAACAGGATAAATCACTTCTCTATAAGATTGAACAAAATATTCCTTGCTGAAAAACTTATCAATGAACCTATTCAAATCCATCCCTGACTTTTGAATAGCAACAGCAGCATGAGCACACAAAAATCCGTTCACTTGCTATTGACAACAGGAACAAGTTCTTTTCAACAGATCAACCATAACACTGTCCTTCGAATGAACCTCAAAGACAAATTCAGATGCTTTAGTAACTCTCCAACTCCTACCTTCTTTTAACAAATTAGCAATTCGATTGTCAATTTCAGGACATAAACATCCATTCCATCTATTAGCAATCTCCCTACGGTCAACCATCATCTTCATAATCTGCCCTCTAATATAATCAACCAACTCCATTATCGGCAAATGACGACCTTCACGGATCCATGAATTAAACGACTCCGCAACGTTCGAATACATTTCACCATATTTCTGACCTTCAAAATACGAATTCGTCCAATTTTCCCTATTCAAAGTCTGCAAGAACTTCCGAATTGGATCGGATCCTTCTTTAAGCAACAAATATAGTTTTTGGTGAAATTTGAATTGATTTGATTCATATGCACAATTCCGAAACATGTTCACAAGATTGTCCCTCACAGGCTTTGAAAACGAACCGGATAAATGGTCTCTAAGGTTGTTCTTCAAGTGTTGCAAACAATAAAAGTGGAAACAATTCGGAAAAACTTTCGGAACCGATTTCAGAAGTCCTTTATTCCTATCTGATATGAAACTAATAACACGTGAAGATGTAACATGTGATAACTTCTCCAAAAACCATTCCCAATTTTCTTCTGTTTCAGAATCAACAATAGCAATTGCCAATGGAAACATTCCTGATCAAAAAAATTACGAAATTTATATTAAACAAGAATATAAACTGAAATAGATAAATTTACTATGAACAAAACAAAATAGTGTATACCTTGATTTCCGTTTTTTCCTGTAGCCGCAAGAAGAATTCCTTTATATCGGGATTTCAGAAATGTGCCATCAAGAAACAATAGAGGACGACAAAAATTAAATCCTTCAATGCATGCATGGAATGACACAAATAACTTTTTAAACCGTCCCGAATCATCATCATAATCAATCTCAAATATGCTACCTGGATTAGAACTCAATAATGCTTCCCTATACCATCGAAGCCTATCAAATGATGCTGATTGATCACCATATATTTGTTGCTTAGCTCTCTCAACAGCCCACCATGCAAGATGATAATTGATAATCAATCCATAATTATTTTGCACGTAATAAATGATATCCACGGGCCGCGTAAGGGGACGTCCTTTAATCTCCTCAACAATAAGAGATGCTACAAGTTCTGAACTAATCCTTTGATGTTTCGTTGTCTTGTATGCAGAGCCACACGTATGTTCATTTAGAAGATCCCTTACATAGAAAAACGAATTGCCCTTCTCTACACGACCGTGAACATACCATCCACACCCAGTACTAGCCTTGTAAAAACATTCAGCCGTTATCCTAACATTGTCATTCTTTACATAACGAAACTTAAACCCAATCTCAATTGAAAACATACACAAAACTCTCCGAAATTCAATAACACCTCCTTCAAACCTTTGACCAACATGACTTAAACCTTTCCACCAACCAGCAGACATCAAAACCTTCTCTCCATGTTTGGAAAAAGAATGGACCCAACTGACTTCATAATCTGTGTCACTCTCAACATAGGATTGAACACAACTACCACTACCACTCGTCAATTCATCATGCCTTTCAACCATTATCTTACTTGACACAGAAACATCAATACTTCGAACTGAATGAGACTCACAATAAAACATCAAATTTTCAAAATCCAACTCGCCATCCAATGCACAAAACGAATGCCCGGGCAGATTATAACTCAAACCAACAATTTCAGCAGATAACTCCTTCCATTTTGTGCATATATGACCAATCAAATCATCAAATCGTGTAGTCCTCCCACACTTCATCAAACAACTTTTCTCTCCAAATTTCAACATCAACAACATGAGAAAATCCATAACACCTACAAAACAATAAAAACACTATATCATCACATATGAACTACAAAATAAATCTGATTTAATTCATATTTAAAAATTTCAGCATCTAAACTACAAAACTGTTAATAAAAACCTCCTCATATGTGGACTTTCAAACAGATAAATTCACATTGTTATCTGATAATGGTTTCATATGGCAAATACATCAAATCAGATAAATTCATTGCATTACACAAATCTTATTAACAAATAAATATGAACAGAGGCGCTCAAATTTATATGTCTCCTACAAATTCAATCACAGAATGATATTGCAATTAACTAATAGGTTTCAATACACAATTCACAAAAATAATAGAACAAAAAATCAAGACAATTGCAAATTCACAAAATGATCGACTTTGAATTGCAATAATCTTCGATACCTTGAATCAATTTCTAAGGAAAAACGGCGATCACACACAAACTACGAAAACAGCTCTGAATCGAAGTTTGAAAAGGGCAAAACAGTAAACATATTTCAAATTCTGGGTTCCGTAACAATAAAAAGGACTTCCCGTAACAATAAACCCAAAAAACGTGATTTAGGGTTAAATCCAAGCACGTGATGGAGTTTAAGTCACTCACGTGACAAAATTAGGACGCGGCTCTAATTAACCCTAATATTTTTTCATGATTTATACTTGCAACCTTTCTATGTCAAGCACAAAACCCATTTATGGGGGTTTTCTTGTTTATTCAACTTCTACGTACATACCCCATAATAAATAATCATTTATGAATGTTTCTTTTAAAAGTTTTATCCAAATCAAAGATGGTTTTTTTATCTTTGAAATGATAAAGGCATGGATCTTGAAGGTGGAACTCTACAGAATCGTGTTAGGGTGAGATAGGTATCTCTTATTTTTTATTTTTAATACAAACCCAATTGATTTTTTAAATTAAGATTGTTTTTTTTTTGGGGGGGGGGGTGAAGAAAGAATCTTGGAGGACAGTTTTGGCAGTGTCTTATGAGAGTTTGGAAGTTGTGTATGGAAATTTAAGTACATCTCCACTTTATGTGTTGAAGAACACATGTGCTGAAGATATTGTGCGCTCAGAAACAAAAGAAGAAATATATGGGGCTTTATCTTTTATATTTCAAACTCTCACTTTGGTTCCTCCTTTTAAATACGTGTTCATAATGCTCAAAACTGATGATAACGGTGAAAGGGGAACATTTGCACGCTATTATTGATTGTGTGGACATGCTTGAGTTAAATCACTACCATATTTCCAATTAGTAGATGAAAAATTATCATCTTACAAGAAGGATACATCGGGTCAAGGCTAAAATCCACTTTTGAGAAGCACAGAGTGTTGACTTTTTTGCCTTGGCTCTAGTTGGGGCTTTTATAGTGATAGGTGATGGTATTCTTACTCCATCTATTTCAAGTATGCCATTAGTATCTTTTGGAGGTAAATTTAAATTTTTTGGTTCTTATTAGACAATGGATTGATTTATAGTTTTGACCATTTTTTTTGTAGTTTTTTCCACTATCTCAGGCATGGAGCTTGCTATGTGAAAAGGGCATCACAAATGTAAGATTTTTGATAATGTCCCATTTGATAACAAAGATATATCTTATTTGTCTTGTTGTTGATGTGGATGTGGATGTTTAAGTATCCACGACATGGTTGAATAAAATTACAAAATCTTTGGGGAGATTTATGTTTTGATCTATGTAATTATAAATGAGTTGATTGTTGGATTTCAGCATGTAGCCCTAAAATTATGTTTTATTTATCAAATGCAACCTTTTAAAAGATTGTCAAATATTCACATCCTTTCTTTTTGGTGACATGCGAGTCTTTTTGGTGAAATTCGAGTGTTATTAATTAGAAAAAAAACACAAGGATGAGTTTGGGCTAACAAATTAAACTAAACAACAAAGATAATAATACTAAAAACCCACAGGCCCAACCTTATTTTGTTTCCTTTTTCTCAACCTCCTCGAAAATCAGGTTTTAAATGCCTTTGGAAGTCTAAGATTTGTTTACCTTCAATTATTTTTCCCAAGGCAGGAATGGGAGGGGCTTCCAGTTGAGCTTGCACTGAGTCAACTTTAAGGCTAGCAACTTTGACTCTAGTATGTATGTTTCCCTAAACTTCAGCAATTCATATTGTGAGTTCGTTTTTAATTAATTTGAGTTTGTACTTAAGTACAAACATATGTTTTCCAAAACACTAGGTATCCTATGAGTCATTAACCACAACCATGAAATCTGGATGATCAAGCCAAGCAGTGAAAAATTTAAATGGCATTGGCAGGAAGTAACAGCAGACTGGGATTGAAATTGAAGAGCATGGTGATCAGAGGGGCATATGGGATGTCGTGGGCTATCTACTTCACAGTTTGACAAGATTGGAGCCAAATGTGATTGCCAAAAACTCTTTCAATTCTAGAAAATCTGAGGCCTCTATTCCAAGTGAAATAGTGACCAGTGGCATCCAAGTCTTATTTTGGTTGTTAAAGACACAATGAAGTAGGCTTTATCTTAGATTGTTAGTTACAAACTCTTTGATTGATAGCCATGGATTTGATTAAAAAAAATGGTCTCCTCACTTGCTATCCTTTGACGTTTCCTAACTATATAAATGGATGGATGCATCTTGAAGTTGTTATATAATTTTCCAATTTTCATTCCATATGTTTGATTAATATACACCTATTAATATTGGGTCATTTTTTTTATTCTCAGGAATTTCTTCTTTTTATGTGAAAAACTTCCATGAACATGGAAAAAGAGTTCGTGTGGCTAATTTTGTAAGAACTTGATGTTTCATATTACTAAAAATCTTTAAGCTTCACAAATTTGCAAAACATAGCCATAACTCATACTGTAAAAGTTGTTTTAGGCTCAATTGCCTTTGCTATCTTCAAGGTGTTTGCTATTTTTCCTGATGTGCCATTTTTCCAATTGGGAGAACTTAAGTGTCCCTCATTGGGGCTACTCTTATGGTAGTTTTTCAAGTTATAACCCCAAATCAAGCATATGGTGCTATTAATCTCCCAATCCTTAGTCTTCTATTTGGGATACACTTTTCACTAATGATACTTCGTGTGTTGTTTTAAATGGGTTTGTTTTTAAAATCGCAAGGCCACGTAATCCCCCACACACCCATTCCTATTAGCCCTTCCAACGAGTGTGAATATTGGATCCTCAACGACTCTGATTGGGAACCCACAAAAACTGGCTACTATTGTCCAGAGTAAGATTACGTTTGGGGATTTTATGATTGGGATTCTACCCGCGTTGCTCATGGGGGGGGGGGGGTGAGCACTTTGATTCCATTGTGAATATTTTAAAAGTTTTTATTTGTTCAGAATGATGTAGAGGATGATTCTATTGAACTATTTCCTGAGGAAGATGTGGTTTCGCATTGGTTTTCACTCGCAACATTATCACATCTTACATCAATAAATTATCAAGAATTGAATTCTAGATAGGAATGTGAGTAAACCCGTAGTGATGCACTTAGGAATCATGTAATTTCAAGTGCGAGTGAAGTTTATAAGAGTCCTAACGGCGAGACTGATTCTTCTAGGAGTTCAAATGTATCAAAATAAGGGACAAATAATGGATTATCATAAAGAATGGAGGAAAATACTTTTTCCTTCAGGTAGGGTTTCATCTGTGAATGGATTGGCCGATTTAAATTCGATAGTATTTGGAAGAAAAGGAAGGGACGATGGCTAGATGGAAACGAATGTTATGGAAGACATTTGCTTATCTCATTACTATTGGAATACTGATTTCTTTGCTGATAGACTTGAATATGTCGTGGACTGCATCTACATCTGCACTCGCTCTCGTGGTTCTTGATTTCAAGGATTCCCGTCCGTCTTTGGAGAAGGTAAAAATTAAACTAATACTATTAGTAACTACTGCTCTTTTTGTTGATGTGACTTTTTTATCAGCTTGGTTAGGGACAGACCCACACTATGCAGAGGAATTTGGTTCCCTTGTTGTTGTTTCCATGTAGTTATTTCTACAGGGGAATAAAACACTAGGAGTGATTCTTGTAAAGACACAATAATATGTGGATAAAAATAAGTATAAAACAGTTATCACCCCTAACAACAGAGGAGCTGCATTCCTATGCATTGGGAGCTTCATTCCACACAATATTGTGGATAAAAATAAGTATAAAACAGTTCAATGGACTCTACTGACTAAAAATTACTCGGAGAACATCAATGCAAAGAACTTGACCAATTGAACGAAACTAGACAATGATTGATTCCATGAAGGAGATTACAAATCCTACTGTAAGTTTTATTTTCACAACACATCTTTAAATTCTCAATCTATATACATGTCACTATTTGTGTTGTATACATTATTGACACCATTGTCGTTGTCTCGATGCATCGCCGTTACCGATTTGTTCATACTGTTCCCGGTAACTCACAAAACCCTTAATCTATACCGATGTGTAGTAGACACTCATTTATACTCCATGAACCTATCAAGATAATTTAAAATTTTAATGAAGAATTAAATCAATTTAAATAAAGAAACATAAAGTTCGTCTTCTTGCTCAAATATGTTTGATACAACCAATATAATTAGACTACCAAATTTAATTTTGAATTATTATTTAAACTTATTTAATTATTATAATGTTACATGACTCAATTTTAGTTGAAATAGCTAATGGCGATTTCTTTTCCAGATCACATGATAGTAAAAATGGTACTGGAAGTTAGATTGAACATGACAAAACGTCGTGTGATGATGAATTAGAATGGGATTGCAAATCCTATTTCATGACTGCTAAGGTAACTTTTTTCATACGTATTGTATTATTTTTAATATGTATTTGAGATATTCCATTCAAGTGATGAACTAACCGAGTGGTGTAAATCACTTGGGAAGATGTGCGGTATTATGGTGTGCATAAAGAAATCTGATTATCCAAAATATGGTTGTCGTGGAGGAGCCACGTATTGTTATGAGAGACGTGATGAGTATAAACATAGCTTTAAGAAGAAATTAAAAGAAAATGAGAAGAAAATAAGGAGGACTGGAACAAAAAGTGTGGATGGCCATTTTTTTCTTAAAGGAGTTAAACTAATGAATGAATACCTGTGGAAAGTGCATGTTGTTTATGGTGTCCATAACCATTCACTTGATAAAGATGCTAGATTTGAAGGTTATTTATATGTTTACTAAAATTGAGGAGAAGATGGTGTATGATATGGGCATCCATGGGGTTAAACAAAGAGAAATTCTTCGTGTTTTGAAAAAAAGTGATCCGAATAATGCTTCTACAATTGAAATAGTATATAATTTCAAGGCAAATCATTCAGTTCTTGAGAAGCAATGGAGAAACGAAATGCAACAATTAATGCACATATTGGATACAAAATAATACATGGAATTTTGGAAGAGATCATGAAAAAGATGAGGTGTTAGATATTTTTTTCACGCGTCTGTATTCTACGACACTTGCTAAATGCTTCCCGAACTGTTTTTAATGGACTGCACCTATAAGACAAGTAGACACGACATGCCTCTGTTAGATATAGTGGGTGTTACTTCTAAAAACAAGACTTTTTTGTTGGACACGCTTATATTATATCGGAGAAGGATGGTAATTTTACATGGGCTATATTGTTTCAAGGAAATCCTTCATCCAAGGATTACCCCCTTTGTAGTTGTCACCGATAGAGAGTTGGCCTTGATAAATATCATCCAAGTAACATGCTCGGGGACTGCACACTTTCTTTCTATATGGCATTTATCTAAGAGGCGTTAGATTCTTTTAGCACAAATTTTGTCCAACGCAAATATTAGATGAAGTTCCTAGCCATGGGTTGCTTGTTCGACACTGCATTCAATTGCATACTTTGTGTTTATTCCCCCAGACAAAAAATAACCTACTTAACATTAAGGACTGTACGAACTGGTAAATTCTCCCCTTTTATTCCAATTGTGTTATATGACAACAACCATTTTCTGAAAATACGCCTTAAATAAGGTGCACCAATGCCACATATTGTATCTGGGTGGGAGAATCTTCGATATCTCGATGCACAACAATGGCCAGATCAGGTGAGATATTTGATGATTAAGTGGGACATGCTTACTGGTCCGTTGTTGGAGCCCCCTTCAACCCAAATAAAAATTGAAAAATTTATGTTTTTTTTAGTTTTATGCATTTCTTCAATAAGGTGTTGCAGTGTGATTTAATTAACATTAGTGAATTATTTTTTGTATCTGAGAAACGTCGATTTTAGCATATACTATGTGACTAGAAAAGGCATGGATCAACGTGAGACTCATGATGAAGTTTCTTACTAGAAAACGTGACAATTAATTTTTTTTGTCGATTTCAGCATTTATTTTGTGACTAGGAAAGGCATAAATCCAAGCGAAGCTCGGGATGAAGTTCCATACTAGAAGATGTTATGATTTAATTTTGTTTTGTCGATTTTAGCATATATTTTGTTTTGCAATCCTTTGGATAATTTAAAAAGTACAGTTGCAATTTAATTTAAACTTTTGCTTGATGTTTTTCCAATCTTGTTAACTATCTATTTTTGTTGTCAAAATTTTTCTTTGTAGTACTCAAATACGTTATTGTTTAAAATATTGAGGTCTAAAAATGGGGTTGTTTTCCATATGAAATCTACTTCACTAATCCATAATGCCTTTTTATTTGTTGGGGTCATCAATGGAAAAAGCATGTCCCATTCAAGTGTTCATGCATTCAGTAATGTGTATTAGAGTTTTATTTAGCATTGAGGGTATTTTAGTATTTTCCCTTCTCCTATTATTATTAGGTGGTTGTAGTAGGTTATATATATTCTCTCTTCTCCCTTTTATTGTAAGGCATTCTAGTGTATGGCAATATGAAACCCTAGCCCCTCTTTTTCTCTCTTTCCATTTGATTGTAGATCTTTGATATATAATTTTTTCCATTCGCTCGACTGTTTTGAAGGTAATTATGGTCGTTTTCCTCCTGTTTGTTCGATTAATTGTTTAGTTCGTTTGATTTGGTTCCGTTTGGGTACTGTTTGATTGTTTATTTTCGCAATGGCTGGTGAAAGAGATGATTCGCTGCAATCAATTAGTGTCAGATTAGATGGAAAAAATTATACGTATTGGAGTTATGTTATGAAGAATTTTTTGAAAGGGAAGAAGCTTTGGGGTTACATTAATGGCGATTTGAGTAAGCCTCATGATAAGACGAACGTTGAAAAATATGCAGAGTTATTGGATGTTTGGGAGGCAAACAACTCGAAAATCATCACTTGGATCAACAACTCCGTTGCACCTTCTATAGGTATGCAGTTGGCTAAGTATGATTATGCAAACGATGTTTGGGATCATTTGGGTAGATTGTATACCCAATCTAATTTCGTAAAAAAGTACCAATTGGAGTGCGATATTCGGGCTCTTGAGCAAAAAAATTTGAGTATTCAGGAGTTTTATTCTGCTATGACGGATCTATGGGATCAGTTGGCTCTCACAGAGTCGGCTGAATTGCGGGCCTTTGCACCATATGTTGCCAATAGGGAGGAACAACGCCTGGTTCAGTTTCTGATGGCATTGCGTGCTGATTTTGAGGGTCTTCGTGGGTCGATTCTTCATCGTAGTCCACTTCCAACTGTTGATTCCGTTGTTCACGAGTTGTTAGCCGAGGAGATTCGTCTCAAGACTCTGTCAGGGAAGGTAATTTCTTCGGACCCTAATCCATCTGTTTTCGCAGCCTCCTCTCGGCCTCTTTCCAGTAATCAGAATAAGCCTTATTCGAGAGTTGGAAGTGATGAATGTAGCTACTGTAAGGAGAAGGGTCATTGGAAGTCTCAGTGCCCTAAGTTGCTAGCACAACAACAACAACAACAACAATCAAATAGTCGACCATCTCAGCAGCAGTTTTCTGGTTGGAAATCCAATAACCAATCTCAGCAGCGTTCATATAGGCCTTCACAGCCTAATACTGCAGCAGTTGTACCGCCATCAGACTCATTTGCATTAGGTTCTTCATCATTAACTCCATCCATGTCTTCTCTTGCTGAGCAGTTTCAAAAGTTTCTTGCCACACAGCCTCACGCCATGTCCATCTCTTCACCAGGTAAGTCCTCAAGTATTTGGATTCTAGACTCCGGCGCTTCTAATCACATGTCACCAAATTTGTCCTCTTTTGGTTCTTTTTGTCCCACTTCTTCGTTGCCCGTTATGACTGTTGATGGTACTCCCATGCCCTCAACGGGTGTTGGGACTATTGACTCACCCAACTTCTTTCTCTCTAATGTTTACCACATTCCTAAGCTTACAATGAATCTTATCTCTGTTGGTCAACTATGTGATGTCGGTTACTCAGTTTCCTTCTCTTATACCTTTTGTCATGTGCAGGATCCACAGTCTCAGAAGGTGATTGGGACAGGCCGTAGGCAGGGGGGATTGTACATCATGGAGAAACTTAATGTACCAATGGTTGTAGCTTCCAGTGTTGACTTGTCATCCTTTCGTTTGAGTTCAGATTCGTCTAGCTTTTATTTATGGCACTCTCGTCTTGGTCATGTCTCAGGTTCACGATTAAAATATTTGGCTTCTACAGGAAAATTAGGAAATTTGCATTGCCATGATATCTCTGATTGTAGCGGTTGTAAACTTGCAAAATTTTCAGCTTTACCGTTTAATAAAAGTATTTCCTCTACTTTTGCACCCTTTGATCTTATTCATTCTGATGTGTGGGGACCGTCTCCTATTATTACAAGAGGAGGGTCTCGATATTATGTCTCCTTTATTGATGATTATACGCGTTACTGTTGGGTTTTTCTCATGAAACGACGTTCGGATTTTTTTGATATTTATAATAAATTTCGTGCCTTTGTCAAAACTCAACATTCTACTATTATAAAATGCTTTAGATGCGATTTGGGTGGGGAGTATACTTCTCAAAATTTTGGTGAGTTGCTTGATTTAGATGGAACTATTCACCAATCATCTTGTACTGACACTCCTCAGCAAAATGGTGTTGCTGAAAGGAAACATCGGCACATTGTTGAAACTGCTCGCTCTCTTTTATTATCTGCATATGTCCCTAGTGAGTTTTGGGAGAGGCTGTCCTTACTGCTGTTAATCTGATTAATAAGATTCCGACCTCTCATTGCTCAGGTTTGTCATCTTTTGAAAAGTTGTATGGGTGTGCCCCTGATTATTCTTCCTTAAAGGTGTTTGGTTGTACTTGTTTTGTTCTTCGACCTCGTGTGGAACGTACCAAATTATCTCCAAAGTCAGCCATTTGTGTCTTTCTTGGTTATGGTGAGGGTCAAAAGGGATATCGTTGTTATGATCCAGTTACAAAAAAATTATATGTCTCTCGCCATGTTGTGTTTCTTGAGCATATTCATTTCTTTTCTATTCCTGATAGCCCTCATGAACTCACTAAATCTGATCTCTTCAATATTGATCCATTCTCTGATAATGATGAGAGTGTGCCATCTGAAGTACCTTGCACCACCGATAGTGTGCCACCCCATGTTGCTCCTGTTCCTATTATTTCTACTGATGCAGGTACTTTGCCATCCGATGTTCCTGATGCTCCCCCTTCTCGTGTGGCCACCCAAGCACCTGCTGAAACGGTGGAACCTCCTTCTCGCTATCCAAAACGTCCACGTAAGTCCACTCAGTCACCAGATTTTGTTTATTCTTGTTATTCTGATTCTTTTGCTTCATTTTTATCCTCTGTTCACTGCCTCTCTGAGCCTTCGTCTTATAAAGAGGCAGTTCTTGATCCTCTTTGGCAACAGGCTATGGCTGAGGAACTCTCTGCTTTGCATCAGATAGATACTTGGAGTTTGGTCCCCTTACCTGCTGGTAAGTGGGAAATTGGATCTCGTTGGGTATATAAAATCTAAACCAGGTCAGATGGGTCAATTGAGCGGTACAAAGCAAGATTGGTTGCTCAGGGTTTTTCTCAGCAATATGGTATGGATTATGACGAAACCTTTGCTCCTGTTGCAAAATTGACTACTATTCGTACTCTTATTGTTGTTGCATCTGTTCGTCAGTGGCATATATCGCAAATGGATGTTAAAAATGCGTTCTTGAATGGTGATCTTCATGAGGAGGTTTATATGACTCCTCCTCCGGGTGTTCCACATGGTCCTGGTGAAGTTTGTAGGCTTAAGAAAGCCTTATATGGTCTCAAACAGGCACCACGGGCTTGGTTTGAGAAGTTTACTGCCGTGATTACCTCTCTTGGGTTCATTCCAAGTGAGAATGATTCAGCTCTCTTTATCAGGTGCACCTCCGGTGGTCGTATTCTGGTCTCTTTGTATGTTGATGATATGATTATTACTGGGGATGATGTTGGTGGAATTACAACGTTGAAGTCTGAATTATCTCGTTGTTTTGAGATGAAGGATTTGGGGCCCCTACGTTACTTTTTGGGTATTGAGGTTGATCATTCTTCAAAGCGTTATCTTCTCTCACAATCTAAGTACATCGGGAACATTCTTGAGCGTGCTCGCCTCACTGGTACTAAGATTGTTGATACCCCTTTGGAGCTTAATGTTCATCTTTCCCCGTATGATGGTGTTCTTTTGCCTGATCCCACCTTATATCGCACTATTGTGGGCAGCTTGGTTTATCTCACTATTACTCGTCCAGATATAGCTCATGTTGTCCATGTTGTTAGTCAGTTTGTTACTGCTCCTACTACAGTTCATTGGGCAGCTGTTCATCGTATATTGCGATACTTGAGAGGCACTCGATTTCAGAGTCTTTTACTTCCTTCATCTTCTTCTTTGGAGCTGCGTGCATACTCTGATGCTGATTGGGCCGGTGATCCTGCAGATCGCAAATCAGTTACTGGATTTTGTGTGTTTCTGGGTGATTCTCTTGTTTCTTGGAAGAGCAAAAAGCAAGTTGTTGTTTCTGTGTCTTCCACGAAAGCCGAGTACCGTGCTATGGCTTCTACCACTCGCGAAGTTGTTTGGCTACGTCGATTACTTGCAGATATGGGTGTCTCTCTTTCTCAGCCCACTCCTATGTACTGTGATAATAAGAGTGCTATTCAGATTGCTCACAATTCAGTTTTTCATGAGAGGACTAAGCACATTGAGATTGATTGTCATATTACTCGTCATCATCTTACGCATGGCGCCATCACTTTGCCTTTTGTTTCTTCTTCCGCACAGATAGCTGATTTGTTTACGAAGTCTCATCCAGTTCAGCGTTTTCGTTTTTTGGTTGGCAAACTCTCAATGCTTCTCGCTGAAGCATCGTGAGTTTGAGGGGGGGTATTAGAGTTTTATTTAGCATTGAGGGTATTTTAGTATTTTCCCTTCTCCTATTATTATTAGGTGGTTGTAGTAGGTTATATATATTCTCTCTTCTCCCTTTTATTGTAAGACATTCTAGTGTATGGCAATATGAAACCCTAGCCCCTCTTTTTCTCTCTTTCCATTTGATTGTAGATCTTTGATATATTATCAATGTGATCCTCTAAATATTATTATAAACTGATGTGAAACAATATGATATTTGGTTTTTAATATTTTTTAGAAGTCGAAGTGTATCAATCCTTCATATATACTTCACAACTCTATTCTTTTGTTAAACCAAGTTATATTGATTGAAGCACTCTTTCAAGTGGAAATGAGAAGTACTATAATAACTGTTAAGAGTTCCTACAATAAATAAAATTTCTTTTTTTGTCAATTTCTTTCATATCTAGTATGATTATTCATACCTCAAATGACCAAAGTTTCCCCTGTTTTTCTACATATCCCAACATGACTGAAAATATATGAAATAGGAAAATCAAAACCATACTTTCTCATATAATAACTCTATAAGTTAGTCATCAACAAAGTACTTGTCAAGCACAAATGTACCAAGATAGAATGTAATGACATCATTTCACAAAAAAAAACTAATTATTATTCATCAATAGAATTAATCAATTCTTCACGAAGCTTTTGTGCATCATGATTGCCATCCGTAACTTCAATATCTAGCATCGCCTTAATTAATTTCCTTCGCGTTATCATATGCATTTCATATTCCGCTATTAATGCATTGATATTATCTTCCTTTTGGAGTGTACAAACATATGTCTCACAGTATTTTGGCTCCCTTTCATGAATTTGTTAGTAGCACTCCTAGAATATGCTTGAATCTTACTCTGGCATTCATCAACACGAGGCAAGTAATTTTGTTTGAATTCTCCACTATCCAAACAAATTATATTTTCGGTCAGTTTGACTTTTTGCATGACCATTGTTTTTTTAAATGCCTTGTGAAATCTATTGACTTAGTTGTTCCATTCCCATTCATGATTTGGTAATTTAATTTTTTATTCAACCATCACAATCATATTGGATTCATATCTCCCAATATGTGTATATATACAAGGTATCTCTCCTAGCACATCTCACATCCAACATTCTCACTTGAGTGTTTAATACAGATATGAAGGTGAATATTAAAATTAGCAACATATTCAATGCTTGTGAAGAAGAATGAATGGTGGCAATAATCTTATCAAAGAGACCGAATTTAGAAATTGTTGCACGTAAAGAATCCCTGGTAGTAATTCCATTTATTTGAGACTTCACCAAAATAAGCCAAACAAGTCTCATATTAAACCCAAAATATATACTCAGTGTGACATTTCATCACACACCATACGATATATGATGTATCAGGTTTATGAGTCTAACTTCCTAACAAAGCGCTATGTTCACTAAGTTTAAAAACAAAACTCAACAATTTTTCTCATAAAAAATATCACATTTATAAGGACCTTACAACTTCTTACTATTTTTTTATTTCTCATCCATTTCAGTTTCTTGATTACTGAGTGAAATTGTTCGTTTAATCTGAAAATTATGAAAATAACATAATGTAGTAGTTAGCAAAGTTGAAATTCATATATACACCCTAAGTGGGGTCTAATTATAGTTTAAACACCAAATATTGTGGAGGTATTAAAATTGGAGTGGGTAGAAAGAAAGATAGAGTGAAAATAAAAACTCCTTAACAATACGTTGACAAAAAGTGGGAAAAGTTTAATTTTTAATTAAAATATATTAAAGTCTAGAATTGAAAATTATTTGTGTATTATAGTATAAATGATCCTAAAATGTAACCGTGACTCGGTGCAAGTTTATTCGTTAGATAGTGATTCACTTTATTGCACACGTGTAAAATTTTAATACATGTAATTGCAACATTTACTGTAGAATGTAAACCGGCATTATAGGTAAAGATAAAAATTACTAATAATCTTACAAATTATAATTTGAATATTAGTGAAAAGTGTAACGTTCAAGTTCAAAGTTAGCCATAAATTACATCACTCAAAGGGAAATAATAAAAGGTAAAATAAATGTTTGGCATGTCATGCTTACATAAGCCTTGGCACAACCCAATGTGTTCAAGATCAACATCACATCGCACTCAAAATCAATTGACATGGTAAGTAACCCCAATTAAACTAGTGCTTTAATGTTAACTAGAAACATATTTATTGGTAACTTAAAAGAGTACAAACACGTGTCACACCATTCTCGACACAAAATGGCTTCAAAATTTATGCACTACGCCACAAGACAATCAACAAGGATGTTTCTAAAGGGACCCTAAACAATACTCCCAAATACCAAAAGTTTTTTTTACTAAAAATACCACAAAAATCTGATATTTACTTTAAAATACCACATTGAGGTCCACCCCATATTTAAAGTTTAAATAATTTTACCCACTTTTCCTCTTTGTCTCTACACATTCAAACCTTCAAAACCATTCAACTTACAAACCATTCAACTTGAATTGGAATTGGAATCATTGTAAACTTTATATACATTATTATGGAAAACCAACAATCGTGCAAACTAATAATAATTGGAACAAACAATCATGCAAACCCACAATCTATTCAACCAACAATGATATATAAATTTATGTTTTTTGTTTTCAACCCAACATCTCTATAAGCCAACAACAATTGGAACCAATAATCGTGCAAACCAACATGATTTTATGTTTTTTATTTTGAACCGATAAATGATTTATGATTTTATGTCTTTTGTTTTAAATGTTAGAACGAATTAGGGTTTTAATAATTAGATTTTAATTGTTGTATTTGTATTGAAAACATATAGAATCAAATGAACTAGTGCTTCATGCAGGGAAAAATCACATGAAATAATGGACTTGATTTGTCATATTTATGACGAATAAAGTTCTTAGTTCAACCTAGTTCCATTCGTTGTATTTACCCCGAGATACCTTCAATACCTCGTCATATGTATGACGAACAAAAGCAATATTGTGCTTCGGAGAATATTAATGATGTCTGATCAGTTTCTCATCATATATATGTCGAATCAGAATAGGAATAATGAAATAAATTCATTCGAGACAAATGTCTCGATGTATAATCCCATTGTCATTGTATATATGATGAATGGATTCAAAATAATGTATTAACTGTATGGGAATGTATTCACTATATATATTGTCATTGATTATCATTACCATTGTCATTGTTATCTATTTGTTTTAATGCAGGTCAAAGATGGATAAATATTTATGCTACTCCCGTTCTAAGAGGAAGAGTTAGGAAGAGATTCACACTTTATCTTCTACGCAGGGACATGAGGGAAATGCTACAGCCGTTGTGGGGGGGGGGGTGTTACTGCTATTATAGAGACCATTGTGGAGCGACATGTGGAGACCGCTGAGGAGGGTCATTCTGAGGCTCCGAGGAAGGGCCATTATGAGGAGGATGTCATTCATGAATTTGATGCTCCTGTTGAGGGAAATGTTTATGCTCCAGGGCCATCGGTTAACCCATTATGAATTCTACATAAGACGGCCATCTAGTATAGTAAAAGGATGGTTGCCGAAGATGGATCATCGTTCGCAGCTTATGAGGGCCCTAATGATCTAAGCCTTTTGAGGGGTTTCAAACACCATATTACTTATGGCATGTGGGCTGGTTCAGTGGTAATCACATTTCCTGATCTAACTTATGATTAGTATTTGATATAATTTATTACTATTAATATTAATATAATTTATTTTTTTATTGTAGGTTGAGCGAATGTCATTACTTTCAATTACTGGAGAAAGATCCATGAATGAGGAATTGATGATCTTAGCCGGAGTGTGTAGAGGAGGGTAGTCAGGGTGAATTTAAATGGTTTGAAAAAATATAGCCATAAGTACATAGACTATGCTATGATTTCGACTTTCTTCGAGCAGTGACATCTTGAGACCAATAACTTTCACATGCCATTTGGAAAGATAACCGTCACCCTCAATGATGCAGATTAAATCCTTTAAGTACCTATATTTGGTGACCCTTTGTTTATTCCGCACATCACTCTTGGGAAGGATGAGGATATAAACGTATCAAATCTGTCTGACTTAGTGGTGGAGGGATTTAGTGTTAGCTGGGACGATGCCCAGCTAAAGTGCAATGATTTGTGGGTTGTGTGGTTGAACTGGATAACCATAAATTTCAAGGAACAAGCTAAAAACGTGAATGCCACTTCTCAAGTTAAAGACTATAGTGCCAGGACTTACATACTTTACATTATTGGGTGCATTGTTCTTCCCGATACGATGAAAAATAAATTTTCTATCTTTTGTGTACAAGTTTTGAAAGACTTGAAAAAGGGTGGGTAAGTTGTCTTGGGGAATGGGTATTCTCGCACACCTCTATAGTCATCTCGACCTTGCATCTCTCTCTGGGGTTAAAAATATTAGCGTGTGCCTTTCACTATTGCTGGTAACTAATAAATGTATTTCATTTTGTAATTTTCTAATTTCATCATTAATTTCATTTTCAAATTTCATTGTTGAATTGCACTCGTGGATTTATGAGCATTTCTCTGAGTTGGGGGCGTCCATAACATGGAGTTCAACAACACAATGCTCCAGATTGCACATTGGGCATTGCAATTCGCCTCCCAGGAGAATGCTTTTCAAAATCTCATAAACTATGGATAGCAGCTCGATGACATGTCTGAAGGGGATGTAAGTGAATTACATTTTCCTTAAACTAAAATATTCTTAGAACTTTAATTATGATTTACATTTTCCTTGGTTTGTGTGTAGGTATTTTGGGATCCTTATAAAGTTACTAGGGGTGCATATCCATTTCCCTATGTAGCTTTTTATAGTGGAATCATCATATGTTTCGATGTTGCGGAGCTGTACTCCTCGGAGCAATGTTTGAGATAATTCGATCAGCCATAAATCATCCCCTAAGATCCAATGACACCATTAAGGGACGACAGGGAAAACAAGGTTCCCCAATATAAGGTGAAGTTTGACATGCATAAATGGTACCAAGAAAACTGGCAAGACCACCGTTTATCGGATAAGTCGAGGTCGGTCCCTGTATCGTGCCCTTAGAACTGTAGCGCGGACTACATGCAGTGGTTTATTTCCAAGTCCCATACTATCATATAGAACTCCACTTTTTGGGAGTCCAAACCGACAAAAATATCTTTAGTAAGTATTAAGTTTGTACACAATTTCTTACTTTTAACAATTTCTCATACTTACGTATATGATTTCACTAGGCGGATGAAGTATGGAACGCAGTGGAGTTATTAAAGAAGAATATAGATGATGGCATTGATACGGGTCTCGGTACACTACTTGCGCGCAATGGAAAAGCGTACAAATACTTGTAGCAACAATTGGGGTGGGTCGACCGATTATCATCGAGTAGCCGGTTAGAAAGAAGAGTAAAAATCACGGAAGAGAAAAAGAAAAGGGCAAAGGCCAGGAGAAAGTTATTGAGGGTGGAAAATAGAAAAGAAAGTGAAAACTTTTGAAGTTGTAATCTGACACGACTAAGAAGGTGTCTCAGAAGTGCGTACTCTCTAGGCTCAAGTGCAAGCTTGTCGCTAAAGTAATAATCCGATAAGTTGGGTATCGATCCTGAGAGAAATAAGACAAAAAAGTTGTGACAACGTTAGACAGACGAAGGAATCCTAACTCTGACTCTAAAGAAAAACGAAAGATGAATGGTTTGGGGAATGGACTACAACTAAATGCAATTTTGAAAATATTTATTTAATGAACTAAAGTATGAATTGAATGCGACTATTCTAAATTACCTAAAATACTAATGATGAATGACTTAAAACTTGAACTATATGATGAGAAAAATAGGATGGGAATACAATCCCTCAACCTTAGTGTATTGATGGTATAAAACTAATCATAAATTTAAATGATTAATCAGACCCAAAATTTAGTACTCCCAAGAATTATGTATATCAGGTTCAAGCCCGCACCATACATAATCAGAGGATGAGTAAATCGGTACACATGATAGCGACAATCGCATTGCATTCTAAAGTATCCCAGTTACCCAAAAGCAAACGAGATCCAAAGAACTACAATGGTTGTGTTGCTACGCAATATAGTCGTAATAAATCATTAAATTCAGAGGATTTTTTTTATACACATGCAACTAACACATCAGGTTGAGTTCATGCATCCCGACCCTTTTAAAACTAGTCGGGAATGTTAAATTGAACGATGCATGAAATAATTACATTTCATTAGAAAGAACTCATGATGAAACTATATTGAAACATGCAAATCAGTGTTATGAACACAGAAATTGGTTGAATCAAATATGGGAAATAACCATGCAAGAACAATAATAAGAGGAATGAGACTTGGATTAAAACTTGAAAACAAACCCGGAATGAATCAATCTTGAAGACAATAATTCAAACTATGTTCCTAGATGATCTTCTACCTTTTCCTTTATCAAAAACATGAAAAACTATCAAGAACTGCCTTTCCTAAGTCATTAGCTTCGTACAAATACGTTTTAGAATGAGTTGTAACCTAATGGAACTCTTTGGACCAATTAGAATAAGTGTGCAATTTTTTGCATCAGCACCCCTGAATCGGTTCACAAGTACCCCGAACCGGTTCGACCTGGGTTTGGGAATTTTCGCTGGTTTTGGGTTCCTTTTTCCTCTTTTCAACACTTAGAATTTTTCTCATGTTTTCTTCTTTTCTTCTTGGATTTTTCCTCAACTTAAATTGATCATAACTCTTCAACCGTAACTCATATTTGGATGTCGTTTCTTCCACAGTTCTCATTGTTCTAATATTTTTGACTTTACAGTTGACTCCTCCTTCAGGATCTGGCTTCATAATTACCAAAATGCCATTGAAATTGCCTTTATAGCCTTTCTTTCATTGTTTCGATTTCTCTTCTGCATCGCTTGCATAATTAACCTGTAAAACGCATAGGAGAAACATGAAACACGAAATACTTGCCAACGAAGGTTAGAAGCATAAATGTGAGTCAAATCCATATCGATTGCACTGATCGAGTTCACAAATGTACCGAAATTAGGGGAATAAATATACAATATTTATGCCCAATCAAACCCCCTAACTTAGAACTTTGCGCATCCCGAGAAATATAAAAGAAAAAGAAAAATGTCACAAGTCTTGTAAACACTTTATTGGGATAGAATACCTTTTTTGTGGGCAATTAATTGCATTTAGCGTATGCAACAAGCCGTTAAACCCCTAGGTTATCCTAGTTGGACGAATGTTGTCTCGTGAGGGTTTGCAGTGAATATACCCACAAAATTCGTTATTGAATCAAAGGAAAATCAAAATACTTAAAAATTGTAAAATTTAAACTCCCCAAAAATGTTCACCGCAAAGTCATATTTGAGAGTCTCAAATCGTAGTGTGTGTATGAGAAGCCAAAAATCGAACCGCTAACTTCCACCAATTGATCACTACGTTACTTTTTCGAAAATTCATTTTGATTCAATTTCTCACGGATTCACTCACAACCGAATCACTCAGATTGTGGCTATTTTCTCGGTATGCGTGATAAAAATATTAAATATATGGATGCAAAGTCACGCACATAAATTGAAAGACGAAAATTTTTGGGTGACAAGATCTCTTTATAGGATAACAGTCATTGGGAAACGGGAAACATCATCTCTTTTTCACGCCATGTAATCCCTTTTAATATCTTTTTTTGTTTTAACTCTCCACACAGTAACTAATTTCACAATTTTGGACTCGGTTAGAACTTTTGCGGGTTGAAGCTGTATTCGGTAAAATTGGAAAAGGTTAAGAATTTCGAAATTGGAAAATTTTGCTTATGATGTCCGTTAGTGCTTTTCGAGCTCATTTTCTTCTTCTTTTTCTATTTTTTCCATTTTTCACTTCTTTTCTTTTCTTGTTAATTTTTTTGAGCATTTCCATTCTTTTCTTGCCCCTTCTTATGCACTTTTCGGACTTTATTTGATTAATATTCCATTTTCACAATTCCGGGCTAATTGGATTTTTCGGGTTATCGAACGAAACGGAAAAAATTTATTAGGCTCAAATTAGGTTGCAAAGGGATGAATTTTTCACGATTTTTGTGGCTTATCTTTTTGGGTAACAAACGATGGCCTACTTTATTGTCCAAACTACTAATTGCGTTACCATATGGGTTTTGAGAAGACTTTAATTTAATTTAGAGAATTCTTCGGCAAGTTTTTCAAGGCAATATCACGCACATTTCTCAAAACCGATCAAAGTGAAAGACTTGAGATCCTCGACGACTTATTAGATCGCTAAAAAGAACTTTGAGATAACAATTAACTCGAATTGATTTATAAATTTCACAAAAATGAACAGCTCGAATTTCACCGGGGTTGTTAATCTCCACACTTATTCGTTAATTCGACAATTTTCCCACAATTTCGGCTTTGTGTATTGTGTTTTTAAATTTTGAGACTTTAAACCGACTTTTAATGATATTTTTGAAAATTTTGAATTCCAATTTTTATTTATTTTGAAGAAACATATTTTTGGATTTTTCAACATTTTATGATTTTTTTGAAATTTTTGGGCATTTTTTAAAATTTGTGAAGTTTTAGAAATACGCACTTGTGACCCCCCTAACTTAGACTTTTGCATTGTCCTCAAGCAAAAAGGACTAAAATCTAACTCAAAGCGAATGAAAAGTGTGGAAAAAGAAAACAAACAAATTAAAACATAAATGCATCCTTTTATTATAACAATGTAGACGCATGTGTTACATAAGAGACGAGAGAGCATACAACTAACGATTTTAAACCACTTACAAAAACACACAATCAACAACCACGTCAAAAACAGTCATGGGCTTCATTGGGGGGGGGAGGGTTGATTTGATGATCCAGGTGTGTGCGGATCATATGGATCATAAAAGAAAGATGGTGGGGGGCCGCCAAAGTTATGCTCGTGAAGGTGGGCTTAGAGCCGGTACATCATACGTGTATCCCTCTGATAAGTCGCTTGATCCCTTTGATAGGTGGCTTGATCTTGATTGTATTAGGTGATGAACCCGTCAAGGAGGGATTCAACCATTGAAAGGCACCACTCAAAATTTGCCCCCGGGGGCTCGAAATTAGAATAATCCTCTTCTTCTTCATACTCCTTTTCTTCCTCCGCCACATCCATCATTGGGTCATCATGGGCTACCTCCCCCGCATCCTCATCGAGTATGGGATGGGCAGGGTGAGCCATCTGCATTTGGAATTCTTTGAGTGGTGGAGGTGGCACTAATTGGGCGGGGGAGTCGGATTTGCTTCTCGAGGTCTTTTACCCCGGCATCCATCAATAGTTCTGTAATGAAGCGAGCGCGGCCTTGCTCCACTTGTCGTAGGCGGCATTAATCATATCTGTGTAGAAGATTTGGGCTAGATTAATTGTGTTTTTGGGGTCGAGGAAGTGGTAGAGGAAGTTAGCATGATGTAACCGGACCACCGAGGCATTGGTGGTTTGGTGGATTGCTCCACAAGACATTAGGTGCGTGAATCACACCGTATCCGAAAGACTTCCAATAAGAAAAGAATCCCGCACCCATTACTCCCCAGGTTCCATTCGAGCAATGCATTCTTCTTTGGTGCAGAGGGCACCATTTGTGGGATATTGAAAAGGCACGGGGAGGATAACCCCGTTGGCACGCATTTTTCGCACGATGATGGCGGCTGAAAATGGAATTTGGATACCGTCAAGGTAGGCCTCGTGAAGCGTGGAGGATTTTTGAATGAGTGTTGCATAAAATTGGCGGATGGTGGATTCAAACACTTGATTTCTCGTAGGAGCGAGAAAAGGGCACCACCCCCGGTTGTCGAATAGGGCGTGACGTTGCCGGGAAGTTGTTCCTAAGTAACAAAATGCTCGATGTGGATTGGTAGCGTGGCCGAGAAGTATTGCTCGGCCCAATGGCGTTATTGGATGCTTCGAAACACTCCCTTACCCTCATCATCAAGGACAGTGGTGTCATTATATTTCTTAGGGAGAAAGTTGGCTCGGCGGGGACGCGACATGGTGAGGGGGAGAGATATGTAGAGAAGAAGGATATGGGATGGAGGAGAGGGAGAGTGAATTTTAGTGTGAGAAATGGATGAGGGGTGAGGGTGAATTTATAGGTGTTGGGGATGGATTTTTGGTGGGGAAGGGGAATGTTGGAAGGAGAGGAAGGAGGGCAGGGATTGGGATTGAAAGTGGAAGGGGGGAAGATTTTAGAGGGGAAAAATCGTAGGGAAATGAATGGAGGGAAAAGAGGAAGGAAGGGAATGAATTAGGAAAACATGGGGGAGAATATTCCAGGTAACCCAAACCGGTTCTCGAATACCCCGAACGAGTTCAACCCCCGAACCGATTCGACCTGTGTTCTAGGAAATTTGCTGGCCAGAAAGGTTTGGTTCTATCTTCACTCAAACTCTAAGTGTTTTCGCCGATCTCCTCTCGTGCGTATGGTCCCTAAAAATGTTCTAGACCCTCGGGTGCCCTAAAATTGCCTCAACCAAGCCCTAGAAATATGTGGAAACTCTCTCGAAAAGTGTGCTAACTCAATCCCTCTCGTGAACCGTGCTCTGGACACAAAAATACCCTAACTCACACACGACTACTATACACATGAATTCACCCCATACGCGTCGGGGGTGCGATGACCTCTCATTTTAAGCTCACTCTTCCCCGTAAACGGGATCCGACAACCAAACGGTGTCAACTTCTTCCACACACGCCTCTAGATATGGATTTAGGCATTGTCCATTTACCTTGCAAATATTTCCCCCTTTTAAATCGTCTAATTCCATAGCTCCGTGAGGGAAAACATTCCTTACAACGAATGGGCCACTCCATTGTGACCGCAACTTATCCGGAAATAAATGAAGCTGGGAGGTATAGAGAAGCACTTTTTGTCCAGGAAAAACTCTTTGCGTCAAATGATGTTATCGTGAGTGAGTTTCATTCTTTCTTTGGAAATTTTTGCATTCTCATACGCATCATTACGTATCTCTTCTAACTCATTTAATTGGAGCTTGCGGGCTTCACCGGCTTTATCCATGTCTTAATTAAACTTCTTAATTGCCCAATATGCCTTATGCTCTAATTCTGTGGGAAGATGGCAAGGTTTTCCATCCACAAAGAGGAATGGGGACATGCCGAGCGGATTTTCGTATGCGGTACGATAGGCCCATAGTGAATCGTTCAATCGAAGTGACCAATATTTTCGGGTGGCATTGACGGTCTTCTCGAGAATGTTCTTGATCTCTCGATTCACTATTTTGGCATGCCCATTCGTTTGTGGGTGATAGGTCATTCCAACCTTCTGAACGATGCCAAACTTTCTCATGAGCTTCGCAAATGGCCTGTTGCAAAAATGCGTGCCATTATCACTGACTATGGCTTTCGAAGCACCGAAGAGGGAAAGTATGTGTTCCTGTAGGAGCCTAATCACCATTTCACTTTCATACGTCTTGGTAGCTATGGCTTTTACCCATTTAGAAACGTAGTCTACCGCGACAAGGATGTATAGGAAACTAAAAGATGGGGGAAAAGGTCCCATGAAGTCAATACCCCAGCAGTCGAAAATCTCAATAATGAGTATTGGGGTCAATGGAATCATGTCTCGACGGGTAATCGCTCCCATCCTTTGACACCTATCGCATGATTTACAATAACTATTCATATCCCGGGAGATTGTGGGCCAATAGAGGCAGCATTAAAGAATCTTAGTGACCATCTTTTTCGTCAAAAAGTGACCTCTAAAAGCGTCTGAATGACAGAATTGGATGACTTTAGGGATCTCATTATCCGGTACACAACGTCGGGTGATTTGGTTGGCGCAATATTTAAATAGGAAAGCATCATCATAGAAAACATGTGTTACCAAGTAATAAACGTCTTCTTATCTTGTGGTGTCCAATCAGGAGGGACGTCTCCCGTGACAAGATACTTCATGATATCCGCAAACTAGGGCAAAGAAGAGGTAGCAAAGAGTTGCTCATCCGAGAAGTATTCATCTATGGGTATTGGATCACTAGGTACATCGGACGAAAGCCATGATAAGTGGTCGATAACAACGTTTTTTACTCCTTTCTTATCTTTAATGGAGAGATTAAACTCTTATAGGAGTAGGATCCACCTTATGAGGCACATCTTTGCGTCTTTCTTCGCAAGTAGGTATTCCAATGTCGCGTGGTCGGTGAAGAAAGTTATGGGAGAATCGATAAGGTAGGACCGAAATTTGTCAAGAGCAAAGACTACCGCTAGCAACTCCTTCTCTGTGGTGGAGTAATTGAGTTGTGGTTCAGTAAGAGTCCGACTAGCGTAGTAGATGACATGAGCCTGTTTGTCTTTTCTTTGGCCCAAAATAGCCCTTATCACATAATCTCTAGCATCACACATGAGTTCGAATGGTCAGGACCAATCCGAAACTTGTATGACTGGAGCGGACACAAGCATAGTTTTTAGTTTTTCAAAGGCGCTATGACATGCTTCTGTCCATTCAAATGGGGTGTCATTCATGAGTAGGTTGCTTAACGGTCTAGCGATGGCACTAAAGTCCTTAATGAACCTTCGATAAAACCCTGCGTGGCCCAAGAAGGATCGCACGTCTTTGAGCGATTTTAGTGGAGGTAGATCGGCTATGACATCTATCTTAGCTCTATCAACTTCTATCCCCTTGGATGAAACTATGTGGCCAAGCACTATTCCCTCAGTGACTATAAAATGGCATTTCTCCCAATTTATCACTAAGTTCTTTTCCACACACCGGGTAAGTACTTTTCCATCTTTTCTAAACAACGATCAAAAGAGGTGCCAAAAATGCTAAAATCGTCCATGAATACTTCGAGTCCTCTCTCAACCATGTCACTAAATAGGCTCAACATGCACCTTTAAAAGGTCGCGGGTGCATTACACAAGCCGAATGGCATACATTTGTAGGCAAACATACCAAAAGGTCAAGTGAAGGTCGTTTTCTCCTAGTCAAGTACATCTACCTCGATTTGGTTATATCTGGAATAACCATCAAGGAAGCAATAATAAGGGTGGTCCACTACTCTCTCAATCATCTAATCAATAAATGACAAGGAGAAATGGCCTTTCCAAGTTCCCTCATTGAGTTTCCGGTAATCAATGCAAACGAGCCACCCGGTGGTGGTACGTTGGGGAACTAGCTCTCCCTTAGCATTCTCAATCACTGTCATACCCGACTTCTTCGGGACAACTTGAATAGGGTTCACCCACTTACTATCCGAGATTGGGTAGATAATCCTGGCATCCAATAGCTTAATGATTCGATTCTCACCACTTCTTTCATATTGGGATTTAGCCTTCTTTGCATTTCTCTCGAGGGCTTGACATCCTCCTCGAGGTGAATCTTATGGGTACAAATCAAAGGACTTATCCCCTTCAAATTGGAAATACACCAACCGAAAGCACTTTGGTGCTTCCTTAGAATCTTTAACAATTCTCCCTCCTGCTCTTCGTCTAGGCTAGAGGAGACAACAACAGGAAATGTCTCATCCTCTCATAGGTATGCATATTTAGTATAGGAGGGTAGTTTCTTCAATTCAAGGGTCAGAAATTTATCGTTGGAGGGAACCATGCATGTCTCCCTCGGCGGTAACTCCTCGAATCAAGAAACCCAATTCACATCTCTCGCGTCCTCGTCCGATGCTTTCTCATCAAGTAACTCTCTCAACTCCCCAACTTACCTCTCTAATTCGGTGTACGTTCCCTCACTCTCGTGGCGCGATACTAAACAGGACCCTAGGTCATCTCCACAATAATTTTCGTCAAAATACTCCTCTATGATCTCGTCGATGAAGATCACCGTGTGAAGATCATCTTCTTCCACCGTATGTTAGGCTATATGGAAGATGTTAGTCTCTAAGGTCATGTTCCCAAAGGTGAGTTGCATCTATCCATTTTGAGTATTGATAATTGCATTAGCCATAGCTAAGAATGGGAGCCCAAGAATGATGGGAACATGATTGCTCGAGGCGAAGGAGGGTTCCGTATCCCAAGTCTACCGGTTAGTAGAAAGTGCCAACTTGGACGATCACGTCCTCAACTGTACCTCTTGGGATCTTCACAGTTCGATCCGCTAACTGGAGAGTGATCTTTGTCAAGTTACCTATAGATGGCGTAAAGGAGGATATTGACACTTTCTCCCAAGTCAAGTAAGGCCTTTTCAATTTTATTTTCTCCAATGATGCAAGAAATGGTGGGTGCACTGAGATCTTTGAATTTTGGCGGGAGATCATTAAGTAGGATGGAGCTCACGTTTTGTGCTAGAAATACATTTTTCTTTACCTTCATATTCCTCTTCAATTTTAACAAGTCCTTAACGACTTTCGCATAAGCTGGAATTTGCTTAATGGCATCGAGGAAAGGTAAATTTAACTTTACTTGCTTAAGCACGTCTAACACTTCATCACGGGGGTTTCCTTTGTGGGAAGGAACCAACCTTTGAGGAAATGGTTCCACGGTGGGTGGTTTCACTACTACCTCTGGCTCATTAGTGTCTTCTTTATCACTCTCATTCAAGGGGATATCTTTGACCTCTTTCGTGCCGGGAGAAATCTCCTTGTCTTTGGTTGCGTCGTGTGGGGGAGGTGATAAATCAACGACTCTACCACTACGAAGAGTGGTCACAGCTTGACATTGATCCTGATGTTCAGTCGAGGTGTTGCTAACACTAGTTTGACATTGGGGCAGTCTTTGGCCCTGCGAAGGAAACTTGCCTTTCTCTTGGATACTCAACGATGATTGTAACTTTTAAATGTTCGCATTTATGTCGTTGATCATGCGCTCATTCCTAGCATTAGTTTCATTCTGGGTACTGATAAATTGGTTGATCGTATCCTCGAGATTTCTACTCGGTGGAGTGATATATGTTCCTTGAGGTGGTGGTGCTTGAACATGTCCTTGCATGTGTGGAGCTTGTTGAAAGTGCGGTGGTGGAGGATGGGAAACATGTGAATTAGGATTCATCGCAGCATGTTGTTTCCCATAGCTAAAACCATGGTGGTTTTTCCAAGAAGGGTTGTAAGAATTCTCGTGCGGTGTACCGAAATTTCCCTTGAATCCTCTTATACCACTTACTTGTTCTTGAAGAATAACTTTGTAGGCGAGTATAGTCGTGAATTCCTCCGTTGAATGACCCGCCTCACAAATCGCACACACCTTCTCGATGGGGTTTGGGATGGATCTAGTTAGTACTCTTCCACATACTTCAAGTAGGTCTCGCATTCCTTTCTCAAGTACAACGAGCCGACTGTCCATCATAAAATTATTTTCTATGTGAAATAAGTCGAACGCCGATGGAGTGGTGGTCACCTGGTGATGTCGATTTTGATCATTAGGGTCGTATGTATCCTAGGATTGGGTAGTCTCGGTGACATACCTCAAATGAAGCTCAGCATCATTGGCGTCTAATTCGAGAAATGGACCATCGCACATGGTTTCAACGAGTTGCTTGGAATTAATGTTCAACCCATTAGGGATGAAGGAAATGATTTGCAGTTTATCAAATCCATGATGGGGGCACGAAGTAATTAACTCATTTAAATGCTCATACCATCGATCGAACGACTCATTTTCTAATTATCAAAAAGTTTAAATTTGAGCCTTGATGGAGTTCGTTCGATGTGGAGGAAAGAATTTCTTGACAAATTTAGATTGTAACTCGTTCCATGATGAAATCGAATTTGGAGGTAAAGACCATAGCCAGGTCTTAGCCTTATCCTTTAGTGATAATGGGAAGACTTTAAGGTGGAGCACATCTTTTGTGCAAGTTTGACCGCTGAGAGTCTCGCACGCCTCCTCAAATTCCATAATGTGGGCATATGGCTTTTCTGAATCCATTCCATGATAAATAGGAAGTATCTGGATCAGCCCATTCCTAAAGCAAAATTTCCCTGCATTATACGGGAGTAAAATGCATCCTAGAGTGACAGTGCCCTCGGGATATAAGAGTTCTCTCAAAGGACGATATGGGGCCTCTTCCTCACTGGCGGCTGAACTACCGTGTTGTGACATATTTCTCTCAATCAAAGCCTCCGTGTCCTCACTTGGTATACTCGAAGAGCGCTCTGAAGTGTGTCCTAAGAGGGAAAACAGAGTGTTATTTGCGATTTAGTGTGATGATGTGGGAGGTGGAACCCAGAATTGTGGAGCGTTAGAAGTGTGAGGGCTATCAGGGTCGTACTCAACAATCGGGTTTTCGTGAATGTGGGTTGGAGTATTATGGGGAGTTGGAGTGAGTTCAAAATTTTGCATTAACAGGATTGTGAGAGATGCTGAGGAATATTTTTGTGCTTTTATAGATTTTTTTATGTTTTTGGTTTTTTTGAAATTTTTGGTCAAAGCTTTAGATTGAATTGATCTAATCCTTAGTATACCTAAATCCCCGGCAACGGTGACAAAAACTTGACGCGACTAAGAATGTGTCTCAGAAGTGCGTACTCTTTAGGCTCAAGTTCAAGCTTGTCGCTCAAGTAATAATCTGATAAGTCGGGTATCGATTCTCAGGGAAATAGGACAACAGAGTTGTGACGACGTTGGACAGACGAAGGAATCCTAACTCTAACTCTAAAGAAAAAGAAAATATGATTGGTTTTGGGAATGGACTACAACTAAATGAAATTTTGAAAATATTTATTTAATGAACTAAAATATGAATTGAATGTGACTATTCTAAATTACCTAAAATACTAATGATGAATGACTTAAAACTTGAACTATATGATGAGGAAAACAGGATGGGATTACAATCCCTCAACCCTAGTGTATTGTTGGTATAAAACTAATCGTAAATTTAAATGATTAATCAGACCCAGAATTTAGTACTCCCAAGCATTACGTATATGAGGTTCAAGCCCACACCATACTTAATCAGAGGACGAGTAAATCGGTACACGCGATAGCGACACTCGCATTGCATTCTAAAGCATCCCAGTTACCCGGAAGCAAACGAGATCCAAATATCTACAATGGTTGTGTTGTTATGCAATACGGTCGTAATAAATCATTAAATTCAGAGGATTAATTTTATACACATGCAACTAACACATCAAGTTGAGTTCATGCATCCTGACCTTTTTCAAACTAGCCGGACATGTTAAACTGAACAATACATGAAATAATTACGTTGCATGTGAAAGAACTCATGATGAAACTATATTGAAACATGAAAATCAGTGTTATGAACACAGAAATTGGTTGAATCAAGTAAGGGAAATAACCATGCAAGAATAATAATAAGAGGAATGAGACTTGGATTAAAACTTGAAAACAAACCCGGAATGAATTAATCTTAAGGCCAATAATTCAAACTATGTTCCTAGATGATCTTATACCTTTCCATTTTTCAAAAACTATGAAAAAATATCAAGAACTGCCTTTCGTAAGTCATTAGCTTTGTACAAATACATTTTAGAATGAGTTGTAACCTAATGGAACTCTTTGGACCAATTAGAATAAAGGAGAAATTTCGCGCATCAGGACCCCCGGAACGGTTCACAGGTACCCCGAATCGGTTCGACCTCAAATCGGTTTGACCTGGGTTTGGGAATTTTCACTGGTTTTGGATGCCTTTTTCCTCTTTTCAACATTTAGAATTTTTCTCACGTTTTCTTCTTTTCTTCTGGGATTTTTCCTCAACTTCAATTGGTCATAACTTTTCAACCGTAACTCGGATTTGGATGCCGTTTATTCCATGGTTCTCATTGTTCTGAGATTTTTGACTTTCCAGTTGACTCCTCCTTCGGGATTCGGCTGTATAATTACCAAAATGCCCTTGAACTTTCCTTTTTAGCCTTTCTTTCATTATTTCGATTTCTCTTCGCATCGCTTGCATAATTAACTTGTAAAACGCATAGGAGAAACACAAAACATGAAATACTTGCCAACGAAGGTTAGTAGCATAAATGTGAGTTGAATCCATATGGATTGCACCGCTGGGGTTCACAAATGTACCGAAATTAGGAGAATCAATATACAATATTTATGCCCAATCATAATCATATTAATGTTGTTGGTCATTGGAATTTTGTTAATGACATTTTAGAGAAGCTTGTTCATCGAATTTTTTTAATGTTATTAGATATTTAAATATTAATGGTAAACAAAGTCAAATTTTGGATATTGTTAGTGTAGGAATTTTGGATATTGTTAGTGTATTTGGATATTGCTTGGCTGTTGGAATATTAGTGTTAATGTTATTAGATATTGTTAATGTTATTGGATATTAGAATATTAATGTTAACACTGCTTGATTTGACCTTCTAGTTAGTGTGGCATTCTTTCCATTATAGGATATTGGATATTTTTATTGTTATTGGATACTGGAATATTAATGAAAAGATGCATATGAGTTTGTGAGGCTTAAAAAACCTAACTATATAAATTTTAAGTTCTGATTGAAGAAACCTAACTCTGCAAGATGTTCTACTATATTGATCATGCATACTACTTTAGTTTTAGAATGATATAGTACACTTAGAGAATGTTAATGTAGCTTGATTCAATATAAATATATTGAAACACTATGAACATAGTCGTTATCTTTATGCCAAATGAAACTAGGAATACAATACTCAAATTCCACTGTTAGGAATGTTTATACTGAACCATACCAGATTGAACTTGGTTCATTGTGATCATGCCAAAATCATGTTCCATACTCCTCATGATAAGGCCGAACAAAATTAATCCTATATTGGTTTGGTATAAATACCCCCAACAGTGGGATTTAAGTTTCTATGTCTAGCTTCATTCAGCATAAAGATAACGACTTGGTTCTTTGTGTTTCGATATATTTATATCGAATCAAGCTACATTAACATTCTTTAACTGTACATTAACATTCTCAAGAAACATTAGCAATTTAGCCAGCATAATACATCATTACCATTACCAATACTATAAGATCCCCCAATACAATAACAATAAATTAGCACATCATTACCAATTTAATACATCATTAACAACTTTAATACATCATTACATTACCAATATCATAAACAACTTTAATACATTATTACCAATGCAATAACATTACATTATAACTTTACTTACATCGATACAAATATTACAAACACATTTGAGAAACTTACACATTTTCAAACATGTTATCAAAAAAGTACAAAATATTCCCAACTACTTGATGTCTATAGGCTGATCATTGATCACTACATCCTTTGGGAAAATTTTCCAAAACTCTGTTACTTGATCTGCATATTGTCAATCCAAGGTTTTGGTTTGGGCAAGGAACAACTATAGCGGTGACTTGAAACCGATGGAAATGCACAATCGTGCTTCAATTTTAAAACGATGAAATGATTCTCGAAACATGAGCAAACTGCACGAACATAGTATGAATAGTTCATTCAAGTCTCATTTGTAAAAATATGAGACACTATTTCTTGGAGGTGAGGGGACACACACATTTATAAGATTCATCCAAAAGGTAACCACACTTTGGTATGATCATCCAAGACTTTGGATCACGTGGACTTATATAATCGTCTAACATATTTAGAATAGTGTCCCACAACCAACTAACATAACAATGTGCATAGTAATTATTATTTCCCAAAAATTCATCCATTAAATGTGCTCTCACATTTTTCTATCGACCAGTCACCATCCTTAGACATGTAGCAACACATCTAAACCCATAATTATCGTCGACACCAACATCCATGATATCTTAACTCCGTAAAAATGATGTTCTTATTAGGCCTGTGGACAACACAGTGTTGCTTCTCCATTGATTCCTTAGAAAGTTCGAAGCCCAAGGGATCTCTTTTAGTTGACTTATTGTGTTTTTTCTCACGAGCAGTTAGTTTTCAACCTCTTGGGCACCCCTTACTTCTCTTAAACAAAGAGGTCTCAAATATCCTAGCAATGGTGGGACACCCTATGTCCTTAAGTTTTTGTAACATGGTACTTTGTTCATCTAGAGTGGACTTTTCCCACCTCTATTTAAAGACTGTCATTTGTAGCTCATAATCAACTAGGTGGTACTTCACTAAGTCGGGCACCATAGTTAATTCATGCCAATGTCCATCCAAATCCCCCTAAAGTATAGTTCAACCATCCATTAGGTAGATAACCAACTCATGAGCGCAATGTATATCGTAGGCATTTGGAACCACATGTGGACAAGATTTAAAATCAATGCCAACATCGAAACACATTTTCAACTACTTGATAATTTCGTCAATGACATAGTACAAAATGCGGCCAATTAACTCACGCAGAATAGGAATGTTGTGCGAGTGATTTAATTTTTATAGTGAATCCTCAAACTCCCTCATAATCTCGGTAACTTGAAACTCAATGTAGTTGTGCATGCTGGTAAAAACTTGGTCAAAAGGTAGTTGAGAACTCTCTAAGCATCTCTTAAACTTACTGTGAGGTCCTTCATATCGATTGGTAGTTTAGTTTCCTTAGTCCTTAATCATATTTTTCCATGCATGAATAAAGATATCCTTTAGATTATACTGTGTACAAACAATGCAGTTCAGAGTGTTTGGATATGAAACCCATTCCATGTGAAGTAACATCCATGACTCGTTATAATTTCTCTCCGTGGGGGATTCAACCAAATGCATCCAATATCTCATGAAATTATTCAAGTAATCCTCATCATGGATCTCTTTGCGATCATGAAGTTCCACATTGTAATGAACATGGAAGGTGCACAACATATATTTTGCCTTTGGGAACACCACCCATAACGCGTTAATGCACGCGTACTCCCGATCAGTGATAAAGACAATATGTCATGCAAATGGATAAAAGAGGTATTTTAAATGGTCAAATGCCCACCTATAGTTATCTTCCTTCTCTTACCTAAAAATGTGAAAGCAACATTAAATGTCCTTTCGTAAGATGTTTTACTAACCATCTCAAACAAAATCATTTTGTATTTATTTGTCTTGTAAGTGCAGTAGACAATGACAACAGATGGAAAACACTTTGCTAATTGGATGGAGTTTGGATGAGCTCAAAAAATTTATTTCACCTCCACCATAGATTCATTCATTCTAAACCAATACACGTAGTGTTTATCACCAAGCAACTTCTTTAACTGTTTTCATCAATGTTCTACCCTCTCTTTCGATAATACTTAAATTATCCTTTACATTACGTATGGTTTTCATTCTTGAAACATTAGTAGCATTACGACTTTTTATCGTCTTTAGAATGGAAGTCGATTTTACCCCACTCAATGACATCTCTTCGACAGTGGTTCTCTCTTTCAAAGTAAGATGGTCGGCATATACATTTCCAATTAGTGATCTCGACAATTTTTTGTCGTGAACACCTCTATCAACCGTCGTCCATTATCAAGTGGAATGCCCTTCAACGAAAATGGGCAATTTAACTTCCTAGTTGCAGTGTCCTTCTTCCTATTTTTTTCACCTTGGCTACTACTTTCCTTCTCAATATTTATCCCATGATGATCACAGTAGTCACCTCCCCTCTCTCATCCCATGTGTAGACATCCTTTACGTGTTATCGAAGATGCATCTGATTTGGTGATAATGATTATTGTAGTAACGGATCGAGCTTGCTCTTGAGCCCAAGAGATCAATGCTTGACGGGTGGAAATACCTGAGAATAAATAATACAAATAGTCAAAACATTATAATATAAATAGTAAATACATAAAATCTATAACTATATTGAGTGACATTATAATACCTAGTCCGTAAAGAATGTTGTACTAACATCGCCTCCTAAGGAACCATCAACCCCGTTATGGGGTATATCGACATTGGATAGCGCCTCATCAAATAATACGGACTTGAAATTCATGAAGGCATCCTATATAAATAAAAATATTATTATGTTATACACATGATGAAACATTACAAACTAAAGGCATCATAATAATAATCAAATGAATCATGAAATCAAAGAATCCATTTGATAGGAACATGGTGAGAGAAGCTCTTAGATTCGGGATGAACCTACCGAGAAAATCTCATAAACTCGTGTTGTTCATAACGAAACAACCCATTTTAGTATAGAGGTGATTCAGGCTAATGAACAACCCATTTTAGTATGGAGGTGATTTAGGCTAATCAAATCCCGGGTTGTTCAGTAATACTCCAAAATATAATCAAACCCCATCACCTCTCTCTCTTCTCAAACTCCTTATTTTCGGTTATGCATATCTAGCTTTAATTTGATATTTTTATTTCTTTAATGAACTTAATCGGTAGGCAAAACAACTAACATAAGAGAGAGATAATACAGTTTCATTTATGAAAAAACAATCAATCTACCGCATGATACCTTTTGTCACCAAAACATTTTTGTGCATTATAGCCAAAGGTGGCTTCTGAGGCGCCCTAAGAATTTAGGGTCCGTTTAATATAAAAGTAAGCAAACGGTTTGGGTGGCAAATTTTTCCATGATGCCATGACAAATTCTATAATTTTTTAGGTGAGGCTTTGTTTGATAACATTAACTTTTAAGGTGACAAATTCTATTTTTTTATAATTTTTTAAGGATTAGAATAACAAAAGAAAATAATATCAATTTTCCCCAATCGAAATTCATTTATCACTGGTATAAATCTATTCTACTTAAGTATCTACCAAAGTAAAAAGTAGTATCTATCGATTCCACTTGCGTATCTTCAAAATATTATATGTTTACAATCCCCAAAACTTTTTTATGTAAACTATATCGACCAAATTATATCTTAGATGAGTTGGTAAGTTGGCGATAGTTGGAAAAGGGTCGAGTTATTTAAATAAATCAAACAAGGATGTATACATATAAAAATCTTATATAAGGGAGTGGTATATCAATGGTTCTAAAACATTGAATAAAAACAAAGAAGAATTTGATTGAAAAAATATGATAAAAACTAAAATGTAAAAAGTAAATAAAAGAAACTAATATAAAAAATCAGACAAAAAAATATAATATAAAAAAACTACAAAACAGAAATATGATAAACAAATCGTATAAAAAATCAAACAAAAAAAACTATGATATACAAAAATCTAATGCAAAAAACTATGACAGACAAAAAATCGAATGCAAAAACTAAAAACGATATAAAAACTATCTTTGTTGTTAACAAAATATAAAAAATCTTTATTTTATCAAAAAAAATAAATGTTGACAAATCTTAAGTGGCAAAATTTTCCTTGGATATATCCAAGGATAAAAGGATGGAAAAGCATAAAAATTGCATGTTGGATGAAAAAAAATTCCATGGGACCCTTATCCCAACAACAAAAATAATACGAAATCCAACAGTAAAAAACACTTCTACCTCCAATCCATATGCCACTAGCAACAGCAACTGAACACACGAAATGATTCCTAATGTGAGAAAAAAAATAGTACAACTCTATTTAAATTCACGGTCCCAAACAGAAAAAAAGTGTCCCATCTTTTCCATCATAGATCTCAATAGAGTAAACATAAATAAATAAATGTTTTAGATATGAGGAGAGAAGAAAACTATCATTTTCAAAATACAAACTTCTTTTTATTTGTTGATTTTGGATTTGGAAATGTTGAAGTAGAAACAATCTTCATCCTCGCCTTCTCTACACTTTCATCTCCATCTTCATATTCGTCTCAACTCTTCGTGTAAGTCTTCAGTTGGCCATAAAAATGGAGTTGACTGTTCCAGATTCATGATGTTTAAGGAGAGAGAGGATGGAAATGAGAGTATGGAAAAGAGGGCTTTTGAACTATATTTGGGTTTTGTCCCAAAAACTGATTTAGTCTGAATATTCCCTTTTCATATTTTTTTTACATACCACGATCAAGGGTGGAGTTAAAAGTGGGTGGCTGTTAAGAGAATAGTGTGGTTTAAACATAAACACCCAAGAAAAACTCAATCTCTCTCTCCCTCTCTCTTACGGCGTATATGTTATCTCAACCTCCACAAAAACCCAAATATCAAATACAATACACGATATTCACTCACCTTGAAAATCTGAGAAATGTCGACATGCATCCTCTTATCTCTGATGCCCACTGTCATCTCCTCATCCTCTGTCAAGGAAGGGACCTGATTGAAATTTGAAGCAGCTAATTGGTTGGGACTTTGGTAACTTCGGTCTTGGTTTATTTTAAAACTCAGAATGAAGTTGTGCTGCTGAAGAAACTTACAAATGTCCTATTTTTTTCATTTTCTCTTTGGGCTCAGTATGTATCCTAGATCTTATATAAGTAATGAAAAAAGGTAGATCGCGTTTGAGGAGTGAGGGTACATTTTGAAAGAACCATATGATATCACTCTTTCAAAGCCACGAAGTTCTAGATCTAAAAATCAAGAGAAATAGAGAGAACTGTATATTGGGATTAACATAAGTAAAATGGAGAGAGAGATAACCTCAAATACAGAACCATACAAATAGCGAACCATTAAACCTGAATGGACCAAATCAGTAAACATGTAGGGCTCGTTGAAGTTTCCAAATAGGATAAAAAAATTAAACACTATCCAAAAAAGAGTATGCATGTATCAACGAAAGAAGTCACAAAGCATTGTGAATTTGAGTTTCAAAAATGTGTATATACCTTCCAAAGTGGAGATGAAGAAGCATTGGCAGATTATCCTCAAAGTTTATGAAATGGGCGGAGATTCAAAGAAGGATAAAACGGAAAAATACTGGGTTAAGAGAGAGAAAAGGGTTGGTAGGTGTGAAAAGGATTTTCAAATTAAAGTAACTTTCATATGCACCTCGTGCCACGTGTATTTAGATATCTAAGATAAGGGTCATCTGGGAGAGGGTAAAGGATGACAGATTTCTGTGGTAAGTGTACGGGTATGGTAGAATGAGTTAAAGTAGCGTGCCACTCTATGATTGTGAGCCCCAATGAGTCGTCTGTCCACAACCCATAGCTTAATCTGAACCAACTTATGGTTGAATGATTCTCAACCATTAGATCCAAATCCCTCCACATTCAATCTTAACCATTAATTGACAAATCCCAAAATCTCCTCAACTTTTACCATATAGTGACATACATAAGTTTCCTAATTTATTATATATATATATATATATATAAAGTAGGAAACTTATGTATGTCACAAGTCTCACTCATGATGTCATATTTATGATTTTTTTTGCATTATCTATTTTACCCCTTATAAATTTGGATTCCCCCTCTTTTGACACACTCTAATTTATTTTCCCCTTTTTTTCAAAATTCAAACACGAGGGTACAATGGTATTTTCTTTAATATTACACCTTATCCCAATTTATCTCACAAACCCCGTGTCATTTTCTCTCGAAACACAAAATCACCTAAACATAACCCATCAACAAAACTCTAAGCTTGCGCTTTCTCCCTTCAGTATCCTTTTTCTCTCTCCGATTTAGATTGGGGTGGGGGTCTCCTTCGAAGTCGGGTTAGGGGGTCTATATCTCTATCTCCATGCTCAGTCTTCTTCAAGATCTGTCTGCATGCTCCAAGATCGGTCTCCACGCTTCCGATCGCTGGATAGAGGTGAAATCTTTGTGTAGAGGTGCGACGCTCTCCACTCTCCGGTGCAATCACTGTCTTCATTTATATTTTTTATTTTTATGGCTTAACATTCATGATTTCTTCTGAGGTGCGACTGTTAAGAAATTTCCATTTGCAATTTCGATGGTTGTGGTGGGCTTTGGAGCTTTCTGCAAAGGCATTTGGGTTTTAATTTCTATGTCAAGACATTTAGGTCTTTTGTTTGGTTTTTTCTACTTTATGTTGTTCATCCTAACTTTGTTTATATATTTTTTTTTGGTTGTAATATCAGGTTTCTAATTCATATTGTTTGTTTCCAAATCCATCCATTTTGTAAGGTATGTATAATATTATATACGGATCTATATATTCAATCTTTGTCATTTTGCAGAACAGTAGTACCCCTAATATGTAGTTGTTTCATTTTTTGATGTATAGATTTTTGAACATATGTTGATGAGATTGGTTCTATCTACAATTTTTTCATTTATACAGTTCTTTCACCTTTTTCGTTGTTATGGTTTTCTTTATTGTCATTTTGAAATTATGTTCCATAAGTGGTGGTGCTTGGTTTAGGGTTTTATTTTACAAGTCATTAGGGGGTTCATGAAGTGGGACATATGTTTTTTTCAATCTCATGCGCAAGTCACATGCTATCACTAAAAGTAGAAAATTTTTTTCTTCAGGTCTGCTACTTAACAGAAGTTGCAGACATGTTCAACCCTTCTTTTTTATTGGTTGTTAATTTATATTGGTTGTTAAAATAGTTAATTTATATTAGTTGTTAATTAATACTAATCAAGGATTTTTGTTTTTATTTGTTTTCTTGACTGAGATCGATGTGACGGAGAAGAACGACTTCCTTTCAGAGCTTGGGTTTCAGACTTACGTAGGTGAGTGTGTGTATTGTATATATCTTTGTTTGAAATGGGTTTTAAAACAGGGTTTTCGTAAGTGGAACGGATCCCTTATTTTGCAGATCAATATCGCTCGGGGAGGAGGAGATGCATTACCTTAAAGAGGGTTGTAAAACATCATTTAGTCATTTTGCTGAAGCTGCTTGAGTTCTTTTTACACTTCATGAGTTTGTTTGTATTTTTTTTAACTGGGTTGAATTTTTGATTAACTTGGTTTGTGTGTTATAAAATGGGTTTTCCATTATCTGGGTTTTCCAAGACTTTGTTTGCCATTAACTCGGTTCATTTTTTAATTATATTGTTACTGAAGCATTGGTTTTGATTATATAGTTACTGAAGCATTGACATTAACTGGGTTCAATTTTTTATGTTTCTTTCATTTAATATTTTCATATTGGTTTAAGCACTCTGTTCGTTATGTTAAGTTGTGTATGCCTATTTCGTATGCAGGTCTTTATCTGTATACCACTGAGAGTGGGTTTCTCCTTTGAAATCATAAATCGAGACATAGATTTATCAAAGAACAGAAGAGTCCTCTCCAAATCGCCGCTAGAGAAACTAAAAAATGAGACTGATTTGGAAGTAGATATCTGTTGTTTTTGGAGAGTTATTATGATGTTAGTTTTTATGTTGTTTTCTAAATGCATCTGCATATCGGATGGTTTGTTGTTTTTAATCAAAATGCTCCTGTTATTTGGGGGTTTCCGATCTAACCTACACCCCTTATTTTTAGAGGTCTCGCATATGGGATGGTTCTCACAATTAATGAAAATGCTCCTGCATATGGGATGGTTCTCACAATTTTGTTTCTACTTTTCTTTTTATTGCCACGCGTCCAAACCGTCACTGGGTTTATCTTCATGGTAAGGCATTGACATTGAATTTAGTTTCACATAAAAATTCATTGGCTCACATCAGTTGCTATACGAGTTTAGGACATGCATAAAAATGTGGAACCTCTAATTAAGTTCAGTTTAAGCACAAGTTGTACACAGTAGTAGAACCAATTGTACGGACCCAACAGTATCCCCATTTGTACGAACGCAGCAGGTAGCCTCCATCTTAGCTGATCATAGCTGATCACCAGCAGGTAGCCTCCATCTTAGATGATTTTAGCAGCACCAGTTATACGCATGCAGCAGGTAGCTGTAACACCCCGCCTAATTAAATACCGGGTGGCCAGTCCTATACCAAATTAAAACAGAATATACTGTTGGCTCATTCTTAGCATCACTCTCAAAAACATTTACAAATCACCCAATACCCAATTAAGGTGGTGTTAAAAACTTTCCAAATTTTAATTCAACAAAATTCTTTTTTTTTTCTTTTTTTACGAATAACACTACACATTTTATTCTACCACAATAATAAATGAACAGATAACTCAAAAGAATGTAAATACAATTGGAATAAACATTCCCAAATAATTTCTCAATACAGTAAACCCAATAATAATAAATGTATTAAAATGACACGAATACAAGAATATTTTGACTCAGATAGAAAAGAGATAACTGGCTTCCTCTGGGCGACATGCCCTAAATAAAAGAACACTACATAATATGAATCAATTGAAGATAGGCATCTAAGCAATACTCCATAGCTCCATCGCTCGTCTTAATCCTCTAAGGTTGGCGTCCCTACTGCTGGACACCTGATATAGAAGGTACAATAGAAAAGAGAATATGCAAGGAAACGGGTCAGAGCCCGATGTGAAAATAGTTTTGAAAACAGCAAGTGAAATATTGCAATATTTATCACTTATAATATTCATTTTAGGTAATCAGACTCTCTCTTGACATTTTCACCTCTCATCTATAGTGCACACATAATGTACCCCTAAAATGGCTCATGAATTCTAACCCAATTCTCCTCTCATCAATTCTGATTCACGGGACCGTATGTCCATTATTTAATCAAGATAACATCTTCTTAATAATATAAGTCAACATGCATAACTCAATAATACTATGAAATTCCAAGAACTTACAATGATTAGAAACCATTAATCAATATTTATCTACTTACGCATATAGTAGAAGAATTCCAGGTATAGGTATATATATAAATCACATATACAATATATATACTAATCGGCACCTCACATACAATCTATGGTGCTGGCATACTCTGCTATCAAGTCCCCGTATCACGCGTACTAAGGGAAATAATAGTTCAGAATCACTCTCGAACTGTATTAATACATAACACATTCAAATGGAGGCGAAGCATAGTTCCAAATCACTAAGAGGTCAGAACATACCCTCACATCTCTTAGGACCGTCTGACTATCATACAGATAGCATGTACCAAGGAATCCTACTTTCTAGGGTACGAGTCAATATCCCCCATAAAGGTCCAATCGAGATAAGATTGTTCCGGCGTGGAACCTCCGTGATAGCAAGTAGCGCGGGTATGATTATACACATAAATTATCAATCATACAAATAGGCGTTAACATCTACTTATATAATACTAGGAATGTATCCTATACCCACGTACCCGTTGTATTTATCAATGCACTCGTACTTAACCTCATATAATTATTATGTAGTTGACACTCCCAAAATAAACATCTCAGTTAAATATAAGTTTCCCACATTAACCCAAGTATTTCTTTCAAAACTATTCCAACTGAATTTATCCAACCTAATAATGAAGATATCTCCCACATTACATTTTATCTTCCATTATCTAAAATTTTCCAGCCTTGACCCAAGTATTCTATAATTTGGTTATTTTCCCAAAATTTATCAAAAGCATATTTCGAACATAATTTTATATAATTCATTTCCCCATAATTTTTTCCCAAATAAATCACATTCAAAAATACATTTCTCGAGCCTCAAGTATAACCTAATGTTATTTCCTAAGTTCCATCATAATCAAATAATCATCAATAATGATATCTATCAATATGTTATTTAATCAAACAATAAAAAGAAATATTTCAGTTCCCAGTGGTAGTCGATCGATCGACTCTTTCTGGTCGATCGATCGACATTCTTGGATCGATCGATCGATCAACCAGTTCATAGCCCAGATTCTGCATTTTGTTCCTACCGGTTTGATACTTTAAAGTCATCAAAACTCATTTAAATCAATCCCAAACTTCCTTTAATTCATCTAGAATGATATAACAAGGTATATGATCAACTACTAACAATCAAACAACCTAAAAATCATCAATTGGTTTAGATTCAATCCCTTTATTCCCAGAATTTACATAACTTTCTATCTTCCATGAAAACATGAAAACTCATAATATCCCTTTCATTTGAAGCCAATATCGTGGGTTATGTCTTTTATACAAAAAGGATGTTATTCCATTTAATCCTCGTTTCAAATTCTCAATCAAAACTCTTATGGTTTACTATTAAAAATGCAGATTCTTAATTCTCTGTAATAATATCTAGCATGTATATTATAAACCTCCAAATAGAACAACATATTCACTTGCCTTGGTGATGAAGGTCTGAACCTTTGTTGATGATTACGTAGGACTATCTTCCTTATCTCCGGTGACTTTCCAGTGGTGGTGCTGGTGGTAGAAGGTGGTTAGTCCACCTTGGTTTGCCCAAGAGTTTCTCCTCCTTTCCAAGAAATCTTCTCTTCTCCCAAGCACCCTTTCACTCGCTCTCAAAAGGTGACCTCTCAATTTTGTGTAGAAGAGAAAATGGACCTACGTACAAATAATCTCCAAATCTTTATAATAAGACAAAAATCTGAAATCACTATTCACCCCCCTGTAAAAATGACCAAAATGCCTTTTCGGGTGTCTTTTCATTTCCAAATGGCCCGAGACCCAAAACCAACATCCAAATAGACTTTTCTGACTATTTCCACCCTTCGGGATGTGACGACCCACTCAAAATGACTATAAGGTTGATGTAAAAATAATTTCCTATTTAATCTAATAAATTTGTCCCGACGCGTCCCATGCCACATCCCGACTAAAAATTCCAAATTACTGAATTAATAACTCACAGCAATATCAATAACATCACCTTCATTTTAATATCCAAAAATTCGGATTTAAACCCAACGAATTAATTTATAATAAAATCCAATTAATCCATTAATTTAAAATATAACACATATTAAAAGTCATTAAAATTACGGGGTATAACAGTAGCCTCCATCTTAGTTGATCTTAGTTGATCACCAACATGTAGCCTCCATCTTAGATGATTTTAGCAACACTAGTTGTACGCACGCAGTAGTAGCAACATCTGTATGAACGCAACATGTAGCCTCCATCTTAGCTGATCACAGTTTTCGATAGGGATTTGAAACCTTCAAATGATGTTTTTATTTTGTTCTGCAGAAATTACAACGGGTGAGCCACACCAAGTAGCCTCCATCTCATTTTGTTTAATTGGTTTGGGGTGTTTTCCTTTGAAATCAATGGTTTTGGCTGTTGGGCTGTTGAGTTTCCAGTAGTGGCTCCACCCACGTGGTGTTGTTAGGCGCAACGAGCAATCGAGATGAGGCCAATTACATAAATTACTACACAGAGTAGAGTATCCAGGATCACTACGAAATTGGGTTCGATGGCGCCAACTGGTGGTTCCACCGATGAAGTAGAGTTCACCCCAAGGAAGTTTTATAGCAGCTAATGAACTCCATTATTGATATCTAATTTTTACTTATATTACAGCTTCAGATGAATTTTTATCCTTCATTTTTAATGGTTTCATTCTTTATGTTTTGGAATGGGAGACAAGTTGCTACTTGTATGAGTTCAATGAAATGCTACTCTGATTAGGCATAAATTCTTCACATTTATCCCCTTAATTTCGGTATTTTTATGATCCCGTGTGGTGTAAATAGCTTTGATTTGGCTTATACTTATGGTAATAAGCCTTTTTGGCAAGTATTTCATATTTTGTGTATCTCTTAAGTGTTTTACAGGTATTTTATGCAAGTTAGTGCCAAAGAGAACTCAAAACAGTGAAAGAAAACCAAAAAATGGGGAGTAAAGGGAATTTTCGTAATTTTGTAGCCTTATTTCGGAGGTGGGGCCAATTGGAAAGTTTAAGAACGTTCAACTACAAGAACACTGGAAAAAATGTCACCTCAATCGGAGTCCCGGTGTGAAAGCTATGACCAGTCAAAGATAGAAGAAAAAGTTAAATAAAGAGAGGACCGGTCCGCCCAGAAATTAAAAGAACCGGTCCGCACAGGACCGGTCCGCGCAGAAATTAAAAGAACTGGTCCGCACTTCAACTTTCCAGAGAACCCCGGACCGAAGACGGATCTAAATTGAATAAAAATAAAAGAATCCGTCCGCCACAGACCGGTCTGCCCAAGAAATAAAAGAACCGGTCCGGATCCAAGGAAAATCGGTCCGGAGGAGGACAGGACCGGTCCGTCTGTCGCAATTTTAATTTTCTAATCTTCCTCAAATGGAGAGTCCTAGTGCAGCTAAAACTCTTGGAGTCTTGTAGGGTATATAAACCCGTTTTATTATCATTCTTAGACGGAGAATTAATAGAATTTTCCATTCTTTTTCAGAAACCCTAGTTTTGAAGTTAGGTTACAATTTTAATTCCAATAGTGAAGATTAATCAGAATTCAGTGATTACAAGTGTTCTTAATTACTGATTTTGCTGCTTTGGTAAGATTAGTGAGTTATTTCCTTAGTCAAATTCCTTTTTACACCATTCTACAAATTTTCCTTACTTCAATCATGGTTTTCTATAATTCAAAGATTGTTTTCATTAGTTTCAGCATGTTAGGCTAGATTTTCTAAGGCCGGGATACATGAACCCAGCCTGATGTGATAGTTGCATGTGTATAACATTAATCCTCTGAATTTAGTGATTGGTTACGATCGTATCGCGTAGGAACACGACAATTGTAGATCTTTAGATCTCGTTTGCTTCCGGGTAACCGGGATGCTTTAGAATACAATTCGAGTGTCACTGTCGCGATACCGATTTACTCATCCTCTGATTAAGTATGGTGCAGACTTGAACCTCATATATGTAATGCTTGGGAGTACTAAATTCTGGGTCTAATTAATATGTTTAATTTACGATTAGTATTATACCTGAAATACCCTAGGGTTGGGGGATTGTATTCCCGTCCTGTTTTTCTTCATCATATAGTTTAAAGTTTCAAATCAGTCTTCATCAGTATTTTAGGTAAATTAGTATAATTGCACCTTTTCATAATTTCATAATTGCATCTAGTATAAGCATTCCCAAAATCAAATCATTTTTCCTTTCCTTTAGAGTCAGAGTTAGGATTTCCTTGTCTATCCAATGTCGTCACAATTTCATTATCCTATTTCTCTGTGGATACGATCCTGACTTACCGGGTTTATTAGTAACGCGACAGGCTTGCACTTGAGCCTAGAGTGAACGCACATTAGAGACACTTTCTGAGTAGCGTCAAGTTTTTGGAGCTGTTGCCGGTGAACTAGGTAGACTTAGGATTAAATCGAGTCAATCTAAAACTTTGACCAAAAATTTCCAAAAATCCAAAAACATAAAAAGAAATCAAAAAAATCCAAAAAGATTCATCACCATCTCTCATAAGCTATTAATGTAAAATTATGAACTCACTCCCACACCCCATAATACTCCAACCAGCATTCATGAAAATCCAATCGTTGAGTACAACCCCGATAGCCCCCACACTCCTAACGCCCCACAGTTCTGGATTCCACCTCCCACACCGTCACACTCAATCTCAAACAACACTCTATTTTCCTTCTTAGGACACACCTTCGAGCACACTTCGAGCACACCAAGTGAGGATACCGAGTCTTTAAGAGAGAGTGTCATGTCGTAACACGGTAGTGCAGCCTCCGGTGCGGAAGAGGCCCCATACCGCCCGCTGAGAGATATCTTATTTCCCGAGCGCACTGTCACTCCGGGATGCATTATACTCCCGTATAATGCCAAGCAATTTTGTTTTAAAAATGAGATGATCCATATGTTACCCAATTACCATGGCATGGATTCTAAAAAGCCATATCTTCACATTAGGGAATTTGAGGATGTATGCGATACTCTTAATGATCAAACTTGCACACAAGAGGTGATCCGCCTCAAAATCTTCCCCTTTTCGCTAAAAGATAAAGCTAAGACCTGGCTATGGTCTTTACCTCCAAGCTCAATGCCATCTTGGAATGAGTTGCAGTCTAGATTTCTCAAAAAGTTCTTCCCACCACATCGAACAATCTCCATAAAGGCTCAAATTCAAACGTTCAGACAATTAGAAAATGAGCCATTTCATCGATGTTACGAGCGTTTCAATGAGTTAGTTACTTCATGCCCCCATCATGGATTTGATACAGCGCAAATCATTTCCTTTCTCTATAATGGGATGAATCTTAACTCTAAACAACTCGTTGAGACCATGGGTAGTGGTCCCTTTGTCGACTTAGATGCCCACGATACTGAGCTTCACCTGAGGTATGTCGTCGAGACTACCCAATCCTTAGGTACATGTGATCCTAATGCTCAAAATCGAAATTGTCAAGTGACTACCACTCCAGCGGCATCCGGGTTATTTAACGTAGATAAGAATTCTATGACGGACAGTCGATTAGATACGATTGAGAAAGGATTTCGAGACCTATGTGAGGTATATGGAAGAGGACCAACTGGATCCATACCAAACCCCGTCGAAAAGGTGTGTGAGATTTGTGAGGCAGGTCATTCAACTGAGGAATGCCCGACTATACCCGCGTACAAAGTGATGCTTCAGGAGCAAGTTAGTGGTATAGGAGGATTTAAGGGTAATTTCGGTGCACCGCACGGGAATTCTTACAACCCTTCATGGAAAAACCATTCTGGTTTTAGTTATGGGCAACAACATGCTGCGATGAACCCTACCTCACATGTTGCCCCTCCTCCACCACAACACTTTCAACAAGCTCCACACATGCAAGGACATGTGCAAGCACAACCACCTCAAGGAGCATATATCCCTCCACCTCGGAGAACTATCGAGGATACAATGAATAAATTTATCAATATTGAGACTACAACCAATGCTAGATATGATCGCCTGATCAGCGACATAAATGCAAATCTGTTAAAGATACAATCCTCGTTGAGTGTCCAAGAGAAGGGAAAGTTTCCTGCCCAGGGCAAAAGACCTCCCCAAGGTCAAACTAGTGTTATCTCCACATCCCATGACCATCCGGAGCAATGTAGAGCAATTACTACTCTACATAGTGGGAGATTAGTTGACTTGTCACCTCCCCCACACGATGCAACCAAAGACAAGGAGATTTTACCTGGCACAAAAGAGGCCGAAGATGTCCCCTTGAATGAGAGTGATAAAGAAGGAACTAGTGAGCTCGAGGTAGTAGTGAAACCCCCCATCGCTGCCCCATATCCTCAACGGTTGGTCCCGCATTCCAAAGGAACTTCTCGGGATGATGTTTTGGATGTACTTAAGCAAGTAAAGATCAATTTACCTTTTCTCGAGACCATATAGAAAATTCCCACATACGCTAAGTTCATTAAGGACTTACTCACAGTGAAACGCAAGCTAAAGGTAAATAATAATGTCTTTTTGGCTCAAAATGTCAGTTCAGTTTTATCGAGTGACCTTCCGTTAAAGTATAAGGATCTGGGTGCACCCACCATTTCGTGCATCATGGGGAAGAACATAATCGAAAGGGCGCTAATAGATTTAGGAGCGAGTGTTAACATTCTACCCTATTCAATCTATAAGAAACTCAATTTTGGAGCACTCAAGCCCACAAATATGACTCTCCAGCTCGCGAATCGCTCTATGAAGATGCCTCGGGGAATCGTTGAGGTTGTGATTGTCCAAATAGACACTTTCTACTTCTCGGTGGACTTTGTCATTTGGGATGAGGAGCCCTCCATTCTCCCGAGCAATCATGTTCCCATTATCCTCGGTCGCCCATTCTTAGCTACTGCTAATGCGCTCATCAATACTCGGAGTGGGCCAATGCAATTAACATTTGGGAACATGACCCTCGATACAAATATTTTTAATAATATCAAGAACGAGAGTGATGAAGGAGAACCGCGAGAGACGGATCTTTTAGGAGCAGCACACGAGCATGGGAGGACCCACATGTGAGAGCCGATAGGGGTATGCCTTGTTACATCAAGTGAGAGCGACAATTTAGAGGGCATAGGAAGAAATTCATACGAGTGCTTAAAGGATAGAGAATGGCAAGACACGATAGATATTTTTCTCCTCGAGTACTACCCACCCACACCACCTAATAATTTTGAGATTGGCCGAGGAAGAAAGAATGTGGAAACAAAGCAAGAGGGAGAGAGAGAGGAGTTGAGCCTAACGGGAGTTGAGAGAGAATTCGGACAGGTGGATGAGAGCCTTCACAACAAAGTCCAACCTCTATTGGACTCATGTAGTCATTTAGGAGAGGGCGAGTGGAAAGATAAAACAGATGAGTTTCTTCGCAATGACCATCCACCCATACCATTTGATGGCCCGAAGGCGATAGAGGAGAAAAGTTGCATCTCGTCCGACTTAGAGCCCGACCCATGCATTCCAAAAATTGAACAAAAATTAGGAGTTCCCTCTGAGCAGGTGCACGCAAGATATGCTTTGAGTAAGCATCCCAGAGATCCCTTTCCGAGTAGTCACGATGAGTCTCCCAGTCTTTCCTTTATTTATGGGCAAGGGCCCAACTTATTCGGGTTGTTGGTATATGACAGGAAGACGGGAGTGACAATGAGAGCATCGAACCCCGTGAGTGGGGTCGGGTGAGTTTGTGGAGAGATGAGAGGTCGTCGCACCCCCGACGCATATGGGGTGATTGTTATTGTATTTTTGAGTAATGCATGAGTGTCATATAGTGTCTTGTTGCATTTTAATATTTATTTGTATTATTTTTCCGCACTTTTCATTTGCTTTGAGTCAGATTTTAGTCCTTTTTGCTTGAAAATAATGCAAAAGTCTATGTTGGGGGGGGGGGGGGGGTCGCAAGTGCGTATTTCTAAAAATTCACAAATTTTCAAAAATGCCCAGAAATTTCCAAAAAAATCAAAAAATTTTGAAAAATCCAAAAATATTTTTGTTCAAAATAAATAAAAATTAGAATCCAAATTTTTCAAAAATATCATTAAAAGTCGGTTTAAAGTCTCAAGTTGTAAAGTTCAACAAACACAAAGCCGAAATTGACTAAAGATGAAAATTGAGCGAAAACTGACGACTTAACGAATAACTGTGGAGATTAACAAACCCGGTGAGATTCGAGCCTATCACTTTTTACGAGTTTTTAAATCAATCCGAGTTAATTGTTAACTCAAAGTTCTTTTCAGCGCCTAAAAAGTCATCGAGGATCTCAATCCTTTCATTTTGATCGGTTATGAAAAATGTGTGTGATGTTGCTTTGAAAAACGTGCCAAAATTGATCTCTAAACTTAAATTCATCTCGAAACGCATATGGTAACGCAATTGGTATTTTGGACAATGAAGTAGGCCCTCGCTTATCACCCAAAAATATTGGCCATAAAAAGATATGAAAAATCACCCCTTTTGTAACCCAAATTGAGCCAAATAGATTTTCCCTTTCATTTGACAACCCGAAACACCCAAATAGCCCGGAATTGCGAAAAATGGAAAATTTTAGAATTTAAGTCCAAAAGTGCATAAAAAGGGGCAAGAAAAAATAGATATGCTCAACAAAAATAACAAGAAAAGAAAATAAGTGAAAAATTAAAAGATAGAAAAAGAAGAAAAAAATTGAGCAACAGCCCGAAAAAAGCACAAATGAACATCATAAATGACTTTTCCAATTCCAATCCTTCCTACCATTTTCATTTTACCCAATATACCTTAAAACCCGAAAAAGTCCTAACCGAGTCTGAATTGCGAAATTGGTTACCGCGTGGAGAACTAATACACCAAAAAGATAATAAAAGAGATTGAATGCACGAAAAAGAGGCAATGTTCCCGTTTTTAAAACCGTAATCCATTAATGAGATCCTATCACTATAAAATTTCCGTCTTTCTACTTGTGTGCGTGACTTTGCGTCCATTATATTTAATCTTTATATCACACATACCGAGAGAATAGCCACATTCCGAGTGATTTGTTTGAGAGATCATTCTGCGAGAATTTGAAATCAAAATGAAATTTCGGATGAGTAACGTAATGGTCAATCAGTGGAAATTTGCGGTTAAATTTTTGGCTTCGCACACACACACTACGGTTTGAGACTTGTATATATGACTTGATGATCACTATTTTCTGGAAAAGTTTGAATTGTACAATTTTTAAGTATTTTGAATTTTTCCTTGAGTCGAATTTTGTGGGTATATTCTCTGCAAACCCTCACGAGACACAACTCGTCCTACTAGGGTGACCTAGGGGTTTAAAGGCTTGTTGCATACGCTAAATGCAATCGCTTGCCCGCGAAAAAGGTATTCTATCCCAATAAAATGATTTTCAAGAGTTAAGCCTTGCTAGGATTCTTTTACATTGCTCGGGACGCGCAAAGTTCAAAGTTAGGGGGATTTGATTAGGCATAAATTCTTCACATTTATCCCCTTAATTTCGGTATTTTTATGATCTCGTGCGGTGTAAATACCTTGGATTTGGCTTATACTTATGCTACTAACCCTTTTGGGCAAGTATTTCGTATTTTGTGTATCTCTTATGTGTTTTACAGGTATTTCATGGAAGTTAGTGCCAAAGAGAACTCAAAACAGTGAAAGAAAACCAAGAAATGGGGAGTGGAGGGCATTTTTGTAATTTTACAGGCTTATTCCGGAGGTGGGGCCAATTGGATAGTTGAATATCTTTCAACTACAAGAACACTGGAGAAAACGGTACCTCAATCGGAGTCCCTGTGTGAAAGTTATGAGCAGTCAAAGATAGAAGAAAAAGTTAAATAAAGAGAGGACCGGTCCGCCCAAAAATTAAAAGAACCGGTCCACACATGACCGGTCCGCCCATAAATTAAGGAACCGATCCGCACTGCCACATTCCAAAGAACCCCGGACCGAAGATGGATCAAAATTGAAGAAAAATAAAAGAAATGGTTCGCCACGGACCGGTCCGCCTAAGAAATAAAAGAACTGGTCTGAATCCAAGGCAAGCCGGTCCGAAGGAGGATAGGACCGGTCCAAATCAAGGCAAACTGGTCCGGAGGAGGAGAGGACCGGTCCGACTGTCGCAATTTTAATTTTCTAATCTTCCTCTAATAGAGAGTCCTAGTGCAGCTAAAACTCTTGGAGTCTTGTAGGGTATATAAACCCGTTTTATTATCATTCTTAGACGAAGAATTAATAGAATTTTCCATTCTTTTTCAGAAACCCTAGTTTTGAAGTTAGGTTTCAATTTTAATTCCAATAGTGAAGATTATTCAGAATTCAGTGATTACAAGTGTTCTTAATTACTGCTTTTGCTTCTTTGGTAAGATTAGTGAGTTATTTCCTCAGTCAAATTCCTTTTTACGTCATTCTACAAATTTTCCTTACTTCAATCATGGTTTTCTGTAATTCAAAGATTGTTTTCATTAGTTTTAGCATGTTAGGCTAGATTTTCTAAGGCCGGGATACATGAACCCAGCTTGATGTGATAGTTGCATGTGTATAACATTAATCCTCTGAATTTAGTGACCGTATTGCGTAGGAACACGACAATTGTAGATCTTTAGATCTCGTTTTCTTCTGGGTAATCAGAATGCTTTAGAATGAAATTCGAGTTTCACTATCGCGATACCGATTTACTCATCCTCTGATTAAGTATGGTGAGGGCTTGAACCTCATATACATAATGCTTGGGAGTATTAAATTCTAGGTCTAATTAATCAGTTAAATTTACGATCAGTATTATACCTGCAATACACTAGGGTTGGGGGATTGTATTCCCGTCCTGTTTTTCTTCATCATATAGTTTAAAGTTTCAAATCAGTCTTCATCAGTATTTTAGGTAAATTAGTATAACTGCACCTTTTCATAATTTCATAATTGCATATAGTATAATCATTCCCAAAACCAAATCATTTTTCCTTTCCTTTAGGGTCTGAGTTAGGATTTCCTTGTCTATCCAACGTCATCAAAATTTCATTGTCCTATTTCCCTGTGGATACGATCCCGACTTACTGGGTTTATTACTAACGTGATAGGCTTGCACTTGAGCCTAGAGTGAACGCACATTAAAGACACTTTCTGAGTCGCGTCATACTCACCCTTATTTGTTCATCTACTTGAATTAGTGATATTAAAATATTTGGTAAAATTAAGTTGTAGACATAAGATAGTCTATGATACGACTTCAACTTTTTCCACCTCGTTCCTCTCGATATTTAATCCCCAAGCAATAAAGTTTACACCTACTCTCCTTTATTTTATTTGCACAAAATACATAAATCTCAATTGATACAAGATTATCTTTATGCTCTCTTGGAATATATTAAGTTTAATATTATGCTTACATGCTTATATAAAGAGAATGATGCATGAATATATTGGAGGGAGCAGATAGTGCTCTATTATATTATAATTTGAATTGATGTGTTTTTATTCAAATGTTACCTTAACTTATTGCTTTTTTCATTGTGTTATTGATGCACAAGTTTTGTTTGGGTGCTAATGTTATGTTTTGGGATAACATGACGCGTCTTGGACACATACACAACATGACATGATCAACACGATTAACAATTTGATACCTAATTTAATAAGAAAATACACGATAAAAATGTTGAAAGCACTTTTGACACTCATTTTAACATGAAAATACATGATAATTTGACACCTAATTTTTACACCCAAATTTGACACGATTAAAAATTTTAACACCCAATTAGCATGAGTAACAATACGATTAAAATGAAAATACATGATAACACTAATTATGAACACGACATCACACGGCATCATATAACTTTATAAAATTGTTTAATAATGATGTACACATTTAAAAATTAGTGTCGTGCCTTCAGGCACAGGCATACCCTAGTGTATATATATACACACACACACACACACATTGGCTCAAATACGTATCAAACTTAGGGTTATAACTTGCAGATCTAATAAATGAACCAAATGGCACGCTTCTCTTATTAACCCACTTGGTTCCTCTTTCACTTTCATCAATCAAATACGGTCAACACTCATCAACTCCTTTTTTAACCCACGACACCAACTTTCACCCTCAGTAGCTCTAGTGCCCATCCAAACATCTCGCCAGAAAAAAGCTTACGATCTAGAGAGATCATCAGTAAGAAAATTTTAATTCCCAGCCAAACATTTCTAACACATCAAAACTTTGATGTCATAGATTTACGATTGGTTAGTGTTGTTGGCGTGGACCCACATCTATTAAATGATATGGGTCCACGCCAACGACACTAACCAATCCCGAATCTATGACATCAATTTTTTACAACCTCATACTATATGAATTTATCAATTGAGCAATACGTATCATATAGTTGAGCGATACGAATCAATCCACTATTATAAAAATGAATTTCATTACTTGTTGAGCTTTTTGGGGTTAGGGCACCGTCGTAGCAAATGATCATATACAATTTAGGAAAGAGAAAGTACAAATTGGTTTTGGGTGTTTAACAGGTCGCACGTGACAGGTTGGCTCATTTATGTCATCCGCAACTTGCATCCGTAAATTGAGTCAACCTATATATATATATATATATATATATAAACAACTTTTATATATCTATATATTATGCTTTTCTATTTTTTCTATTTATAAATCATACTGTTTAAATAGAACAGTTGTTTTACTAAAGTTTTTTTCCTGTAAAATTTAAGAAGAAAAAGATATTTAATACACTAATATTTATATATTTTGTATAGTTTAATTTTTGGGTTTTTTTACAAATTAGTCATGTTTATTATGTATTAGTTCAGTAGGTTCTATCATCTTTTTTTTGCTCCAACAGGTCCCCTAAAAAAAGATTTTTGGTCCAATAGATCCTATTTGTAAACATATAGTGAATATTCACTATATGCATAAATAAGACCTATTGAAAAAAAATGTTACGATATGACCTATTAAAAATATTTTATGAAAATAGGATTTATTTGTCAAACTCCCTTAATTTTTTTTATTCATGCAAATGCATGTATGTGTATTTAGTTAGAATGTTAATGCATTAAATGTCACTTAAAGTTGAAATATTGAAAGACGAGCACCCATGTGAAAATGCATCTTACTTTCATGATGGTGAAAAGGAAACCAACCCCTGGGAAGGGTGTTAAAGCACTACTGGAAAGTTACAACACATGGTACTAGTTATACTAGTCTTGCATGTACGACTAATCACTCACAACTACTAACAAGAAAAGTTATAGTGGTGTGTGCCCCCAACTCATGCTCAAGAAATTAAGGCCCAAAAGAAAAGAGTAGTGCTATGAGTCCCAAATAACTCTCCCAAATCTCCCCCAAAATAACTTGTGCTTTGTGACCTGGCGGGACCCGTATCACATGGCAATAGATGACAGGTAAGTGGAAGAATGACGTGGCGTCCACATAGGATTTGGGGGAGATTTGGGGGAGTTATTTGGGACTCAAAGCATTATTCAAAAGAAAAACAATCTTAATCAATACATTTACTTAATCAATTTCAATCAGTCAAGTAATATAATATTATCCTAGACTTTATATGAGTTCATTATAAAAAAAATAATTTATAATAATATAATTTATACATAAAAATATTACTTTTTTATATTTCCAACTCTAAACTTAATAATTTTTAACTAACTATTTAAAAATATTAAATTCGTACCTTAACTATATTCAATATTCTCAAAATAATTTTACTAGTTCATATTAATTGAACATTTAGTTCAAATATAATCATTTTAGCTTAATAACTTATACATTGTCACCATTTTTCATCTAAAATAAAAACTAACTTTCACAAAAATATCGCCATGCACAATTTAATAACGAGTTAAATCTAAAATACTATTTAAAGTATAAATTGAAAATTTCGATTATGACGCTATTTGTTATTTGAAGGATTCTTTATTTTAGAAAAAAAATGTTCATATTTTAAACTTTTTTTTATTTTCATTGAATTATACATTATTGATAAAAACAGTTTTTAAACTGCTTTTTTATAAATAAAAATAGAGAAAAATAGTAAAAACATTTACCTTTAGTTTTGAAAAGATAACTATTTTTTTAACTTTGTTTAATGCAAAGCAATTTTTTAATTTTAAAAATTTTTTCATTTTTTTTATAAAATAGTTGAAATGTTTTTTTTAATATTAGAATACTTTAAACATTGATTTATTTATTGAAGTTGTTAAAAAGGCTAATATATTTTTTTTATTATAAAATATAGTTCTTGATTTTTGTTAATAGTTGCTTGTTTTTTTTTTATAAAAAACCTATGTTATTTATTTTTGATGAAAACAATTTAATACCTTTTTAAAAATAAAAATGTTTTAAATTAAAGGAAAAAATGTATTAGTTTTTTTTTTTAACAAAAAATGAAAATCTATATCTAATAAAAACAGTTTTTAAAAATAAGAAACTATTTTTTCTAAGAATAACTATTTTTAACTTTAAAAAAAAACATTTCAATTGTTTCCCCAGTTTTAATTTATATAAAACATAATACCCATGTATTTTTCTAGAACATATAATAAAACTATATTTTTGGGATAAAATAAAAATTTGTGGAAATTGATTAAATCGATGAATTTAACTTATTAATTGGAACAGAGAAATTGTTGTTATGTCGTAATTATGTGTGGTTCATTTTTGTTATGTTAATGGTTATAACAATTTCATGTGTAGTAGAAAATTCATAAACGATGTGCGACGCAATTACAAAAATATAATATTGGGATAAAATAATTAGGATATATTTTGAAAATATATGGGCTCGTTCAGGTGTTTTAAATCTTTAAAAATGGTCCTGGGATATAGGTATATAAATGGGGAGACTTTTGGTCATGTTTGATTATGGGTTCGGGCCCATTTGAAGGTCCAAAACATGAAATTTTAACCTAACTTGGGATTAGGGAGTTAATGACTTATATTAAGAAATAAATAGACTCCCGGGAGATTATCTTTAGAAGCCTTAACCTATACCATTGTGAGAGATAGATAGAGGAGAATAATTCACAGCAAAGAAATGGAGGGATTTTAAAAAAACAGGGGGGGGGGGGGGATTTCATCAACCATATATTCAGGGAAGAATTTTTTTGCTCTATTTATTTTCCAATTTTCTTCTTGATTTATTGTAATAACACCATGTGATTTTTGGGTTTTAGGATAGACTTTGATTAATCAATGTTAGGAATTAATATCATGAATGTAGAGGATTAATTATAACATAGGGTGTTAATTGAGAAATTCAGGAATCGATTCTTGAAATTTGATGATAAAAGGGTTAGGGTTCTTGAGATGAAATTAGAAAATCTTGGAAATCATATATAGAGGACTTTAACACATGTTTATAATCTGCACATCCTGATGTAAATTCCAATATTATATACCCCATGAATTTAATTGCATACTGTCGAGATTGTGAAAGAAAATTGGGTTTAGGTTCTGTAACAACCCGCGTAATTTTTGGGGTATTTTCAAAATAAAGATGAAAAATAAATTTTGAGATAAAATTATTTTTATTGCTCAAACTTGTTGGTTATTATTTTCAAAGGCGAGAATTTCAAACGGTTTTGAAAACGGAGTTAAAACGAATTTTATATTGATTTTACAATAAATTGTCCCTTATAAATTTTTTAGGCGAACTGCCAATTTTTCTGGGCGATCGATCGATCGACGCCTGGGGATCGATCGATCGACCCCAGCAGAAAAAGTGCACAACAAGCAATTTTAAGAGTTTGTGTTTGTTTCCAACTCCTACTTCTTTGCCTTATAAAATAAGGTCGTGGGTGACCCTTTTTGGTACAACTTTTTGGCAGCAAACATAATTTCTTTTCCTCTCTTTTATACACAAACAGTACCCTTTAATTTAATGCTTTAAACCTTAGGTTTTGAGGTGTTCTTGGGGGCTGTTTTGGTGTTGATTCTTAGAGGAGATTTTGATGATTATTGGAGCAGATTTTGATTGTGTATTCTGACTCTTCTGGGCAGATTTGTTGTTGGTATCTTTTGGTGGTTTTAGGTATGGGGTTTTACACAATATGCTCTGTAATCTCGTGAGTGTTTATTCCGATGATTTCATGTTTAATTGAACTCCTATTTGAATTGATAAATTCTTAGAAATTTGGAAAAATAATTGTTGGAATTATTTTGATTCATGTGGAATTATTCATGTTGTTGTTGAGCACGTTGTCATGAGATTTTAATATGGCACGGACGTTGGGCACCCGCCAAAATTCCTGATTGTCGGAGCTATGACTTGATAAAGCATATGCGGATGGGGTGAGGCCTGGTGACCCGGTTAATGTGTTGTTGAGAAATTTATCGATAAAATGTTATTGAGATTTGCATTATTTGATTTGAATATTCGTACTCATGTTGTTACTCTTTATTCATTGCTAACCTATATTTGTTGAGCATCTTCCTGTCGTATTATGTACTTCCCCATATTTTCTTTTAGTGGAAGGTTAGCGCGGATTTTGGGACGCTATGGAGATTGATTTTAGCGAGGATTATTTTGGAAAGATTTTTAATACAATATGAGAAGAATGTATTATTTTGATGTATAGAGCATTGGAGATTTGTAGTTATTTTTCGAGTTAGATGTTATATTTTAAATTCGAGAGACTTGTTGTATTTATTTGGAGAGATTTGAGATTAATGATTTCTCTTTTGTTGTTTGGGATTTAGATTCTCTATACCTTGTTATATTGTGGATTTAGTTAGTTTTATCGACAGTAGCGCTCCGTTCGCTCTCCCCGGGCGGACGGGGTGTTACAGAATGGTATCAGAGCTTAGGTATACGACCACCCTCGGGTCTTGAGTTTTGGGTCTCTTGCATTTTTGTGGCGCGTATTTTTGGAGATAGAAATTTTAGATAATCGTTTCGCGTTAGGCATCTAGATTAGATGTGAGGAATTTATTTTTGGTGACAATATTATTTTTGGAGATTGTTGGCCTGATTTTTGAGAGTTAGGCTTTCGGCGAATTTCGAGGAAGAAATTCCATTGTTAGTGGGGAAATGTAGCAACCCGCGTAATTTGGGGGGTATTTTCAAAATAAAGAGGAAAAATAAATTTTTAGATAAAATTATTGTATTGCTCAAACTTCTTGGTTATTAGTTTTAAAGGCGAGAATTTCAAACGGTTTCGAAAACGGAGTTAATATGGATTTTATATTGATTTTACAATAAATTATCCCTTATAAATTTTTAGACGAACTTCCAATTTTCCTCGGCGATCGATCGATCAACGCCTAGGGGTCGATCTATCGACCCTAGCAAAAAATGTGCCCAGCAAGAAGTTTTAAGAGTTTGTGTTTGTTTCCAACTCCTACTTATTTGCCTTAAAAAATAAGGTCGTGGGTGTCCCTTTTTGGTACAACTTTTTGGCAGCAAACATATTTTCTTTTCCTCTCTTTTATACACAAACAGTACCCTTTAATTTATGCATTAAACCTTAGGTTTTGAGGTGTTCTTGGGGGATGTTTTGGTGTTGATTCTTGGAGGAGTTTTTGATGATTCTTGGAGAAGATTTTGATGGTGTATTATGACTCTTCTGGGAAGATTTATTATTGGTATCTTTTGGTGGTTTTAGGTATGGGGTTTTACACAATATGCTCTGTAATCTCGCGAGTGTTTATTCCGTTGATTTCATGTTTAATTGAACTCATATTTGAATTGATAAATTCTTGCAAATCTGGAAAAATAATTTTTGGAATTATTTTGATTCATGTGGAATTATTCATGTTGTTGTTGAGCACGTTGTCATGAGATTTTAGTATGGCATGGACGTTGGGCACCCGCCAAAATTCCTGATTGTCGGAGCTATGACTTGATAAAGCATATGCGGATGGGGTGAGGCCTGGTGACCTGTTTAACGTATTGTTGAGAAATTTATTGATAAAATGCTATTGAGATTTGCATTATTTGATTTGAATATTCGTACTCGTGTTGTTACTCTTTATTCATCGCTAACATATATTCGTTGAGGCATACTCCTATCGTATTGTGTACTTCCCCATATTTTCTTTTAGTGACAGGTTAGCGCAGATTTTGGGGAGCTATGGAGATTGATTTTAGCGAGGATTATTTGGGGAAGATTTTTAATACAAGATGAGAAGATTGTGTTATTTTGATGTATATATCATTGGAGATTTGTAGTTATTTTTCGAGTTAGATGTTGTATTTTTAATTCGAGAGACTTGTTGTATTTATTTGAAGAGATTTGAGATTAGTGGTTTCTCTTTGGTTGTTTGGGATTTTGATGCTCTATACCTTGTTATATTGTGAATTTATTTAGTTTTATCGACAGTAGCGCTCCGTTCGCTCTCCCCGAGTGGGCGGGGTGTTATAGGTTCGTTATTTATATTCATGAATTATGTGAATTTGGGAAAAGAAATTGGGGTTAATGCAGGAAATTAATCGTTCTAAGATGAGTAACTTAGTGGTGGAGAACTAATCATATGTGTATGAATAGGAATTAACAATTGGAAGAAACCTTAGAGAGGAATCTCGTAATCTCATAATAAAGAAATAACAAGAAGTTGGCAACTGTGGCATTTCGAATCTATTCGGCCTTGGACCAAATCGATTCGTGGGAGAATCAATTTGATTTTGAGGACAGGGTGAGTTCGGGTCTGGGTTAAATTCAGAATATTTTTATAAGTCCGTACGAGTTGGTAGGACGGTGTTTGGTCCAACGGGGAATTTATTTAAATAGTAAATGTGGCACATGTATTATTTGGGATATTATATTTAACTGGACGTTTAAAAAAATTGTTAAAGAATATGGAGTTAATAATTAATTAGATGGTTAATTATTAATGAGTGAATAATGGTGAACATCATGTGAGATGTTTTAGGTACTTATAGAGTAGTTACCTACACATATTATATGGGTATAATAATATGTACTTGTGTGTATCTGTGTGGACATACCAATGTTTGTGGACAATCCAATCGTCTTGGGGTTTCGCGCATTTGGCTGGCACGGGTGGGCTAGACGTTGTGTATGTCATTTAGGTACTACATGGCAGCGCCATCTATGAGAGGTGGGTGTTGATGGTGGGATCATTTGTCACCGCTAAGTATGGTCCGTGCACTAGCGTACTGCATAAGGGCAACCCCACTTATGTATATTTGTTGATATCTGACACTGAAAAGGAATTCCTTCAGACTTGACGATAGAGAACGAATGAAACACCACTGGTAAATGCCTTTAAGTGTCACACACACACACACACACACACACACACACACACACATATATATATATATATATATATATATATATATATATAATGTGATATAACCATATATACCCTCGGCCAGGCCGGGGGTGTCCTCCACCCGGACGAGGCCAGGATGATCTCTCAACCTATATCAGACGACCCTTCAAGGGTCCGACCCCTCATCACGGTCCAGATGACCCTCCAAGGGGCCGACCCCTCATCATGGCCCAGACGACCCTTCAAGGGGCTGACCCCTCATCATGGTTCAGACGACCCTCCAAGGGGCCGACCCCTCATCATGGCCCAAACGACCCTCCAAGGGGCCGACCCCTCATCAGGGTCCAGAAAATCCTACGAGGGCACGACAGTACGAGGCCCAAACTAGACCAGGCTCGCTACCAGCAGGAACTTTGCACTCGGCCTCACATCGCAGACCCAAGATGACATCATCACAGCGTGTGATTTGGGAGACGCGTGGAACAGTTCGCGTGGGACTCACATGGCACGTGGAAGACCGTTATAACAATATCACCCCCTCACGTGAGGGAATATTATGTCATCATTAATCCCAGGTGGCACTTACAGGTGTCAACAGGGGATTGGCTAGATCATCATTCACATTCACCATGCATGCTTGGGGGGTACACTACACCCCAAGACCTATATATACTTGTCACCTACAACCCTGCAAAGGGATCGATAATTGTAACCCTAGATAAAACTATGCTTGTACACACAGTAGAGGGAGGAAGTGAGCTTATGTGCATTGTATCCAAGGCCTTTAGTGCCCATACTTAGTGGATCACACACTCACAGTGGATGTAAGCCTAATTGGCTGAACCACTATACATCATTATCTTATTCCTCTTATACTCATCGCCTTCTATACACTTACACACACATCTCTATGGCTGCCATTATTATTACTATTTGAGCTCATCATCACTTATTTGGTGGTGCTGAGTCTTAGCATCATCAGTTTGGCGCCGTCAGTGGGAACGAGAAGATATCTTTTCCTTTATACAGCTTGACCTTATCGGGCACTCTAGTGGTGAACCAGCTCTCCTCCTTTGAGGAGCTGTTTCACCATTGAAAGAGACCCATTAGGGTTCTTAAGCTCACCAATCTTTTCCTCGGTTCAGCTCTTCATAGCTCAAACACATGGCACCGGAGATGCCACCACCACCTCTTCCTCCACTAGATGGTGGAGTAGGACCCAGTTCCAGCCAACCACCGCCTCAGTCTGAGATGGCTGATGTGGTGGCTGCCTTGAAGTCTCTGGAAGCAAGCCAGTGGATTATGCAGGAGCAGTTCACAACTCTTAGTCAAAATATACTAAGACCACATGGAGTCTCATCGGAGATGATTACTCCAGCGGCAGCTCCAGGGCAGCATGAGGCCAGGGGACTACCCCAGGAACCACACAAAGACTTGTCGCCTCCTCCGCGATGGAGGGATGTTGCTGACCCCCGGAGTCTACGCCTGGGGAGGTAAGGAAACCCTTTCCCGGAAGACAGGTATGATGATCTGGACGGGGAGGAGGCCCCCATAGAGTGCTGGGAGCCGTATGAGGTCTCCAACAATACTATACGACCTCTCTAGGAGAGCAAAGGTAAGGGTGGAAGGCAAAATCCTGACGATCGCCTGAGAGGCTCTGATTTTGATCGCTTGAGCAGGGGGTCGGCCTTTGAGAGGCTGGGCCCAGTAAATGGCTTGCAGGAAAAATTGTCCAGATCAAGGAGTGCTGCGAGATCCAGAAGGGAGGAAGCAGATGGCCGACCCCACGGGGGCCGACCCCAAGGACGGGACGACGGCCAAGGGGAGGTAAACAGCCGACACAGACCTGCCGCAGCAGATCCCCCCGCCCACCTCAAAGAGGTGGCAAGGGATAACATCGGCTAAGCTGACCCTACGAGGCCCTAGGATGACTCAATGCAGCGACTAGAGGATAAGATTGGTGATATTCTGAAGAGCTGGGACCCTCTTTAGAGAGGATACTCCATAGGCTCACCCTTTGTGGCTAAGATAGTCAACTTACCAACGCCATCTAAGTTTAAGCCACCTGTGGTCACCCCAAGGTATGACGGGAGTACCAATCCCATCCATCACATTGAGATGTATCAATCGGCGGTAGACATATACTCTATCTCAGATGAGATGAGGTGTCATGCCTTTTCTGGCACACTGACTGGGGCTGCACATGTCTGGTATATGTCCCTTCCAAAAAATTCCATTGAAAGCTTTAAACAGTTGGCAGACTGGTTTATCCATAACTTTTGCTTTGGGTGAGGCCACAGAAGAAGACCACACACCTGCTCTATGTTAAGCAGGGGAAGAACGAGAGTCTAAGAGACTACATAACCAGATTCAACAAAGAAAAATTAAAGGTCGAAGACAATGAGGAAAGCATAGCTATGACAGCCCTGATTGGAGGACTCCAGAAGGGGAAGCTGTTATGGAAGCTTGCTGAAGACCCTCCAAGGATAATGGCTGAATTGCTATCAACAGCACGAAAGGTTATGAACGTCGAAGAGGCGATGGAAGCAAAATATGAAGAAGAAAAAGGAAGTACCAGTGGAGGTAAGTACCATAAGAAGAACAAAGAGGGGAAGAAGAGGTCTACAGACGATAAGTTTGCTGATTAAACCCCTTTGGCGGTCAGCTATGAACATATTCTCAATGAGATTAAGAGTGACCGGTCCCTAAAGTGGCCTGAGAAGTTGAGGGCAGCCCCCCACAAGAGGAACAAAAACTTGTGGTGTGAATTTCACCAAGACCATGGCCACGTGATAGACAAATGATTTGCTCTGAAAGATGAGATTAAAAAAATGCTAAAAGAAGGGAAGCTTAGGAAGTACGTCGACAAAGGTGCCTTCAAGAGGGGCCGAGGGGATGACCCCAAAAAGAAGAGAGGTGATGCATGCCGAGAAGATCCTCCAAACAGAAGGGACGACCTTTCTGACGATGAGGATGATCCTGACTCCCTCCGAGGGACGACCATGGCCCTGTAAAGAGACTTAATATGATCTCTCTCGATGTTGGTATGATCTCCGGTGGACTAGCAGGAGGAGGGTCAGAGTTCACAGACAGGAAGGCCCATGTAGCTGAAGCCAAGGCACTGACAAAGGTCGTACACTCAACCTCTGTTGAGGCAAAGTCAAAAAAGAGGAAGAAGGTTGATATGGATACTCTGATAGTGGGATTCTTAAGAATGGACTTCAAAGGCCTCTTAGCCCCCGCATGATGACCCTCTAGTCATCACTACCAGGGTCCACGGATGTGAGGTGCCGAGGATCTTAGTAAATGGGGGTAGCTCTGCAGATGTGATGTTTTTCTCGTGCTTCAAAGCGTTAGGCCTTAGCCGTGCTAGACTCGTCCCATACCATCACCCATTGATTGGGTTCAGTGGGGAAAAATTTCACCCTCTAGGAGTGTATGAGGTCGATGTCAGGATGGGGGGTGAATGGTCGAGATGGCTTACCAAGAAGGTCAACTTCTTCATAATGGATGAACATGTCTTCTTAGCATACAACATTATACTAGGGCGAGTAGCTCTCAAGGGGTTTGAGGCTGTGTCATCTACGGTTCATCAGATAATCAAATTCTCGACCCCTTATGGGGTAGGGGAAGTTCAGGGAGACCAGACGACGGCGCGGGAAAGTTACTTCAACTCCGCTGAAGAAAGAGAGGCGCACAAGAAGGCAACAGCCACCTACAACATTGACACCCTTGACCCCAGGGATGAGAAAAAACTCTAGAAAAGAGAAGTCACGGAAGAGGTAGAATCCATCATCCTCAAAGAGGATGAGCCAAAAAAAACTATCCAAGTCGGCAAAGCTCTGAAGATAGACATAAAAGAAGACCTCATCAAGCTGCTAAGGAGACGACAGAGTGTCTTTGCATGGAGACACACAGATATGTCGGGGATCGACCCTGAAATTATGAGCCACAAGCTCAACGCGGTAGAGGGTGCAAAACAAGTAAAGCAGAAGATGATAATTTATTCTCGGGAGAAGTATGAGGTCATCAGGGATGAGGTAAAGAAGCTAGAAGATACAGAGTTTATCAGAGAGGTCATCTACCCCGACTGGTTGTCCAATGCAGTCATTGTCCCAAAAGCCAATGGGAAGTGGAGGATGTGTGTAGTTTTCACATACCTTAACAAACATTGTCCCAAAGATAGCTTCCCTCTCCCCTGCATTGATCAGATGGTTAACGCTACTGCAGGCCATGAGCTCATGAGGTTCATGGATGCCTATTCAAGGTACAACCAGATCTTCATGGACCCTGAAGACTTGGAAAAAATAGCCTTCATTACCAAAAAGGGGACATACTGTTATAAGGTCATGCCCTTTGGCCTAAAAAATACGGGGCAACACATCAGTGCCTTGTGAATAAAATGTTTGAAGACCAAATTGGGAAGTCTATGGAGGTTTATATATATGACATGCTGACCAAAAGCTTAAAGGCCGAGGGTCATGTGGCTGACCTCGAGAGGACCTTTAATAAAATGGACAAGTATCGAATGAAGCTCAACTCGGCCAAATATGTCTTCGGGGTCAGAGCAAGGAAGTGGTTGGGGTTCATTGTCAACCAAATAGGCATCGAGGCCAATCCGGAAAAGATAAAGGCCCTCATAGAAATGAAGAACCCGAAGACCATCAAAGACGTTCAAAGGCTCACAAGGCGAGTTGCTGCTTTAAATAGGTTCGTGTCCAGAGCCACAGACAGGTGCTTACCATTCTTCAAAATTCTCAAAAAGGCTTTTGAGTGGAGCAAAAAGTGTGATCAGGCTTTCAAGGAGCTAAAGGCATACTTAGGGTCTCCCTTGCTGTTGTCACGGCCAGTACAGGGTGAATGACTACATGTGTACCTAGTCATCTCAGACTCAGCCATCAGCGCAGCCATTGTGAGAGAAGAGGATGGGGTACAAAAGCCCGTATATTTCAACAGTAAGGCACTCCAGGGGCCAGAGAAAAGATACCCAAGGATAGAGAAGTTATCCTATGCCTTGATCCATGCATTAAGAAAGATGAAGCCATACTTCAAGTCCCATACAATGTTCATCCTCACTGACTCTCCTCTTAGGTAGGTCTTGCACAAGCCAGAAAAATCGGGGATGCTAATGGCCTGGACTATAGAGTTGGGAGAGTTTGACATTGTATATCAGCCAAGGATGGCCATTAAGGGGCAAGTATTAGCTAATTTCGTGGCTGAATTCACTTGGGGGATGATGAGGCTGAAGAGGAAAGCCTCGATAAGACAGATACCCTATAAGGCAGACTCGCCAACACACCCTCAGATAAGGATGAAACAAGCGACGCTCGAGGAAAAGTGGTCGAAAACGAAGAGGGAAGATATCTCTTTAGACAGGGGTCCCTCACTGAGGGAAATTTCTCAGAAGAACAGTCTGTGTGGAGCTTCTTCATTGACGGGTCCTCCTGTGATAGCGGAAGTGGAGCTGAACTGATAGTATCAGCACCCGATGGCACAGACATTGAGTACGCCCTGAGGTTTAACTTCAAAGCCTACAATAATGAGTATGAATATGAGGCCTTGATAGCAGGCCTCTCCTTGTCTAAGTCTCTTAGTGTCGACCAAATTTTGGTCCATAGCGATTCTAGGCTAGTAGTGAATCAGATACTAGGAGCCTACGAGGCCAAGGATGAACGGATGGCTAAATAACTTGAGAAAGTGAAGTCACTATTGAAGAGCTTCAGAGAAGTGAAATTGAAGAGGATACATAGGCTCGATAATGGTCGAGTCGATGCAGTGGATTGGTTGGCCTCGGCAACTAGGACAGATATTAGGAGGATAGTGCCAGTGGAAATTTTGCTTCTACCAACTATTGAAGATGCTGAGGGAACACTTGGCTTTTTCTTAAACATCGACAAAGAAGCTTCGTGGATGGACCCCCTAATTAAGTACATTAAAGGGGGGGAGATGCTAGAAGAAAAATAAAAAAGAAAAGGTTGAGATATAGAGCTGCAAAATTCACTGTCATCGGAGACATCTTGTACAAAAAGGGGTTATTGCTCCCATTACTTAGGTGTGTGCACCCGTTTGAAGTCACACACATCTTGCAAGATGTGCACAAGGGGTTATGTTCAAGCCACATTGGGGGAAGGTCTTTGGCGAAGAGGGTAGTAACCCAAAGGTACTGGTGGCCGACCTTGGGGAAAGATGCCACGGCATATGTAAAAAAGTGTGATAAATGTCAAATATTCTCCACCAGCCCTCACCAGCCCCATCAGCCTCTTAACTCCATTACATCCCCATGGCTTTGCAGTGTGGGGGATCGACCTGGTAGGACCCTTGCCTAGGGCCGTCAATAACTATCGGTTCCTCATCGTAGCAATTGACTATTTTTCAAAATGGGTGGAGGCGGAGCCGGTGGTAATGATCACCGATCAAAAGACCTTCCAATTTATCTGGAAAACATTATATGAAGATATGGTCTCCCTAACGCCCTCATTTCAGATAACGGGACTCAATTCAAGAATACATATCTAGAGAAGTACTGTGAAAGGGTGAGTATCAAATTCTTCTCGTCCCCAGGCCGACCTCAAGCCAATGGGAAAACTGAAGTAACAAACAGAACAATCCTAGACGGGATCAAGAAAAGACTTGAGGAGGCAAAAGAAAGATGGGTTGAGGAGTTGTACACTGTATTATGGGCCTACAGGACGACGACGAAGACTTCTACCGGTGAAACCCCGTTTATGCTAGCATATGGCTCAGAAGCCATCATCCCTATCGAGATTGGGTTTCATACTCACATGGTCCAAATGTATGACCCCCAGAGAAATATGGAAGAGAGGAGACTTGACTTAGACCTGATCGAGGAAAGTAGGGAGGACGTCGACATAAGGCAAGCTTCCTACCAGCAGAGGAGTGCCAGGTTTCACAACCAGAGGGTGAATCAAAGGCCAATCATAGTGGGGGACTTAGTCCTCAAAAAGATCTGGCAAAATCCTAACAAACTCCACCCAAATTGGCATGGCCCATATAGGGTCATTGATGAAGTTGTCCCTGGAACGTATAGACTAGAGAACCTTGAGGGGGAGCCCTTTTCCAACCCCTAGAACGCAGATCATTTGAAGAAATATTATCAGTAGTGTTGTAATGTCCTGTCGGACCACAATTGTAATGGGTGTTTCTCCAACAGAGCACTTAGAATGTTAATGAGAATATCATATTGGCCCCTCATCTTGTTTTTATCAATTCTAGTATGATTGGGATCATCTTTGTGAAACACCCTCGACTATGATGAGGGAAAATGGTGGGGACGATCCCTCATTTACCCTCAAGAAAGACGAGGGGGGACTTTAAATTCAAAACATCATTTAATTGGTGGAAACCACCCTAGACTATGATGAGGGTCAATGGCGGGGACGACCCCTCATTCACCCTTAAGAAAGAAGAGGGGGGACTTGAACTATAAAACCATTAAGTTGGTGAAAAACCACCCTCGGCTATGATGAGGGCAAATGGTGGGGACGACCCCTCATTTACGCTCAAGAAAGACGAGGGGGACTTAAAATATAAAACCATTAAGTTGGTGAAAAACCACCCTCGGCTATGATGAGGGAAAATAGTAGGGACGACCCCTCATTTATCCTCAAGAAAGACGAGGGAGGACTTAAAATATAAAACCATTAAGTTAGTGGAAACCACCCTCGGCTATAATGAGGGTCAATGGCGGGGACGACCCCTCATTCACCCTCAAAAAAGACGAGGGGGGATTTAAAGTATAAAACCATTAAGTTGGTGGAAACCACCCTCGGCTATGATGAGGGTCAATGGCAGGGACGACCCCTCCTTCACCCTCAAGAAAGACGAGGGGGGACTTAAAATATAAAACCATTAAGTTGGTGGAAATCACCCTGGGCTATGATGAGGGTCAATGGCGGGGACGACCCGTCATTAACCCTCAAGAAAGACGAGGGGGACTTTAAATTCAAAACATCATTTAATTGGTGAAAACCACCCTCGAATATGATGAGGGAAAATGGTGGGGACGACCCCTCATTTACCGTCAAGAAAGACGAGGGGGGACTTTAAATTCAAAACATCATTTAATTGGTGGAAACCACCCTCGGCTATGATGAGGGTCAATGGCGGGGACGACCCCTCGTTCACCCTCAAGAAAGACGAGGGAGGAGTTAGTGAGATTGTCAATTTAAAACATCACAAGATAAATCATGCAAGAGACAAACATAGCAGTCAGAAAGAAGCATCATATTAAAAAATGTTATAGATGTTTGTTCAACAAAAGTGAAGTACAAAAAGGTGGTACATGAAGAGGGTATTGGCTACAAACAGCCACCCTATTGAGCGTCATCAGAGGGCAAGGCCTCAACATCAATGGGAGTTTCTTCTATGACCAAGACAGGCCGAGCCTCAGACGTGTCGGTACCTTTGACATGCACTTGAGATTCCACATGGGCTAAGGCCTCGGCAATCATGGGGTCATCCAGCTAAACCGCCTGAAGAGAGGGGTGAACTGAAAAGACAACATCAATAAACTTGAAGATGACCCGCCGACAGGCCGTCCTGATCCCCCTCTCTAAGTACTCAAGACCGAAGCCTTAAAACTCATCCAAGAGTTTGTAGGCCTCTACTGCATCGGCCTCTGCCTTCTTCACTGCCTCGGCTAGCTCACTCTTGAAATGGGCGGTCAGGGCTTCTTCCTCCGTCTTGTAGAGGTCATCCATAGCCTTCAAATCTGCATTATGCTGCTTCGTCAGCTCGTCCAGGACCCTTGCATGTTCGGTCCTCTCACTCTCCAACTCGACCCTTACAGTCTCGAGTTCAGTCTGCAGGTCAACCTCATGCTGAATAGCCCTCTCGGCTTCATGAAATTTATGTTGGTTCTCGGCCATCCACTTGGTAGCTGATGTAAAGGCACAAATAGACTGCACAGAAAAAGGCACATGTTAAGGGGCCGAGGGAACAGTTTGTGAAAAGCTCAATTGAGGAAATAAAGTAAAAACAAATACCTGGGCCAGAGTATGCAGACCATAATCATACACCTTTGACGGAGGCATATTGGATAGAAAGTCGTAGTCGGTAGCCGAGGGAGCAGAGAACATAGAAGCCTTGGCCGCCCTCAGATTGGCTATCAGGGAAGACGGTTTAGCCTTCAAGAATGTTAAGTTCTGGGACCAAAATGCCCCCATGCTGGAAGAGGAGCCGTTCCCCTCAGACGCCTCCACCCTTGCCCTCATCCTAGAATTCGGCCGAGGGTCGGTAGGAACTTCTGGGCCCCTTTCTTTTGTGGTTATCGGCAGATGGTTCAACAGGTGTCGGCCCCACGAACTTTGACTTCCTTAGAGCCTACTGAGGCTCTTTGCCTTTCTTCTTGCCCAGACCAGACAACAAGATTGGGGCAGTCATTTCCCAAAGTTGGTCAGAGATATTTTCTGGACGACCTGAAAAGGAGACGACACATCAGAAAGATACAGAGACAAAGATAAAACCCTTGGAAAAAATCAAAGATTGAACAAAAAACTACTCATATAGTTCTGTCAAGGGGTCGACCCTCAGACCAGCTTCTTTGAGGAAGCGAGGAGTCATCAAATCTTTAAATTTTGTAAGTCTGCCCTCTTTCCCTCGCTCTCTCAGATACTCGAATATGTCCTTTTCATCTAGACTAAGTCTGCGGTCTGACCTAGCCTTCATATAAGGGTTAGACCATCTCCTTGTAACTCTCAAATCATCGTCCAAAGGTTGAACCCCGATGGGGAATTCTGAGTCCCCAGAAATGAAGAAAAATCTCTTCTTCCAGTCATGGTTAGAGGTTTATGCCACATGGAGAAGTTTTTTATCGAACTTCCTCGCCCTCGGATGATAGTACCCAGGCTATTTGGACGAGGAAGTGATATTATAACAAGCTAAGAACACATCGGCTAAAGGCTCGTCGATGAAGGTATTTTTCCATAAGGAGACATAGACGAGGATGGTCCTCCAGGGGTTGGGAGGAAGTTAAAAAGGGGCAACCCCAAGGGTAGATAAGATATTGACTATATAAGGGTGTAGAGGGAACCTAACACCTACCCTTAACATATGCTCACAGACAACAAATCTCCCTTGTCACCCTCGAAGACTCTCTCAGATTCAGTGGGGACCCTCATACTTATGTTGGGTTGTATGCCAAAGATATGCCTCCATACTAAGAGATCACGGTCTTTGACTGACGATACATAAGTCAAAGCAGTTAAAGAGTCAACTTAACTATCATCACCATCAGAAGAACCCTCACTGTCATCCTCATCTCCCTCGTCCCCAGATCCCCCAACATCTGGGGGACTATCTGGAAAGGCAACTTGAAATTGAAAGGGGGACAGCGTTGTTACATGGACAGCCTCAGAAGGGGCTGTGCCCTCAGCCTATCAGCCTGGGCTGAGAGTGGATGTATCTCCCCTCCCAGAAGGGCATCACCTGTCGGCGACGATGCTCTCTGATCCATTTCCCCCTCATACGATTGACTCTCGGATGGACGACCCGTAGGACTCAGGGGATATTATTAGGATAATGGAATGGGAAAAATGGATTGTACCCAATTAGGGTCGGCCCCTCATCTTCTCTCCTCCTCCTCTATTCGTCTAATCTCTACGAAGAACTTCTCTCTCAGGGATGGGAATTCCTCGGCTAAATCATAAAGCCTCCTAAGCATTAAGGGGGAGACCCTACACTTAGAAGAATTTGGACAAGTTAACTACAAACAGGCTCACAGTTGACTAAGTTGGACTTTAGGATTAAAACCAAAGAAATAAAAGGTTTTTGATCAAGAACGCTCAGGAATAAGAAGAACTCAACTCGCCTGAGAAGACGCTGAAAACGTAAGGAAACCCTAGAAACACCACAAGGGGGCTCTAAATCATCACTAAGAGACGGGGGATGAAATTTAAGCAGCCTAAAACCTAGGGCTTAACCCAGCAACCCCCACAGTAAGGCGGTGTCGCGATGGAAAAATTCAAAGCCAAGAAAAGCTGGGGCAGGAACCCCAATGCAAGAAATGAAACTGAAATTGGAGATTAAAAATGGAATCTAAGGTAAAGAAAGTTACATGAAGACGAAGACAATGGCTAATGGAAGCTTGATACAGAAAGGTTGTAGGAATGTCAATGGAGCTGTTGAGAAGCTAGAGAGAGAGATTGCTAAGGCGCGAAGAAGAGGAAGAAGAAGAAAGGAAATGATTTCAAAAAATAATTTAAATACCTTGCTAATGAGTGGGCCCATTAACCAAGGCAAGACATAACCCATGAGGAGGATATCATTAGGGCACAAAGTCCCAAGCAAAGTGTGCAGCCGCCATACTTGGAAAACTGGAACGATGATGAACATCTGCCAAGGTGTTAAATCACCTTGACAAGTGTCACTCGTCAAACAGATCATACACTTATCTCAAAAGCAACACTATACCTCAGCCACCTTAATAACATCGATGGTTAAGGGCTGGGGGGTGACTGATATACCCATATATACCATCGACCAGGCCGAGGGTGTCCTCCACCCAGACGAGGCCAGGATGATCTCTCAACCTATATCAGATGACCCTTCAAGGGGTCGACCCCTCATCACAGTCCAAATGACCCTTCAAGGGGCTGACCCCTCATCACAGTCCAAACGACCCTCCAAGGGGCCGACCCCTCATCATGGTTCAGATGACCCTCCAAGGGGCCGACCCCTCATCATGGCCCAGACGACCCTCCAAGGGGCCGACCCCTCATCAGGGTCCAGACGACCCTACGAGGGCACGACAGTACGAGGCCCAAACTAGGCCAGGCTCATTACCAGCAGGAACTTTGCCCTCGACCTCACATCACAGACCAAGGATGACATCATCACAGTGCGTGATTTGAGATATGCGTGGGACTCACATGGCACGTGGAAGACCATTATAACAATGTCACCCCCTCACGTGAGGGAATATTATGTCATCATTAATCACAGGTGGCACCTACAGTTGTCTGCAGGGGATTGGCTAGATCATCATTTATATGCACCATGCATGCTTGGGGGTACACTACACCCACCAAGACCTATACATACTTATCAACTACAACCCTACAAAGGGATAGATAATTGTAACCCTAGCTAAAACTCTGCTTGTACACACAGTAGAGGGAGGAAGTGAGCTTATGTGCATTGTATCCAAGGCCATTAGTGCCCATACTTAGTGGATCACACACTCACAGTGGATGTAGGCCTAATTGGATGAACCACTATACATTATTATCTTATTCATCTTATACTCATCCCCTTCTATACACTTACACACACATCTCTATGGATACCATTGTTATTACTGTTTGAGCTCATCATCACTTATATGGTGGTGCTGAGTCTTAGCATCATCATAATGCTCTTGTGCGAACTAGTCCGCTTTTTAAGACTGCGTACCAGACATGTGTCACCTGAAAGTGAGCATAGAAATTATTGCCTAAATTATAGGCACACTCTCTCTCTTTTTTGGGCTCACTGCCAGGTGACACATGTTCGGTCCGCATTCTTAAAATGCGAACTAATCCGCACACACACACACACACACACACACACACACACACATATATATATATATATATATATATATATATATATATATATATATATATATATATATATATATATATATATTACCTAAATTAAATGAGAAATGAATTAATTTTTCTAAAGATGTAGACATAACTTATAAACCCTTACCATTTTGCGCATAATAGATGCTTATGCCACTTCTATGATATATATAAGATTGGTATGCTTTGGTCATTGATAATTGAATATAGTTGGCTTTGTATTAGCAATTGAATATCGCTAATTCATTTTTTATTAAATTGGCACAGTGGTCATATTCCATTTTTTTGTACTTGTTTGAAAGTGGGTAATATCACACTTAGATGAATGGTGAGATGTTAATAGCATGTGAGTGGTGATGGGCAATTTTTACTTTGAATCGACTACATTTATTGCATTTTAAATTGGTTAAGTTAATAATTTCACATCTAGGGCTCTGATCCAAATTTAAATATTTTCTCCCCCATGTGCTCATAGATAGGGATAGCAGGGCTGTTGACGTAGCAAACTTGCATTATTCTTTTGCTCCTCAGGAATTTTAGATCCATTGATTCTAGCTTAGGTTCTTTTCATCTTCAGTACTTATATTATTTTGGGAATATTTTATGGGCATAGGCCCAAGAATTATTTTCTTTATGTTGGTTTAAGGTATTTACATTTATGTCAGACTTGTCATATGATTTGAGTTGGATTGAATTTATTTATTAGTGAAATGTTGATTCAAACTAAACTATGGGCTTTTAACATGTGATTTATATTATGTTGATGCTTAGAATAGTATTAATTGACAAACAAGCCCCATCTTTGGCGTATCATGCTTGATCAGCCTTTACATGAGAAAATGGGGGTTATTACAGTTAGTATCCAGGTTCTAGTGTTCTTAGGATCTTTGTTGCGCTCATTAGGTTCCGCGTTACGTCCTTCGATATGTAGAGCCTATGCTTAGGGTTCTTTTTATTCTTGTGATTTTACTAATTCGAACCTAGTTTACATTCAGATGGAAAACAGACAAATAGATAGGCTGTGGCACGTAGTCGCACCTGCTGTCGAGGAGGAGGCGCAGCCAGAGCCATAGTCACAGGCCCCACTAGCACCATAGTTAATTACTCTAGTAGAGATGGACACTATTGTGACCTAATCGATTTCTATTGCCATAGAGGTTATGCTCCAACATTTTTCACCGCTACAGGATCATCAACCACCACCACCCAAAAGGTTGTCGTAACTCTCTAAGCACCGCGGTTGATTTGGGATAGGGAAAGGGAGGCCTTCATGAAGGTCCAGCCTCCATAGTTCTCACGCAGTCTAGATATACTAGTGGCAGTTAGGTGAAAGAAAGATATACGGAGGAACACTACAAAAAAAAGTAGCTTTTGAGATGGTGGCCTAATAGTCCCAAAAGATGGTTTATCCATCTCAAATACTTTTTGAGACGCTATTTGGGACGGCTAGGGGGGGTCTTTTTGATAGGGGGTTATAAATACTTTTGTGACATCATAGCCATCTCAAAAGAGTTTTTTGAGACGGGAACAGATCCGTCTCAAAAACTCGCCAATTTATATGACCCTTTTGAGATGGTAAAAGAGTTGTCCCAAAAGAGTGTTTTTGAGATGAGAATTAATCTATCTCGAAAGGTTACTATTTTAGAAGATCTTTTTGATACGAAAACTTAACTGCCTTTAAAATATTTTTGGGACAGTTTTAACCATCCCCAAAAAGGTGAAAGGATCTTTAAAATTTTTGCCCTAATATATTGAGAACAATAAAATCTATCACTAAAGTTTAATATAGAATTGAATTACATTTGAGGCAACACAACACAACACAACGAATAATCATAAAATGTAATACATAAGATGATTTCCAACTAACACAACGAATCATTTTCATTCAACAATAGTTAAAGTTCTTACAAGCATCTCCAAATATTCATTAAAAAAAAATGATAACCCTAAGTTCGAATATTCAACTTCATAATAAAAATACATTAATTTCTTATACTCCAAAACAAGAAATGCTTTTATCAAAGTAATCCCGCAATCTTAAAGCGCATGACCTCCAAAATCACTTATTATCATTGCATGTTCTACAAAAATTGTCACCTGAAAAAAAAAATTAGTGTCGATTATGTCAAAATTAATATCCCACTCATCAACAATACAATGTGCAATAAATTAATGTCATATATTCTCATCACAAACAATATAAATATCTAACTACTATTATTTTTTCTTAATTAGACAGAAGCCCTTTGTTTATTCATGAAAACCACAGGTAGCCAACCTGTTTTAAGCACTAAAATTGATTCTAAGAATACTATTAACCAACCAACAAAGATTTCTAACCACCACCATAACAAATTCTCACCACCGCCATAGCAAATTTTCAACACCACCATTGAAAATTTAACTTTAAAAGGGAATTTTCCACCTGAAAATCTCTCAATGTATATAAGTAATTATATGTATGAACTATATATTATTACCTAGTCGGTCTGAATTGTCGAGGTAATGGAATCATGAAGTGAATGTATGATCTAAACTCATGAATCTCATGGGACCTTTAAAAACCTAACACGAGGATCTACCCAAAAGGTAGTTTTATTATCCGACAATAGCTACCATGTCACATATCTGCACAATAATGAAGTGAATGATAGCAGGAAATGAACACACCAAGAACAAAGAGGATGAAATCCAAAGTGAAAAAAAGAAAAGAAAAATTCATGAAAAGATATTGATAATAAAATGGAAAATAAATAAAAATTGGTTGGAACTTGCTACTCCTCTCATTTGTTTGAGTCCTCCAATGTGAGAAACCATAAGGTATCCATTGTTCTTATAAACCCCTGCAACAAAACGCTACCCAATTGATGAGATCAAGACGAAAATACAACAAGAAAGTCTCATATACAAATAAAATCAATAACAATATTGATTATATAGGTAATAGTAAATAAATCGCAATAATCACAACATAGATTTTAAATACCAGTTGTTGTGTGTGTGTGCCTATAGCCCATGTTTGGTAAAAGATCAGGTGATAAAATCATGAAACAAACATGAAATAGGGAACTAAAATCCAATCTAACATTATCGGGAATTGAATCAAGAAAATCGTAAAAGATTAATTAAATTTTATACAAATCAAAACAATCTGAACCGGGACTCTAACCACTAATACAAAAGGGTATATAATTCCGAACAGGGACTCTAAACATGTTGGGTGGATTAATTTTTAAAAACCTCTTTGACAAAACTTTGTTCTTGAATTCTCACCTTCAAATCTTTTACTCAAAGTCTCAAACCTTCTATCAATTATGGATATTTAAATTTGAAAGTGAGAAGTCAAAGAGGTTTCCAATCAATCATATTTTCCTATTGGAATTTCAATGTTTTATTTGTTAGTTTTCTCGTGTTTATTTTTAAAGTTTGGAGTTTTTGTGGGGTGATTAGTCTATGAATAGTTGTCTTTTAATCGACCTTTTGAATTTTAATCACTGAAAATCTCATATGAGATCCTACCTTAGGTCAAAACATGAGAAAATGTGGAATGTAGAATATGGTTGTAGAAGATCTTCCCAGATACTGTTCCTACTGTTAAGAAAAAGGTCAAGATAGAAATAGCTTCATTATTAAAGATCCAACTCTAAACAATACTATCAATAATAAGAATGAAAGTAGAATCACCACTGAAGGAAGACCTATTCAAAGGAAGGTTTATGAATAAGTGAAGAAAAACTTCCATGAAATGAATAGAGAACAACTAGACAACGTGGAGGAGATAATTAAAATTAATGGGAATCCAAATGAAGAGAAGGTTAGAAATCAATGTGGTATAGAGACAAATATTGAAGGTATAGAAGAATATAATCAAGAAATTCAAATTAATTCAAATCAAGGTGAAGAAGAATATCTAGATATAATTGGGAAAGGTTTAGAAGAATAATGTCAATTGATGAAGGAAGTAACAATCATCCAATGTGAGAGTCAACCCAAACTCAAGAAAAGAAGCAAGAGGCATTATAAGAAGAACTTAATGTGGATTAAAAAGGAAGAGTTAAGAGTAACTGAAGATGTTGATGGAGATAGATTATATTCCCCTAGACCCGAGGAAAGCTTTTGTTCAGCAGCAGACAACATGTATGCTTCTGATGGTGATATATATGTTGATGAGATAGTTCCTATGATTTAATAACTTCAATTATAAGCCAAGAACACTGTAGTGATATTGAAGAAGGACAAGAAGCATAGGGAGTCTGCAGCCATAAAAGAGAAGGAAAAGCCCAAGAAAATTATTAATCAACAATCAAGAAATGTGAGATTATATGATCCTCTATTTAAGAGAATTACCAAATCCTCAGTGAGAGGTAACAATAAATTTTCTACTATCAATTCCCAATGATTTCTTACCTAGTGTGGAATATTAGAGGTGCATCTAAGATATCCTCAAATCAAAGATTGAAGAAACTAATTAGAATTCATAAAATTCCTATTATTGCTTTATTGGAGCCAAAAGTGGATTCAAATAAATTTGAGAGGTATATGCATAAATGGGGTTTTGATGTTTTTGTTAGTAATAAAGCATGCGAGGTTGGATTATGTGAATATTTGAAATTGAGGTTAGCCCTATAGCTAATGAAGATCAATAACTAACAGTTTGCATAAGTCATCCTTCATTGAAAAAGGATTTCATAATGTCAGTAGTGTATGAAAATTGTTCTAAAGAAGAAAGTAGGTCTCTATGGAACCAACTCAGTGATTTTTCCAACAGACCTGTTGATAAAATTTATTGTGTAATAAGGGATTTGAATGTAGTGTCTTGCTCTAGTGAAAAAGTGGGAGGTAATCCAATTGACTTTCAAGCTGTTTATGAATTTATTCAAACTATTGAAGACTGTGGTTTGGTAGACTTAGGATTTAATGGATCAAGATTTACTTGGTGTAATCAAAGAGCAGATGATGATTTGATTTTAGAGTGATTAAATAGAGGCCTTGCTAATCTGGAATGGTCTGCTACTCACGCTCATACTTCAATTTGTCATTTGAACAAATGTACTCGGATCATGTTCCTTTGCTATTCTCGATTAAAACGGATCTAGATCTTGTTCCTAAGGCATTCAAATTTCAATCCATGTGGTGCAATCATGCTAATTTTAAAGAAGTGTTTAGAAACTTTTAGAGGGAATCTACAAACATTTATGGCATCGACATCTTCTCTTGTAAACTGTAAACACTTAAAGGAGTGTTGATGCTTTGGAATAAGACTGTGCTTAAAGATATTTTCTAGAATGTTAAAGATATTGAAGATGAGAACTTAAATTTGAAAATTGATTATGAGGACAATAGAATTGAGGAGAATAGAATGAAGTTGGATCAAGCCAGAGATAGGTTGCTAAAAGCCTTGGACGCTGAAGAGTCATACTGGATCCAAAAGTCCAACATCAAATGGCTCAAGAGAGGAGATTCTAAAACCAAGTTTTTCATGCTTATGTGAAAGCAAAGCATAAAAAACTCAGCATTCAAAGATTGGAAGATCAAAAGGGGAATATTATTGAAGATAAAGAGTAGCTGGAATCCGACATTACTAATCATTTCAAATGCCTGCTAGAAGACTCTCCAGTTATGAATAGTTATCAGTCAGAGATTGAAGATGTTATCCCATTCACTATTTCTTATGATATGAATGAGTCCCTACAAGAGTTTTCTATAGAGGATGAAATAGCTGAAGCAGTGAAAGCTTTGTGATTAGGCATAAATTCTTCACATTTATCCCCTTAATTTTGATATTTTTATGATCTCGTGTGGTGTAAATAGCTTGGATTTGTCTCATATTTATGCTACTAACCCTTTTTGGCAAGATTTTCATATTTTGTGTATCTCTTATGTGTTTTACATGTATTTCAAGCAAGAAAGATGGAAAAGAGAACTCAAAATAGTGAAAGAAACCAAGAATCGGAGATTTGAAGGGCATTTTTGTAATTTTATAGCCTTAGTCTGGAGGTGGGTCCAACTAGAAAGTTGAAGAGCTTTCAATTACAAGAACGCTGGAAAAAATATCACCTCAATCCGAACTACGGTGAAGAAGTTATGCCCATTTGAAGTTGAGAAGAAATCTAAGAAAAAAGCTGTCAGACCCAAACCGAACCGAAGCTGAGAAAAAAGAACCGGTCTGTCCACTTGTCACGCACAAGATCCGTTACAAAAATTAGTCACGCTATAGATCCGTTACAAAATTAGTCACGCTTTCTAAGTGTGACAAATTCGCATATACGGGATTTTTTTTTTTTTTGCTTATCTTTTAGCCAAAAGAGTTTTATGTTTTGGGGACTCTTCTAAATGACCTCTAGCCTATATATTTAGTCATTAGGACTCTTTTTATTAAGATTTCATTGATGTAAAAACTCCATAACAAGTAGGAACATCTAGGAGAAGGATTTACATATTTTGCACCTTTAATTCAAGAGTTTTTCCAGTTTTTCATCAACCTTTGATTTCTTCTTGCATGTTCTTGTTCTTCAAACTTGGTAACTTTTATTTCCAGAACTTTTATTATTATTTCTCATGTTTCATCTCTCTTTCCAAGAAATTATGAGTTCATGCAACGTTATTATATCATGCATCGTTCAGTTTAATATGTCCGGCTAGGTTCAAAAGGTCGTGATACATGAACCCAACCTGATGTGTTAATTGCATGTGTATAACATTAATTCTCTGAATTTAGTGATTGATTACGACCGTATCGCTTAGGAACACGACAATTGTAGATTTTTAGATCTCGTTTGCTTTCGGGTAACCGGAATGCTTTAGAATGCAATTTGAGTATTACTATCGCGATACCGATTTACTCGTCCTTAGATTAAGTATGATGCGGGCTTGAACCTCATATACGTAATTCTTGGGAGTACTAAATTTTGGGTCTAATTAATCATTTAAATTTACGATTAGTATTATAATTGCAATAAATTAGGGTTGGGGGATTATATTCCCGTCCTGTTTTTCTCATCAGATAGTTTAAAGTTTTAAATCATTCTTCATCAATATTTTAAGTAATTTAGTATAATTGCATCTTTTCATAATTTCATAATTGCATCTAGTGTAGTTATTCCACAACTTAAATCACTTTTTCTTTTCCCTTTAGAGTCAGAGTTAGGATTTTCTTATCTATCCAACGTCGTTACAATTCTATTGTCTTATTTTCCTGTGGATACGATCCCGACTTACCGGGTTTATTACTAACGCGACAGGCTTGCACTTGAGCCTAGAGTGAACGCACATTAGAGACACTTTCTGAGTCGCGTCACTTTGGATATGTTTTTCTTTTTCTTTTTGGCCGAACTGTATAGTGAGTGAAAGCGGTCTAATTACTTTTATGTATATTTTAATTGTCGTGTAGTTATTTCACATTGAATTTACATTACTTTATTGTTTACTTCTAATGTGATTACACACCGCATTCCCTATTTTAATGTCCACTATACACTTAAATAGCCTTCAAGTGTTAGGCTTGTTGAGCCTATAAAAGAACATCTTCCAAAAAAAGGAATGTGTTTTAACTGTTAAAATTAGAATTAATTCAACTAATTTTGCAGCTGGATTCTGTCATGGGCTTGTTCAATCTAAAAGAGGACTAGTTCTCAGTGACTGGAATTTTTTTGAAAGATAGGGGTCCTGATCTTCGTTGGTTTCCCTCATTGGTTAATGTTGATCCAAGTAGAATTCAATTAATGTTGATCTAAGTATAATTCCTCTTAGTATAAGTCATTTGATTGGTAGTCAACATACATGTTTTATCAGAACAAATATTAGTTGTACAAGTCTCAACACTGGGCAATTTGTGAACAATTGCATTCTTCTGAGCTATTTTACGTGTACCGATAGCCTAGAATGTAGTGATAACTGTAGTAAAACCTTCCAGAATGGATTCTACTTCCAATGTAGAGATTAACATACCTATTTTTTGTTGTAGATATGAGCCGCAACAATTTACGGAGTAAATCTTAGCCCTACAACTTGTAATATTTTTGTAAAAAAAAGTCCATAATCAGTTAATGAAGGAAATAGAGAATTATAAAATAGATAGAGAGATATGTAGACTTTACACACATAAACATATTAATTGCACACTTACCTAAGCACATGAAAGATATATCAACAATGGAGAGTGACTGGAAATTAAAAGTATGGTTGATGGATTTGTTGACTCCATACAATTAAATCATTGATCAGTGAGGGAGAATAAGAAGGCTTGTAGTGTAATGAACTGTCAAAAGCTATCACGATATTCATGTTCTCTCGCGGCCCAGAATGATCATATTACTCTTCAAACTATTATTCATGTACTTTACTATGAGCAGTAACGCCTTCGCGATGCAAAGGATGGCAACCTCACCGGGGGGAATCCCCTACTATCCTCCACAAACTAAACATATTACTACTCGTATACATTCATCTATTCTCCCTTCCTCCATATTTTGAGCTTTAGCAAGGATTTTTTTATGTGTTTTCGTAAAATTATTGAATGCAAAAATTCTCGCATATTCTAGCGAGAAAGATTCTTTGGGGTCCCACAAATATGTTTAGAAAGACTTGAGGACCATGTACCTGGAAAAACTGTTTTGAGCGGGAACATCTAGTGGCGTATCCGCTTCGTCTGGGAATTCCTCATCTTCATCATGAGCCTCTTTAATTTTTTTGAATCTCATCCTCTATTTGCTCCTTTGTCTTGTCATCTTCCATCATCACCGAATCAACTTTTGTTTCTTCATCTGAATACCTTAAATTAAGTGAAGCTTGGTCACAATCAAGGTCGAATTTTCCATTGCCCTCTTTCCTAAGAAAACTAGTATCTCATTCATCCAGTGCCATACCATCGTCTTCGTCTGTATCGTCATCCGAGTCGTCCACATCTGAATCATCCACAATCCAAGCTACCTAGTATTCAGAAGTGCCCCGAGGAAGAGCCCTCTTTTCACCTTTTTTTTCATTGTGGTTTTTATCACCATCACCCATTTTTGCCTCTGTTGGCCATGTCTGTTCTCCTACAAGAGGATTAGGAATATTTTCAACATGTAAAGGATTTGCGTCAAAGGATCAGGATTTAAAGAACAGATGGCCTGTACATCATTCGCTTCATATGAATCCATTAAGTACCCTTATTTTCTCACATTTAAAGGACAATGGTCCTCGAGAAGTTCAATTATGGACAACTGAAAACCCCCTGCACTTGAAGCGTGAAGCAGCTGATTTGGAGAGAGACTGCGAGCATGCAGATACATTGAGAAGGAGGTATAGTTTTTCAAATTGAATTCATCAGCTATGACATCAACCTTTTGGTCCTTGAGATAAGGCCATTGATTTCTCTAATGATGAACCGTAAGCCTTTTCTCCTCGAAAATCCACACGAGCTTATGCAACCCATCCTTCGTATCTGCAAGATAAAACTTAAAATTCTCGGGAAATTTAGAAGCAAGGCTTGAAGTGCACGTCTTCTTCAAATCATTTTTTTTCACGTTAGTAGGTAGATCACGAATGAGTACAAAATTTCTAAGCACAGAGAGGTATTGAGAGCCAAATGAATCGATGTAATAATCAAAACATGTCTTCTTCACATGAAGAGTTTTCCGATGCAACAAAAGTAATCAAATCGGCAACCTTGGTCATTTCCATACATGCTAGAAAGTCACCATGAGGTGCTCTTTGCTTCAAAAAAGCGACCAAGGTTACTGCTATGATGTCCGTAACTATGTTTTCGGCTTCCTAAATTTTATAAGGTGTTGTGATATGCTTTGTCGCACAATAGTAGTTCAGATCTGACTGCTTTTATTGTCTGATCTCTTTACTTCGAAAATGCGTCTCTCTTTCATCAACTAAACCAGACACTTGGTTTCTCAAAATATGAAATCTTGTTTGATTATGAGCCTTCACCACTAACTTTTGAAGCTACTACGCGTCTATTAAGTTAGCATAGTCATGTTCTTGAAGATCCCCTGCAGTACACAAATGCAGAACAATTTTATCCAAAAGCTAAATCTTTGACATTTCCATTCTCATAACATTTGTGCTCGTTTGTGTAGTGGCATGACGAGCAAAGCTACTGGTAGAATCTTCTTTTGTCACTGATCAATGACTATTCTGGGTGGAAAGCTGAGCAAATGTTTGCTGATTTTGGAGGGCAAACATGAGATCAAACTTGTGGTCGATTTGGGAGGACACCCCCGACCCCGTGCCCCTTAATATTAAACACATAAATTTCACCAGGATGTATTGGTTCTTTACTCATATACAAGAATAAAATGTCTCCTCTCTTAAATCCAGGTTCCATGCTTTAAGAAATAACGACAACAGGAGATTCACCCCAAATCTAAAATCTACAACATAAATCAAATGAGTGCCAAACATAACCAAAAGGAATAACAATGCACCCTGCTCGGGACCATTTAACTTATAGCTTACCAAAGCTCGGTATGATTTTAAATTATTCACCAGCTGTCCCTCATAACCCAAAGCCTTATATAGAATACAACTGATAGGGGAGAAGAAATAAACTATAAAAAATAATACAAGAAAGTACTAGATTGACCCTTTTAGTTAAAACTTAAGCGACAGTAAATGCTGAAGATAACAAATCTGTCTAGGCATTTCAAATTTTACAATTAAAAAAAACAGGCATGCTTAAAATACAACTAAATTTACAATATCTCAGGTCCAATTATTCAATCATATAATTTCTAATGTCTACAGAAGAAAATTCATATGTTCATTATTTTCAATTAAGTTAATGCTTTTTCGCCATTGATTTTCTATTTTAAGAAATAAAATGTATTCTTAAGTAGATAATATTATAGTACATATTGTAGAAGATATTGTATTTCATACTTGAAGAAGTAGAACTTAATAACTATGACAAAAACACTTAAATTTGGCCCAGACATATGCCACAAATAGAGTTGTTTCTTAAATATTATTTTTAACAAGTACTAATTGTCCTTCAATACATAGTAATCAGTTAGATTAAACTACAGATTCAAAAGTTGATCTCAATGGTATACAATTCTTAAACAAATAGTAGTTACATATTTCAAATATAACATGAATAGAAATGAAAGTTGAACGCCACTCAACTTCCTTTAAAAAATAGAAACTCCTCCACTTCCTACATAGAGACATGCACACTAAAACAGATAATACGCATCAAGAAAGTAATCAGTCATTGGTAGTTAATTTCATGTTCCATACAAATCATCTCCTAGTATAACTAAAATAAAATCAAGATACTACCATATATTATTGGAAGACCTAATGAGTGAAAATTTCAGCAGCAAAAATTTCAATGCACATAACGGGCTTATAATTAAAAGTGATAATTCCAACATCGACAATTCCAATGCACATAAAAAACAACACGTGACTTTTAGAAGAAGTTGTGAAAGTATATAGAAATCAAGTAAACAAATAATCAATATGTTGATCATGACAAGAGTTTATGGTCAATAACCAAGTACCTTGCATCAACAAAAGTAAAAAACATTAAGCCTTCTTTGTTTGAGGATTTCTTCCCATGTACTTGTATTAGTTCTTTTTGTACTTGTATTAGATCTTTTTGTTCTCCCCATTTTGTTCTTTCAGATTAAACTAATAGTGTTGATCTAACAATTGAGGGTGTTTTACATGTTTTCAACTCTTCAACAGTGATGCATGTTTGAATTAATTTGGGTCCATCACATATATCACAAAATAAAATCATAACCGAATAGTAAATCAAATTAATGGCATGAAATACTTGCAAAGGACATGAATTAATTAACACAAATAAACATATCAATAATTCTAACTAAATTTCACACAAACAAGTATACAAATATTTTCATAAATTAGTCTTAAAACTATAACACAACAACTAATTAACAATCCGGGTTTTCAATAAGCTCACCCTCAACCTCATATCACCACTGATAATCTCAAACATAAATCTTCACTCCCCAACATACCAAATCCTAAAAAAAATAGAAATTGCACCGAAAATGAATCTATATGTAAGTCGAGTAATTAAAAAAACACATGATGCCAAGCAATCAAAATTATAGATCCAACACACACACACTTATACACAGTAGTTTGTGTGTGTGTGTGTGTGTGTGTATATATATATATATATATATATATATATATATATACACATACACACATACACACACACACACACTAATCAATTATCAAGATCAAGACTTGTTTACTATTGTGGAATTTGATTCATTGATTACGTCAAAAAAAGTGGATTTTTAATTTCGGACATCTTAGAAAGGAATGTAGGATTCTTAATTTTGTAAGTTTATGTAATTTAAAATACCAAAACATATAAAATATTATGTTCAAATACTTAACAAATAAATAAATATTCTTCGTATGTTCAATCCATATACAATCCATATTTCATCTCATTAATTTCACTGTTGTATACTCAACAAATAAATAAATACTCAAGAAATAAATAAATATTCTACATATGTTCAATCCATATACAATCCATATTTCAATCTATATAGAACATTGGGTACAATCAAAATAAATAAATAAGCATTACTCAACTACACCATCCATATACAATCAAAATAATATTCAAATACTCAACAAATAGGCATAAACAATAACATTTTGTTCAATAGAATTTAAATTCCTGTTAATTATCTCTCTTAGGACCTATCATATGTTGCATCAAGATTCTTCTATAAAAAATCGATCCAATATATATATATATATATATATATATAAAATAAAGGAGGAGGGGGTTTTCACTATTCATGCCATATCATAAGGTTATGTATAAAATCTATATAAACAGATTTTTATATCTATTCTATATAAGTCGCCACGTCACAAACCCTTCAGCTCCCATGTATCATTGAGGTTTGCATCAGTTTGAATCCAAGGGTTTTAAAAAGTGCCACGTATTATTTAAACCTCAAGCCTCTCACGTCCCATTTTTCACCCGTCCCATTTTTCAACACAAACCCTTGATGATTCAGACTACCTCGAGCCTCCCACCCATCCCATTTTTCACCCATACCTCTTACACACCTCGAGCCTTTCACTACTATTACACCATCTCCAAGACATTAAGAAAAAGGGCATGGTTAATGACTCATCAGACCCTCAACATGCTCCTCCAAGCCCAGTTCTCAAAATCGAATAAGAAAACCCACACATTTAAGAGATGTTGCTGATAAGCATTTGCTTGAGGAGGGTCCAGGGGATAGGGAAGATGATGTGAAAACTTATGAGGAGGTATACATATTCATCTCTCTTGATTCAGCAAGGCTTTGATATTTCTCATTATTTACAAAAACCAATTTCGGTTGCTGATTTCAAAACCAAACGGAGAGGTGAGGTTCTATAGTTTTTTTTGTATCGATCTGTTTTCTCTTTAAAAACAGATTTATGTTTAAAAAAAATAGACCCGTGTTCTTGATTGTAATTTGAGTTATTTTTTTAAAAAACCAGTTTTTTTTTCTTTTTTCATCCATGTTTTCGCAAAAAATGATCGGTACTTTTTGGATCATCTCTTTTTTCATCCATGATTTCAAAACCAAGGGTTTGATGTTCGATTCTTGAACTTTGAGAGAGAGCCATGATAGATCTATCCGGACCGGATGGAGGCATTCTATTATGGGAGAGTTCCAGCCGGGAAATGGGTTTAGTTGGTTCACAGTTGCTGGTTTGGAGTGTGGGCGGTCTGGATCAGTTGCTGGGATTGGAGATTGGTGAAGCTGGTTAGAGGTTATGGGAAATGGGTGTTTGGGTCAGACCAACTAGGTCTTAGGTATAACAGTTATTGGGTCTCACCGGAGTAATGGCTTTGGAATCGGGTTTAGGCAGGTTGCTGGGGATATGGGTTTTCCGGTGGGTTTGGATATAAGGTGTGGCTATGTGTATGTGTTAATATAGTATATGTGTTTAAGTTAGTTTTCATTTTTCAAATTTTGAATTTTCAAATCTTGAATTTTTGGGCCTTTTTAAGGTCTCTCTATAAATTTTTATGTGACTCATGACCCATGTGAATGTAATGTTAGTTATTTGTGGAATGTGAATCTCATATTGGCTACTTATTTTTTAGTATTTACATTTTTGCATTATGTAGTGAGCTAATTCTTCTTGCTATTTTTGCAAGAGTAAAACAGATGGAGAATAAGGGTTTTTCAAAGAGTTAGCTAATGTTAATGGGGACAGGTGGCCAACATTTATCTATCTGTCAGAAAATATTAAACAAGAAACAAGGTGGGGTTTTTGTAGGTTGTTATCAGTTTATTATATTGTTCATTTCTATTTTCAGAATAATAATTGTTTTAAATTTTTGTTTTTATGTAGTTTTTTAGTATTGAGTTGTTGGAAGAGAAACAGATCTGTAAACACACTTTTAATCACCGTTGAAAGTTATATGTAATGGTGACTACTGACACTAGTGAGAAGCAGTTGGTTTAGTAACAGAGAATCCCTTGAATTCAAGGATATTGATAGTAGACATCTGCATTAATAATAGTATGAAAAAATAGAAGTAACGTAAGACTCCCTAATGTCCTGAAAAAAACTAGAGACTTAACTGTAATTTTATGTATTAAATTGAGTCAAATACTTTTAAAAATTAAGATATTTAGATATAGTAATAATAAAACACATGTACTCTGTGAAACTGACACATGGGACTATATTGTATATGACCTAAAAGTTATATTCAATAATTATGTGAAAAACTAATATAACCCTGTAACAACCCTCGTTTTTGAGATTCTGTTTTATATTTAATCTGCTAATTATAGTGATTAGATAAAGATGTTGATTTGTGGAGTAGGTATTAATTTAAGAACTATAAGTAAATATCTACTATGATGTTGCATATTTACCGTATGTAGAGGTGAATTTTGCTATGTTATGTTTTATAATGTCATAAGAATTTAAAATGACATTGGGCTTAAAATGAAATCGGAACCTAAACAGAATTATAAAATTTCCAAATGATAATTTGGAGGGTGCCATTAGTTCCGGGAGGTTTGAGATAGTCAAATTTTGTGCCATATTGTATTTCTAGTTCCGGGCACTTTTGACTAGTTGTAGTTTATATGAGTAGATGCGTATTATATTACCGCATATTCATCACTTAAGCTGGAATTTTAAACCTAAGCCACGATTTATGTCTCACTAAGTTACTATTCCTTTAATTAAATTGGTAAACCTAGAGAGAAGAAGAAGAAACCTAAGGAGAGAAAGAGTGATTGAAGCTTGGGTGTTGATCTTGCCTACAATCCTCACCAAATCTGAAGTTACAACCTTGAGGCATGTTTTCTATTTACTAGTGTATGATTTAAGTAGAGTAATTTGCATTGATAGTTGTGGTTATGTATGGTTTATGGATATTAGGGTTTTTTAGTGGATTCATGGGTTTTAACTCCTTGGAGGTTGATTTGAATTGATATTAATATAGATTTTGGGTGTTGGATGCATTTAAAATCAGTTTGTAGCCATAAATGATGTGGAGACTTGTTGTTGGAAGAGAATGGTTTTTGGGTCTGATATGACCGGTCGACCGCGTGTCCAGGACCGATCGACCGGGCCTTCGGGAGACGGCTCACTGCTTTCTCACTAAAGGCCTGATTTTAGTGTGCGGTCGACCGCGGTCCATGACCGGTCGATCGGACCACTCTTCCTGGACTTTTGGCTTTCCTACGAAGGCAAAAGATTTGAGACGCGGTCGACCGCAGCCTTCTGGCCGGTCGACCGGTCCCCTGTTTTTCACTCTTAGACTTATTTTTGTTTCCTAGCTTTCTTCTTTTAAATAGGAAATAGGAACCTTCTTGCATGAAGTAAACTTAGAGTTTTAGTTGAGTTGGGTCGTTACCCTATAGTTGAATGGGATCACTTGGGGTTAATTCAGGGGTACTTAAAGTGATGTTTAGGTATCACTTTTCTTTTGGTAAATTAGTTAAAGTTAGAGTTCTAAGCCCATATGTGGAGATGTTAGAGGCCTTTTTGAGGTATATAAAACCTTGGGACCTATTACATTTTGGGAGAGTGTTTAGAGAACACTTCGGGATCTATTTATATGATGAAAATAAATAAGAAATATTCAAGGATAAATGATTTCAAATTAAATGAAACGCATGACATTCATGTTAATGAAAATGAGATTAAATTGGAAATTGTTAAATTTCTTAAACACACCTCTCTAAATGCTATCATAAGGGAAGCTCGCGCATGAGGTGATGTCCCTTGACTATTGAATGCAGGCTGACTATAGTCCTCGACCATATGCGGGGTTTATATATATTTTTTGCGCTAGTGAGGTAATTCCGGGTGTGGTTATGACTCACTCGCAGGTATATGGCCACTTCCTGACGTGCGTTAAGTGCCCATGTTGTCTTGTATAGATAGGCCCTGGAAGATGATAGTCATTTAGGGGCGCGCCTAGTGGGGAAACTCGGAGGGGCGGTCTTAGAAACGTTATATGTGTATGAATATAACCTTTATAACTCAAGTGGGACTTGAGGTATGTAAATTTCCATAAGATATGTGATGGTAATTATATTCCTGTTAAGGAATGGAAATTTATAAGGTATGGGAGGAAATGAGAATTTATTTAATTTCTCTTGCCTAATTTTATAATTGTTAGAAACATATATAATTGCATTATCACATTTTATGATTAGGTTGTTAGATTCTCATTTCATATCATTTATGATTCATTGTCCACCTCTATCATGTTTCTTACTCTTCTGGGAATCATATATAAATCGGGCCCTGACCCGTTCATCTTTCTATGTTGTGCATATAGTTGTATCCGCTCAGGTGATCCTCCGCAAGGGCCCCCGTTATGAATTTCCCTTCTTGTGCTTTTGACGAGCTGTATGACTTTGCGGATTATTACAGGATGTTGTTAGACGCCCTCCTTTTTGGAATCTAGTTATGATCGGGTCTTACCTTCGGGTTAGTGGCCCATATTTTGTAATTGTTAATGGATGTAGTATGTAGCATATATTAGATTGTGAAACACTGTGATGTAACTGTGGACCGACAGATTATTGGGTTCTTTTATTGTATATTATTTTGCTTAACTATAAATATGTTCCATGGAAATTCCACTATGGTCAGATTTAGGTTGTTTAATTTAATTCTTATATCTTCTTAAATCAAAATTCTGACAACCTGCTTTCTGATTTATGGAGTGGCTTACCCATATACCTAATTATTGTAATGATGCTGAGGATGATACCCATCCATGATTCCGTTATGTCGAGGTATCGGGCTGGCCACCCCTTATTTCGGAGAGTGGGTTGTCGCAGATGGTATCAGAGCATCAGGTTCTAGAGTCTTTTGGATCTTTGTGGACTTGTCACGTTCTACTATAGCGTTCTTTGACATAGAGCCTAATGTTAGGACTACTTGTTTTTTATGCTTACAATCTTCTGCAAATATAGATTATTTTGAGTGAAATTCTAACTCTATTGTTCTCTATCTCAGATGACACCTGAAAGAGGTCGCCCGGTGAGATGCAATAGAATCTTAGATGAGGATGTTGGTCCTCCTTCGCCGCCACAAGGGGCATTTAATGCCGCGGATGTGGCGAATATAGTGGCTCAAGCCGTTAATGCGGCCATGATAGCAGTGGCCCAACAAGCGCCACAGGCTCAGCAGAGAGCGCCAGATGCCCAAGTTCCTACTGGACCTTCTCCGTGGGAGAGAGCTAGGAAATCTTTTCTGAAGGGTCAGCCCCCGGATTTTGACGGGAGCTCGGATGTTATAAAGGCGAATCAATGGAAGAAGGATATTCAACGCCATCTACATATGATGGAGTGTGGTGAGGATAGGAAACAAGTCCTTGCTAGTTTTAAATTGGTTGGAGCCGCGTTACACTGGTGGGAGTCTGTGACTACGCCAGAACAAAGGGATACAATGTCCATCTCTGAATTCTGGGTTTTATTTGATCGTAAGTACTTTCCTCCTGCAATTCAAGGGGAGAAGATAAGGAGGTTGCAGGACCTTGTACAAGGGGAGAGGTCAGTAGCGGAATATAAGGAGGAATTCACCCGGTTAGCAAGCTTCATTCCGGATGAAGTGACTCCCAAAGAAAAGAAAGTTTCAAAGTTTTTGAGAGGGCTGAACTGGAGGATCCGGAAACACTTGCTGGGTAATCCTACTTTACAGACTTTTGGGGAAGTGATGAATTCAGCTCTATTACATTGCCAAGAGCATAGAATCTTTTTGCAAAGTGGTAAGAAGACCTCTGTAGTGGGGCAGGGGGGAAGGTCGGGAGGTGGTGGGATTGGAGGAGGGGTTTTTCCCTCGTCCCAACCTTCGGGCAGTAAACAGAAAGAAAGGGATCCCCAATAGGGGGACTTGTCTAAGAGGCAGCGTTCTGGTGGGTTTAATGGGGGGAACCAAAATTTTAGGCAAGGTCAGGGTGCCCCACAACAACAAGCTGGCCGTGGTGGTCAGGGAGGCAGAGGCCAGCAGGGCCAGGGTGTAAATCAGTTTAGAAACAATCGTGGTCGAAATGCCGAGAATATGATAGGTTGGTGTTTCCAATGCGGGGAAGCGGGTCACTATAAGAAGGAATGTCCTCAGTTGATCGGGGGACAGTTTCCTCGAGCTCCACAGCAGCCGTACGTTCAATTCCCTCCACAGGTGCCTAACCCAGTTGCTCCTCCACAAGAGGGTCAGTTACAATATGGTAGGGTCTACCATATTTAGGATGCTATGCTTCCTCCAGCTCCGCCTGCACCGCCAGCCATTGAGGGTAAGTTCCTCATTCAGGGACATATGGGTCGTGTTTTATTTGATACCGGTGCAACACATTCGTTTATTTCTAGGAGCTTTGCTCAGACCACTGAGTTGATTAAATCTGCTGAAAGAACTTTTACTAGTGTAGAGTCCTCTATGGGTGACGGTTCACTCATCTTCTTTGTTTGTAAAAATATAGAAATCTCTCTCGATAATTTATGTTTTGAGGCCGATTTACTCGTCCTGGATATGGTCGGGTATGATGTGATTTTTGGTATGGATTGGCTGATGAAATATCATGCTATTGTAAATTGTTACGGGAAGAGTATAGTCTTCACCGTGCCGGGACAAGAAATGTTCCTGGTAGTTTTACCTCGTTTAGAGGGGAGTACTTGTACTTATTTGTATTGCATTGCCGAGGAGACTTCTAGGGATGTAGTTGTTCCCTTGGATTCCATTCTAGTTGTGAAAGACTTTGAGGATGTTTTCCGAGAGATACCGGGTTTACCTCCTAGTCAAGAGATTGAATTTGTAATTGATTTAGCGTCGGGGACGAGGCCTATTGCGAGGGCTCCATACACGAATGGCTCCTATTAAAATGAGGGATCTAAGAGATCAAATTCAAAAGTTATTGGAGCAGGGATTTATACGGCGTAGCACATTGCCATGGGGTGCTCCAGTATTGTTTGTTAAGAAAAGGGATGGTTCTCTCCGGTTATGTGTGGACTATAGAGAATTGAATAAGGTCACCATCCGGAATAAATACCCTTTACCTCGTATCGATGACTTGTTTGATCAACTTCGAGGAGCGATGTACTTCTCTAAAATTGATTTGAGGATGGGGTATCATCAATTGAGGATACGAAGGAGGACGTATCCAAGACTATTTTTCTTACGAGGTACGGGTCCTATGAATTTTTGGTTATGCCCTTTGGACTAACCAATGCCCCTGCTGTATTTATGGATCTCATGAATAGGGTCTTTCGGGATTTCCTGGACCAATTTGTTATTGTGTTCATCGATGACATTTTGGTCTATTCTCGAACGGAGTCTGATCACGTTATACATCTAAGGTTGGTCCTACAGAGACTACGGGACCATCAACTGTATGCCAAGTTCGAGAAGTGTGGCTTTTGGTTGCAGGAAGTACAGTTTTTGGGTCATGTGGTGACGTCTCAAGGTGTATCAGTTGATCCAGGCAAGGTAGCTGCGGTGAGGGAGTGGGGTCAACCCACGACACCTACCGAAGTTCGTAGTTTTCTGGGATTGGCGGGTTATTACCGTCGGTTCATCAAGGGTTTCTCTAAAATAGCAAGCCCTTTAACAAACTTGACCCGGAAAGGGGTGAGATTTATTTGGGATGATTCCTTCCAAGCTGCATTTGATGAACTTAAAGATAGATTGACTTCGGCTCCGGTCCTTGCATTGCCAAAACCAGGATTGGAATATTTAGTCTTCGCCGACGCATCTCTTCAAGGATTGGGAGGTGTACTTCAGCAAGAGAGACGGGCTACCTCTTATGCTTCCCGTAAGTTGAAGCCCCATGAAAGAAACTATCCGGTGCATGACTTATAACTAGCCGCAGTTGTTTTTGCCTTGAAGATATGGATGCATTATCTCTTGGGAGAGAAGTTTAGTCTTTTCACGGACCACAAATCGCTACAATATTTATTTTCACAGAAGGACTTGAATATGAGATAGCGCCGATGGTTAGAGTTCGTAAAAGATTATCAATTTGATATTCATTATCATCCGGGAAAGGCCAACGTGGTAGAGGATGCCTTGAGTAGGAAGCCTGATAGAGAATTAGCTGAGGTTTGGAAAGCTAAATGGAAGGAACTCAGTCAGCAGGATGCGATGGTGAAAGCATTCATGTCGGTAATGAATGTTACTCCTACCATTGTGGCAAGGGTGGTAGAAGCTCAAGGAAGGGATAAGGAGTGTCAAGACCATATTCGTCGATTGCTGTCCGAGGGAGTAGAGTCCTACTCGATTAGTTTTGAGGGTGGGTTACGCTTCCATGGAAGACTCATCGTTTCGGAGGAAGCAGATTTGAGGAGGGAAGTGATGGCCGAATCTCATGGGTCCAGGTTTACGGTTCATCCTGGTGGGGACAAAATGTATCAGGATATGCGCCGTCAGTATTGGTGGTCGAGTATGAAGAGGGATATTTCAGAATTTGTGTCCCAATGCACTACTTGTCAACTGGTCAAGATTGATCATCAGAAATAGACAGGTTTGTTGCAACCGTTAGAAATCCCCGTGTGGAAATGGGAAAGTATATCGATGGATTTCATCACGGGCTTGCCGAGATCACAAAGCGGGTGTGATTCTATTTGGGTAATTGTCGACCGATTGACAAAGTCGGCACACTTCCTACTTGTGCGGACAGATTATGACACCGCTCGGTATGCTCGCTTATTCATCAAGGAGGTGGTGAGACTCCATGGGGTGCCTTTGAATATAGTCTCCAACAGAGACAAAATTTTCGTTTCCCACTTTTGGAGGAGTTTCCAAGAAGCGATGGGGACCGAATTGAGGTTAAGCACTTCATACCATCCTCAAACAGACGGCCAAACTGAAAGGGTAAATCAAATATTGGAGGATATGCTTCGCATGTGTATGCTTGACTTCAAAGGTGGTTGGGAACAATATCTCCCATTGGTTGAATTTGCTTATAACAACTCTTACCAATTCACGATTGGAATGGCACCTTATAAGGCTTTGTATGGAAGGCCATGTAGATCACCCGCTTGTTGGTTGGAAGTGGGTGATAATAAATTTCTTGGGCCTGAAATGATCCAAGATACTTCCTCGAAGATTGAGTTGATTCGGAATCGCATTCGGATAGCCCAAGATCGTCAAAAGAGTTATGTCAATGCGGGTCGTCGACACATGGAATTGGAGATTGGGGACCAAGTTTTGGTTAGAGTGTCGCCCACGAAAGGGGTAAAGCGTTTCGATAAAAAGGGGAAACTTGCGCCGTGCTTTGTTGGACCATTTCCAGTTATTGCAAAGGTGGGTCCCGTGGCATATCAACTTGCTTTATCGGAACCATTGCAACAAATTCATGATGTATTCCATGTTTCCTCCCTAAAGAAGTATAGGATATATGAAGGTGCGTTTTGTCACATTCCTTTCGAGGATATTGATTTGTAACCCGATGTTTCATATGAAGAACAACCGGTTGCTATATTAGAGCATGGGGAGCGTAGATTGAGTTCTCGTGTCTTGCCCTTGGTGCGGGTTCAATGGAGCCACCATAATGCCGAGGAATCTACGTGGGAACGCGAGGATGACATGCGGGAGAAATATCCGCATCTCTTTATACGAGGTACGCTTAAATTTTGGGGACAAAATTCTCATAAGGGGGGAAGTATGTAACAACCCTCGCTTTTGAGATTCTGTTTTATATTTAATCTGCTAATTATAGTGATTAGATAAAGATGCTGATTTGTGGAGTAGGTATTAATTTAAGAAAGATAAGTAAATATCTACTATGATGTTGCATATTTACCGTATATATTGGTGAATTTTGCTATGTTATGTTTTATGATGTCATAAGAATTTAAAATGACATTGAGCTTAAAATGAAATCGGAACCTAAACTGAATTATAAAATCTCCAAATGATAATTTGGAGGGTACCATTAGTTCCGGGAGGTTTGAGATAGTCAAATTTTGTGCCATATTGTATTTCGAGTTCCGGGCACTTTTGACTAGTTGTAGTTTATATGAGTAGATGCGTATTATATTACCGCATATTCATCACTTAAGCTGGAATTTTAAGCCTAAGCCACGATTTATGTCTCACTAAGTTACTATTCCTTTAATTAAATTGGTAAACCTAGAGAGAAGAAAAAGAAACCTAAGGAGAGAAAGAGTGATTGAAGCTTGGGTGTTGATCTTGCCTACAATCCTCACCAAATCTGAAGTTACAACCTTGAGGCAAGTTTTCTACTTGCTAGTGTATGATTTAAGTAGAGTAATTTGCATTGATAGTTGTGGTTATGTATGGTTTATGGATATTAGGGCTTTTTAGTGGATTCATGGGTTTTAACTCCTTGGAGGTTGATTTGAATTGATATTAGTATAGATTTTGGGTGTTGGATGCATTTAAAATCAGTTTGTAGCCATAAATGATGTGGAGACTTGTTGTTGGAAGAGAATGGTTTTTGGGTCTGATATGACCGGTCGACCGCGTGTCCAGGACCGGTCGACCGGGCCTTCGGGGGAGGGCTCACTGCTTTCTCACTAAAGGCCTGATTTTAGTGTGCGGTCGACCGCGGTCCGTGACCGGTCGACCGGCCCACTCTTCCTGGACTTTCTTCTTTCCTACGAAGGCAAAAGATTTGAGACGCGGTCGACCGCAGCCTTCTGACCTGTCGACCGGTCCCCTGTTTTTCACTCTTAGACTTATTTTTGTTTCCTAGCTTTCTTATTTTAAATAGGAAATAAGAACCTTCTTGCATGAAGTAAACTTAGAGTTTTAGTTGAGTTGGGTCGTTACCCTATAGTTGAATGGGATCACTTGGGGTTAATTCAGGGGTACTTAAAGTGATGTTTAGGTATCACTTTTCTTTTGGTAAATTAGTTAAAGTTAGAGTTCTAAGCCCATATGTGGAGATGTTAGAGGACTTTTTGAGGTATATAAAACCTTGGGACCTATTAGATTTTGGGAGAGTGTTTAGAGAACACTTCGGGATCTATTTATATGATGAAAATAAATAAGAAATATTCAAGGATAAATAATTTCAAATAAAATGAAACGCATGACATTCATGTTAATGAAAATGAGATTAAATTGGAAATTGTTAAATTTCTTAAACACACCTCTCTAAATTCTATCATAAGGGAAGCTCGCGCATGAGGTGATGTCCCCTGACTATTGAATGCAGGCAGACTATAGTCCTCGGCCATATGCGGGGTTTATATATATTTTCTGCGCTAGTGAGGTAATTCCGGGTGTGGTTATGACTCACTCGAAGGTATATGGCCACTTCCCGGCGTGCATTAGGTGCCCACGTTGTCTTGTATAGATAGGCACTGGAAGATGATAGTCATTTAGGGGCGCGCCCAGTGGGGAAACTCGGAGGGGCGGTCTTAGAAACGTTGTATGTGTATGAATATAACCTTTCTAACTCAAGTGGGACTTGAGGTATGTAAATTGCCATAAGATATGTGATGGTAATTATATTCCTGTTAAGGAATGGAAATTTATAAGGTATGGGAGGAAATGAGAATTTATTTAATTTCTCTTGCCTAATTTTATAATTGTTAGAAACATATATAATTGCATTATCACATTTTATGATTAGGTTGTTAGATTGTCATTTCACATCATTTACGATTCGTTGTCCACCTCTATCATGTTTCTTTCTCTTCTGGGAATCATATATAAATCGGGCCCTGACCCGTTCATCTTTCTATGTTGTGCATATGGTTGTATCCGCTCAGGTGCTCCTCCGCAAGGGTGCCCGTTATGAATTTCCCTTCTTGTGCTTTTGACGAGCTGTATGACTTTGCGGATTATTACAGGATGTTGTTAGACGCCCTCCTTTTTGGAATCTAGTTATGATCGGGTCTTACCTTCGGGCTAGTGGCCCATATTTTGTAATTGTTAATGGATGTAGTATGTAGCATATATTAGATTGTGAAACACTGTGATGTAACTGTGGACCGACAGATTATTCGGTTATTTTATTGTATATTGTTTTGCTTAACTATAAATATGTTCCATGGAAATTCCACTATGGTCAGATTTAGGTTGTTTAATTTAATTCTTAAATCTTCTTAAATCAAAATTCTGACAACCTGCTTTCTGATTTATGGAGTGGCTTACCCATATACCTAATTATTGTAATGATGTTGAGGATGATACCCATCCATGATTCCGTTCTGTCGAGGTATAGGGCTGGCCACCCCTTATTTCGGAGAGCGGGTTGTCACAAACCCTCCACTGACTAAGGCATTTATTATATGTTCATGTCAATGTTAGTGTATTATAAGATTAAGTCTCCTTAATTCTGGCTGGGCTGATATTTACGGTGTTAGATTTAAAAATTAAAATACATATCTTTTTTCTTCTCAAATTTTGTTAAAAAGGCTCAATGAATAATCTTTTTGATAGTAGATGTTTACTTACATTAGTAGATGTGAGATTGAATTTTTATAACAAGCGAATATGACCCTGGGAGCCCTATACAATCATGTGCCATAGTTCACAAAAAATAGCATATTGTTGAAGCAATTAAGTCCAAGACTATAACTAACATCTTTCAATGTCTTGCCTACCTATGTTTTTAAGTAATAAATATGGGTACATCTAATGGCACTCCTTGAATTCTTTGAACACTCCAAATTTTTTTTAAAAGACAAAATTATCCTTTATCCTATCATCAAACAAATTCCAACCATTCTCAACAATTTTTTTAATTAAATAATTACAAAATTATTTTATTATAAAGTAAAACAAATAGACGTTTTTTATTAAATAAAATTGGATATTTTTTTAAAAAACAAATTGTAAAATAGTTTTTTTTAAATCATTATTTTTTTTAAAATAAACATAAAAAAACAATTGGATATAACTTATTTAAAAAAAAGCATTTTTGTTATTTAAAAAAAATGACAGTTATATTTATTAATGAGTGTTGTATGTTCAACAATTAATCAATATTACAATTTTTTCTCAAGTTATATTTTTAGAAATTATTTTTAATAACTATTTTGTGGTAAGATTTTTTTTGGTTAAAAAATAATTTTTATATATCTTAGATTAATGATTGGTTAGTGCCGCTGTCGCGGACCCACGCCATTTAATGGATTCGGGTCTGCGCCAGCGGCACTAACCAATCAATCAATGGATACGTTTAGAAAATGTTATATATAAAAATATTTTGTTATAATTTTTTTAATAGAGATCGGTTACTGTCGTTGACGCGGGCCACATTATTTAATGGACGCGGGTAGAAAATGTTTTATATAAATATTTTGTTATAATTTTTTTTAATACTGATTGGTTAATGTTGCTGGCGCGGACGTTCATTAAATAATGTGGGTACGCGCTAGCAACACTAACTAATTATTAATCTAATATATATATATATATATATATATATATATATATAAATTAATTTTTAACCAAAAAAATCTTACCACAAAGTAGTTATTAAAAATATAATTTGAGAAAGAATTGTAGCCCTGGTTAATTGTTGAACATACACACTCATTAATAAATATGATTGTCATATTTTTAATTAACGAAAATATTTTTTTTAAATAAGTTCTATCCAACTGTTTTTTTTATATGTCCATTTTAAAAGAATAATGATTTAAAAAAACTATTTTACAATTAGTTTTTGAAAAAAATGTCCAATTTTATTTAATAAAAATAACATCAGCAGCAAATTTAACAAAATTTAAATATAACATCTTGAAAGAAAATTGACTAATGTGAGTGTGAGTGTTCTATAACCACGAATACTCGGAAGCAAATTTATCACCATGTCATCGACACGGGTTTGAGTCTGCGATAACTAGAAAAATATTCGGGCGGATATTTATCACCGTGCCATCGGCACGGGTACACCCTAGTATATATATATATATATATATATATATATAGAGAGAGAGAGAGAGAGAGAGAAACCTCTTGCCCACAGGTTGACTGGAAATCGAGCTAGGGCTAGAGAGATTTAGGACGGGGAGGAGTGGCTAGAGCTAGGGCGGGGTGAAGGGTGAAGAGGGATTTAGGTGCACAATTTTTTTTCATAAAATGTTTTTATTTCTAGTGATTAGAAGAAGCGGGAGACTTAAAGTTTAAAGGGGGAACCAAAAAATTTTAGAGCCGTCTCAATAGGTATCTTTTGAGACGGCTACTAATTTACAGTCTCTTTAGGTATTATTTTTTGAGACGGGAAATAAAAAGGGTCTCTTTAGATAGTACTTTTTTAGACGATAAATAAAAGGGGTCTTAAAAAGAGTAGTTTTTAAGACTGTTAATTGTACCCGTCTCAATAAGTGAGTTTTAGAGACCCAAATTGTAGCCGTCTCAAAAGGCTTCGTCTTAAAAAGTACTTTTTTTGTAGTGGAACTTACGGCTAGTAGAGTGCACACGAATACAAAAGAAGATGTCTGATTCATTTCGATTAGTGGGGGCCTCACTCTAGTGGTGGGAGTCTATTACGTCAGTTGCTGAGAGGTATAACCTAACGATTGACGAGTTTTGGGAGAGATTTGAGGAGAAATATTTTTTCCAAGCTATGCAGTTTGAGATGAGGAGAAAATTTATAAAGCTTAAGCAGGTGTGGCATATCGTGGATAAGTATGAAAAGGAGTTTACTGCCCTTTAGTTCTTAGCAAAAGAAAATATGAATACCGAATAGAAGAAGATGGACAAATTCATAGCAGCGTCATCTTGGCACATTAGGAAGGCTCTTTGGGGGGAACCCGACCTTTACCACGTATAATCAGTTGGTAAATGCCTCATATCTCCACTGCTAGGATCAGAGGACTTTTCAGAAAAGCAAGGGTGAGAAATGATAAGGAGCTAATTCGTTTAGCCAGCATGTCAAGACGAGTAGGGGTAGTAGATTCGGGTCCTAGCAGTTTAGGGGTACTTCACCCGCATATCAGAATAAGAAGTTTGTGGGTTTCGACGATCGGAATAGACATGGCCAGGGGAAGTTGAGATAGATCCAGCGGCACAAAGGCCATCAGGGCCAAGGACAATAGGGTCGAGACTAGCAGAGATGGCAGACAGAGCGGGGCTCGTTCCACGGGAACTATTTTAATTACGACGAGAGGGATCATTCGTCGAGGCGGTGTGCTCAGGGTAATCAGGCAGCCCAAGAGCATATTTGTATCGACTACATGGAGTTGAATCAAGTTACCATATAGAATAAATATTCGTTGCTCATCATTGATTATTTATTTGACCAGCCGAGGGGTGCTGCGTATTTTTCTAAGATTGACGTGAGATCGGGTTATCACCAGTTGAGAGACCGGGAGTAGGAAATCTCGAAGATGACATTTCTTATGAGATACAGGTCGTATGAGTTTGTGGTGATGCCATTTCGCTAACCAACAGGCCAGTTGTATTTATGGAACTGATGAATCTGGTGTTCAGAGATTACTTGGATCGGTTCGTCATAGTGTTTTTTACCGACATCTTAATATATTCTCGGACTGCAGTGGAGTAAGCACAACATTTACGGGTAGTATTACTGACATTAAGGGACCACCAGTTGTATGATAAGTTCAAGAAATATAGTTTTGATTGAGAGAAGTACAGTTTTTCGACCACATTGTGTTTTAGTGGGGGATACCAGTGGACCAGATGAAGGTTTCTGAAGTGATGGAGTGGGGGATAGCCCACTACACCCATCGAGTTACGCAACTTTTAGGGGTTGGCTGGGTACTACCATCGATTAATTTAGGGGATTTCCAAGATAGTTGGATCCCTAACAAATTTGACAAGGAAGGGACTGTCATTTATTTGGGATGATGTGTTCCAGCAGGCGTTTGGTGAGCCGAAGACTAGATTCATTATAACACCTATTTTGGCATTAACTCAAGTAGGGGTGGATAAGGTCTTACATATGCATCCTTGAGGGGACTAGGAGGGGTTTTGATGCAGGAGGAGAGGCCGATATCTTATGCTTAACAAAATCTTAAGCCTCACGAGGGACATTACCCCCCACGACTTGGAGTTAGCAGCCGTAGTTTTTGTGCTACGAGAATGGAGGCATTTTCTCATGGAAGAGAAATTCCAGTTATTCACAGACCATATGAGCCTATAGTATTTTTTTCACGTAGCGGGAGTTAAACATGAGTCCTAGGAAGTAGCTAGAGTTTGTGAAATACTATCAGTTTGACATTCAGTACCACTTGGGAAAGGAGAATGCCTTAGTGGATGTTTTGAGCTGCAAGCGAATGTTGGATTTAGCGACAGTGTGGAAGGAGAAATGGAAATCACTTCGTGGGGATGACGACTTGACCCTTGCATTTATGGAGGTCCTCACCATCACACATGAGATCATTGGTTGTGAAGGCATGGATAGAAGATCAGCTTTACCAAGAGCGAGTTAGACAGTTGTTAGCCGAGTTCAAAATAAGTTTTTTGTTATTTTAGATAAATCGGTCAAACTATGTGTGACACCCCATCTAATTAAATACTGGGTGATCAGTCCTTCATCCAATTAAAATAGGGATCTTATTTGGATCATTCTTAGCATCACTGTCGAAAACTTTTTAAAATTTACTAACCACCTAGTATTCAAAAAGCCGATGTAAAATTTTATCTTTTTATTAAACAATAACACCATGCAATAAATAATAATTTAAACCATTCACACCATCCCGAATGTTAAATCAAATCCTACATAAATAAATGACATGCCGAATAAACCGTCGGCGAAAAATCTCAAATCCACACCAATAATCCAACATAACAATAATCTTAATATAAAGTCTCATCGAAATAAAATATCTGGGGCAACATGCCCACATGAAATACTCAGTTGCATCCTACTCTAGGAATGAAATGACCGAAGCGACTAAGTCCAAATCCTGCAATATCCACATCTGCTGTAGCTACGCATCCCCAGAACCGATCATCAAGTCTGGCGTCCCTGTGACTAGACACCTAAAAGGTTTTGAAAATACTCTTTACAAGTATGGGTCAGAGCCCAAATCATTTTGAAAATATTTTGCAAGTGAATTAAAATACATGAATGCTCTTTATATTTAAGTTACTATCGTACTCACTTGAGATACTTCTCACCTCTCAACTATTGTGCACACCTAACACTTCTTCCTAACCCACCTAGTTACACTACCCTGTCTAACTAGCCTTATCCCTAAGCCCCTTACACCCTACTCTAGCCTGAGTAATTTTGTACTTTTATTTCATAAGTTATTCATAACATTAACTCAATTAATCCTTTTTAATTGCACTATATAACAGTCTCACTAGTTATATACCATAAATTCCTTTTTACTTTATGTAATTTGCCAGTATATAAATATCTACACTCTTATATACGTATATTCTTAATACAATTGCACTCCATGTATTCCACCCGTATATAAATATCTACTACATTATATACGTATCACATATAACACAGTTGCACTTCCTGTGTTTTACCCATATATAAATCCACACTATATATACGTATCATCATATTATGACATTCACACACATGTCGTATATATATATATATATATATATATATATATATATATATATATAGCCATCCTCCCAAGTAAACACTCACTAGATGTTCTCTAAAATTCTATCACCCGACTAATCCGCGCACAACTCCCGTAGCACTAACCAAAAATACCCAAGTCTATATAACGACTTGTAATTTAATAAATCCCACATTTATTTATTTTTTGCTCAAGTTGTGTCACTCAACTACAATACCCAGACTCACTTATTCAGTCCGAAATTTAATCTGTTAGAACTTATTCCTCGAAATTTTACTATTAAGGTTAACACCCTTATTAAATTTAATATTCCATAATTTATTATATAACCCTATAATAAACTAACCTGGCTAATCCATGCCTGAATCCCGTAGAACTAGCCTAAAATATCCGAGTCAATTTCCCGACTCTAAATTTTAATTAACCTTCCTATAAATTAATTATCATGGCATCACTCAACCAAAATACCCGGACACACTCCCTTAACCCATAATTTATTCCTTGGAATTTATTGTCCCAAATTCCAAAAATTTAGATTTCACTCTTTTATTTCAACATAATAATTTATACTCATCTCCCTTTTTTATTCCCAAACTTATAAAAAGAAATCCCTTACTGAAATAACCTAAAACAAAAACTATTATCTCCGCCCTAAACCAGAAAACGTATAAAATTGGGCCTGACCCAACCACGTCATTCGAACAACCCACCATATCGTTCGAACAACAGGTGGCGTTGCGCGAACGAGGGCTCCAATCGTTCGAACGACCACTGTATATTTTCTCTCTCTCTTCTTCTTCTTCTTCTTCTTCTCCTTCTTTACGATGTCTGCCATTGATATTAAACCCAGAACTTCACAAGTTTATTTCCCAGAGTTCTTTTTCCTTTGAAATCTCTTTTATAATTTAACACGATAGTTAAAACTCCCTTAATATCAAAACAACTTAGATAGATTTAACCTCAATTCCATTACTAACCCATCATACAATATAGAAATCTCTCTCCACAATATACATTAAAAATCAATCTTTCTAAATACCCAACAATCATGTAGGATTAATTTGAAACAAAACTCAGATTTGTCTATGTCATTCGAACTTAAAATAATAGATTTCATCACACCCACTATGATATGAATTGAAGATTACAATTTAAATTAAAATCAAATTAACCACTTGTCTGTATATAATTTGTAGAGTCTGATTCCTTTGATAAAAATGATAAATTTGTCTCCCCTAAGCTCCAAAAGTTAGCACTCTTTTCTTCTCTGAAAACTTATGGTTTACTCTTTGAGTCGTGTCTGAGAAAATACATCTAATTCGGGTTTTATAATATTTTTTTCTTAGAGTTGTGTCCACTTCAAACTCTTAAAATTAGATCTACTAATGCAAATCTCGTAATTATGCTTGTAGGGTAATTTAAAATGGATGTCTAAAAATTCCCCGAGCCGCAATTACTACCCCTGGTACTCTTTTCCGACTATTTTGGCCCATCCGGAATCAACCGTGCACTCAGAATTGTCATCCGAATAACTTTATAATATTCTCCAGTTTTCATCCTCAAAATACGGCACAAAAATAATCCTAATAATTAAATCTCAATTTGCCAAATTAAAAAAATCCTCTAATTTAAATAATTTCTCCAGTTCATAAATTTAAATTCCTCCAAAATAAATTAGTTTCATTTCTCCCAAAAGAATTAAATTCACCCAAAAAATAAATTGTTTTAAGCTGATTTGTTTTGTGAGGTTTCCTGAAATATTTAAATATCACACGAAAAAAATGAATTCAGAAATGTTTTTTTACTATCTGTATGAGAGTCTGCCTATATATATATATATATGTGTATAAATGATTAACGAATATTTTACAAGAAAAACTAACTCTTTATCTCCTCTCTTAAATTTCAAATAATTTAATGAGAGAGTAAATTGAATGAGCTATACGTCGAAATCAGTAACTTTATAGTTATGTATTAACTTACATGATGATATTTTTCTTGGTTTGAAATGATACTTTCATGTGCTTTCGAAAAATACCACAAATGTGTGATATTTTATAAGGAAATATATATATATATATATATATATATATATATATATATATATATATATATATATATATATATATATATATATATATATATTTTTGTATTGATGAACCACTTACTATTGCTATAATAAAAGAACGGAAAAACATGTGAGTGGAGTGTCGCTAAGATATTTGTGTGTGAAACCATTCATACAACAAATATTATTTGTAAAGGATGGTGTTAAAGATATTTGTGCATACTTTAAAATGATTGCATATCATGTTTAAAAATACTTTAGCGTGATTTGGATATAAATTTTGAAGATGATTTTTGCAAACACCCATGTGAAAATGCATCTTAATTTCATGACGGAGAAAAGGAAATCAATCCACGTGAAGGGTGATAAAGCACTACCGACGGCTAATAAATCACAACTACTAACCAGAAAAGTTTCTTGGCGTGGGCTCAAGTAATGAAGGCCCAAGCATTGAGTGACAATAACATGAATCAGCTACTTTGTAACCGATAGGACTACATGTAGGTCTCCACCGCCCGAAAGGGAAAAAATACTAATTAATCAATTTTAATCACTCAAATAGCATAATATTATTCTACACTTTATGTGTGTTCATTATAAAAAAAACTTAGCTTATAATAATATAGTTCATACGTGAAAGAATTACTTTTTTATTTATATTTTAAACTCTAAACTTAATAATTTTCCACTAACTATTTAAAAATGTTACATTCGTACTAGCTCATACTAATTGCATTTTAACTTCAAACATAATTATTTTACCTTAATAACTTATACACCGTCACTATTTCTCATCTAATATAAAAAGTAACTTTGACGAAAATATCGCCATGCACAATTTAATCATGAGTTAAATCAAAATACTATTTAAACTGTAATCGGAAAATTCGGATTATTATGTTCTTTTTTATTCTAAGTATTCTTTATTTTAGAAAAAAAAATTGTTCATATTTTTTTCTTTTTTAATTTTCATTGAATTATATGTTATTTATGAAAATGCTTTTTAAACTTTTTTTTTTAAATATAAAAAGGGGAAAACAGTAAAAACATTTGCCTTTAGTTTTGAAAAGATAAAAGTATTTTTATCTATTTTTTAATGCAAAATATATTTTTTTCTTTTTTAAAAAGGTTATCATTTTTTATAAAACAGTAAGCACTGTTTTATTTCTTAAAACAGTTAAAAAGACTAATATAGTTTTTTTTTAATCAAAAAAGATAGTTCTTAATTTTTGTTAAAAGTTCCTTATAATTGTTTTTTTATAAAAAAAAACTATTTTCTTTATTTTTTATGAAAATAATTAAATAACTTTAAAAAAATAAAATGTTTTAAATTGAAGAAAAAAAGTTGTTAGTTTTTTATAAAAAAAAATGTAAAGCTATATCTAATAAAAATTGTTTTTAAAAATAAGAAAACAATTTTTTTTTCTTAAAATAACTATTTTTAACTTTTTAAAATTTAAAAACCAACATTTCAATTTTTTTCCCAGTTTTCATTTGTATAAAATTGTTAAAACTTTTATAAATAATGTATAGTTTTCAATATTGCGATTTGATTTTATGAATGAATAGATCTAAAAATTAATCAATCCAAGTTAATTCATAACTTGGATTAGTTGAGGTGCGCATAAGGTGGCTCGGACACCTCATGGTATGCTACCAAAAAATAAATAACTATAACTACCTAAAGTGGTGAATTTCACAAAACACATGAAATTGAACGATTTTAATTTAGTAATAAGTCTTCAATGTAGAGTACTTTGTTATACTTGTCATACCTGATTACTCAAACTCGGTTCATATATTAGTTTTCTAAACACTACACAAATTGGATTTCATTTTGAACAAAGACGTCCAAAATCTATTCACTCTAGAGTGACAAATGTAAATAATTAAGTAATTTGTGCCCCCAAACGAGCTCTTGGTTCATGTGAAAGGGCTCAACTTTCTACCGTGTTGAGATCCAGGCTAAGATGCTGGCATCTCATTAGGTATCATATTACCACTTAACATATATTCAGAACAACAAATTGAGTGAAAAACATTTAAATCATAAAATCCATCAATCTATAATCAAAAGAAAAAGTTTTTAACGCCTTAAAAAAAGTTCTTAGTTAAAATGAAATTTGATTTCATGATAGTAAAGGAATTTTAGCCTTGGTAATGAACATAAAAAATAACATTTTTAGAAAAAAGATATAAAAGGTTGGAAGTAGCAAAGTGAGAACACATCAAACATTCATTATTTTACTCAAGTCTTCATAACAGACAGGACATCAACATTCATTATTTTGGCTTCCTCATGCCAAAATACACAAGTCCCTGAATAACAAACACATAACAATAGCCGATGTCCACCATAACGACAATAGGCTAATATTATTATGATAGATAACTAGAGCTATTTATGTTATTATTTCATCCAGCTGCTACCATCATTTGGTTTATGCATTGAGTAGTTGAGTTGGAGAGGAAAGTGGATTTTGCCATTCACATTCTCCCAAGCACATAACACCACATGCGAATTTTTGTTCACTAGGGAGGTCAGGTGGGCAATTTTTTTTCTCACACTCCTGGATGCAAGTGAATTCGTCTTTAAGCCCACCTGCCCCCGCGACCACCATCACCAGCATCATGGTAAACAGAAAAGCTGTTATCATAGCATTTCTGCTTGTCATCTCGATTGTGTTTCTGTGGTAATATCTTTGCTAGCAACTAGTGATAGTTATGCGTAGTTCAAGCCACAAGGATGTCTATTTATAGCGGAGTAGTAGAGGTCTAGATACTTCCTTTGAAAATGAATAAAGAAACAATTATGATGTGTTTGATAACACTAATTTTTTATGAAAAATATAATATATAGAATCATTTTCCATCTTTTGAATATTTGATAAATAAAATTTTCTATGGAATTGATTTTCTTAAAACAACTCATAGAACCACTTTTTCCACAAAAAGATGGAATTAAAAAACCTCATCCCACCTTGTTATTCATTTTCCAGCACGCCAAAAAAATTGACAAAAAATCCAGAAAATGAGTAAAAATCCAAAAATAATGAAAAAAATTTAGAATGTGAATAAAAACCCAAAAATAATGAAAAAAATACATAAAGTGAATAAAATCCCAAAAATAATGAAAAAAATTCAGAAAGTGAATAACCTCCCCAAAAAATGAAAAAATCCAGAAAGTGAATAAAAACCTAAACAAAATTGAAAAAAAATCCAGAAAATGAATAAAATTCCAATAATTATTAAAAAAAAATCCAAAAAGTGAATAAAACCACCAAAAACAATGAAAAAAAATCCTGAAAGTGAATAAACCCCCCCAAAATACTAAAAAAAATCCAGAAACTGAATAAAAATCCAAAAATAATGAAAAACAAAACAAAAAGTGAATAAACCCCCCAAAAAATGAAAAAATTCCATCAAGTGAATAAAAGCCAAAAAATAATGAAAAGTTTCTAGAAAGTGAATAAAACCCCAAAAATAATGAAAAAAATTCAGAAAGTGAATAAAACCCCCAAAATTAAAAAACGTGAATAAAACCCCCCCAAAAATGAAAAAAACTCTAGAAAATGAATAAAAATCCAAAAATATTGATTTTTTTTTTCTAAAAAGTGAATAAATTCTCAAAAATAATTTTAAAAAATCCAAAATGTGAAGCAAAACCCAAAAAATAATAATAATAAATCCAGAAAGTGTATAAAACTCCAAAAATAATGAAAAAAATACAGAAAGTGAATAAACCCCCCAAAATAATGAAAAAAATCCAGAAATTGAATAAAACCCCAAAAAATAGTAAAAAAAAATCCAGAAAGTGAATAAAAATTTAAACATAATGAAAAAAATCTAGAAAGTGAATCACCCAAAATAATGAAAAAAATACAGAAAGTGAATAAAAAACACCCGAAATTTATTAAAAAGTCCAAAATTTATTAATTAAGAAAACAAATAAGAGAAAATTTAAAAAATACAGAAAATAAAAAAAAATGAGAAAAAAAGAGGGAAATCAATAAAAAAAATAAAAATAAAGAAAAATACAAAAAATGAATAAAAAATAGAAAACAAATATTAACCCCTGAATTAATTTAAAAAAACTGCTACAATTTTATTTAAAATTCAGAAATTTATTAATTCAAAAAAAAATAAAGAAAATAAAAGAGCGCTCAAAAAATTAAAAAAATGGAAATGAATAAATACCCTAGAAAACTAATAAAAAAGAAAATATTTGAAAAAAAAAATAGAATTAAAGTCGACACGGGGGGATGAAACAGTTTGTGGGATGGGGGTGGGGGTGGGGGGGGGGGGCGTGGTGGATTTGATTTTTTTTTTATTTTTTATTTTTTCCTAGTCCTCCGAATACATTTTTTTCGTTTTTTATATTTAATACCGGGTTAATATTTATTTTCTGGTCTTTTATTTATTTTTTGTGTGCTTTTTTAAAAAAAATTGGTTATTTTTTATTAATATTCTGGAATTTTTATTATTTTTCTGCTATTTTTATTAATTTTCTAGGATATTTATTAATTTTCTGTTTTTATATATATTTTCTACTTTTTTTCATGAAAAATATTGGAAATCAAACACATAAAAGATGGAAAATAGAACATTTCCCACCTGAAAAATAATTGCAATCAAACAAAACCAACAAAATTTTTCCATGGAAAATATTTTCAAGTTTTCAATTCCATGGAAATTAACTCTTAGGAGTTATTTTCCATCTTATTTATCAAGCATACCATTATTGTTTAGTCCCTCCACAGAAATAGGTACATTTTACACTTAATCTGCCTAATTCTTTTATCTTTCAAAACGTCCGTTTCTGACTAATTTTTCTCAAGTTTAGAATAAGAGTAAAATGATTATTTGAGACTACATTATACTATGAGAGAGTTTTTGGAAAAATATGAAATGATTTGGGTAGATGAGTTGGGGACAAAGTGACTCTTAACAAATTAGGAGGGCTAATGTCCAATTCCTTAAAATAATTTATTTTTTCACGCATTCAGTTTTATAAATTATAAATTTTAGAAAACAATTCTAAAATGTAAATAGGACTATCTTTGTTCAGTCTCTCGTTCACTATATTTTAATGCACAATTTTGAAAATAGAAGCTAATATCCTCGAGTTCAGTTTAATAAACTCTTGAATTCCTATGCCCCCATTCTCACTCGTGCTGCTTAGAAGAACATCCTCTATGGTTTAAACTCCTTTAATTCTTCCCTTGTTTTTGCTTGTTACATATTTTTGTGTCTTATAGCCCTGTCGTTACGAAATAAAAAATAGGCCTCTTAACACTAATCATTCGACACCCACTACATATAGCTTATTAATTCATTATGGATCTGTGTCTTCTTCTAATTTTTACTTATATGGTGTTTTTCTTACATTCAGGGTCGTCTATTAGTGAAGGCAAAGTAAGTCGTCGCCTTGGACTTTGGATTAATAGGGATCCCCAAATTAAAAAAAAATTATGTATAAAAAAATTTAGGTATGAAAAACTCTATTTTAAAAAAATTAATTATGAAAAAAATAGAGTTTACCACTTAAAAAGGGCCCACCAAACAATAAAACTCATTCAACTTAAATCAATTATAAAATTAAATGCCCAAAATAAAAAGCCTAAAGCCTCACCATATACACTTATAAGTCCAATCCAAATAAGCCCTAACAGACTCTAATACCAAATCTTCATAACTTAGTCCACTTTCAACACATGCACTCAACACACCTTGAAAAAAACAACCCAAACATCTCTCTCTCTCTCTCTCTCTCTCTCTCACACACACACACACACACACACACACACACACACACACACACACACACACACTATGAGCAATAACAAGATAAAAGAAACCTCATTCATTCGGCAGCCTCCTCACCATCTTCCATCTGAGTTCACGCCCCTTCCCCTCGCTTTTTGAAATCTAAGGTTTCAATTTTAACTGAAAAACTTAGGGTTTTAAAATCTTGAGTTTCAAACTTTCAATTTCAAAAAGAGGCTTGGAGATTATATAAGTACACGTTTACTTCCTTTGTTATAATTTGTTTGAGTTTGTAAAATTTATTACTATTAATTGTATGTTTGTTTTGGGTGTTTATTTTGTAGATTCCAATTTTTTATATGAGCCTTTACAAATTACACTTTGGGGTCGCTCTCAAGTTGCTTGCCATTTAGAAATCAAGTTTTATTGTTCTTGTTTAGCATTTTTTCAATATATAATATTCTTCTTTGATTAATTTTTATATTTACAAATTACACTTTGTTGATTATTCTTGATTAAAGAATAAAAAATATAATCATTCAAACAATTAAGGTATCAAAATAGTTTCCGATTATTCTTGAGGTACTCTAGATATAAGTAAAGAAAAACAGATGTCTATCATCATATATGTTGTGTTGATACTTCCAAAATTCCATTAAAGATAAAAAAAAGTTATTTAGGGTTTCAAAAGGTCGATGATACATCCGGTGTAGGGCTTTCTAAATGCGAGAAGAATATATTTTCTTTAATTTGATTTTTTATATAATGGGGTTTCCAATTGATTATTCTCCTAAGGCCCTAAAACTTTAGAGCCGATCCTGCTTACTCTACATGTTTGCATATGTATTTGATCAGTTTATATGTGGTTGATATAATTCCCTTATTGTTTAATTTTTCCATTATCTTGAGAAAAATACTACAATTTTCATTAAAATACTCATATTTTCATTAAAAACGATTATACCTTCGTAGAAGAAAACTAAAACACAAAGAAGTGTGTGTCATGAGAAAAAACTATCATACATTTAAAGGCACCACATGTCCATGGTCAACACCAATAAATACACAATATGTTTGTCCATGTACAAATATTGTCTTTACGGTGGTGGATATATGGAACACGTATCGCATTCGTGTCAGGTCTTCATTGGTGTTGAGTATGGACACGTGGTACCCTAAGTGCGTGACATTTTTTCTCATTTGTAATTTTCCTAGTTTTGTGTGTATTTTCATGAAAATGTATGTACGTTCAAATAAAATATTCGTATTTTTATAAAAATGCATGTATTTCAAATTCGAAAAAACATCTTGTAATTTAAATACAAACAAACTTATAGCTTTCAAACATTTCTCTAGAAATATTGTCAAATCTCTTTCATTAAAAAGACAAATAGTATGCAAATCAAAACATATCTTCCTCATAAAAAAATCGGTAGGCTCCACTTTCCTCACACCCATTGTTTTAAACATTCCCCAAACAATCCACATTACTATGATACTCTAAGGAATCTCGTTGGAAGTCAGTGTTTGAACGAACTCTTTCATCTTTTGAACGAGGTGACCTTTCTCGTTAGAACGAGGTGCTTCTCATATCCCATTTAACCCTTGATTTTGGCCTCATTAATACCTCATTAGAAGTCTTATTCGAATGAGAGAGAATCTAGTTCAAACGAGGTTAAAGGTCATTTGAACGACCGAAGCAGATCTTGAAAGTTTTGTCCTTTTATTGTTTCGTCACGATGTGGGTTGTCGAATCGGATGACATGTCGAGCTATCAGCGCCTCAGGTCAAAATGTGGGATAAAATACTTAATTGAACTTGGATTAAGGGCATTTGAGGAATTTAACCCTTAGGGTTTTGGAAGTATTTAACGCAAGTTTGATCATTTGGGGCATTCCGAATCAAATTTGTTCTCTTTCTCTCTAGCTCTTGATAGCCCCTCCACCACAAACTATCACACACCACCCTAGCACCCCCACCCCTCCATAAAAAACCACCATAGTTTAACCATGTTCTTCCATATTTAAGACTTTTAAACCCATCCACACCATTGTTGGACAAAGCTACAAATTTTAGAGACATTGTTGAGGATTTTTGAAGAAGAAATGTAGAAGATTAATGGAGTTTGAAGGGGGTATTGCTTGGAGCTTTCTTGAAGGCGAGCTTGGTGGAGCTAGGCAACCTTTTTAAGGCCATCGTAGAAGGTGGGAGGTTTCCCTATTCTTTTACATTCCTCCTACCATGTTGGATCTTCTTTAAGGTGGAAAAATTCCGCTCTTAACTTATAGCTCTATTTTTTCATAGTATTGATCTTATAGTTGAGTTCGTAAAAATAGGATGCATATATGGTTTAAAGAGGGTATTTCTCATTATTTTATGTAAATGGTTTAAAAAGGAATTTCAAGAGTGTTGTGTGAATGATATATTTCAAGAAAACTTGGTGTTAAATGAAGAGATCAAATACGATTAATGGGAGAGATAAAGACTTTTGAAAGAAGGCGAATCGCTACTCCTCACTCCTCATGAATATAATCTTTTACTAAAAAAGAATCCACAACAATTGATTAATTGTGCCTGAGCCCACCTACTGCTACTGATAGAAATCATATGACATTCCTCTAGTTAACCTATCACAGGGTAGGGAGGTCCCTTTAGTTCACAACCTTTCTGCCACAGACTCCCCCGATTCGACTTTTGGCAGGCCATGGTAAGGTTGCAAATTCTATTTTCTAATTTAGTGATTTTAAATGGAATAAAATATTTTGAAAATAATGTTTATCTTGTTAAAGATATTTTGTGAACAAATATTATAAATTTTTCTTGTAAAATTTGGAATTTTCATAAAAATAGACATTTATTCAAGTTTGAATGATAAAAAAATATTTTTAGTCTTAAAAAGCATGTTGTTGCAAACATTATGAAATTTCTTGAATAAATCATGTGTTAAACTCATTATTTTGGATTTTTGGACTTAAAATCCCTCTTCCTCTATATATAAGCTTGTATTATTTTGATGATAAGAATGAAAACAAGTTTAATGAAGGCTTTAATGAGTGTTAACTTGAAACAAAGAAAATAGAAACTTCATTCCTTAAAGTGTGTGAACAAGTGTTGAAGATGTGATAAGTCTATGGTCTCAAGAGTACTTGTTGTAAGGAAATATTTTCCATCTTGTTACTACTTCCTAGTTTGTATTGAGTATGGCGTATCCGGTTACATTCATCAAGGAATTCAAGTTCACAAGTTGTAGAAGACGAATCCGAATATCAAGCATCTTCAACATCTATGCGACCTGAGGTATATTTTGGTACGGAGTTAGTTTTGTATTACTTAGATTTTTTACTAAGTAATGGGATATTTTTCTAAACTGTTTTTTTAAAAATGAGCCGTTTTCAAACTTAGAAATATTTTCTAGGATTACTGTAGGCAGAGTTTTAAAATAACGTTTAAGTTATTCAAACGACTTTGCTATGTCCTTCAAACGACATTCGCATGTCGTTTGATACCTCATTTGAAACCCAACTTCTTATATGGCTCAAATAAAGGCGTATTATTTTGTGTTTTAAAGGTCATTTAAGACGTCGTTTGAAGTCGATTCTAATGAGATATCAGTCTCATTCGAACGAACTAAGGATATCGTTCTAATGATATTCTGCCGCCTCAAATATTTTGTTTTTCTATAAAACCTGCTTTCGTGAAGATTTTTGTTAAGATCTTTTATTTACGCAAAATGGAGAACAACTGCAAAATAGTCCTCAATGTTTTGGGCTAAAATTTATTTTTGATCCACACAAACAATACCAATTCTTTTATGAATCATCTTAGGAACCCAAACACTTCTTTATTGAAGTTATACTTGTGAAGAGCTTTCTCTACTGCTGATCATGGGGATACTCAAGGATATTCACTGCCGAAGGAGTGGGACTATGGTTCTTGTGATTCTCGAGGTAATTATTGTTGATTGAAGGCCGTTGTTTTTGTGAGTTCTTGAGGGAATTCACTGTATTATTTCTCGAAAGTGTTGTAAGTTGTGATTTCCAAACTTTAATTAAATAAAGGTTTTGCCCTGCGAGGATTTTTCCCGAGTCTGTGATTTCTTTACATGCTTATTCTGAATCACCTAGTTGCATGTTTCTGTTTTAATTAAAATTGGAATTTGTTTGTGGGATTGGTATCTAATTAAATAAGTAGACTTAATTGAAATATTGCGCATTCACAAATTGATATCGCATTCACACTTCTCAAATTGGTATTAGAGCTTTTAGCCGCCTTTTTGTGCATTTACAAATTTGTATGAGAGCAGGTTTCACCAAATTATCATGAGATCCTTTTATCATAAATTTTTTGTGATATTAGTCATTTTAGAAAATTGATTTTGAAAAATTTCAATTTTTCTGATGGATAACTTATATAATCGGATGCATGTCTTTGATTGCACAAATTATGCATATTGGAAAGCCCGCATGAGATCTTGTTTAAAATCAATTGATGAAAGAGTGTGGTTTGTATGTGAAAGATAATGGACTCCTCCCACTATCGCCGTTAATGATGTCATCAATCCCAAACCCATTTTTAATTGTATTGATGATGCGTTGAAGTGGAGTACATAGAACTCCTAAGGCCTTAGTGCTATTTTTGGAGCCGTTACACCCGACGAATTTGGACGTATTATGATGTTCATCACGTCAAAAGAGGCATGGGATATCCTTTTGTTGATGCATGAGGGTACCTACGCAGTTAAGGCGTCAATATCACAAAATTTGACCACCCAGTTTGAGACTATCACTACGTCAGAGTTTGTGTGTTTTAATGAGTTTTATGTTAAATTATCGAACATTGTTAACGCGAGTTTTAATTTGGGTGAGACGATTGATGATTCGAGAGTTGTGAATTTTTTTTAAGGTCACTCCCATCCCCATTTATTCCTAAGGTCACTGTGCTTAACTCATTAGGGATTTTAGACCCTCTTAGGTTAAAAGAACTCATAGGAGACCTTCAAACTTATGAGATCAATATGTTTTCCAAAACTACTAAGCCTAAGGATAGAGAGATAGCTTGAAAGACTCAAGTTAAGAAAAATAAAAAAGTCAGGGTTTATGAGTCTGATTCTGAGGGAGAGGTTGATTTAAATGACTTGGATTTGTTTGCTAAATTTTTAAAAAAGTTTCTCAAATTTTCCAAAGATAATTCTTCAAATAAAAAGAATTTTGAGAAAAATAAAAATAAAGATGGGGTCAAGGATAGCGGTGAGAAAGAGGAAGATATAAGGTGTTCTGAGTCCTAGGGCAAAGGGCGCAAGGCATTTTTGTGTCCCACTATATTAAAGGGAAAGGGGAAAAAGTTGCAAATACGACCACTCTTAGTTATAGGGACATGGATTTGGATAATCCCGGGAATGAATCACCATATGAAAAGTGCATTGCTTTCATGGTTAGTCACATGAGCACATCCAATTTTTCCTATGACAATGAGGACAGTTCTAAATGTAAGAGCCTTGATGATGTTTCGAGCCATTCGGGAGATAGTGAGTGTGAGGATGAGATTGGAAGTGAGGGTGAAAGTGATCTCCAAATATCTTTTAGTGATTTATACCCCGAGATTTTGAAGATGAAAAAGCTGAATAAGGAGTTGTCTCATAGGATGATATATTTGGGGAGAGAGAGAGAAGTTTTGAGGGTGTGTGAGGCATCGACGAGTCAACTTGAGAAGGTGATAGCTTCTTTATGTGAACAAATGATCATCTTAGGTCCGAAAAAGAGTGAATTGACCAACATCGCGGCTAGTCTTACGAGAGATCTTTAATCTTCATTGGGGACTCGTAAGAAACTTGAAGTCTATGTATCCTAACTTGAGAGAGATCGTGAATGTTCCTGGGAGGTCAAGGTCACTATAGAGGAAACATCTAAGAAGGATGGAACGATTCGCCTTAGTCCCGCTTTGGGTAATGTTGAGAGATTTGGAATAGGTTATGACAGTGCAACCACTTTCTATGTTTCACCTGAGACGATTTCCAAGTTTGTGATAGATCCATATGGCTCTTCCCCTAACCCACCTAAGCGTCCATTTCCCCATCGACGAACGCATCCTAGACATTTTGAGAGAGGTGTTCCTAATCCCGTGTATGTTTGTTCCCATTGTAAGAAAATAGGACACCTTAGGAAATTTCTCTTTAAGTTGCATAGTGTGTCTCATAGGTATTTCCCACGTTATACCACTACACGTGTTCCCACACCTACTCACATGCGTTACTCCACTTTCTCTCGCACGTCACATGAGAGATAATGCGATTTTAAAAGTGTTTCTAGTGCATGCTTCTATTGACTCAAGTGCAAACCGGTCGCTCAAGTATAAATTTGGTAAATCGGGCGTCGAACTCAGGGAATAGGACGAGTGCTCGTCACGATAAATAGGAAGACCGATTAATCCTATTAATGACTCTGAGAAAGAAGGAAAAGATGATGAATTGTGACTTTACTTATCAACTAATGCAATTTGAATTAAAATAATAATAAAACTACGTATGTAAGAAGAACTAAATTAAACTTTAAATATATGAGAGAAAATGGAGTTAGGGTACACTCACCCGAACCGTCAGAAATTGAACAGAACATAAAAGCTTCAAAAATATAATTCTCCATTCTAAGAGACATCAAATACTCTCTAAGCATTCGACATATGAGGACTTTAATCTGCACAACATCAGATAAAAAATTGTATTTGATGACGATGAGAATTTATCAAAAAGCCAATTGCAGTATTAAACATTTCAGTTACCTAGGGAAACCGGAATTAAAAGGCCGACAACTTTTATCTTGATAAAGTTCAAACCTTTGAATGATAAATTACTTTTTATTCACTTTTAAATCCATATGTGTTACCTAGGTTGGATTCATGTACCCCAACCTGCTAAAAACTTAGCCTAGCCTAACTATGTGGGAAAAACACAAAATTTAATATTGCATGGATGAAAAATCATGATTAATTAATACTAAGCATGCAAGATATATTATTTCCAGAAAAAGAAAGAAATATGCAAAGAGGAAAAACATGCAAGAACAATATAGAGAAGACAAACTTGGTATTAAAAAATTAAAATATTGAGCTTCAGTAATGTAGGAATCATCTTTTTATTGAAAACTATGGTTCTTGGGCCTTCCTTCCCTCTTTTTCTCTATAAAAAACTAAATAGAACCTTGTCAAATGTCTTTCTCTAATATCCTCCTTACGTTTTTTACAAGATTCCTACTTAAAATCAACCCTAGGAAAAAATGGCATTAAAGCACAAAATCGAGTGTCAGGTATTTCGAACCGGTTCGGATCCAACATCGAACCGATTTGCTGTCGATCAAATTTGGCCTTCAGTTTGGGTGACCTTGACTGCATAGTTTTGCTTGGATTCTTCTCTTTAAATGCAGGTAACTTCTTCATCGAGACTTGAATTGAGGTGCCATTTTTTTCAGTACTCTCATAACTTCAAGTTTTTCAACTTTGTAGTTGACCCCACCTCCGGGTTCCGAGTGGAAAATTACAAAATTTCCCTTGAATTTTATTTTCTTGAGATTTATTTTGCTATTTCGATTTCTCTTTCGTGTTTACTCATATGAAATACCTGTAAAACACCTGAGAAATACACAAAACAAGATGTACTTGCCAAATAGGGTTAGTAGCATGAATATGAGATAAATTCGGTTCAATTACATAACACGAGATACTAAAAAAACCCAAAATATGAGGATAAATGTGAAATATTTTCACCGAATTGAACCCCCCTAACTTAGAACTTCCATCGTCCCGAGCAATGTAAAAGAATAAGAGTATGGGATAAGGAACTCATAAAAAATTTATTTGGGATAGAATACCTTTTTCGCGGGCAAGAGATTGCATTTAGTGTATGGAACAAGTCGTTAAATTCCTAGGTTACCCTAGTTGGATGAGTGGTGTGTCGTGAGGGTTTGCAGTGAATGTACCCACAAAATTCATTTTCGACTCAAAGAAAAATCAAAATACTTACAAATTATACAATTTAAATTATCGAAAAATAATCACTGTAAATTTATATTAATAACTCTCAATTTGCAGTGTGTGTGTGTGCATGTGTGGAGCCAAAAATCGAACCGCTAACTTTCACCGATTGATCATTACGTTTCTTTTTATAAAATTCATTTTGATTTAAATGCTCATGGGATAATCTCACAAATGAATCTCTTGGAATGTGGCTTATTTTCTCTTAGTACATGTGGTTTATAAGAGTAAATGTAAAGGAACAAAAATTCATGCACACAATTAGAAAGATGAAATTATTATGGTGAATAGATCTCATCATCGGGTAACGATCATTGAAAAATGGGAAGCATCGCCTCTTATTCACACAAATTAATCTCTCTTATTATATTTTCGTATTTTAACTCTCCACGCGATAATTAATTTTGAAATTCGGACTCGGTTAGTACTTTCTCGGGTTGTAAGGTGCATTGGGTAAAATTGGGAATGGTTGGGAAATTCGAAATTAGAAAATGTCCTTATGATGTCTGTTAGTTCTTTTTCGGTCTTTTTGTCATTTTCTTTTCTTTTTCCATTTTTTTTATTTTTCACATTTTTCTTTTGTTGCCATTTTTTGTTGAGCATTGTTCTTTTATTTTTTTTCTTACCCCTTTTTATGCATTTTTTTAACGTAAATTCTGAATTTTCAATTTTCATAATTTCGGGCTTCATTGGTTTTTTCGGGGTAATCAAACGAATCTGAAATTTTATTAGGCTCAAGTTGGGTTCGCGAAAGGATATTATTTTTCACAACTTTTTTTGGCTAATATTTTTGGATTAAACAAATGAGGGCCTATTTCATTGTCTGAATTACTAATTATTTTATCATACATGTCTCAAGATTATATTTAGTTTAGAGATATTTTAGCGCATGTTTCGATGCAACATCACAGTCGCTTCCCATAACCGATCAATACAATAAATTAGTGATCATCAACGACTTTTTTAAACAAAAAATTCGAACTTTGAGTTAATTATAACTCGGATTGATTTAATTACTCACAAAAATGAAAGGCTCAAAATCTCGCCGGGTTAATTAACCTCCACATTTATTCGTTACATCATCATTTTCACTCATTTTCCATCGTTGGTCAATTTCGACTTAATGCATTTGAATTTTTACAATTTGAGACTTCAAAAAAAAAATTAATGATATTTTTGAAGTTTTTAAATTCCAATCTTTATTTATTTTGAAGAAAAATATTTTTGATTTTTTAAAAAAATTTCAATTTTTTTGGAAATTTTGGAAATTTATATTTTTTTCGGCATTTTCAAAATTTGTGAATTTTTTAAAAGACCTAAAAGATGTACTTGTTACCCACCTAACTTAGACCTTTGCATTGTCCTCAATCAAAAGGACTAAAAAACAAATAAGAAAAAGAATAAGTGCGATAAGGAAAACCAACAAATATAGAAAATGCAATTTTTTTCATTACATAACAAGACTTACATTACAAGATAATAAAGGAAAAAAAAAACTACAAATGTGGTTCAAAGAAAATTCATCACAAGAAAGCATAAAAGAACCACTTAAAAGAATCCTTCTCAAAGACATCAACCAACGGGCTAGCTATTCAGGCAATGGAAATAGGTTGGAAGTCGACATTGTCCCCGACTTGAAAGCGATAGAGCTCAGCTTGGAGGCCTGCCATCATGCTCATGTCTCATTGATATGCTCAACGGTCCTCTCATTATTTATTCATAAATCCATCGAAATGCGACTCGAGGGCAGCAATGCGAATCGTGAGGCCCTCTCCCTCCGTCTCATAATCCGAATCGTCATCCTCATCATACTCGGCTTCATCGGGAACCGCTTTTATATTCTAGATTTGAGCGTCATGACCCATACCAACCTCTTTCACTATAATGAGATGTCTGATGTGAGCCACTCACATTTGGCGCTCACTCCTTGTGGTGGATGAGGCGCCAATTGGCTTTAGAATTCTTGGTTTCGTATTGGGGACTCGGATTCTGGCATCATATAGGATCTCGGTTATAAGATGTGCATACATGAGGGATGCTTTGTTCTATTAATCATTGGCGTCATAGATGATTTCTTGATAAAAAAGTTGGGCGAGGTCAATTTCACTCGCCGAATCGAGAAAATAGGATAAAAAATTTCCTTGCCTTTGACGAACCACTGAATCATTTGTGGTTTGGAGAATGTCTCCGCAAGTGATTAAGTGGGCGAGGTGCACCACTTCGAAGAGTTGACAATTAGGTCTTGAAGCCACTCTTCATCGGGGGTCATTATGGCGATGCACTCGACTTTGGTATGAGGGGCTCCGTTGTATAGGAAAACAACATTTTGGGGAAGGATGGTGCCTTTCTCATGCATTTTACGTTGAATAATGGAAAGGGAAAAGGGATATCGATGTACATCCGAAGGAGAATGGTGATTTTGCGGATAAGAGTCACATAGAATTAACGCACCTCTTCATCGAAGACCTTATGATTAGGCATAAATTCTTCCCAATTTATCCCTTAATTTAGTTACTTTTAGCACTTCGAACAACGTAATCGATTTAACTTTATCTCATAATCTTACTACTGACTTATCCTAACGAGTACACCGAGTTTTTGGTATTTTTTTATTGCTTTTACAGGTATTTTATGTCAAGAAACGAAAGAAAGAAACCGGAAGAATCGAGAAAGACAAGAAGGAAAATCAAAAGGGCAAAAGTGTAATTTTTACCCAGAATTCGAATGAGGTACCTAAAGAGAAGTTGAATATATCACTTTCTTGAGCACATGGGAAGAAACGACACTTCAATCGGAGTCCCGGAACAAAAGATATGAGCAGTCAAAGTTGAGGCCAAAAGTTAAACAGGCAGATCGGTCCGCCCCTACGCCGAACTGGTCCGATGTGCCATACTCCAGAAGACCCCGGATCGAAAGCAAACCGAACAAGGATGAGAAATAAAAGAACCGGTCCGCCACGAACCGGTCCGCCAGAAAATTAAAAAAACCGATCCGCATCAAGAGGCAGATTGGTCCGCCTAAGACCCGGTCCGGGTATCAAGATTTTGTAATCTTATCTTCTCCTAAGAAGAGTCCTAGTGTAGCTAAAACTCTTTAATTCTTGTAGGGTATAAAAACCTGTTTTATTATCATTAATTGGATAGTTAATTTTCCATTTGTAAGGACATTTTTGTCCATTAACAATTTATATGTCGTACGTCGTTACACCGTTGAAGAAATTAAAGTTTTATACATTCATCAACGGATCCGAATATCAGAAGAAGAAGAGGAATCAAAGTCTGACAATCGGACCGGTCCGTCTGAAATAAAAAAACCGATCCGGTCAACCGGACCGATCCACCTCAGACCGGACCGATCCACCTCAGATTAAAATGAAACCTGAAGATAGGGAAAGTACTTCTTTCATTACCCCTAGGGGAACTTATTGTTCTAATGTTATGAATTTTGGTTTGAAAAATGCAGGTGCGACATATCAGCGGCTGATGAACAAGGTCTTTGCTGAACAAATTATTTACAATATGGAAGTCTATGTTGACGATATGCTGACAAAGAGCAAGAAAGCTGTCGATCATCTAGTTGACTTAAGTAAGACTTTTGATCAACTGGATAAATATCAAATGAAGCTGAACCCGACGAAGTGCATATTTGGAGTACGAGAAGGTATGTTTCTCGAGTACATTGTCAATTAACGAGGCATTGAGGCAAATCCTGAAAAGATCAAAGCTCTATTAGGGATACGATCTCCGATGACGAAGAAAGATGTGCAAAGTCTTACAGGACGAGTAGCAGCACTCAACAGATTTATATCGCGAGCAACTGATCGATGTCTCCCATTCTTCATGACTCTCAGAAAGACTTTTGAGTGGAATGATGAATGTGAGAAGGCTTTTCAAGACTTGAAGAAATACTTGGGAGCACCTCCACTGCTATCCAGGCCAGTGATGGGAGAAAAATTATACTTATATCTGGCAGTGTCCGAGAATGCAGTTAGTTCGGCATTGATAAGAGTGGAGAATGGAGTACAAAAACCAATCTACTACACAAGTAAGGCCTTCCGAGGAGCAGAGATCAGATACCAAGGTTGGAAAAGTTAGCACTGGCACTGATTGAGGCGAGTAGGAGAATGAGGCCATACTTCCAGGCTCTTACCATAGTAGTATATACTGATATGCCATTGAGGCAATCCCTTCATAAACCAGAAAAATCAGGAAGATTGATGTACTGGGCAATAGAGCTCGGTGAATATGATATAGTCTATGAACCCAGATCATCGCTAAAAGGGCAAGCTGTAGCAGATTTTATAGCAGAGTTCACCTATCCTGATACCCTCGAGGAGCAAAAATTGCTCGCTGATCAACCTGTGGATGTTACAGGATCATCAAACACAAGCTCAGACCAACTTAGATTGGTAAAAGGGCAAGTGGATGTTACAGGATCATCACATTCGAGCTCAGACCAACTCAGGTTGGTAAAAGGGCAAGAAAAGATGATCGACGAAGAGCAGGGAATATCAGGGGAGGATGAAAGGAAGCAACAAATATTTCACCGAGGAACTCTGTCAGATCAGAAGTTTGAAGACAAGTTACCTATATGGAGGCTATATGTAGATGGCTCATCTTGCACAACAGACAGTGGGGAAGGGATCGTTTTGAATAGCCCGGACGAGGTCGACATGGAATACGCCCTACGATTCAAATTCAAATCTTCCAATAATGAGGCTGAGTATGAGGCCATGATTGCAGGTCTTAATTTGGCCAAAATTATGGAGGCGCAATAGGTTATTGTCTTCAGTGATTCTCAATTGATCGTAAATCAAATGTTGGGAATATATGCGGCCAAAGGAGAATTAATGATCAAGTATCATGCAAAGGTGATGGAGTTGGTATCAGAATTTGCTGCTATTCAGCTGGTCAGAACACCAAGAATGGAGAATGCAGGATCAGACGCCTTAGCTCGATTAGCATCAGCTACTCGTACCGAGCTACGAAGAACAATCCCAATTGAAGTTTTAGCTGGTCGGAGTATAGATGAAGATCTGACGACGAACTTTATTACCCTCGATTTAGGATCATCATGGATGGATCCCATCAGGGCATATATTGAGAAAGGGGAATTACCAGTTGACAAACTCGCAGCCAAGAAATTAAAGTTTAAAGCTATTCGTTATGTACTGACTAATGGCATCCTATACAGACGAGGAATGATAGCAGGTCTGCAAAGATGTGTGCATCCCACCGAGGTGAAAGAATTGATTGAAGAGGTTCATGAAGGGTCATGTGGAGCCCATGTAGCAGGTCGGACACTTTTGCAAAGGGTGATGATGCAGGGATACTACTGGCCGACGATGAGGGCTGATTGTATAGCCTATGCCAAGAAATGTGACAAGTGCCAACGCTTTTTCTCCATCCGAAGAACTCCACAAGCATTGTTGACACCCATCAGTTCCCCTTGGCCAGTTGCCATGTGGGGAATAGATTTGGTCGGGCCACTGCCGACGACTAGAGGAAGATTCAAATACCTCGTCGTCGCAGTGGATTATTTTACTAAGTGAATAGAAGCTAAGCCGCTCATTGATATGACGTACGACAAGGTGTACCACTTTATTTGGAAGAACATCATTTGTCGATATGGTCTTCCTCATGCCTTCATCACAGACCATGGAACACAATTTGACAACGAGGAGTTCGCTGCCTATTATCATCAGTCAAACATTTTGAAGATCCACCCAGCACCAGGCCATCCTCAAAGCAATGGACAAACTGAAGTGACAAACAGAACGTTGATGAATGGCTTGAAGAAAAGACTGGATGATGCGAAAGAGAATTGGATCAACGAGCTACAATCGGTACTCTGGGCTTACCGAACTACTCCCCGAGTAGTAATAGGGGAATATCCATATATGCTAGCGTTTGGAAGTGAAGCTGTTATACCTGTTGAGTTGGGCCTCCCAACACACAGGGTACTGAATTTCAATTCCCCTGTCAGCGACTTAATGAGAAGATTGGATTTAGACATGCTCGAGGAAGCTAGAGAAGAAGCAGCCATAAGGAATGATGCATACCAACAACGAACAGCTTTGTTCTACAATAAGAGGGTGATGAAGTGCGACCTGAAAGAAGGAGACTATGTGCTAAAGAAAGTGATTCAAAAGCGCAACAAACTGGATGCAAACTGGCATGGACCATACCGAGTTACAGAAGTGGTTCGACCAGGAACTTACCGAATAGCAACTTTAGAGGGGGAGGAGTTTAAGAATGCATGGAACGCAGAGCACCTGCGCAAGTATTATCAGTGATGTATATTCTCTCCTTTTATTGAAAGTTTTTCGGGGAATACTAGTGCTACACACTACTCAGCAAAACTCGGACTACTTAAATTTATTCTCGAAAATGCCAACTAAGGTTGGTCGAGAAACAAATGTATTCCTCCGGGAAGTAAAACTTGTATTCCTTCGGGAAGTAAAACTTGTATTCCTCCGGGAAGTAAAACTTGTATTCCTCCGGGAAGTAAAGTTTGTATTCCTCCGGGAAGTAAAATTTGTATTCCTCCGGGAAGTCTCCGGGAAGTAAAGCTTGTATTCCTCCGGGAAGTAAAGCTTGTATTCCTCCGGGAAGTAAAACTTATATTCCTCCGGGAAGTAAAACTTGTATTCCTCCGGGAAGTAAAACTTGTATTCCTACGGGAAGTAAAACTATGTGTTCCTCGGGAAGTAAAAGTATTCCTAAAAATGCCAATTTATGTTGGTTAGGAAGTAAATATATTCTCGAAAACGCCAACTAAAGTTGGTCGGGAGGCAAAATTATTCCAAAAAGTGCCAAAGTTGCTCGTAGAGGAAAAATCCACTAACTATGGCTGGTCGGGGATAAAAACCCACTAACTGTAGTTGGTCGAAAAGAAAAATTTACCCACCTTGGTTGGTCGGAAACATTTTATGAATACAAGAAAGTGATCGAGCAAAATTTTTGATACTCGTAACTTTTTACTAAGTTGGTCGAGAAACAAAACATTATTTTTGCCAAATGATTACCACAAATTCAAACTACTCGACAATAAGTTGGTCGACAAATAACACAATATTGTTATCTTTTTAACAGATACACATGCACAGATGTAAAGTGTTTTACAAGACAATAGCAATTAAGATTGCGAAAAAAAATGAAAGTCTTTCATTAAATCCAAAAATAGATTACATTGGGAATGAAATGTATACTAACTATTACATCAAAATTCCTATTCTATTGGTTTTTCCCCCTCTGCTTTTGAAACAGGTTCCTCACTAGTAGGTGGATCATTTAAAGCAAGAGGAGAATTTATGAAGTTGAGATCTTTTAACATTCTGATATTCATCACGGATGATCGATCTAGGAGGTTCTCGGGACGAGATATCTCAGCACTGGAATGGAGACTGTAGTCACCGAGAGACTTGGAAATTAAGCATCGAGGAATGGCCCGAGAAGGGATCCAAGTCATATCAAGTTTGAATGGTGGTACGAGTAGGTCGAGCAGCCCAGGATCATGGTAGTCCCACAGGTAGTGACCCTGTTTGAGTTGCAGCACACCTAAGGCATTCAACCATCCCTGTTTGTAGCCATCATTGTTGGTATTTTGGATACGATCGTCCAAGTGGTAGAGAGCCTCGTTGTAGCCAGCCATCCAGAACTACCTGGGCTGTTTGTGGAATTGATAAATCAATCTTTCCAGCTGTTCGTGGAGATTTTTGATGAAGAGTTCCTTATTCTCCAAGATAGACTTCTGCACAGAAAGCTGCTCTTCTAGGTCCCTGATCTTCTTTGACATTTCAGCCAACGCCTGGTTCTTCGCCATTAATTGGAAGGCCTGGTTCTCTAAGGCAGATTGAGTTCTCTGTTCCTCGACAGGAATCCAAGTAGCTCTTGCTCGTCCTCGAGGAGCTCTTGCTCATCCACGAGAAGATGTAGAAGGGCCAAATCTTTTCAAGGTTTCCAACTCATCCCTCAAGTTGGCGTTCTCGACCTCCAAGAACGAGAATCCCTCATCAGTCACTGGGATCAAGGCTTTTGAAGTGGAAGCTGTAGACTTCAACTGAGATATTTCTCTTTGTAAGTTGTTATTCTCTTGCTCCAACAACTCGGCTATTTGTCTGCACTCCTCGACCTCACCCCTCAGAGATCTCTCCCTCACATCGTAGCCAATAAAAAGTTTGTCGTATCCCTTGTCGGCAATGATTTGTTGATATTTCTTCTCATACCCCTCATGTAAAAGGGCAGTGGATTCTTTATATTGTTGCTGAAGGTCTTCAAGAGTGCCTTGGAGATCCTCAATCATATCATAATAAGCTACATTATTGGCCACCGCACGATCAAGTAGACACTTCAAGTATTGGTAAGCTTCAACTGCCTGTTCCGAAGTATCTTGACCGAGGATGTCGACGATTTGTGCTGCACTCAGATCTGTGTGACCAGCCTTAAAGTATTCATTGCATTGCCTCAACATCTTTGTATCATGAGCAGATAATAATTCCATCCAGGACAGAAACTAGCAGAGGAAGAAAAAGCAATAATCAATAAGAGTACAAACAGAGCATGAAGAAGAGAAACAACAGTATGCATAAACAAAAGTTCAAGTTTTATTAGATCACAAGGTTCAGAGTTACATGTTCAGAAGTTACATTTGACAAAGAAAAATATAGAGAGAAACCCTAACAACTCTACACCTTTTCCTTGTCTCCTAAAACTTTCTTGGGAGACTGGGACGAGGAGGTAGGTTCCTCGGAGGGAACAGAAAGTTGCTCGGGGAGCACTGGCAGTTGCTCGACTGAAGTAGCAAGTTGCTGAAGTTCCTCGTCAGCGGGCTGGATAGTCGGGGGATAAGAAACTTGATCTCCCATTACCATGGAAGACTCTTCGGAGGCAGCTTTGTCCTCTTCTTCATCTTCAGGAGTTGGAGGGGGACCAGGGATGTGTCGCTGGAAGAGTTCAGAAGTTTCATCAACCTTCATCTCCTGAAGAGATGCGACCCACCCATCTCTAAAGTATTTGAGGCTTCCATATTCGACTTGAGATATCATGGCAGCCAAACCTTTGTTCCACCCTTTATCCCAGCCAGCGCTGAAGGATTTATTCACCGCCAACTTCCTCTTTGTCTTCTCCGAGGAAAGGTTCTCGGAGAGAAGGTTATCAACATCTTTCAATTTATTCTCAACCTCCTCCTTCTGACGACTTACTTCCTGAAGTCGACTTAACTCCTCCTCAACAACCTTGAGTTTATCTTCAAACTCCTCAGCATTCTTGAGCTTCCCTTCGAGCTCTTTATTCTTTTTCTCCAAAGCATTCACTTTTTTATCCAACCCCTTGGAGACTTCAACAACCTGAGCCTTCTCCTTCTCGGTGGAGGTAAGTTTCTTCTCCCAAACAGCCTTGTCAGCATCGTACTTCTGACGAGAATCTTCCAAAGACTGCCTCAGGCCCATCAGAGCTTTCTCCACACCAGATGAGGATCTTGAAGCTTTAATAGCTTCATCTTTCTTCAAGATTGTATTAAAGCAGCTCACCTACTGTGAAAAGAAAATGAAAGAAAGTCAGAGACAGATATAACAAAGGAAAGATGAAAAGTTCAAAATAATAAGACTTACAGAAGCAATATGGCGAGCAACCAATGAGGTGACCATGTCCCGAGAAAGGTTCTCTTCAATACCTTGGATCTCGGGAATGATCCAAGTCTTCACCGAGCTCATGGCAGAGCTCGGGGGAACAAAAGTAGGAACAACAGTTCCAATAGTTGGGGCTGAGAGACGGTTTCAGCCAAATTGACCGAGGAGCTCTTCTTCAGCTTCCTCGGGGGAACAGGAATAGTTTCGACCAAGGAAGAACTCTTGGTTGGTGATATTACAATCACTTCTCCTGGAGAAGCAGACTTGCACGGGGCCACTTGGGGCTTCTCGACAACCTTCACAGGAGCAGCCGAGGAAGGTGCATCATTTTTCTTTGTCCCTTCTGGGACATCATGTTTACTTCTTTTTGCCTCTCCAGCACCAGAGGCAGGTTTCTCAAAAAGGGTGGGAGGTCTTCTTTTCTTCATCCTTTCACTTAAAGGAGCGTGTGACTCAGGTGAAGAACTGGTAGAAGCTGGTACTGGTTCTACTTCACTTATTACCGGATGAGCAGTAAAAGAAGTAGTGTAACTCTTGTACTGCAGCAGATATGAAGCTGACCTAATGTGCTCGTCAGCAACAGTTTGATGCAGACTCCAGATAAGTTTTAAGTGCCTTATATTAACATCTGCCTCCTTTAGACACTTTCTTTTGCTATGAACTGCAAATAAATCAAAATTAAAATATCAGTGGCACATTTTATCAAACATAAAGGAAGCATAATTTCAAAATAAATAAAATAAAATAAAAATAACCTATCCCATTGCCATAGGGAGGGCATCTGGGACCCTAATACACTTTATCTCCAGATAAAGGAGCATATTGCCAATTTTTTATAACAACCCCGTGCTCAAAATAGTCCCTATTGCCATCCGGGAGGTTGACCACTAAAGCCCTATTTAAAAATATAGTTTTTAAATAAAAAGTATTATCCCCAACAACCCATCTATAACAAAACATGATTTCTGGAATTCCTTTGCGAGTTCCATGAATTTGATTTAGTCTATGAACCCCATTAACTATTCTCCATGTATTGGGGGTTATTCTTGAAGGAACCACGTCAAAGTATTGACAGAATTCCAGACATAGAGGGTTTGGAGGAAAAGAAAATCCACACTCAGCAACAAAGAGACTGGGGAACCAATGTCCCTCAGCCAAACGGAAATAGTCAGAAGGCTCAGAAAGTTCTTCCAAAATAATCCAGGAGGGAATAGAGAAATCAGAGCAAAATTTATCAATCGATTCTACAGGATAAACCATGATGAAAGAAGGAAATGAAGAAGAAGGAAGAAGATCTTACAGAAAAAGAGTGGATCTGTTGACATCGAACGATGGAAAGGATGAATGCACAAGAGAGTAACACAATGGAAAATTCGAAGATACAAATTTGAAAAAGTAGAAGACGATGGGATTGTCTGTGATGCTTAAATACTCTGCCTTGGGAAATGGTAAAGTTAATTATTACAAAAAGAAACGATTACGCTACCGGCGGCTCGAAGGAAAAAAAGTACGCGGAGATCGAGGCAGTTATAAAAATTCAAAAAAGCCTGATTCTACGAATTTGGAAGGAAAAATAAATACAAAGGAAACACTCCTAAAAATCAGGAGGACCATTTAAAACTGCCATATTTCGAGAAAGAATGTTCCATACTCTCAAATTTTGAACTATGAAACATTGGGGGCTTCTGTTGATACCAAATTTAGTCTGCTGACATTGCCCAATTGAATGAAGACGCGTGGCAATCTATGTGGCAACAACAAACACTTTCGAGGAACTCAGAAGCTCCGAGGAACCATACTGCAACGAGGAACACTGCTTCCCCGAGGAACTCAGATGCTCCGAGGAACAAGAACTCTACGAGGAACTTTTGAGTATCGAGCAGCTTAGGCGGTCCGAGCAACTTAGGCGGTCCGAGCTGCACCTCGAACAAAGCATTAATAGCAGGATGACCAACAGTTTGACTATTCATTAAATGCTTATCATTCAGATGTATACGCTTAAGGGCCATTTAATATATTACCCTTTCACATGTACAGCATTGAATGTATTACCCTTTCACATTACAGCCTCAGGGCTATAAATACATTGTACAATCCTCATTGTAAGGGAGGGGAATTTCTTGATAGAACTTGTAATCGAGAATTCCCAAACAGTCAGCAATAACATAACAGTGGACGTAGGCCATTCTTATAAGGCTGAACCACTTTAAAAACTCTTTGTTTCATTTATTTTATCTATGATTAAATAATTAGATATGATCTAATTTTTTACATCAACAATATAGTTAAAAGTTTTAAATCTTTCTTCATCAGTATTTTAGGTAATTTAGTATAATTGCACCTTTTCATAATTTCATAATTGCATTTAGTTGTAATCAATTCCAAACCAAATCATTTTTCCTTTTCTTTAGAGTCAAAGTTAGCATTTCTTTGTCTATCCAACGTCGTCACAACTCTGTTGTCCTATTTCCGTGTGGATACGATCCCGACTTACCGAGTTTATTACTAACGCGACAGGCTTGCACTTGAGCCTAGAGTGAACGCATATTAGAGACACGTTATGAGTCGCGTCACCTTATCAATTTGCGAGTTGAAAAATTCCAACCACCCTAGGTGGTGAAAGAAAGTGGTGACATCGGGAGACAACTCCTCCCATAGGACTCATTGCTCTATGTGGGTTGTGCGGGAGGCTCAGAAATATGCGTTGTGCCAATCAAACGAAATTCATGATTATCCCCTTCTTCAAGGATAGCGGTGGAATTATATTTGGAGACAGTATTTTGGAGACGACGAGGAGCTATGGAGAGTGTATGGAGAACTTAATAAATAGTAGGAGAGGAGAAGATAATTTTATGTGAGTAAAATGATGAATAAGGGGGGGGGGTATTTATAGGTGGCATTGTGGAAGAAATGGTGGGAAATAATGGAGGGAAGTGAAATAGGGTGAAGAAATAGTTGGGGGAAGAATTAAGGGGAGGATTTTTGGATGGGGGGAAGGAACAAATTGGGGGATGAATTTGGAGGGAAGAAGAAAACATGGAAAATGGGAACGAATTCTGCTAAGCGAAATCGAATCAATTCGGTGTAGGCCGGCGAACTGGTTCGGCCTGCGGTTTGGCTAAATTGTTCTGCATAACACCCAAAATTTGCTTAGATTTCCATATTATAAGCATTCCAAAGCTAATTTTCTCTTCCCTATATCATCTTAGGACTCCCTAAACTCTCCGGGACCCCGGGTAACCATACCCTCTTCTCGAATTGCGAGTGCGATCTCTCGTACGTAAAAACTCAAAGTCATGCTCAAACCTTTCCTCACTAGCGACTTCGATAGACTGCTATATGACCTGATAACTGACTCTAGTCACTAGTATACAACACCTATTCACCCCATACGCATCGGGAGTGCGATGACCTCTCTTATTAAGCTCACTGAACCCCATAAACGTGGTCAAAAAGCCAAATTATTTTGTCCTCTTCAACACACGCCTCTAAATATATCTTTAGGCATTGTCCATTTACCTTGAACATGTCTCCCCCTGTGGATCTTCTAAATCAATGGTTCCCTGGAGGAACACTTGTCTTAGAAAGAATGGATTCACCCATCGTAAACGTAACTGTCCAGGAAATAAGTGCAGACGGGAGTTGTATAGAAGTGATTTTTGACCCGAATGAAACTCTTTTCATCCGATGATTCTATCATGCGAAAGTTTCATTCTTTCTTTGGATATCTTTTCATTCTCATACGCATCATTTCACATCTCTACCAACACATTTATTTGAGGCTTGCAAGCTTCACCGGCTTTGTCCATATTATAGTTCAACCTCTTGATTGCCCAATATGCTTTATGTTCTAGCTCCACGGGGAGATGTCAAGGCTTGCCACACACAAAGCGAAACAGGGACATCCTAAGGGGGTTCTAATATGCGGTTCAATAAGCCCATAATGCATTGTTTAAACAGAGGGGTCAATCTTTCTGATTAGGATCGGTGATCTTTTCGAGAATATGCTTCATTTCACAATTGGCTAATTCGGCTTTCCCACTCATTTGGGGATGATATGACATCCCAACCTTGTCGACGACCCCATACTTTCTCATGAGTTTTTCAAATGGTCGGTTGCCAAAGTGTTTTCCGTTGTCACTAATGATTTCCTTTACACCCCGAAGCGAGAAAGTACGTGTTTTTGTAAGAACTTAAGTACCACCATATTATCATTAGTCTTAGTAGCTATGGCCTCAACCCATTTTGACATAGAGTATACCGCAATGAGGATGCATAAGAAACCAAAGGAGGTAGGAAAATGGCCTATGAAGTCAATACCCCAACAATCAAATATCTTAATGACGAGTATAGGGGGTCAATGGCATCATGTCTCGTGGTGACTCCAATCCTTTGACATCTATCGTAACATTTGCAATAAGCATTAAAATCCCTGAAACTTATGGGCCAATAGAGACCACTTTGAAGGATCTTAGCGACCGTCTTATTCATCAAAAAATGTCCTCCACATGCTTCCATATGACAAAAGAGAATGACACTAAGAATCTCATCATTCGACAACCATATTTAGATGAGTTGGTTTGTTCAATACTTGGACGATTAGGGATCATCACAGAAGAACATGCACGACAAAGTGAAGAACTTATTTCTCTCATGTGATGATCAATCAGAAGGAATGACTCACATGATAAGGTAATTCACTATGTCCGCAAACCAGGGGAGATAAGAAGTGGCAAATAACTGCTCATCCGAAAAATATTTGTTTATGGGTATAGGATCACTAGGTACGTCGGATGAAAGCTGGGACAACTGATCGACGATGATGTTTTCTACTCCTTTATTTTCTTTTATGGAAAGATTGAACTCTTATAGGACTAGGATCCACCTTACGAGGTGCGACATAGTATCCTTTTTGGAAAAGATATACTTATGCGCCGCGTGGTCGGTAAAGCAAGTGATTTGTGAACCAATGAGGTAAGAGAGGAATTTGTATAAGGAAAAAACTACGGCTAGAAATTATTTCTCTGTGGTGGAGTAATTAAGTTACAACACAGTTAGCGTTTAGCTAGCATAGTAGATGGCATGATCCTTCTTATCTTTTCTTTGGCCCAAAATAACCACTATAGCATAATCACTCACATCACACATGAGCTCGAATGGAAGGGACCGATCCAGATCTTGTATAATGGGGTTGGAAAAAAGCATGCTTTTTAATTTATCAAAAGTTCTTTATCATGCTTCATTCCACTCAAAGGGGGACATCTTTCATCAGTAGGTTACTCAAGGGCCTAGAGATGGCACTAAAGTCCTTAATAAACTCCGATAAAAACCCGCGTGGCCCAAGAAAGAGTGCACATCCTTTAGTGATTTAGGTCGGGGAAGCTTGGCTATGATATCTATTTTTGCCCTATTAACCTCAATTCCTTTAGATGACACTATGTGGCCAAGAACTATTCTTTCGGTAACCATAAAATGGCACTTCTCCCAATTTAGTACCAAGTTTTTTTCCACACAATGAGCTAGCATTTTTTCAATATTCGCAAGACAAAGGTCGTAAGAGGGGCCAAAGACACTAAAGTCATCCATGAAAACCTAAAGAGACTAAGCATGCACCTTTGAAAAGTCGCGGGTGCATTGTATAATCCAAATGGCATACGTTTGTAGGCTAATGGGCTAAAAGGACATGTGAAAGTCGTCTTCTCTTAATAAAGCACATCTACCTTAATTTGGTTATATCCGGAATAACCATTGAGAAAGTAATAATATGGGTGTCCTGCTACTCGCTCTAGCATTTGGTAGATAAATGGTAAGGGGAAATGATCTTTCCTAGTGCCGGCGTTGAGTTTTCGGTAATCAATGCAAATGCACCACCCGGTGGTGGTGCGTTGGGGAATTAGCTCACCCTTGTCATTCTCGACCACAGTCATTCCCATATTTTTCAGGATGACTTGGATAGGACTCACCCATTTGCTATCCAAAATTAGGTAATTAATGCCCGCATCCAATAGCTTAATAATCTCCGCTCTTACTACATCTTTCATAGTGGGGTTTAATCTCCAATGCATTTCCCTTGAGGGCTTCAGGTCCTCCTCGAGGTGGATTTTATGGGTACAAATAAGGGGACTTATATCTTTCAAATCCCCTATGTTCAACCAAAATCACTTCAGCGATTCCTCAAAAGCTCTAACAATTTACCCTCTTGCTATTTATTTAGAATCGAGGAGACAACAACGGGAAATGTCTCATCCTCTTCCAAATAAGCATATTTTATGTTGGAGGGTAGTTTCTTTAATTCAAGGGTGGGGAATTTTTCATTGAAGGGAACTATGTGTGACTCCCTCAAAGGTAGTTCCGTGAATACCAAAACCCAATTAACCTCTCTCATGTCCTCATTCGATGCTCTCTCGTCTAATATCGCTCTCAACCCATCCACCTCAGTCTCAAAGTCGGTGTACGTCCCACCACTCTCACTATGTGATATAAGGCATGATCCTAAGTCATGACCAATGATATTTACCTCTATGTTCTCCTCTACTACCTCCTCAATAAGATCTGCCGCGTGAAAATCGTCCTCATCACCCACTTGATTGTTGATATTGAAAATATTCGTCTCAAGGGTCATGTTCCATAATGTGAGTTTCATTTTCCCATTTTGAGTGTTAATTAATACGTTAACCATAGATAAGCATGGGCAGCCTTGGATGACGAGAACATGATTACTCGAGGGGATGGAGGGATCCGTGTCCCAAATGATAAAATCTACCAGGAAGTAGAAAGTGTCCATTTGGACTATCACGTCCTCGATAATCCTTTGAGGTATCTTCATGGTATGATCCACGAGTTAAAGAGTGATCTTGGTGGGCTTGATATCTCCCAAATCTAATTGCCTATATATGGAATAAGGGAGAATGTTAACACTCACCCTTAAATCGAGTAAAGCTTTTTCTATGCGATTGTCTCTAATGATGCACGAAACGGTTGATGCACCCGGATCTTTCAACATTGGTGGGAGGTCATTTAGTAGAGCCGAGATCACATTTGGTTCTAGGAAAATGTTATTTTTCATCTTTAGTGTCCGTTTCACCATTAATAGATTGTTAAGGACTTTAGCATAGGCCAAAATTTTCTTTATGGCATCGAGAAAAGGTAAATTCAACTTTACATTCTTAAATACATCTAGCACATCCTCGTGGGAGGTCCCTTTTTGAGGTAGAATGAACTGTTGAGGGAAAGGCGTAGAAGTGGGTGGTTTCACTATGACTTACAGCCCACTAGTGTTGTCCTCATTGTCACTCTCATTTAAGGGGTCATCTTCTGCTTCTTTGATGCCGAGCGAAACCTCCTTATCTTTAGATTCGTCATGTGGGGTAGATGATAAATCAACAACACTCCCACTATATAGAGTGGTGACTCCTTGACATTTCGCTTGATGGTCATTGGATGTAGAGATAGCACTAGGTTGACCTTGGGGAGGTCTTTGGCATTGGGCCGAAAACTTACCCTTCTCTTGGATACTTAAAGATGATTGGAATTTTGAAATATTCGCATTTATTTCTGCAAATGATCGGGCATAAATATTTTATATTTATCCCCTTAATTTTGATACTTTTGTGAACCCGAGAGATGCAATTGATATGGATTTAATTCGTAATTATGCTACTAACCTTCGTTGGCAAGTCTTTCGTGTTTTGTGTTTCTCTTATATGTTTTATAGGTAAATTATGCAAGCGGTGCGAAAGAGAAATCAAAATAATGAAGGAAATTCTAGGAAGGAAAGTTCAAGGGCATTTTCTTAATTCTTAAGCCTAATCCCGGAGGTCGAGCCTACTGGAAAGTTGAAGATCTCGGAACAACGATAACACTGTAAATAACAACACCAAAATCCAAGCTAAGGTTAAGGAGTTATGATCATTTGAAGTTGAAAAAAAAATCCAAGAAACAAAAGAAGAAAGCATGAAAATATTTCTAAGTGTTGAATTTATAGCAAGTACCCCAGAACCACAGAATGAACCGATTCGAGGGGGAACCGGTCTGGGGTACATGCAGAACCGGTTCTGGGTACCTGATGCGCGAATTTTCACTTGAATGCTGATTGGTCGAAAGAGTTCTAATATATTACAAACTCTTCTAAAACGTATTTGTATCTTTATAATGACTTAGAAAAGATAGTTTTGAATAGTTTTTCATAGAGAGGAAGGTAGGAGAGTAGATTAGAACCATATAAAACAATTCTCCATCAAGTAGGTACTTTTATTGTTTGAATTACAAGTTTTCTTTCAATAATGTTTATTCCTTTCTTTCTCAATCTTGTAGTTAATTTATTTATAGATTTCTTTATTTTATGGGTTTCCAATTCGTATATACAAGCTTAGAGATAGTTGTATTATTGATTCAATTACATGAAATGTAGGATTCATGTTATTTGAAGAGTGCGTGCCCAATATGTGTGTGTTTCAAACCAAACCAAATTTTCACCAAAAAATTATTCAACTTTTAAATATGCACCAAACCAAGTTGATAAAACCAAATTCTTACTTTAAACCAATTTTATCTTGATTAATCCTAAACGTGCATCTAGTGATTAAAGCAAGTAAAATAGAGTAAACAATACTCACAACGCCGAATGTACGAGGAAAAAACCCAAAACAGGAAAATAACCTCGGACGGCCCAAGCTAGACAATCACTATGAACAATGGTTTTACAAAGACAAACTAGCCTTACACTAAGACTCCATCCCCACGGGTCTTGACTCTCCTTCTGATCTTCAACCGTTCTTCAATAGTGCCCACGCAAAAATTCCGTCTTCCACGATACTTGTCCAACACATTCGTCCACGTATGCCTCAGTGTCTACCGAATGGCTTTGATTCGTCTACGATGTCGAACAAGAAGTCCTTCTCTTTTCTTCACCGAAAAACCCTTTGATGTTCAATGTGTAGAACAAACAACTTTGGTACTGCAAGATCACGTAAGAATATAAGAATGATAACTCGGATATTTCCAAACTCTAAGGATGTGCAGCTTTGCAAACCTTAGAAAACATGTGCAAACAACGTACCGGAATATATTCTGTTTTTTCCAGTTGCACACTTACAAGACTCTGATAAAACCACGCTTTAAATAAGATTAAAATGCCCCCTTCAAATGCGTGTTGTTTGAATGACTTAAGGCCCTCGTTCGAGCGACATAAATATCTCGTTCGCACGAGATCGAATGTCGTTCGAGCAAGAAGTTTCACTTTTTGACTAAAAAGTTTATTTAAAGTGACCCATTAAAGTCAAACTCCTTTTTTGAGCTTATCAGAATAAAAATGTAGTGTAAAGAATTAAAACACTTTTAAAAATATTTAAAAATATTTTTCTTTATAAAAATACATCCTTATCTTTTATAAAAATAATTTCGAGCACCATTAATTATACGCATTCATACCTGAGTGATATCATAATGCAATTAACTTTGAAGATGAGTAAACTTGCACCAATTAAACATCGGTATGCTTAATTCTTTGAAGCTTTGCCGCAACGTCTTCAATTTTCTTTAATACGTCATAGATTATGTGGGATCGTGACAAAATAAATACCTCCCTATGACATATTACAAACACATTTTTGTTCACGGAATAAAGTCAAAACAATACAGGGACTCAATTGGAAATTTATGTCTTTATAAATATCCCCCTTTGACTATTCTGGGACAAAACTAAACCAGTGAAATGCCAGCCGTTAAGACGTATGACGCCTAATTCCCATCCCATAAACCTAAAATAAAAAATACAGGACACGGACTAGTATATGTAGCACCGACGAGCATAAACTGTCTGAATGTGGTGTAGACTTGAAATCTCAAATCACTGAAGCATACCTACACACATGAAACAAACAAACAAATACCCATGGAAGTATAGAGGAATAAATGATACCAATTTATATTTCTAATAAGAGCAAATCATTTGAAACCTGTGAGCAATTATTTGATACCAACTTTGAAAGAAATATAATCAAACAATATGTAAAACCAGATATCATTAGAAACGCTCTCCCCCTACATCACATACATATCTCCCCCTTTTTGTCTCGAATAGACAATCCGGTGAAAAGATAAACCAAACCGAGTATCTAGCATGAGAATATACCAATTTGAATCAATTGGATACCAATTTGAGAATTGAAAACGCTAGATAACCATGAAACAACCAACTAAATATGATCAAGAGATGACAAATCAGTAGCTAGTAAACCAATGGATCACACAAAGAATTTACCAATCTAAGCAGGTGTGATAAACGGACTATATGCACAAATCAATTTAGAACCAATAAACCTGCATATAAACCAGTCAGTCAAGAAAACTTCCAGCAGTACACAAAATATACCAACTTAACCCAGAGGACTGTAAACCAATCAGAAGCTCCAAAACAGCCCGTCGTTCAAACGAGCCAGGGACATTGCTCAAACGAGTTAAGGATGTCTCTCGAACGAAGTGCAACTGTCGTTCGCACGAGATGTATAAGTCATTTGAACGACTTCTCGCGACCTGCCAGAATTTTCGAGATTCCTTGAAATATTGCAAATTATTGGCCAGTGAAAAAATTTCAACAAACAAAATTCCAGGAAGGGCTTGACAGAAGAAAAACAGTGTTAAAACAGTAGGCTTTTAACACAAAATGCAAAAACTCATAAAAACTAAAAATGTGAGTTACATGCAAACATAGTACCGATGTGCTCAAACATGGACATGGAATGAATGGGCATGAAACTAAAAAAAATGAGTCACAATTCCAACACATCGAAACCATCAAGAAGCTCTAATTTATAGCGATAAATCATCAGACTTTTTCATAGCCATATGAGAATAAAAGTGTGAGCTTAATGAACTAACATACTACATGCACACAAAACCAGAATTTTGACGATTCTACAAAAAAATAGCATCAAATTCCAATGTTTCAAAATTAGGATTAGATGTGCAAACCCGTTCAAATTTTTACTCCATCCAAACTCCCTCAATAATATCATTTTTTCTTTGGAATGAACTAAACTAATTTGGCCATTTTCATACCATATTGCATTTTCTTCTGGGCTCTTTTAAATGGTGGCTTTCACGACGAGTCAATTTTGAACTCTCGCAGCCCTTTCTAGTGAATGACTCATTATTTTTACCAATTTAAATTCTCATGGTAAACGGTTCTTACATGCACAATTCTCCTTAAGTTTACTCATGCATGGATGACAAGATTGAGATAAGAACGCCTCACCAAATTCAAATATGCAAGAGTAGTCAAATATCCATATAAACTCGTGCATGTGTGCAATGTTGGCATATATACGAAGTCGAATCAAAATGCATATCAACATTGAAACAACCCCATTTAAACAATGGTTAAGATCATTCTAAGCATCGATAATAGTGACCAAATGTTCTAGCCACATGGATAATGAAACGATTGGGGGGGGGGGGGGGGGTCGAAGCACACCAATATGCCATATCAAACATGTAAACTCAAAAACAAAAACCTAAAATATTTTTGGTTTTTCAAAAGTTTTCGCAAAAAACAAAATCTTTTTGTATTTTTCAAATAAGACTCAAACAAATGAAAAATATAATACAAAGAGATAAACATGTCATAACACTAGCGAATTATAAACATGATGCAAGGGGCTAGCGTATGACAAAACATGCAAGCTATTAACCAAAAAAATAATAAGAGAATAATCATGGACATGCATGTGAGAATCAACCAACGAAGCATTTAGCATCTCCAAAATGGATTTCCTAACCCAACCAAGGTGTATACCTAACAAAACGGTTTTTGGGAACCAATGGGACGCTACGTTTAATCTTCCTAGGGTCTTTTCTAAGATCAAAACAAAAACTCCTAAGGTGACCTTTTCTACCACCATACGAACATGTGAAAACACGATGAGGAACGGGAACTTTAGGTTGCCCTTTCCTAATACCCTCGGATGTGGTCGATCCTCTAAAACAAACTATGGTTTTGGCTTTTACAATCGAACCACTAGAACAAGAGAAGCCGCTACCATCACTACTCGAGTCATTTAAATCATTTTTTAACTTCAAAACTTTTGACTCAAGCAAATGATTGACTCCTCAAACTTTTGGGACTCCTTCTTTAAATTTTCAATTACCCATAGAAGGTCATCTCGCTCGCCCTCATTGTGAGAAAACTTATCCCAGAGAGCCTTTTCTCATGCCATAAAATCATTAACCGAATTATTTTCTTCAATGGCACAAACTTTAGAATTTTTTACATCCTCTAACTCTTTTTCTAAAATGAGGACTCTATCATCACTCTCCTTTTTGCCCAATTTTAATATATTAAATTTTTTAAACAAGGAACTAAAGTGCTCACGACAAATATCTCTTTGAAATTGAAAGGTTTACAAATATTCAATCTTATTTTTGAAACCATAATTTTCTTTCTCCAAAACTTCAATACGTTTTTCAAACTTTAAATTCAAACGATGTAAATCATCAATGCTTAGAGAATCCATCGAGAGAAAACAAACACAGGAGAGATAAATAAACACACGGGATCACAAAATAAATAAAATATGTTTTCTAGCTCTGATACCAATTTGACGACGAGAGAAGTCAAATTGTATCAAAAAGCAAACCCTTAAAAATTCAGGATCACGCGATAAATTAACGTAACCCTCTCTGATACTAATTTGAAGAGTGCGTGTCCAATATGTGTGTGTTTCAAACCAAACCAAACCAAATTTTCACCAAAAAATTATCCAACTTTTAAATATGCACCAAACCAAGTTGTGAAAAACTCAATTCTTACTTTAAACCAATTTTATCTTGATTAATCCTAAACATGAATCTAGTGATTAAATCAAGTAAAATAAAGAAAAGAATACTCACAACGCCGGATGTACGAGGAAAAAACCCAAAACGGGAAAACAACCTCGGACGGCCCAGGCCAGGCAATCACTATGAACAATGGTTTTACAAAGACAGATTAGCCTTACACTAAGATTCGATCCCCACGGGTCTTAATGCTCCTTCTGATCTTCAACCGTTCATCAATAGTGCCCACTCAGAAATTCCATCTTCCACGATACCTGTCCACAACACACGCGTCCACATATGTCTCGGTGTCCCCGGAATGTCTTTGATTCGTCTACGATGTCGAATAAGAAGTTCTTCTCTTTTCTTCCACGCAAAACCCTTTGATGTTCAATGTGTAGAATAAACAACTTTGGTGCAGTAAGATCACGTAAGCATATAAGAATGATAACTCAGATCTTCGTAAACTCTAAGGATGTTTTTATTCTTTGTAACCCTTAGAAAACATGTGCAAACGATGTACTTGAATGTATTCTATTTTTTCCAGCTGCACACTTATGAAACTCTGATAAAACCACGCTTTAAATAAGAGTCAAATGCCGCCTCGAAATGCATGTCATTCGAATGACTTAAGGCTCTCGTTCGAGTGACATATGTATATCGTTCGCATGAGATCGAATGTCGTTCGAGCGAGAAGTTTGACTTTTTAACTTTTTAATTAAAACATTTCTTTAAAGAGACCCATTAAGTCAAACTCCTTTTTCAATCTTATCAGAATAAAAACGTACTGTAAACAATAAAAACACTTTTAAAAACATTTTAAAATATTTTTCTTTATAAACATTCGTCCTTATCTTTTATAAAAACAATTTCGAGCACCATTAATTCTACGCATTCACACTTGAGTGATCTCAAAATGAAATTAACTTTGAAGAAGAGTAAACTTGAACCAATTAAACATTGGCATGATTAATTCTTTGAAGCTTTTCCGCAACGTCTACAATTTTCTTCAATACGTCATAGACCAAGTGGGATCGTGAAAAAATAAACATCTCCCCATGACATATTACAAACACAGTTTTGTTCACGGAATAAAGTCAAAACAATACAGGGACTCAATTGAAAATTTATATCCTTAGAAATCTCCCCCTTTGACTATTCCGAACAAAACTAAACTAGTGAAAGTCCAGTCGTCAAGCCGTATCATGCCTAATTCCCATCCCATAAACCTAAAATCAAAAATACAGGACACAGACTAGTATATGTCGCATCGATGAGCATAAACTGTATGAATGTGATGTAGACTTGAAATCTCGAATCGCTGAAGCATACCTACACACATGAAACAAACAAACACATACCCACTAAAGTATGGAGGAGCAAATAATACCAATTTATATTTCTAATAAGAACAAATCATTTGAAACCTGTGAGCAATTATTTGATACCAATTTTGAAAGAAATATAATCAAACAATATGTAAAACTAGATATCAAAAGAAATGCTCTCCCCTACATCACATACATCTCTCCCCTTTTTTGTCTCGAATAGACAATTCGGTGAAAAGATAAACCAAACCAAGTATCTAGCATGAGAATATACCAATTTGAATCAATTGCATACCAATTTGAGAATTGAAAACGCTAGATAACCATGAAATAACTAGCTAAATATGATGAAGCGATGACAAATCAGTAGCTAGTAAACTAATTGATCACACAAAGAATATATCAATCTAAGCAGGTGTGATAAACGAACTATATGCAAAAATAAATTTAGAACCAATAAACTTGCATATAAACCAGTCAGTCCAAAAAACCTCCAGCAGTACAAAAAATATACCAATTTAACCCAGAGGACTGCAGACCAATCAGAAGCTCCAAAACAGCCTGTCGTTCGAACGAGCCTGGGAAATCGCATAAACGAGTTGAGGATGTAGCTCGAACAAAGTATTGTTGTCATTCAAGCAAGATGGATAATTCCTTTGAACGACTTCTCGTGACCTATCAAAATTTCCCAGATTCCCAAAAATATTGCAAATTATTGGCCAGTAAAAAAATTTCCACAAAAAAATTCCAGGAAGGGCTTGACAGAAGCAAAATAGTGTTAAAATAGCAGGCTTTTAACACAAAATGCAAAAAATCATAAAAACTAAAATTGTGAGTTACATGCAAACATAGTACTGATGTGCTCAAACATGGACATGGAATGAATGGGCGTGAAACTAAAAACAAAAGAGTTACAATTCTAACACATCGAAATGATCAAGAAGCTCTAATTGATAGAGATAAATCATTAAACTTTTTCATAGCCATATGACAATAAAAGTGTGAGCTTAATGAACTAAACATACTACATGCACAAAAATCCAGAATTTTGACGATTCTACAAACAATAGCGTCAAATTGCAATGTTTCAACATTAGGATTAGATGTGCAAACCCGTTTAAATTTTTAATCCATCCAAACTCCCTCAATAATATCATATTTTCTTTGGAATGAACTAAAATAATTTGTCCCTTTTTATATCATATTGCATTTTCTTTTGGGATCTTTTAAACGATGGCTTTCATGATGAGTCAATTTTGAACTCTCGCAGCCCTTTCCCGTGAATCACTCATTATTTTTACCAATTTGAATCCTCACAGTAAACGGTTATTACATTCACACTTCTCTTTAAGTTTACTTATGCATAGATGACAAGATTGAGATAAGAACGCCCCACCATATTCAAATATGCGAGAAGTCAAACCTCCATATAAACTCGTGCATGTGTGCAATGTTGACATCTATACAAAGCGGAATCAAAATGCATATCAACATTGAAACAACCCCATTTAAACAAAGGTTAAGATCATTATAAGCACCGATAATAGTGACCAAATGTTCTAGCCATATGGATAATGAAATGATGGGGGGGGGTGGTCCAAACACACCAATATGCCACATCAAACATGTAAACTCAAAAACAAAAACAAAAACCTAAAATCTTTTTATTTTTTCAAATTTTTTCTCAAAAAATAAAATCTTTTTGTATTTTTCAAATAAGACTCAAACAAATGAAAAATATAATACAAAGAGATAAACATGTCATAACACTAGAAAATTATACACATGATGCAAGTGCTAGCGTATGATAAAACATGCAAGCTATTAACCTTAAGAAATATCAAGAAATGAATCATGTGCATGCATGTGAGAATCAACCAAACGAAGTATTTAGCATCTCCAAAACGGATTTCCTAATCCAACCAAGGTGTATACCTAACAAAATGGGTTTTGGGAACCAATGGGACACTACGTTTAATCTTCCTAGGGTTTTTTCTAAGATCAAAACAAAAACTCTTAAGTTGGCCTTTCCTACCATAATGCGAACATGTGAAAACGTGACGAGGAACGGGACCTTTAGTTTGCCCTTTTCTAATACCCTCGGATGTGGTTCACGCTCTAAAACAAACTATGGTTTTGGATTTTACAATCGAACCACTAGAACAAGATGAGCCGCTACCATCACTACTCGAGTCATTTAAATCATTTTTTAACTTCAAAACTTTTGACTCAAGCAAACGATTAGACTCATCAAACTTTGGGGATTCCATCCTTAAATTTTCAATTACCCATAGAAGGTTATCTCGCTCCCCCTCAATGTGAGCAAACTTATCCCTAAGAGCCTTTTCTCGTGCCATAAATTCATTAATCGGATTATTTTCCTCAACGGCATAAACTTTAGAATTTTTTACATCCTCTAACTCTTTTTCTATAATGAGGACTCTATCATCACTCTCCTTTTTGCCCAATTTTAATATATTAAAATTTTTAAATAAGGAACTAACGTGCTCACAAAAAATATCTCTTTGAAATTGAAACGTTTACAAATATTCAATCCTATTTTTGAAATTGTAATTTGCTTTCTCCAAAACTTTAATACGTTTTGCAAACTTTAAATTCAAACGATGTAAATCGTCAACGCTTAGAGAATCCATCGAGAGAAAACAAAGATAGGAGAGATAAACAAACACACGGGATCACAAAATAAATAAAATATGTTTTCTATCTCTGATACCAATTTGACGACGTGAGAAGTCAAATTGTATCTAAAAGCAAACCTTTAAAAAATCAGGATCACGCGATAAATTAGCGTAACCCGCTCTGATACAAATTTGAAGAGTGCGTGCCCAATATGTGTGTGTTTCAAACCAAACTAAATTTTCACCAAAAAATTATCCAACTTTTAAATATGCACAAAACCAAGTTGTAAAAAACCCAATTCTTACTTTAAGCCAATTTTATCTTGATTAATCCTAAACACGCATCTAGTGATTAAAGCAAGTAAAATAAAGTAAAGAATACTCACAATGCCAGATGTACGAGGAAAAAACCCAAAACGGGAAAACATCCTGAGACGGCCCAAGCCAGACAATCACTATGAACAATGGTTTTACAAAGACAGATTAGCCTTACACTAAGACTCCATCCCCACGGGTCTTGACGCTCCTTATGATCTTTAACCGTCCTTTAATAGTGACCACGCCAAAATTCTGTGTTCCACGATACATGTCCATAACACACGCATCCACGTATGTCTCGGTGTTCACCGAACGGCTTTGATTCGTCTACGATGTCGAACGAGAAGTCCTTCTCTTTTCTTCACCATAAAACCCTTTGATGTTCAATGTGTAGAACAAACAACTTTAGTTCCGCAAGATCACGCTAGCATATAAGAATGATAACTCGGATCTTTGCAATCTCTAAGGATGTGTTTATTCTTTGTAAACCTTAGAAAACATGTGCAAACAACGTACTGGAGTGTATTCTGTTTTTTCCAGTTGCACACTTACAAAACTCAGATAAAACCACGCTTTAAATAAGATTAAAACTCCGCCTCTAAATGCATGTCGTTCGAACGACTTAAGGCTCTCATTCGAGCGACATAGATATCTCGTTCGTGCGAGATCGAATGTCGTTCGAGCGAGAAGTTTGACTTTTTGACTTTTCAATTAAAATGTTTCTTTAAAGTGACACATTAAAGTCAAACTCCTTTTTCGAGCTTATCAGAATAAAAACATAGTGTAAACAATTAAAACACTTTTAAAAACATTTTAAAATATTTTTCTTTATAAAAATACATCCTTATCTTTTATAAAAACAATTCCGAGCACCATTAATTATACGCATTCATACCTGAGTGATTTCGGAATGAAACTAACTTTGAAGACGAGTAAACTTGCACCAATTAAATATCGACATGATTAATTCTTTGAAGCTTTTTCGCAACGTCTTCAATTTTTTTCAATACGTCATAGACCAAGTGGGATCGTGACAAAATAAACATTTCCCTACGACATATTACGAACACATTTTTGTTCACGGAAAAAAGTCAAAGTAGTATAGGGACTCAATTAGAAATTTATGTCCTTATATTTTTAATTAAGTGCACCATGTTAGGATAGATTTCTTAGGGTTAGTGTGCATGAACCCAATCCGATGTAATTTAGCCATGTAGAAACTAGGGTTTAAATTGAAATTTGAATGAATCGTGTTGTCTAGTTGTCACAACCATCAAAGACCTTTTTACCTTGGTTGACTCTAGGTAACCGTGGTGTTTAAGGATATGATGCGCGTGTTACTATTGTGCCACTGCTTTACTCATCCTTTGATTATGTATGATGCGGGTTTGAACCTCATATATGTAATGCTTAGGAGTACTAAAGATCGGGATAAAGTAAATTTCTAATTAAAAATTCTAGCATTCTATACGATAAATTTACTAGGGTTTGGGGGATTGTATTCCCAACCTATTTTTCCTTCATTCTTGTTAAGTCATTCCTAGTTAGTTAATATTGCTCACATAGTTAATACAATAGTTGAATTTAGTATGCATTTAGTTAGTTAGTTATTTCCCATCTCAATCATCTTTTTGTTTCTTTTTAGAGTCAAGTTAGGGTTAACAATCTTACCTTTGTTGTCACGTTCACTCATCCTAGTTCCCTCAGGATTCGATACCCAAACTAGCCACTATACTCTACAAGAGTGTAATTAGAGTTGAGGTTTTTGTATTGTGGTCGGAAGCTGATAACAATGACTAGCGTATTTACACAGACGCTTGGTTTCCACCTCGATCAAAATGGTGCTGTTGCCGGGGAATTAGGTAGACTTTAGGTTAGGTTGGTTAATCCCGAATTTGACCTTAAAAAAAATTTACAAAATATATATGTCACGTTTTTGAATTGCCCAATTTGAAATGTCTTACTCTAACTCCTTTAGTGGGTTTAATTGTTATGATAATAGTGAGGAGGAGGAGGTGCTCAAGATTTATGAACATTGGATCAATATCACTACGGATGAATCTTATAAATACAGGCCCAGTGCTAAGGCCATCCAAATTTATCAAAATGAGTTGCTTGAAGAAAAAAGACTTGAAAAAGAATATCGGGAAAAAAATTCTTATTGGGAGCAAGAGTTAGATGCATTATTTGAACCCAATGAGGATTTTTCTTCTGATATTTTTGAAATTGAAGAATATTTTCAACCAAATGAGGAATCCGAGATGCTAGAACCAAGGAAGCCTACTTTGGAAGAACTCTTGCTTATTAGCAAAAAGTAATCTGATGACCTTTCTTCTACAGAGTTAAAAATTAGAGCAACTTGCAAGGAGTTTAATGATTATTTGGACAACTTAGAGAAGGTCGAGACTTACGCTTCACCTAATACGTTTGAGGATGAAATCGTTGAGAGTAATCCAAGTTCGTTTGAATATCAGCCTCTTAAAACTATTCCAAAATCTAGTGAGGTTGAAGATCATTTGTCTCCTTGCGTACCCACTATTATCGAACCATTAAATCCATCATAAGAACTGGATGAATGTCTTGAGGATGTTGATCCTATTCTTGTATGGGAATGTTTTTTCGAGATGCTTCATCTTTTGGGCCATACACTTAGACATGTCACTCCACCAGATCCAGTTGAAAATTTCGGGGGAGAATATTTTGAGGACAAGGACTCTATGCTTGAATTGTTTTCCAAGAGGGACTCTTTCTGTTTGTGTGCTCCGCTTCCCATACTACTTGAAAAATCTTTGGGACATGATTATATTTTTCTTGGATCCCAATGGTACTTGTCCCCATGTGCACTCAAATCCCTCATTATCCCCCTAAAAATTTTAATTGGTGATGGTTCATTTCTTCCGCTTTGTACATGCCTTACGTTGTTCACATGGAATTCTTATTTTTTGGGAGGCATGCCTTCTAGTGAGGTTACACCATTAATCCCTTAAAGTCATATTGTATTTTGGGTGGAGCCTAAATTTTTTCAACTTCTAGTGTATAACTTATTAGAATTTAGATCGTAGGTTGTACAATAGTTAACTTTTTTTCTTCTTTTAGTTTAGAGTTTTTATTATTCTTTTTGCTATGCCTGGTTCTAACATGTTTTGTAGATTCAATGGACTCGTACTTTTTAGGGATCGCTCCATTTTGGGTACTATCTTTCTTTTCCTCTCTTTATGTTGTGTTCTTGATTCGCATTGAGGACAATGCAACATTTAAGTTAGGGGGGGATATTCTTTCTATCTATTGTTTAGATTCATTGAGTCGATCACATGTTCTTTCCAAGTGTGTTTGTTTTAGAAAATTTCAAAAATTTCAAAAAAAATAAAATTTTTTGAAAAAGCAAATATATTTTTCTTCAAAATAAATAAAAAATTGGAATTTAAAATTTTCAAAAATATTATTAAAATTTGATTTAAAATCTCAAATTGTGAAAACATAGTACACAGAGCCGAAATTGACCGAAGATGGAAATTGAGCGAACGTAGACGACTTAGCGAATAAATGTGGAGATTAACAAACCCGAGGAGATTCGAGCCTTTCATTATTGTGAATATATAAATCAATCCGAGTTAAATGTTAACGCAAATTTCCTTTCAGCGTTCTAATAAGTCGTCAATGGATCTCAATTCTTTCACTTTGATCGGTTATGGACATTGTATGTGATATTGCCTTGAAAAATGTGTTAAATAGGTCACTAAATTAAAGTAATCTCAAGACGCATATGGTAATGCAATTAGTATTTCGGACAATGAAGTAAGCCCTCGTTTGTCACCCAAAAATATTGGCTAGAAAACTTATCGAAAAATGATCCGTTTTGTAAACCAAAATTGAGCCGAATAAATTTTTCCCTTTCATTTGATAACCGGAGAAACCCCAATTGGCCCGAAATTGTGAAAGTGGATAATCCCAAAATTTAAGTCCGGAAAGTGTATAAAAAGGGGAAAGAAAAGAATAAATATGCTCAACAAAAATAGCAAGAAAGAAAAGTGTGAAAAACAAAAAACAAAAAACAAAAAAAAATAGAAAAATCAGAAATAGGAGCAAAAGCTCAAAAAAAGCACTAATGGACATCACAAGAAAATTTTCCAATTCCGAAATTTCCAATCACCCCCATTTTACCCAATATACTTCCAACCCAAAAAAGTCCTAACCGAGTCCTTTATGCGAAATTGGTTACTGTGCGGAGAGTTGAAACACAAAAAAAAAAGATAATAAAAGAGACCATAAATATGAATTAGAGGCAATGTTCCCATTTTTTATAACCGTAATCCAATGATGAGATCCGTTTACCCAAAAAAATTCATCTTTCAATTTGTGTGCATGACTTTGCGTCCATTATGTTTACTCTTTTTATCACGCATACCGAGAGAAATAGACACAATTCGAGTGATTCGTTTGTGAGTGTATTCGATGAGATTGTGAAATCAAAGCGAATTTTTGGAAAGTAACGTAGTGATCAATCAGTGGAAGTTAGCGGCTCAATTTTTGGCTTCGCACACACACACTATGACTTGAGACTTGTGAATATAATTTTAAGGTGACCATTTTTGGGGAGTTTAAGTTGTCTAATTTTTAAGTATTTTTCTTTTTCTTTGAGTCAATAATGAATTTTGTGGCTATATTCACTGCAAACCCTCATGAGACATCACTCGTCCTACTAGAGTAACCTAGGGGTTTAACGACTTGTTGCATACACTAAATGCAATCGCTTGCCCGCGACAAAGGTATTCTAGCCCAATAAAGTATTTATAAGAGTTGTGTCATTTTCATTTTCTTTTACATTGCTCGGGACGTGCAAAGTTCTAAGTAGGGGGATTTGATCGGGCATAAATATTGTATATTTTCCCCCTTAATTTCGGTACTTTTGTCAACTCGAGCGATGCAATTCATATGGATTTAATTCATAATTATGCTGCTAACCTTCATTAGCAAGTATTTCATGTCTTGTGTTTCTCTTATGTGTTTGACATGTAAATTATGCAAGCGGTGTGAAAGAGAAATCGAAACAATGAAGGAAAGGATATGAAGGCAAGTTCAAGGGCCTTTTATTAATTCTTTAGCCTAATCCAGGAGGTGGAGCCTACTGGAAAGTTGAAGATTTCAGACAATGATAACACTGGAAAAAACGGCACCCAAATCCGAGCTACGGTTAAGGAGTTATGATCATTTGAAGTTGAAAAAAATAATCCACGAAAGAAAAGAAGAACGCATGAAAATATTTCTAAGTGTTGAATTTCCAGCAAGTACCCCAGAACCACAGAATAAAATGATTCGAGGGGGAATCGGTTCGGGGTACATGCAAAACCAGTTCGGGGTACCTGATGAACGAATTTTCACTTGAATACTGATTGGTCCAAAGAGTTCTAATATGTTACAAACTCTTCTAAAACGTATTTGTATCTTTATAATGACTTTGAAAATATAGTTTTGAATAGTTTTTCATAGAGAGGAAGGTAGGAGAGTATCTTAGAACCCTAGAAAACAATTCTCCATCAAGTAGGTACTTTTATTGCTTGAATTACAAGTTTTCTTTCAATAAAGTTTGTTCCTTTCTTTCTCAATCTTGTAGCTAATTTATTTAAAGATTTCTTTTTTATGGGTTTTCGATTCATTTATACATGCTTAGAGATAGTTGTCTTATTGATTTAATTACATGCAACGTTGGATTCATGTTTTTAATTAAGTGCACCATGTTAGGCTAGATTTCTAAGGGTTGGTGTGCATGAACCAAACCCGGTGTAATTTAGCCATGTAGAAACTAGGGTTTGAATTGAAATTTGAATGAATCGTTTTGTGTAGTTGTCACAACCATCATAGACCTTTTTACCTCGATTGACCCTAGGTAACTGTGGTGTTTAAGTATGTGATGCGCATGTAGCTATTGAGACACTGCTTTAATCATCCTTTGATTATGTATGATGTGGGTTTGAACCTCATATATGTAATGCTTGGCAGTACTAAAGACCGGGTTCAAGTAAATTTCTAATTTAACATTCTAGCATTCTATACGATAAATTTACTAGGGGGATTGTATTCCCAACCTATTTTTCCTTCATTCTTATTAATTCATTCCTAGTTAGTTAATTTTTATCACATAGCTAATATAGTAGTTTAATTTAGTATGCATTTAGTTAATTAATTATTTCCTATCTCAATCATCTTTTCGTTTCTTTTTAGAGTCAATTTAGGGTTAAGAGTCTTAGCTTTATCGTCACGTTCACTCGTCTTAGTTCCCTGAGGATTCGATACTCAGACTAGCCACTATACTCTACAAGAGTGTAGTTAAAGTTTATGTTTTTGTATTACGGTTGGAAGTCAATAACAATGACTAGCGTATTTACACGGATGCTCAGTTTCCACCTCGATCAGCAAATATTGGGGCATTTTGAGCATTGGTTGTAGTTTGAGATTGTATGAATTGATTCAAAGTATCCAGGAGATTTATTCTTGGTGGGGTGATATACGGTGCGAGAGGTGGTGCTTGTACATGTGGAACTTGTTGAAAATGCCGAAGCAGTGGTGGAGGAGGGGCAACGTGTGGATTAGGATTCAACGTGGCATTTTGTTGCCCATAATTGAAACCATGATGGTTCCTCCACAAAGGGTTGTAAGAATTCCCATGAGGGGAATTAAAATTACCCTTAAATCCTCCTGCCGCTTCCACTTGCTCATGAAGCATGAATTTATAGGCGGGTTTCATCGGGCATACCTTCGTTGAATGGATAGCCTCACAAATTATACACGCCTTCTCTTTTATGGCTCGGGTGGATCAGGTTATTTCTCTTGCCCGTGATTTTACTGCATCCTCCAATATTTTCTCAAGTTAGTTGACTCAAAGTTTCCACTCGTCTTCCTTGGCCAATTGATAGAGATCGGACGTGAAAGGAGATGTGGATGTTTGTCAAACTCGGTTTCAGGTGTTAGGATCATATGTGTCCCATGCCTGAGTAATCTAGGTGACATAATCAAGTTTGTCCTCTGCATCGTTAACATCTATCCCAAAAAATTCCCCATCACACATAGTCTCAACGAGTTGTTTAGAAGCTATACTTGGCCTATGGTGGACGAAAGAGATAAGATGATACTTATCAAAACCATGATGTGGGCATGTGTTGACTAATTCATTGAACTGTACCCAACATCAATCAAATTTCTCATTTCCTTATTGTCTAAACATTTAATTTGAGCCTTGATGGAATTCGTTCTATGTAGGGGGAAGAATTTCAAATGAATTTTGTCTTTGCATATCTCTCCATGATCCAACTGAGTTCGGTGATAAAGACCATAGCCAGGTCTTAGCTTTATCCTTCAAAGAGAAAGGAAAATTTTGAGGTGAACGATGTCTTGAGTGCAAGCTTGATAACTAAATGTATAGCCTCTTCGAACTCACAAATGTGGAGATAAGGTTTTTCAAATCCACATCGTGAAAAGTGGATAAAATTTTGATAATCCCATCATGAAAGTGAAATTGTCCCACATTATACGGAAGTAGAATGTATCCCAGAGTGAAGGTTCGCTCGGGATATAAGAGGTCTCTGATGGGACGATACGACATCTCACCCTCACCCATAACATAACTAGCATGGTCTGACGTTTCTCTCTCTCCAATTGGCTCGGTATCCTCACTCGACGCCCTAGAAGAGTGACTCGTAATGGAATTGGGCGGTGTAGGAGGTGGAACCCAAAATTGCAGAGCGTTAGGAGTGTATGGACTATCGGGGTCGTATTCTACTATAGGATTTTCGTGAATGCGGGTAGGAGTAGATTGAGGAGTTTGTTGCAGATTTTGCATGAAAGGACTTGAGAGTTGCTATATTTTTTTTCTTTTTCTTTTTCATATTTTTTTTGGAATTTCTGGTTTTATGATTTTTTGGCCTTTTTAGAATTAGAGTCAAAATTTTCAATTAAATCGACCTAACCTACAAGTCTACCTAATTCCCCTATAACGGAGCCAAAAACTTGACGGGACTTTAAAAGTGTTTCTAGTTTCTACTTCTTTCGACTAAAGTGTACGCCGGTCTCTCAAGTATAAATCCGATAAATCGGGTGTCGAACATGGGGAATAGGATGAATGCTCGTCACGACAAATAAGAAAACCGATTAACCCTACTAATGACTCGAAAAAAGAAGGAAAAGATGATGAATTGTATGTATGGAATTTGAATTAAACTAATAACTAAAGTATGTATGCAAGAAGAACTAAATTGAACTTTAAACATATGAGAGAAAATGGAGTTAGGGGACACTCCCTCGAATCGTCGGTAATTGCATAGAACATAAAAGATTCAAATATTTAATTCTACATTCCAACTGACATCAAATACTCTCTAAGCATTCGATATATGAGGACTTTACTCAGCACAATGTCAAATAAAAAAATTTATTTGATGAGGATGAGATATTATGAAAAAGCTAATTGTACCCTTAAACATTCTGGTTACCTAGGGAAAACGGAAGTAAAAGACCTACAACTTTTATCTTGATAAAGTTCAAACCTTTGACTGATGAATTACTTTTTATCCAATTTTGAATCCAAATGTGTTACCTAGGTTGGGTTCATGTAACCCAACCCGCTAAAAACTTAGCCTAGCATAACTACGAGCAAAAAATAGAAAATTTTAACGTTGCACGGATGAAAAATCATGATTAATTTAATACTATGCATGCAAGAGATTTAGATCTTTAGAAAAATAAAGACACATGCAAAGAGGAAAAATATGCAAGAACAATATAGATAAGACAAACTTGCTATTGAAAAATTAAAATCTTGATCTCAATAATGTAGGAATCAACTTTTTGTTGAAAACTATGGTTCTTGGGCCTTCCTTCCCTCTTGTTCTCTATAAAAATCTAACGAAAACCTAGTCTAATGACTTTATCTAATATACTCCTTAAGTTTTTTACAAGTGTCCTACATGAAACCAACCCTTGAAAAAAATTGCATTAAAGCACAAAATCACGTGTAAGGAATTTCAAACCGGTTCAGATCCAACAACGAACTGATTTGGCATTTGGTTTGGGTGACCTTGACTGTATTGTTTTTCATTAATTCTTCTCTTTAAATGCACGTAACTTCTTCATTGAAACTTGGATTGAGGTGCCATTTTTTCCATTACTCTCGTAACTTCAATCTCTTCAACTTTGTAGTTGATCCCACCTCTGGGTTCTGAGTGAAAAATTACGAAACTTCCCTTGAATTCTATTTTCTTGAGATTTCTTTCCTATTTCGATTTCTCTTTCGTGTTTACTCACACGAATTACCTATAAAACACCAGAGAAATAAACAAAACAAGGTGTACTTGCCAAATAGGGCTAGTAGGATGAATATGACATAAATTCGGTTCAATTACATAACATGGGATACTAAAAAGACATAAAATACGGGGATATATGTAAAATATTTGCACTGAATTAAGAGATTTTAGGAGTTTTCGTGAGCAAGTTTAGTATTTGATCAAAACTTCACACGATTTGATGGATATTTTTCAGAGGATGTCACCACCTTTGGAAAACTCATTTGGGCCTAATGATTGAGGTTTAGACTTGTTTTTCTAGCATAGGTTGATTTTCATGCTTATGTCATTCAAGCATATTGCTAGTGTGGACTACCATTATACCTACTTTTTCCATTTTGATATATAGTTTTTTAAAATCCAAAAACGTTTTTTTTTAAAGTTTGGAAAAATGTATAAAGATTTTATTTTTTTTATTTTGGAAAATACAAAAAGTTTTTTGGTTTTTAAGAAAAGAGAAAAAATCAAAAATATTTTTTCTTTTTAAGAAGGCAAAAAGTTTTATTTTTATAAATTTTTTGAAAAACACAGAAAGATTTTTTATTTATTTGTTTTACACCATGTATGGATGGATATTTAGGATGACCAAGTCGAAATATCATTCCATTATCCATTTGATTTTTTGATAGTGTTTTGAGATACAACATCATTTCATTTATGGGCTTTATAATGTTTGAAATCATTGAGATGTGATTAACGATTACTTTTTACATGTTTGACTCGTAGTCTATATTAACACGCACATGAATAAATTTATTTAATTTTTGTACTTGTCTATCACATGTTGGTCAAAGTGTTTTCATATCATTCATGCCTTTAAAATGAACCAAATTGGATGAAACAAGATAATAAAATTAGTGCATGCCAGAACGTTCCCCATGAGTGTTTGTTTAGTATTGAAAAAATATGATTGTGCACGAGAGAGGATTGTGAGAGGCAAGTGAACTCATCGTGAAATCCATCGTTTAAAATAGCCCAAGAAAAAATTTAGGTAATTCCTGAAAATGTTTTAAAACATTAGCTTCCCTAACTATAAAGGTTGAATGGGACCACCCGTTTTCAACATCAAGCCAAGCACATTCATCAATGGATTTTAAATCGTATCTCATACATGCTTTTCAATAATTGTAATTAGTTCCATCAAATATAGGGTATTTATTTGACGAATAACCTTCCATATGACCTCCAGGATTCACCTAAATAAGTTTTAAAAACTTGATCCGGTACCAATTTGAAATTGCTCGATTATACATCTTAGGTCTAAATCCATGACATACACTTGAAAATACAATCACATAACATACATTACAACTAGAACTAGGCCAAAAAATATTTACTTTCCAATTTTTATACTTGATTACTAAATCTTAAGGGAGCATATAGAATTTCATATGTAAATAGAAAGTACAAAACCACAATGCCGCGATGTACGAGGAAAACCCAAAAGTGAAAAACCTATGACGGCCATACATAGACAAAATCCACTAAGAATATGGTTTTACAAAAAGAAACAAAATACATATAGACTTGACCCTACAAGTTCCTCTGATGTCGTCTTTAACACTTTCATCCGTAGTACATGTAGCTCCAATATGTTGAACGACACCTCCAATGTTTTGGTATCCACTAAAATCTTACGTCGTCTCCAAACGTACAAAAATCCACCGTACAAAGTAATGATAATGGTAAGATGATGATTTCTGGGTTTAAGCTCTTGGAAAATGATCCATAAATACCATGTAAAAGTTGGAGAGTGTTTGTAGAAGTGTTTTTCGATTTCCTCAAGTCACAAAAGAGGTTTAGTTCAGTTCTCTCACGACCTCCTTATGTATTAAAAAAATAAATAGTGGAGGATGGAGGTTATTTGGGAAACTGCATAAAAACTGTCATTTTGAAAAACTACTATGATCATTTGAATGAGATGGAGACTCGTTCGAATGACATGCTTAACTGTCATTTGAACTAGAAAGAAACGAGGCCTTCAAACGAGATATCAGCATAAATAAAAAAGGACCTCGTTAGATTCTCGTTAGAAGTTATTCGAATGACATATAGAAATGTCGTTCGAACATGCAACTAACGAGGGTATCTAACGAAAAGTCAACAAAGGGTAAAACATATCTTGTTCAAAGTGTCGTTTGAACGACCTTAACAAGATTTAAAAAATAAAATAAGGTGTAAAGAGTTATTTTAAATAAAAGGAATTCAATTATAAGAATTCTCCAAGAAGTGAAAAATGGGTCATATACCTTTGGAAAATGAGAGCAATCGAAATGTATCTTTGATGTGATATGAAATCTCGGAAGCTCTAATTTTTCAATGCAGATTATAATATGACAAACTAAATAGTATACATGTTTTGTCCCATGAAAATTGCCAATAATACAAATTGATTCAATCTGAAAATTTCTCCTTACCTTTTCAAAATAAAAGATGAATTTTTGAAAATAAACTCTAATTCAAAACACAAGCAAAATCTTTTTGTATTTTTAAATATGAGTCAATAAAAGAAAAATCAAAATACAAAAGATACATATGTCATAAAACTAGAAAACATATATCATGAGCAAAAACTAGAGTATGCCAAACATTCTTACACAATCAACCTTTAGATATAGCATGGGAAGTCTCATGAGTAAGCAAACGAGAATTAAGAGGTCTATTATGTAAAGTTTTCAAATAGAATCTCCTAACCCACATAGGTGTAACATGACTCTCTACGGTTTTAGGAGCCAATGTGACTCTACTCTTAGACTTCCTAGGACTGTTATTAAGATCATAACAAAACCTCCTGTTGATGTAAAAAATTAGATCACTCTAATAATTCAATCACAGATAAATAAATGAGACAAAAGATTTTTAAGTGGTTCAGCCTTATAAGAATGGCCTACGTCCACTGTTGTGTTATTGCTGAATGTTTGGGAATTCTCGATTACAAGAAATTCCGTTCTAGATTCGGTCCCCGTACAATGAGGGTTGTACAATGTATTTATAGCCCTGAGGCTGTAATGTGAAAGGGTAATACATTAAATGATATAAATATGAAAGGGTAATACATTTAATGCCCTCTTTGCGTGTGCGTCTGAATGATAAGCATTTAATGAATCAGTTGAACTGTTGGTTATCCAGCTATTAATGCTTTGTTCGAGATGCATCTCGGACCGCCTGAGTTACTCGGACCGCCTAAGCTTCTCGTTACTCAAGAGTTCCTCGGAGAGGCATTGTTCCTCGGAGCATGTGAGTTCCTCGGGTAAGCAGTGTTCCTCAGGGAACTAGTCTTCCTCATTGTAGTCTTGTTCCTCGAAGCGTGTGGGTTCCTCGGAAGTATTTGTAGTTGCCATGTAGATAGCCACGTGTCTTCATATGATTGGTCCACGTCAGCAGATTAAATTTCGTATCAACAGAAGCCCCCAATGTTTCATAGTTCGAAATTTGAGGAGTATGGAACATTCTTTCTCGGAATATGGTAGCTTTAAATAGTCTTCCTGATTTTTAGGAGCGTTTCCCTTGTATTTATTTCTCCTTCCCAATTCGTAGAATCATGCTTTTTTGGCTTTTCTGCGTGCTTCGATTCCCGCGTCACTTTTCGTCTTTTTAGCCGCTGTTACCCACTTTGATTCCCGCGCCACTTTTCATCTTTTTAGCCGCCGGTAACGTAATCATCCTTTTTTTTGTAATCATTACTTCACCATTTCCCAAGGCAAGGTATTTAAACTTCACAGACACTCCCATCGTCTTCTACCTTTTCAAATTTTTATCTTCGAGTTTTTCATTGTCTTCTACTCTCTTTTGCGTTCATCTCTTCCATCGTTCGTTGTCAACAGCTTCAGTCTTTTTTCTGTACGATCTTTTTCCTTCTTCTTCATTTCTTTATTCACCATGGTTTACCTTGTTGAGTCTCTTGAGAAGTTTCGTTCTGATTTCTCCATCCCCTCTTGGGTTGTCTTGGAAAAACTTTCTGAGCCTTCTGATTATTTCAATTTGGCTGAGGGACATTGGTTCCCCAGTCTCTTTTTTGCTGAATGTGGATTTTCTTTTCCACCCAATTCCTTGTGTCTGAAATTCTGTCAGTATTTCGATGTTGTTCCTGCACGAATAGCCCCCAACACATGGAGAATAGTTAATGGGGTGCATAGATTAAATCAAGTGCATGGAACTCGTATAGGAATCCCAGAAATCATGTTCTGCTATAGATGGGAAGTTAATGATAATATTTATTATTTGAAAACTTGATTTTTATATAGAGCCTTAGTAGTCAATCTCCCTGATGCCAATAGGGATTATTTTGAACACGGGGTTGTCATAAAAAATTGGCAACACTATCCATTAATTGGAGATGAAGTTTACCAGGGTCCCAGATGCCCTCCTTATGGCAATGGGATAGGTTATCTTTATTTCATTTTATTTATTTTAAAATCATGTTTCTTTTGTGTTTGATAAAATGTGCCACTGATAACAAATGTTATTTATTTGTAGTTGATAGCAAGAGAAAGTGCCCAAAAGAAGCAGATGTCAATATAAGGCATTTGAAACTTATCTGGAGTCTGCATCAAAGTGTTGCCGACGAACACATTAGATCCTCTTCGTATCTGCTCCAGTACAAGAGCTACACCACTTCTTTCACTGCTCGTCCAGTGATAAGTGAGTCAGAGCCAGTACCAGCCTCCACCAGCTCATCGCCTGAATCCCATATTCCTTTAAGCGAAAGGATGAAGAAGAGAAGACCTCCTACCCTGTTTTAGAAGATTGCCTCCGGTTCTGGGGAGGCAAAAAGGAGTAGGATTGATGTCCCAAAGGAGGGGATGAAGAAGAATGATGCAGCTCCTCCACTTGTTTCTGCTACAGTTGTCGAGAAGGTTGCTGAGAAGCCCGCAGTGGCTCCGAGCAGGTCTGATGCTCCTGGAGAGGTGATTGTGATATCACCGACCAAGGGTTCTTCCTTGGTTGAATCTGTACCTGTTCCCCCAAGGAGGCTAAAGAAGAGCTCCTCGATCAATTTGGCTGATACCATCACTCAGCCCCCAGCTGTTGGGACTAGAGTTCCCACCTTTGTTCCCCCGAGCTCTGACATGAGCTCAGTAAAGTCCTTGATCATTCCCGAGGTTCATGGTACTGAAGAAAACCTTACTCGTGATATGGTTACCTCACTAGATGCTCGTCACGTAGCTTCTGTAAGTCTCTTTCCTTAGAATTTTTCATATTTCCTTTGTCATTTCTGTTTCTAACTTGCTTTCTTTTTCTATTCACAGTTGACGAGCTTCTTTAATATAATCCTGAAGAAGGATGAAGCGATTAAGGCTTCCTGCTCCTCGTCCAGTGTGGATGGAGCTCTGGAAGAAGCTACCAAGTCTCTGGTAGATTCTCGCCAGAAATATGCTGATGACAAAGCTGTCTGGGAGAAGAAACTTGCATCCTCCGAGCAAGAAAAATCTCGGACTGTTGATGCCTCCAAGGAGTTGGAGAAGAAAAAGAATGCCTTGGAGAAGGCAAATAAATAGCTCGAAGAGAAGCTCAAAGCTACTGGAGAGCTTGAAGATAAGCTCAGGGTTACTGGGGAAAGGTTGGGCCAGCTTCAAGAAGTAGGTCGGCAAAGGGAGGAAGCAGAAAATAAATTGAAGGCTGTTGAGAACCTGCTGTCCGAGAACCTTGCCTTGGAGAAGGCCAAGAGGAAAGCTGCTGTGAAGAAGTCCTTCAGCTCTGGCTGGGACAAGGGGTGGGATAAGGGGTTGGCTTCCATGGTGTCGGAAGTGGACTATGGCAGTCTCAAATACTTTAGGGATGGATGGGTTGCTGCCCTTCAGGAAATGAAGGTCGACGAGTCTTCCGAGCTCTTCCAGAGACATATCCCTGGTCCCCCTCCAACTCCAGAAGAATTAGAAGAGGACGAAGCTACCTCTGAAGAGTCTTCGATGGTGATGGGAGATCATTCCCTAACCATTCAGCCTGTTGCCAAGGAAAATCAGCACATCATTTCTTCCTCCGAGCAACTGCCCACTCTACCCAAGCAACTATCTCTTCCCTCCGATCGACCTACCTCTTTATCCCAGCCTCCCGAGAAGGATTTGGGAGATAAGGAAAAGGTTTAGTGTTGTTCGGGTTTCTCTTTATTTTGTTTATCTTTATCAAATGTAACCCAGAAGATGTAACTCTGAATTATGATCTAATAAAACTTGAACTTTTTGCATACTGTTGTCTATCTTTCATTCATACTCTGCTTATTCTTCTTATTGATGATTGCTCTTCTTTCTCTGCTAGTTTCTGGCCAGGATGGATCTGCTATCTGCCCATGACATAAACTTGCTGCAATAATTCAATGAGTACTTTAAGGCTGGTCACACAGACTTGAGTGTTGCACAAGTTGTCGACATCCTTGGTCATGATGCTTCAAAATAGGCAGTTGAAGCATATGAGTACCTGAAGTGTCTTCTTGACCGAGCAGTGGCCAATAATGTGGCTTACTATGAAATGATCGAGGATCTCCAGTGTACCCTCGAAGACCTTCAGAATCAATACAAGGAATCAACTGACCTGTTGCATGAGGGGTACGAAAAGAAGTACAAGCTGATCATGGATGACAAGGGCTACGAGAAGCTTTTTGCTGGGTATGATCTGAGGGAGAGAACTTTGAAGGGTGAGGTCGAGGAATGCATACAGATTGCCAAGTTGCTGGAGCAAGAGAACAACAACTTGCAAAAAGAGCTATCACAATTGAAGTCTGCAGCCTCCACTTCCAGTGCCTTGATCCCAGTGACCGACGAGGGATTCTCGTTCTTAAAGGTTGAGAATGCCAAGTTGAGGGACAAGTTGGAGACTTTGAAGAGCTCGGGCACCTCTACATCTTCTCGTGGTCGAGCAAGAGCTCCTCGGGGACGAGCAAGAGCAGCTCGGGTTCTTGTCGAGGAACAGAGGACTCAGTCTGCCTTAGAGAACCAGGCCTTCCAACTAATGGCGAAGAACTAGGCAATGTCTGATATGTCAAAGAAGATTAAAGACCTAGAAAAATAGCTCTCTGCAAAGAAGTCAGTATTGGAGAATAATGAGCTTTTCATCAAGAATCTCCACGAGAAGCTAGAAAGGCTAACATATCAATTCCACAAACAGCCCAGGAAGTTCTGGATGGCTGGATACAACGAAGAACTATTCCACTTGGACGATCGTATCCAGAATGCCAACAATGAGGGCTATAAGCAAGGCTGGCTGAATGCCTTAGGTGTGCTGAAGCTCGAACAAGGTCATTATCTGTGGGGCTACCATATCCCGGGTTGCTCGACTTGCCTGTGCCACCATACAACTTGGAGATGGATTAGATCCCTGCTCGGGCCATTCCTCGGAGCTTAATTTCAAAGTATCTTGGTGACTATAATTTACATTCTCAAATTGAGGTATCTCGTCCCGAGCATCTTTTAGATCGACCATCCGTGATGAATACAAGGATGTTGAAAGATCTTAATTTCATCAATTCTCCTCTGTCTTTCAATGATCCACCTGCTGGCGAGGAACCTGTGTCAAAAGCAGAGGGGAAGAGACCAGTAGAATAGGAATTTTTGATGTAATAGTTAGTATACATGTCAATGTAACTGTAATTTCATTATCAATGTAATTTATTTTGAATTCAATGAAAGACTTTCATTTTTGTTTGCTATTATCTTGTAGTTATCAAACACTTTATATTTATGCATATTTGTTAAAAAGATAACCATATTGTGTTGTTTGTCGACCAACTCAGTAATAAAAAGTTTCAAGTATCAATATTGTTGCTCGATCACTTAATAATAAAGTAATGAGTATAAAAATGTTTAAAATTTTTCCAACCAACCAAGGTCGTTAAATTATGCTTGTCGACCAACTACAGTTAGTGGGTCTTTATCCCCGACCAGCCATACTTGGTAGATTTTTCTCTTAAATGTTTTCGACCAACCAAGGTCGGTAAATTTTCTTTGTCGACTAACTATAGTTGGTGGGTTTTATCCCCGACCAGTCATAGTTAGCAACTTTTGCATCTTCTGGAATAATCTTACCTCCCGACCAACATAACTTGGCATTTTCGAGAATGTACGTACCTTCCGACCAACATAAGTTGGCATTTGCGAGCATATTTTGTTTCCTAGCCAAACAGGTTGGCATTTTTAGGAATATTTCGTTTCCTAGCCAAACAGGTTGGCATTTTTAGGAATATTTCGTTTCCTAGCCAAACAGGTTGGCATTTTTAGGAATATATTATTTCCTAACCAAACAGGTTGGCATTTTTAGGAATATATTGTTTCCTAACCAACCGAAGTTGGCATTTTTAGGAATATTTTGTTTCCTAACCAACCGAAGTTGGCATTTTTAGGAATATCTTGTTTCCTAACCAACCGAAGTTGGCATTTTTAGGAATATTTTGTTTCCTAACCAACCGAAGTTGGCATTTTTAGGAATATCTTGTTTCCTAACCAACCGAAGTTGGCATTTTTAGGAATATTTTATTTCCTAACCAACCGAGGTTGGCATTTTTAGGAATATTTTGCTGAGCAGTCTGAGCTTTATCGAGTTTTGCCGAGTAGTGTGTAGCACTAGTATTCCCCGAAAAATTCTCAATAAAAAGGAGAAACTTTGGCAGAATATCTTCGTTTTATTCATACTGATGGAACTGTGTTACATATACATCATTGATAATACTTGCGCAGGTGCTCTGCGTTCCATGCATTCTTAAACTCCTCGCCATCTAAAGTTTCTATTCGATAAGTTCCTGGTCGAACAACTTTTGTAACTCGGTATGGTCCATGCCAGTTTGCTTCCAGCTTATTGTGTTTTTGAATTACTTTCTTCAGCACATAGTCTCCTTCTTTCAGGTCTCACTTCTTCACCCTTTTGTTGTAGAACAGAGTTGTTCGCTGCTGGTAAGCAGCATTTCTAATGGCTGCTTCTTCTCTAACTTCCTCGAGCATGTTTAAATCCAGTCTTCTCATTAAGTCGCTGACAGGGGAATTGAAATTCAGTACCCTGTGTGTTGGGAGGCCCAACTCGGCAGGTATGACAACTTCACTTCCAAACGCCAGCATGTATGGTGATTCTCCAGTTGCTACTCGGGGAGTAGTTCGGTAAGCCCAAAGTACTGATTGTAGCTCGTTGATCCAATTTTCTTTTGCATCATCCAATCGTTTCTTTAAACCGTTCAGCAGCGTTCTGTTTGTCACTTCAATTTGTCCATTGCTTTGAGGATGGCCTGGTGCTGAATGAACCTTCAAAATATTTGACTGATGATAATAGGCGGCAACCTCCTCGTTATCAAATTGTGTTCCATGGTCTGTGATGAAGGTATGAGGGAGGCCATATCGGCAAATGATGTTCTTCCAAACAAATTGGTATACCTTCTCGTACGTCATGTCAATGAGTGGCTCAACTTCTACCCACTTAGTAAAATAATCCACTGCGACGACGAGATACTTGAACCTTCCTTGGGTCGTTGGCAGTGGTCCAACCAAATCTATTCCCCACATGGCAAATGGCCAAGGAGAAGTTATGGGTGTCAACAATGCTTGTGGAGTTCTTCGGATTGAGGAAAAGTGCTGGCACTTATCACACTTCTTGTCATAAGCTATACAATCAGCCCTCATCGTCGGCCAGTAGTATCCCTGCGTCATCACCCTTTGCAAAAGCATTTGACCTGCTACATGTGCTCCACAAGACCCTTCATAGATTTCTTCAATCAATTCTTTCACCTCGGAGGGATGTACGCATCTCTGTAAACCTTCCATAATTCCTCGTCTATATAAAACACCATTAGTTAATACATACCGAGCCTCTTTGAACTTCAATTTCTTGGCTGCGAGTTTGTCAATTGGCAATTCTCCCTCCTCGATATACGCCCTGATGGGATCCATCCAAGATGGTCCAAAATCAAGGGTGATAAAGTTTATCGTCAGATCTTCATCTATACTCCGACCAGCTAACACTTCAATTGGGATTGTTCGTCGTAGCTCGGTGCGAGTAGCTGATGCTAGTCGGGCTAGTGCGTCTGCTCTCGCATTCTCCATTCTTGGTATTTTGACCAGCTGAATAGCGGCAAATTCTGACACCAGCTCCTTTGCCTTTGCATGATATCTGATCATTAATTCTCCTCTAACTGCATATACTCCCATCATTTGGTTTACAATAAATTGAGAGTCGCTGAAAATCACAACCTGCTGTGCCTCCATAATTTTTGCCAAATTAAGCCCTGCGATCATGGCCTCATATTCAGCCTCATTGTTGGAAGCTTTGAATTGGAAACGCAAGGCGTATTCCATATTGACCTCGTCCGGAGTGATCAAAACTATCCCCGCGCCACATCCTACAGTGCAAGATGAGCCATCTACATATAGCCTCCATATAGGTAACTCGTCTTCCAATTTCTGATTAGTCAGAGTTCCTCGGTGAAATATTTGCTGCTTCCTTTCATCCTCCCCGGATTTTTCTCGCTCCTCGTCGATCATCTTTTCTTGCCCTTTTACCAACTGGAGTTGGTCTGAGCTCGAATTTAATGACTTTGTAACATCCACTTGCCCTTTTACCAACCGGAGTTGGTCTGAGCTAGTGTTTGTCGATTCTATAACATCCACAGGTTGATCAGCGAGCAACCCTTGTTCCTCGTCCGGAGTCCTCACAACTATCTCTACATCACATCCTGTAACATCCACACGCCCTTTTACCAATCGGAATTGGTCTGAGCTTGTGTTTGTTGATCCTGTAACATCCACAGGTTGATCAGCGATCAACTTTTGCTCCTCGGGGGTATCAGGATAGGTGAACTCCGCTATAAAGTCTGCAACAGCCTGCCCTTTTAGCGATGATCTGGGTTCATAAATTATATCATATTCACCGAGCTCTATTGCCCAGTACATCAATCTCCCTGATTTTTATGGCTTATGAAGGGCTTGTCTCAATGGCACATCGGTATATACTACTATAGTATGAGCCTGGAAGTATGGCCTCATTATCCTACTCGCCTCAATCAGTGCCAGTGCCAATTTATCCAGCCTTGGATATCTGATCTCTGCTCCTCGGAAGGACTTACTTGTGTAGTAAATTAGTTTTTGCACTCCATTCTCCACTCTGATCAACGCCGAGCTAACTGCATTCTTGGACACTGCAAGGTAAAAATACAATTTTTCTCCCATCACCGGCCTGGACAACAGTGGAGGTGCTCCCAAGTATTTATTCAAGTCTTGAAAAGCCTTCTCACATTCATCATTCCACTCAAAAGTTTTTCTGAGTGTCTTGAAGAATGGGAGACATCTATCAGTTGCTCGCGACATAAATCTGTTGAGTGTCGCTACTCGTCCTGTGAGACTCTGTACTTCCTTCTTCGTCGTTGGAGATCGTAGCCCTAATAGAGCTTTGATTTTTTCAGGATTTGCTTCAATGCCTCGTTGATTGACAATGTACCCGAGGAACATGCCCTCTCGTACTCCAAATATGCACTTCGTCGGGTTCAACTTCATTTGATATTTATCTAGTTGATCAAAAGTCTGACTTAAGTCAACTAGATGATCGGTAGCTTTCTTGCTTTTCGTCAGCATATCGTCAACATAGACTTCCATATTGTCACTGATTTGTTCAGAAAAGACCTTATTCATCAGCCTCTGATATGTCGCACCTGCATTTTTCAAACCAAAAGGCATAACATTATAACAATAAGTTCCCCTAGGGGTAATGAAAGAAGTACTCTCCCTGTCTTCAGGTTTCATTTTGATCTGATTGTAACGAGAATAAGCATCCATGCAGCTCAGCAACTCGTGTCCCGTGGTAGCATCCACCAGTTGATCAATTCGGGGCAATGGAAAGTGATCCTTTGGGCATGCTTTGTTGAGGTCGGTGAAGTCTACACACATCCTCCACTTGTTGTTCTTCTTCTTTACCATCACCACATTAGCTAACCAATCTGGATATTTAACATCTTCAATGAAACAAGCTTTCTGGAGCTTCTCGACTTCCTCCTGTATAGCTTGATTCTTCTCGGGACTGAATACTCTTCTTCTCTGCTTCACAGGTTTGATCTCCTTATTCACATTGAGCTCGTGACATAAGAAGTTTGGGTCAATCCCAGGCATATCTTCATGACTCCATGCAAAAGTTTGCCTTCTGCTTCTAAGGAAAGTTATCAATTCTTGTTTTAATGAGGCTTCCAACGATGAACCTATTTGAGTAGTTCGCTCAGGGTGCTCGTCGTCCAGAATGATGTTTTCAGTAGCTTCCACCGCTTGACCCTTCACGAGTTGCGACTCATCTCGAGGATCCAATGTTTCAATTTCTGTACCTTCATCCACTTGATAGGTAGTGGTCTTTTTCTTTGATTCTTCCAGTTCCTCTTGCTCGGCGGATGAATAATAGCATTCCCGAGCTACTCTTCGATCACCTTTCACAACTCCTACTCCAAAGTTTGTTGGGAATTTTAGGCACTGATGCACTGTAGATGGTACAGCCTCGAACTTCTTCAATCCTACTCTTCCCATGATGATATTGTACGATGATTGGACATTCTTATCCATCACGAAGAAACGTATTCTTTCTGTCCGACAAGAAGGCCACGTACCAATGAATATATCCAACTTGATCGTCCCAAGTGGAAATACTTTCTCGCCAGCAAAACCGATGAGGGGTCTGTGGTAAGGCTCCAGTTGAGATAGCTTTATATTTAAACTATCGGAACACGAGTAGAACATAATGTCTGCCGAGCTACCATTGTCGACCAGCACTCTTGAAATCATTACCTCCTTCATTCTCATCTTGATCACCAGTGGATCATCATGAGGATATAAAACACCTGCAAGGTCATTTTTTGAAAAACCGATGACCAATTTATCCTTGTTCACCTTTCTCGGGCGATCTTCCTCAGCTAGATTTATTCGTTGAATGTATGAGCAAGCTTGAGCCTCACCGAGGTAAGCTTTTCTTTCTGCAGTAAGGTCTCCTCCTCCTGCATCTCCTCCTGTAATAACATTACAATCAAATGATCCAAAGCGTATTGAAAATACCTCTCGTTCTGGCTGCCTTGGTTTCTTGGGAAGATCGGGGGTCATCCTATGGATCAACTTCATGGTTTCTCTTCTTGTTCTCCTCTGCTCGACGAGGAGATCAGACCTCTCTCTAGTTCGGTCATTGTTTCTTCTTTCGCCTCCCCGATCAACATACTTTGCTAGCTTTCCTCGTCGGATGAGTGTTTCAATCTCATTCTGAAGAGCTATGCAATTTTTTGTCATATGGCCATGATCCTTATGGAACTCGTAATATTTTTCCCTATTCCTCGTGTCAGGGTCTGCCTTCATTTTCTTTGGCCAGTTCAACTCCTCACTGTTCTTAATTTCTTCCAGGACGTGGTTGATATTTGCCTTCAAAGGTGTGTAATTATCAAATTTCCTCAAGACCTCCCATGACGATCTATTTTTGGATTGTTTGTCACCACCATTGTTCTTATGTTCTTTCTTCTTAGCTTTATCACCTTCCACCTTGGTTTCTTTGGTGTTCATATTCTTCTTCGCAGACATAGCCTCCTCGGCATTCATAATCTTGGACGCTTTTCCCATCAGGTCCGACATGGTTCAAGGTGGATCTTTGGCCAAAGTGTAGTACAACTTGTTTGGCAGCAGTCCACTCATCAAAGCGGTAATCGCTGTCTTCTCCTCATAATCAATGACTTCGAGTTTCTCGTTATTAAAACGAGTTATATAATCTCTCATACTCTCACCAGCTTTTTGTCTAACACTTAACAAATGTGCTACTCGTTTAACTGGCTTTGCTCCAAAGCATAAATTCCCAATGAATAACTCGGCCAGTTGAAGAAAAGTTGAAATCTTACCCCGAGGAAGATTATTATACCATATCTGAGCAGATCCGGTAAGAGTTCTCGAGAATGCCCTGCATCTCATCTCGTCTGGGACAGCATAGATGTCGGCAGCATCTTGATATTGTTCTATATGAAGGACAGGGTCAGTCTTCCCATCATACTTGGGAGTCACAACAGGTGCTTTGAACTTTGATGGTGTTGGAAAATCAACAATGTCCTGGACAAAATGTGTTCCTCGAACAAAGGTTCGTTGTAGAGGGTTCTTGGCCTTAGCTATTTCCCTTAATCTATCCTCCAGCTTCTAAATAGATCCTTTCCATGCATCATTTCCTTCCTCGGGCCTATTGGTTCGAGCAACTGATCGCGTTGAAGTGGCTTCCTGGGATTTATCTCGACGAGCAGCTGGTCGGTCATAGGATCCATCTTGACGAGTAGCTAGTCGCGACTGGGCAGATCCTTCCCTTAAATCTAATGGTCATCGAAAGCTCCTCGACACTGCATTAAGAGGACTTTTGTTCCTCCTAGGGCCTAATCGGTCGAAAGGAGAAGCCCTACTTAATCTGTCCAATGCGCTGGTCCTTTCCGGGGAGAGGGTGACACGTTGTTCAGTATCTGTGCCTCGTACTGACGAAGTTCATCCAGGTTGATAAGAAAAATCTTCAGATTCCTCATTGCGATATGAATTAGTACGCCTAGTACGCGAAGAAGGAGCACAGGTATTTCTTTGAATGCTTCGTGGTCCGAAATGGGCTGATGCACCGCCATGGAGGGTTTGGATGAGTTGTCGCATTGTTTCTTGCGTGACGGTCTGGCCCTGAGCCAGATTTGCCATTATTCTAGTCAGATCTGGAACAACTTGTGGAGCAGACGGATTTGGAGGGGTTCCAGCGTTTCGATTGATGGATTCCGGAATATCAGCCATTGGTAATGGATTGTATTTGATGAGAAAATGATATTACCAGTCGTTTCCCACAGACGGCGCCAATTTGTTGATGTAAAAGATTAGATCACTCTAATAATTCAATCACAGATAAATAAATGAGACAAAAGATTTTTAAGTGGTTCAGCGTTATAAGAATGGCCTACGTCCACTGTTGTGTTATTGCTGAATGTTTGGGAATTCTCGATTACAAGAAATTCCATTCTAGATTCGGTCCCCGTACAATGAGGGTTGTACAATGTATTTATAGCCCTGAGGCTGTAATGTGAAAGGGTAATACATTAAATGATATACATATGAAAGGGTAATACATTTAATGCCCTCTTTGCGTGTGCGTCTGAATGATAAGCATTTAATGAATCAGTTGAACTGTTGGTTATCCAGCTATTAATGCTTTGTTCGAGATGCATCTCGGACCGCCTGAGTTGCTCGGACCGCCTAAGCTTCTCGGTACTCAAGAGTTCCTCGGAGAGGCATTGTTCCTCGGAGCATGTGAGTTCCTCGGGTAACTAGTCTTCCTCGTTGTAGTCTTGTTCCTTGGAGCGTGTGGGTTCCTCGGAAGTGTTTGTAGTTGCCATGTAGATAGCCATGTGTCTTCATATGATTGGTCCACGTCAGCAGATTAAATTTGGTATCAACACCTCCTAAGATGGACTTTCCTACTGCAATGAGTGCAAGTGAAAACACGACGAGGGGTGTTACCTAAGGGTTACAGTTCCAAAAGTTCCTAATCAACTCTCTCAAATATATGGTGTCATCATTGGTAGTGGAAGCACTATGATCATTGAAGGTAATTCCACACTTGTCATATTTGATTTGGACGGTATCTAACATTTTATCCATATTTTACAACTTAGACTCTAAATTAAATTTAACCCTACTTGAATCCCACAATCTATACTCTATCTCAACTATTTATGACTCAAGTAAATGATGAGACTTCTAAGACACTAGAAGCTCCTTCTTTTTATCCCCCATCAAACCACGAAGACTATCTCTCTCACCCTCAAAACACCCTAGATTTTCTCAAAGAGTCCTCTCATATACCCTATTCTCCTTAATCAAAACACTATCAACATTCACCACAACATGTTCTTTCAACTTAGCTTCCAACTTCATGTTAGCCTTATTTACCTTCAAAGTTTCCGCATACAACTCACAAAAGGCAACTTGGAGTTCACCCTCCTCCAATTCTTTATCATCACTCTCATATCCACTCACATGAGCAGCACTCACTTGGGACCCACAAACTAGGGCCCCAGAAGTATCATGTAAAGATATATCTTCATGGGAAGATTTCTCAGCAAAGCTCACATAACTAGCCATGAACGTGGTAAATTTGCGCTAAATAAGGGAAATGGGTTATCATTCGGATCACTATCACTAAGGTTGGCATTAAATCCTTTCGATATTTTCCCCTCATTCCTTAGTTTAGTGGGGCACTCACCTACCCTATGGCCATAATCCTTGCAACCATAACATCTCTCTAACCCATCCCTCTTGAAATTTTCGGTTCTTTAGGAAGTGATAGGCATTGTTGTGCATAATTTTCTCAAAACTTTTTCAATCTTTCGATTGCTTGTGTAATTTGAGAAATTTTTTGAATTTATTTTGCCAATACGATCATATCCTCGAACTCGATGTCACACTCATCATCCGAAACAGGTGTTTCCTCCTTTCAATATTTCAAAGCAATGCCCTTTTCTTTTTTCTTCTCGATCTTGTATGTAATCATGCCAAGATCATAAGTTTGTAAGTGACCTACAATCTCTTCAAGTTTCATAGATTCAACAGTAACCAAGGTATTCAAAATAGTCGCATTTTGAATAAATCTTTCAGGCAATGGCCTTAAGATTTTCTTAATTACTCGATTATCGAATATTTTCTCTCCCAAGTTAAAAGGGGAGTTAACTATGTTGGACAGTCTAGCATCAAACTCATCAAAGGACTCACTCCTAAGTTTTTCTTATTGAGTGGTGAGGTTTTGGTGTTTGGTAGCCTTAACATCCCTAGTTCCTTCATGGGTGAGTTGGAGTAAGTCCCAAACCTCTTTTGATGTCTCACGTGTCATTATACGATGGATCTCCCTCGAGGTGACAGAACAAAATAGAGCATTTAGACCTTGGGAATTAAAATTTGATAAACTACGCTCAACCTCACTCCATGATTCTACAGGTTTTAAATGAATTGATTCTCCATCTCTAGTGGTAGGTGGAGCCCACCCTTTAGCTACTACTAACCAAACCCAACCATCTACAACCTTAAGTGCTGATTTTATACGTATTTTCCAGTATGCATATTTCGACCCATCAAACATCGGGGTTCTAATACCATCAAATCTACCAAAGTTAATGTCTAACAACACGGGATCAAAATAAGATAAATTAGTGTTCTCACTTTGATACCAATTTAAAATGCTTTTATAATGGTGTATGCTTAGTCAAGGATGGTATTGCAAACACGAAGTCCAATTTTTTATTTTTTTCAAATTTTAAAGATAAATATTTAACAAATTAACCATGTAAAAACATTGCACTAAATAAAATCGTTTTGTTTGAAAAACCAATTTATTTAATTTTATCGTTTTGACATAAAACATATATCTAGGTAAAAGAGGATAAAATAAATAAATTCAACACAACACGTCAACGTACAAGAAAAACTACAAAGGGAAACCTTGGGTAGCCCAACCAATAGATCACTATGATACGGAATTAAAAAAGTTGATGGTAGACATGCTTAACGACTCGATCCCCGAAAGCCTTGATTCTCTTTAAACTCCGATCGCTCCTCCATAGTGAAACACAGGAGTCCACCCACGTAAGATGACACAATGCATGAGTCAATGAATACCTCGATATCAACCAATGAAGCTCAACAGCCGTCTACGGATTTGAACACGGAATCCGTCGCTTCTTCACCGCTGCATCACAAACACAAAGTCCACCACATGTGTGACAACCCGTGATCCGAAATAAGGGGTGGCCAGCCCGATACTCCAATATAACGGAACCATGGATGGAAATCATTCTCACCATCACAATAATAAAATAAGTATACAATTACATACAACGTATACAATAGTTTAATGATTTACATAATACATTCATTAAACAGTTACAAAGTTTGGGCCACACGCCCGAGAAACATACCCGATCATATCTAGATTACAAAAGAAGAAAACGTCTAATAACACATCATGTAATATCCGCAAGATCTTACAGCTCCTCAAAAGCATAGGAGTAGGAATATCATAGCGGGCGCCCTTGCGGAGGAGCACCTGATCGGATACAAATTTCATGCACAAAAAGGAAAATGAACGGGTTAGGGCCCGATTTTTATACGATTCCCAGATAAATAAGAAGCATGACAGTTATGGAATATAGAGCATGAACGATAAGGAGAAGAGTCAAACAACATAATTCCAAGGCATAATAAAGCAATTTAAATGATTACATCTTTTATTAAATTATGCAAGAGAATATAATTAGACATCCTAAAATTTAAAACCCTCCACCATTAATTACCGTTTCATTCCAAATTTCCATTCCTTAACCGGAATATAATACCATCATATGTTTTTATGGCATTTTACATATCTCAAGTCCCACTTGAATTTAGAAAGGTTATATTCTTATACATATAACGATTCTAAGACCGCCCCTCCGAGTTTCCCCACTGGGCGCGCCCCTAAATGACTATCATCTTCAAGGGCCTATCAAACAAGGCAACATGGGCACCTAACACACGTCGGGAAGTGGCCATATACCTGCGAGTGAGTCATAACCACACCCGGAATTACCTCACTAGCGCTGAATAAAACATATAACAATCCCGCATATGGCCGAGGACTATAGTCTCCCTGCATTCACTAGTCAGGGGAACATCACCTCATGCGCGAGCTTCTTTTATGATAGCATTTAGAGAGTTTTGTTTAAGTAAATTAGCATTTACCATATAGATTTCATTTTCATTTCCATTGTTCATATTAGTTTCATTTTATCCGAAACCACAATCATTGAATATTCTCATTAATATTCATCATATTTTAAGTCCCGAATTAATCTCCAAGTGATCACATTCATGCTATTAGTCCCAAGGTCTTATACCTCATTAGGGCCCCCCCAGAGTCTCCAAGTATGGGCCTACAACTCCAAGATATCGAACGGATTACTAAAGAAAAGAAAAACCCAAACCTCAATCTGTACACATCCGGAATAAGCCCCATTTGACCCGAGTCTAATGTAGGGTAATGACTCAACTCAATAAAACTCTAGGACTCTAAATTTACTTCATTTAAGAAGGTTCCTAAGTCCCTAACAGAAGAAGAGATATAAGAAACAAATAAGGTTTGAGGGTGAAAAACAGGGGACCGGTTGATCGGTCCAGAGATCGCGGTCGATCTCGTCTCAAAATTTTACCTAAGAAGAAAAGTAGAAAGCTCAGTTCGGAAGGGCTGATCGACCGGAGAGAGAACCGCGGTCGACCGCACAAAAAAAATTATGCCTTTGTGGAAAAAAAGTGTGCCCTCCCCCGAAGTCCCGGTCTACCGGTCAGAGGACCGCGGTCGAGCGGTCATCGCAGACCTAAACCATATTTATCTTCTACCAAGCTAAATCCAAGGCCAAATTCCAACCTTTTGCCTTTCTCCCCATAACCCCCAAGTACCATATTACCAACAACATTTCCAACCCTCAAGAAACACACTAAAATTCTTAGAAATCCTACCAAACTTAGATCTAATAATTTAAATACCCAAAATAGGTATCCAAACCTAATATTCACCCAAATATCCCAAACACATAACTATCACACTAATTATTAATCTTCAATCACATAATAGAAAGTAGAAAACTTGCCTTGGTGTAGGAATCTCAGATTTGAGGAAGATGGAGGCAAGATCACACACTAAATCTTCAATCTCTCTCTTTCTCCACAAGTTCTCTTCTTCTTTCTCTCACTTTAGGTTAACAATTTCACTTAAGAGAAATAAGAGGGCTTAACAAGACTAAATCGTGGCATTAGTCTAAAATCTCCAACTTAAAAAATAAATACCGCATTAAAAGACTCCCAATACGCGTTATGCCAAAATCAGTCAAAAGAGCCCGAAACATCAAAATACAATGTGGTACTTATTTTGACTATCTCGCACCATTCGGGACTAACTACACTATCCAAATTATCATTTGGAAATTTTATAACTCATTTTAAGTTACGATCTCATTTTAAACCATAATGTCATTTTAAATCTTATGACATAATAAACTGCAACATGGTGATATTTACCCACATGTAAGGAAAACATACAACATTTTAGTAAATATTAACTTATCTCATTAAATTAATACTTACTCCACATTCCAACATTTAATATATAATTACTTCACATAGTAAATAAATATAAAATAGGTTTTTAAAAGCGAGGGTTGTTACATACTCCCCCCCTTATGAGGGAATTTTGCCCCCAAAAATAAGGCGTACCTTTAATAAAGAGATGCATATACTTTTGCCACATATCATCCCCGCGTTCCCATGTTGATTCCTTAACGTTGTGATGACTCCATTGGACTCGCACCAGGGGCATCACTTGAGACCTCAACCTATGCTCTCCATGCTCTAAAACAGCAATGGGTTGTTCTTCATAAGAAATATCGGGTTGTAAATCAATATCCTCGAAAGGGATATGCCAAAGGGCACCATCGCACCTCTTATACTTCTTGAAAGAGGAGATATGGAACACATAGTGGATTTGTTGTAAAGGTTCCGGTAAGGCAAGTTGATACACCACTGGACCCACCTTAGCAATGACGGGAAAAGGACCAACAAAACTCGGCGAAAGCTTCCCTTTATTTCCGAAACGCTTGATACGTTTCATTGGTGACATCGCACCAAGACTTGGTCCCCAATTTCCAACTCCACGTGTCTCCTGTTTGCATCGGCATAACTCTTTTGGCAGTCTTGAGCTATTCGAATGCGATTCCAAATGAGTTTGATCTTAGAAGAAGTATCCTGTATCATTTCAGATCCAAGGAATTTATTATCCCCCACTTCTAACCAACACGTGGGAGATCTACAAGGTCAGCCATACAAGGATTCATAGGGCGCCATCCCAATTGTAAATTGGTACGAATTATTATAAGAGAATTCGACCAATGGGAGATATTGTTCCCAACTACCCTTGAAATCAAGCATACACATACGGAGCATATCCTCAAACATTTGGTTGACCCTTTCGGTCTGACCATCTGTTTAAGGATGGTAAGAAGTTCTTAACTTCAATTCGGTTCCCATGGCCTCTGGGAAACTTTACCAAAAGTGCGAAACAAAAATCTTGTCTCGATCGAAAACAATATTTAAGGGCACCCCATGCAGTCTAACAACCTCCTCAATGAACAATCGGGCATAACTAGCGGTGTTGTAATCTGTGCGGACCGATAGAAAGTGTGCCGACTTCGTCAAGCGATCAACGATAACACATATAGAATCGTGACCCTTTTGCCGCATTGGCAAGCCCGTAATAAAGACCATTGATATGCTCTCCCATTTCCATACCGGGATCTCCAACGGTTGCAACAATCCAGTCGGTCGTTGATGATCAATCTTGACGAATTGGCAAGTGGTGCATTGAGATACGAACTTAGAAATATCTCGCTTCATGCCTGGACACCAATACTGACGGTGCATATCTTGATACATTTTGTCGTTACCCAGATGCAACGAAAATTTGGAACTGTGAGACTCTGCCATTACAGCCCTTCTTAAGTCCCCTTCCTCTGGGACGATGAGTCTCCCTTGGAAACGCACCCCACCCTCGGAGCTAATAGAGTAGGGTTCTTCTCCCTCGATCAACAACTTATGTATGTGGTCTTGACAACCTTTATCCCTACTTTGGGATTCCACCACCCTCGTCACAATTGTAGGCGTAACAGTCATTACAGACATAAATGCCCTAGCAGCTTCATCCCGTTGGCCAAGCTCCTTCCACTTAGCTTTCCATGCTTCAGCTAACTCTCCCTCGGGCTTTCTTCTCAAGGCATCCGCCACTACGTTCGCCTTGCCCAGATGATAATGAATATTAAATTGATAATCTTTCACAAACTCCAACCATCGGCGCTGTCGCATATTCAAATCTTTCTGTGAAAATAAATATTGCAGCGATTTATGGTCCGTGAAAAGACTAAATTTCTCCCCTAGGAGATAATGCCTCCAAATTTTTAAGGCAAAGACAACCGCGGCAAGTTCTAAGTCGTGCACCGGACAATTTCTTTCATGGGTCTTTAGCTTGCGAGAAGCATAAGTGAGGGCCCATCGCTCTTGCTGAAGCACACCTCCTAATCCTTGTAGAGATGCATCGGTGAAGACTAGATATTCCAATCCCGACTTTGTCAATGCAAGGACTGGAGCCAAAGTCAACCTATCTTTGAGTTCGTCAAAAGAAACCTGACACGAGTTATCCCAAACAAACCTCACCCCTTTCCGGGTTAAATTTATCAAAGGGCTAGCAATCTTAGATAAACCCTTGATTAACCGACGGTAATAACCCGCCAAACCCAGAAAACTATGAATTTCGGTAGGTGTCGTGGGTTGAACCCACTCCCTCACCGCAACCACCTTGCTCGGATCCACAGATATACCCTGGGACGTCACAATATGTCCCCAAAACTGTACCTCCTGCAACCAAAAGCCACACTTCTCAAACTTAGCATACAATTGGTGATCCCTCAATCTTTGCAGGGCCAACCTCAAATGAATAGCATGATCAGATTCCGTCCGAGAATAGACTAAGATGTCATCGATAAATACAATAACAAATTGGTCGAGGAAGTCCCGAAATACCCTATTCATGAGATCCATAAATACAGCGGGGGCATTGGTTAGCTTAAATGGCATAACCAAAAATTCATAGGACCCATACCTAGTCAGAAAAGCAGTTTTCGATACATCCTGCTCTCGTATCCTCAACTGGTGATACCCTGTCCTCAAATCTATCTTAGAGAAGTATGACGCTCCCCTAAGTTGATCAAACAAGTCGTCGATATGAGGTAAAGGGTATTTGTTCTAGATGGTGACCTTATTCAACTCTTTGTAGTCAACACATAACCGGAGGGAACCGTCCCACTTCTTCACAAACAACATAGGAGCACCCCAAGGCGACGTACTATGCCTAATGAATCCCTACTCCAACAACTTCTGGATTTGATCTCTCAGCTCCCTCATTTCCACCGGAGCCATGCGATATGGAGCTCTCGCGATCGGTCGAGTCTTGGGTGCTAAATCAATCACAAATTCAATCTCCCGACTCAGAGGCAAACCCGGTATTTCCCAGAAAACATCCTCAAAATCTCTAACAACCGGGATAGAATCTAAGGGAACAACTACATCCCGAGAAGTCTCTTCCACAATACAATACAAATAAGTACTAGTATCTCCTTCTATACGAGGCATAACCACAAAGAACATTTCATGTCCCGGAACGACGAAAACTATACTCTTCCCGTAACAATTAACTATCGCATGATACTTCATTAGCCAATCCATACCCAATATCACATCATACCCAAACATATCTAGGACGAGTAAATTGGACTCAAAGCACAAATTACCAAGAGTAATCCCTATATGTTTACAAACAAGGAAAATGAGTGAACCGTCACCCATAGAGGACTCAACGCTAGTGAAAGTGCTCTCTGCAGATTTAATTAACTCTGTGGTCTCAGCAAAGATTCTAGAAATGAATGAATGTGTCGCACCAGTATCAAATAAAATGCGACCCATATGCCCCTGAATAGGGAACTTACCCTCAATCACTGGCAGCGCTGGCGGAGAAGGAGGATGTATATCATCCTGGATATGATAAACTCGCCCATACAGTAGCTGTCCCTGCTGTGGAGGAACAACCGAATTTGGTGCCTGTGGCGGAAACTGAACATATGGTTGCTGAGGGACTCTAGGATGCTGACCCCCAACCAACTGAGGACACTCCTTCTTATAATGACCCTCCTCCCCACATTGGAAGCACCGACCCAACATATTATCCGTAACTCGGCCCCAGTTATTTCTAAACTGGTTAGCACCTTGGCCCAGATGGCCCCTACCCCCTTGACCACCCCGACCTAATTGTTGTTGTGGGGTGCCCTAACCGTGCCTATTGTTATTTCCAGTCACATTAAACCCACCAGAACGTTGCTTTTTTGACCAGTCCCCTTGTTGGGGATCCCTTTCACGTTGCTTATTACCCGAAGGTTGAGACGAAGGAAAAACTCCTCCTCCATTCCCACTGCCTCCAGGATTTCCTTCTTGCCCCACTACAGTAGCTTTCTTGCTACCCTTCATGTACAACCGATGTTCTTGGAAATGGAGCAATGATGAATTCATTACCTCACCAAAAGTTTGAAAGGCTGGATTACCCAACAAATGTTGCTGGATTCTCCAGTTCTAACCTCCCACAAACCTTGAAACCTTCCTCTCTTCCGGAGTCACCTCATCCGATACAAAACTTGCCAACCGGGTGAACTCCTCTTCATAATCTGTAACGGACCGATTTCCCTGTACCACATCCTGAAGTCTCCTTCTCATCTCCCTTTGAACTGCGGGAGGAAAATACTTTTGGTCAAACAAGACCCAAAAATCAGTGATTATCATGGTATCCCTCTGTTCGGGTGTAGCCATCAACTCCCACCAATGTAACGCGGACCCAACCAATTTGAAAGTAGCAAGGACCTGTTTCTTCTCCTCACTACATTCGACCATTCGTAGATAGCGTTGCATATCCTTCTTCCATTGATTTGCTCGAATAACATCAGAACCTCCGTCAAATTTCGGGGGATGACCCTTTAAACAGGACTCTATAACTCTCTCCCACGGAGAAGGTCCCATAGGAGCCTGTGCATCCTGTGCTCGTTGTTGAGCTTGTGGCATTTGCTGAGCCACTGCGGTCATAGCGGCATTAACCGCTTGGGCCACTATATTTGCTACATCAACAACATTTATCGTTCCTTTTGGCGGCGGGGGATCAACGTCATCTTCTACAACTCTATCACGTCTCGCTGGGCGACCTCTTTTAGGCGGCATCTGAGATGAAGGAATAATAGAGTTAGAATGCGATTCAAAACAATCTGTATTGCAAAAGATCGCAATTATAAGCAACAAAATAGTCCTAACATTAGTTCTATTTCAAAGAACACTACGGTAGAATGTGACAAGTCCATATAGATCCTAAAGACTCTAGAACCTGATGCTCTGATACCATCTGTGACAACCCGTAATCCGAAATAAGGGGTGGCTAGCCCGATACTCCAATATAACGGAACCATGGATGGAAATCATTCTCAGCATCACAACAATAAAATAAGTATACAGGAAAACTACCCAATAAGTCAGAAAACGGGTTGCCAAAAATTTTAATTTAGTATGATTGCAATTGAAAGAAAAGAATTTAAACAACCCAATCCGAAGAGAAAGTGGAATTCCAAAAGAGTTTATATTACAACCATAACGAATATACAACAAGAGGACCGAATATGCTGTCGGTCAACAGTTACATACAACGTATACAACAGTTTAATGATTTACATAATACATCCATTAAATAGTTACAAAGTTTGGGCCATACGCCCGAATGACAGACCCGATCATATCTAGAATGCAAAAGAAGAAAACGTCTAACAACACATCCTGTAATATCCCCAAGATCTTACAGCTCCTCAAAAGCATAGGAGTAGGAATATCATAACAGGCGCCCTTGCGGAGGATCACCTGAGCGGATACAAATTTCATGCACAAAAAGGAAAATGAACGGGTCAAGGCCCGGTTTTTATATGATCTCAGATAAATAAGAAGCATGACAGTTATGGAATATAGAGCATAAATGATAAGGAGAAGAGTCAAACAACATAACTCCAAGGCATAATAAAGCAATTCAAATGATTACATCTTTTATTAAATTATGCAAGAGAATATAATTAGACATCCTAAAATTTAAAACCCTCCACCATTAATTACCGTTTCATTCCAAATTTCCATTCCTTAACCGGAATATAATACCATCATATATTTTTATGGCATTTTACATATCTCAAGTCCCACTTGAATTTAGAAAGGTTATATTCTTATACATGTAACGATTCTAAGACCGCCCCTCCGAGTTTCTTCACTGGGCGCGCCCCTAAATGACTATCATCTTCCAGGGCCTATCAAACAAGGCAACTTGGGCACCTAACGGACGTTGGGAAGTGGCCATATACCTACGAGTGAGTCATAACCACACCCGGAATTACCTCACTAGCGCAGAATAAAACATATAACAATCTAGCATATGGCCGAGGACTATAGTCTCCCTGCATTCACTAGTCAGGGGAACATCACCTCATGCGCGAGCTTCTTTTAAGATAGCATTTATAGAGTTTTGTTTAAGTAAATTAGCATTTACCATATAGATTTCATTTTCATTTCATTGTTCATATTAGTTTCATTTTATCCAAAACCACAATCATGGAATATTCTCATTAATATTCATCATATTTTAAGTCCCGAATTAATCTCCAAGTGATCACATTCATGCTATTTGTCCCAAGGTCCTATATACCTCATTAGGGCCTCCCCCTAGAGTCTCCAAGTATGGGCCTACAACTCCAAGATATTGAACGGATTCCTAAAGAAAAGAAAAACCCAAACCTCAATCTGTACACATCCGGAATAAGCCCCATTTAACCCGAATCTAATGTAGGGTAATGACTCAACTCAATAAAACTCTAGGACTCTAAATTTACTTCATTTAAGAAGGTTCCTAAGTCCCTAACAGAAGAAGAGATATAAGAAACAAATAAGGTTTGAGGGTGAAAAACAGGGGTCGGTCGACCGGTCCAGAGATCGCGGTCGATCGCGTCTCAAAATTGTACCTTAGAAGAAAAGCAGAAAGCTCAGTTCGGAAGGGCCGATTGATCAGTGAGAGAACTGCGGTCTACCACACACAAAAAATTATGCCTTTGTGAAAAAACAGTGTGCCCTCCCCCGAAGGCCCTGTCGACCGGTCAGAGGACCGCGGTCGACCTATCATCGCAGACCTAGCCCATATTTATCTTCTACCAAGCTAAATCCAAGGCCAAATTCCAACCTTTTGCCTTTATCCCCATAACCCCCAAGTACCATATTACCAACAACATTTCCAACCCTCAACAAACACACTAAAATTCTTAGAAATCCTACCAAACTTAGATCTAATAACTTAAATACCCAAAATAGGTATCCAAACCTAATATTCACCCAAATCTCCCAAACACACAACTATCACACTAATTATTCATCTTCAATCATATAATAGCAAGTAGAAAACTTGCCTTGGTGTAGGAATCTCAGATTTGAGGAAGATGGAGGCAAGATCACACACCAAGTCTTCAATCTCTCTCTTTCTCCACAAGTTCTCTTCTTCTTTCTCTCACTCTAGGTTAACAATTTAACTTAAGAGAAATAAGAGGGCTTAACAAGACTAAATCGTGGCATTAGTCTAAAATCTCCAACTTAAATAATAAATACCGCATTAAAAGACTCCCAATACGCGTTATGCCAAAATCAGTCAAAAGAGCCCGAAACATGAAAATACAATGTGGTACTTATTTTGACTATCTCGCACCATTCGGGACTAACTACACTCTCCAAATTATCATTTGGAAATTTTATAACTCATTTTAAGTTCCGGTCTCATTTTAAACCATAAATGTCATTTTAAATCATATGACACAATAAAATGCAACATGGTGATATTTACCGACATATAAGGTAAACATACAATATTTTAGTAAATATTAACTTATCTCATTAAATTAATACTTACTCCACATTCCAACATTTTATATATAATTACTTAACATAGTAAATAAATATAAAATAGGTTTTCAAAAGCGAGGGTTGTTACAACATGTAAGCAACTAGTACGGAATCTACCTCACTAAATAGGTTCTCTTCATATGTAGAGAATCAAAATCGTAGTGTCCAAACTAAAGATCTCAAAACATATGAATATGAAGAAGTTGGATCTTTAAACTCAACGGGTGAAACAAAGATTTTGGAACTTTGGTAAACATATAAGAAAATATTTTTAGCCAAAAATCCTAAAAAATATAAGTCCAACATGCTTATATAAAGTGAAACACCAATTTTAAGGAGACGATATCATTCGAATGAAAACACAAGGTCGTTCGAACAAAAATACCTATTTCATTCTAATGAATTTAAACGTTGTTCAAACGTTAACCCAAATTCGTTCAAACGGGCTTCTAACGACCTTCCAACAACATTGTCTTTGTTAAATAAAGGATTTTCCTCTGATGGCATATGAAGCTCGTTACAATGAGATTTTAATTTCAATCTAACAAGGGCAGAATTCTCTCAAACGAAACACAATTTCGTTGTAACGAGTTCAATTATCGTTCTAACGAGATTAAGAGCAAAAAATATTTTTCTTACAAAAACTATTAAAAACAATCACAAATGATCTCAAGTATAAAAATAAACACCCTTAGAAAATACCCAAGGACCCGTATTCAATATCCACTCATGCATGTGAGATCCTCGTTAAACATGAAGACAAATTTGGCATGATAAACTCGGTAGAATGTGTCCAACTTTGAAGCTTTGTCGCCGCGGTTTATGGGATCAACAACACGATGCCTAATCTATGACTCAAATGCTTTGTCCAGAATTAAGCCAAATAGAAACAAATTGACACAATTGGAAATTTGTCCTTACATAAATCCATCATAACTGACATCAAGAAGAATCACATGTGCTTCATAAGGTCATTAATGATCAAGCAACTTCTTACCCAGGGTAAAAAGATTGACGACATGCAAATGGATGATGTCAGTTTGAAAGTTGAATAAAAACATATATTTGGCTTTACTAGTAGTTAATGAATATATTAGGTATAATATTAACACCACTAGCAATATTTTGGATTGAAGATGAAAGGTTGTATTATAAGTTATTTAATAGTAGCAATTATAATTATATTTTAGCAAGTTATGTTCAATGAATATTTTGTTTTGAATATGTTTGAACATGAATGTTAAATGGATATTTTGAATGTTAGTGGAACTTATTTGAGTAAAACGGTATTTTGTATTCCAAGCTTGCTACACAAACAAATGAAAACTAAATATTTTCACCATTTGATCTTTATATTTTGCTAAGAGCATAAATTGCAACATATTCATAATTGGGTTTGACTATAAAAGTGAACATTGCTATGGTTCAACAATTGTTTTAATTCCATGTAATGAGCACTTTTTTGTAATGTAATTCAGATAAATTCATCATATTAATCTGTTACTGATTTCATATTCGGTAACATAAATAAGTCAATAATTTGTCTTACATTTTATCTTAATTATTTAGAGAAGTATAACCCAAAAACAATTTTAATCCTCTTTTTAATCCAAAATCAAACTTTTAAGAGAACAATAGAACTCAACAAATAAATAAAAATAGTTCACAGTTAATTATCAAAACTGATAATTTCATTTTTGTGAAACTAATACAATAATTTTACTCTTCAATATCAAAATTGATAATTTCATTTATGTATAACTAATACAATAATTTTCCTACACCATTATTGTTGCTGGCGCGGACGATTAAAAGAATTGAAATAATACAGTTATATTGTTCAGAATAAAACAACATTTTTCTTTCTTTGTAGGATAATCCAGTAGTGCAACACTAACACTCCACCCATGGAATTGCCCACATGACACTAGTTTTAGCTTAAACCAAAATCCCCAAACATCCCATAATATCTATGGTCACAGTGATAGACTCGATTTTCACTCCAAATATAACGTCAATGGTCGTACACCAACTTTGTTCAACCGATTTTACCCATTGAGATCTACATGTACAATAATATACTTCCCACTTAATCCACCTTAATTCTACAATTATACATCCCCAAACAATTTTATTTTGTTTGAAAAATTTAAATTTGATACCAAGAAATGGAACACAAAAACTAAAAGATAAAAAAATAACCTAGTTTCAAAAATAGATAAATTCACATTTTGTATAACAACAAAATAATTTACTATAATCTACATACTCATATAATAAATCTGCAATTCAAATAACTAAAATATGATACAAGACATTTAAACAAACCAATCAAGCATACAAAACCAATATAAGAAATCAGAAACATACTATTATTAAAATTTCAAAATATGAGAATATATATGATCTAAACACATAATTTTGTAAAAATAATGTAAAACTCTCCCTATTTACACATTTCTCGGACAACTTTTTCTATTATCTCCAACTTTCCAACAAGTGCCACACTTAAATTCTTTCTTTTGTTCACTACGAGAAGCAATCCGCTTCTTTCTCAGCCTTCCAACCATCCGTTTAGCACTAGGCAGACCAATGATTATTTATTTTTAATCAGATTCGTCATCTATCCCGAATGTAGGAACAATATAAATGACTTTTGCATAAGATTGAACAAAATACTCCTTACTGGAAAACTTATCAATGAACATATTCAAATCTTTCCCGAACTTTTGAATAGCAACATTAGCATGAGCGCACAAAAACCCATTAACTTTATATTCATAATAGGAATAAGTTCTTTCGGACATATCAACCATAAAACTATTGTTTGAATGAACCTCAAACACAAATGTGGGTGCTTTACTAACTCTCAAACTCCTACCTTCTTTCAACAAATTAGCAATCATATTGTCAATTTTCGGACATAAGTGTCCATTCCATCCACTAGAAATCTCCCTACGCTTAGCCATAATCTTCAAAATCTTCCCACTAATGTAATTAACTAACTCCGTAATACGTAAATGATGAGCTTTAAGGATCCATGAATAAAGGGCTTCGTAACGTTTTAATATGTCTCACCATATTTCTGACCATGAAATTATGAACTTTTTCAATGTTCCCTCTTCAACTTATGCATGAACTTCCGAATTGGATCAAATCCTTATGTAAACAACAAATAAAGTTTTTGATGGAATTTCTATTTACTCGATTCATATGCACATGTATGAAACATATTCACAAGATTCCCCCCCCCCCCCATAGACATTGAAAATGAACCGAATAAGTGGTCTCTCATCTTATTCTTCGAATGTTGTGAATAATGGAAGTGGTAAGAATTATGAAAATCTTTCCACACTACCTTCATAAATCATTTCTTCCTATTTGAAAATGAACCAAATAAGTGGTCTCTTATCTTGTTCTTCGGATTTTGTGAACAATGGAAGGGGTAAGAATTATGAAAAGCTTTTGTAACTACCTTAATAAATCATTTCTTCCTATTTGATATACAGGTAATATCGCGTGAAGAATTAACATGTGATAAATTCTCAAAAAACCATTCCCAGTTCTATTTTGTTTCAGAATTAACAATACCAAATATCAGCGAAAATTTCCTAAAGCAATCAAATTAGAAAACTTATATTAAACAAGAAACATAAACTGAAACAAAAATAGATAAATTTCCTATTAACATAACAAAATAGAGTTTACCTTGATTTCCATTTCTTATCATAGCCGCAATAAGAATTCCCTTGTATTGGGATTTCAAAAATGTCCTACCATGTAATAATAGAGGACGATAAAATTTAAATCCCTCAATACATTCATTACATGACACAAATAATTATTTAAATCATCCCAAATCATTATCATTATCATTATCATAATCAATCTCAATCTGCAACATGGATTAGACGTCAATAAAGTTTCCCTATACCATCGAAGCCTATCAAATGACAAATATTTATCCCCATGTGATTTTGGATCATATTCTAATAATTCTTCAAGTCCTTAGAAGACTAATTATTCATTTTTATGAGCTTTTCGTATTTTCTGGCAGCAAAAACAACCTTTAGTAAAAATGAATTTACTCCCACCATAAAAGTCCAAATGATGTGATTAAAAGTTCATTGGAAAGGTGAGATGCATATGTTTCCAATGATCTATGGCACATAGTAAGATTCAAAGCATACAAGTCCCGGTAATCGTTTTATGTTGGCTTAATATTTCTAGCTGAATTATTTTGTTCAATGTACGTAGATAGTCATGTTGGATGAAGTGTCATTTATTATTATTTATTTACTAAGTTCCTTATTAACTATTATTAACCTGACTAATGGTGGAGGGTCTTTCCAATAAACTATACAAGGGTTGGCTACATATGAAGCAAAATAACTTAATTTGATAATATAAGCAAACTTTGTCTTTAAAAGAAGATTCTTCTTCTTTTGCTCTTAGTCTGTTGGTGGATCTCGATTGACAATGAGTGTTGCTACTTCTCTTTGGTGGACTTCCTTGTAGATTGAGTGCATTATTTGATTTATCACTTATGTTATTGTAACACCCCGTATCTTTATAATTTGGAATTTAATTATTTCAGGCATTTTTTAATTACACAATAATTTAATAAAAAAAGGAATATTGCGTGTTTATTAAATATTAATTGGGAGAGGGTAAGATTAATATTTATGTGTTAAATTTACTTAGTGCGTATAGTAAATAAAATACGATGAATTGTTAGTACGTCGTATCAGTTAATATCCTATCCGAATGGGATAAGAATTTTGTGTCCCATTTTTGGCAAAGCTTTCAGGAGGCTATGGGCATGGATTTGCGATTGAGTGTCGCACATCATCCACGGATGGATGGGAAAACTGATCATGTTAATCAGATGTTGGAGGACATACTCAGGATATGTATACTTGACTTTGGGGTAGGTTGGGAGAAATATCTTCCATTGGTGGAGTTTGCTTGTAATAACTCCTACAAGTTTACCATCGACATGGCACCATTTGAGGAGCCTTATGTACAACCTTACCGTTAACCCACTTATTTCTTAGGGTTGGGGGACAACAAGCTATTGGGATCGTAGACGATTCAAGATACTACAACCAAGATCAAGCTCTTCTGGGGATGTATGCAGATAGCTCAGGGGTTATATGGATCGAGACAGGAGGTACATAGTGAGAGACATAGAGGACCAAATCTTGGTGAAAGTGTCTACTATGAAAGGAGTCATGAGATTTAGGAAGAATGGGAAGCTAGCATCGAGGTATATTGTCCCCCTCCCAATTATTTATAGAGTGCAAGCAATCTTTTATAGACTCGGTTTTCCAGAGCATCTACAGTGGCTCCACGACGTGTTTCACATGTCATCGCTAATGATACATCAGAGGAGTGGGATGACATATTGGCACATTCCATTGAAGGAGATAAACTTGTACCCGGATATCTCATACGAGGAGAGACCGATTTTTATTATTGATCGTACTGAGCGTAAGAAGCAGTCAAAGGTGGTGCCCTTGGTTTGAGTTCAATGGGGACATCATAATGAAGATGAGTCGAAATGGAAGCGGGAGGATGATATGCGAGAGTAGTATCTCGAGCTTTTTGACACAGGTTTATCCGAATGCTGAGGACAAAATTCCTTTGTAAGGGGGGAAGTATGAACACCTCGTACTTTTATAATTTAGAATTTAATTATTTCTGGCATTTTTTAATTACACGTGTCCAGTAATTTAATTTAAATTCCAAATAATGTTTAATAAATATACAATATTCCATTTAAATTAAATTACCGCACACGTGTAATTAAAAAATGCCAGAAATAATTAAATTCCAAATTATAAAAGTACGAGGTGTTCATACTTCCCCCTTACAAAGGAATTTTGTCCTCAAAATTCGGACAAACCTGTGTCAAAAAGCTCGAGATACTACTCTCGCATATCATCCTCTCGCTTCCATTTCGACTCATCTTCATTATGATGTCCCCATTGAACTCAAACCAAGGGCACCACCTTTGACTGCTTCTTACGCTCACTACGATCAATAATAAAAATCGGTCTCTCCTCGTATGAGATATCCGACTGCAAGTTTATCTCCTTCAATGGAATGTGCCAATATGTCATCCCACTCCCCTGATGTATCATTAGCGATGACATGTGAAACATGTCGTGGAGCCACTGTAGATGCTCTGGAAAATCGAGTCTATAAGAGATTGCTTGCACTCTCTAAATAATTGGGAAGGGGACAATATACATCGATGCTAGCTTCTCATTCTTCCTGAATCTCATGACTCCTTTCACAGTAGACACTTGCACCAAGATTTGGTCCTCTATGTCTCTCACTATGTACCTCTCGTCTCGATCCATATAACCCCTGAGCTATCTGCATACATCCTCGGATGAGATCGATCTCGGTTGTAGTATCTTGAATCGTCTCCGATCCCAATATCTTGTTGTCTCACAACCCTAAGAAATAAGTGGGTTAATGACAAGCTTGTCCATAAGGCTCCTCAAATGGTTCCATGTCGATGGTAAACTTGTAGGAGTTATTATAAGCAAACTCCACCAATGGAAGGTATTTCTCCCAACCCCCCCCCAAAGTCAAGTATACATATCCTGAGTATGTCCACCAACATCTGATTAACATGATCAGTTTTCCCATCCATCTGTGGATGATGTGCGACACTCAATCGCAAATCCATGCCCATAGCCTCCTGAAAGCTTTGCCAAAAATGGGATACAAAATTCTTATCCCATTCGGACAGGATATTAACCGATACGACGTACTAACAATTCATCGTATTTTATTTACTATACGCACTAAGTAAATTTAACACATAAATATTAATCTTACCCTCTCCCAATTAATATTTAATAAACGCGCAATATTCCATTTTTATTAAATTATTGTGTAATTAAAAAAATGCCTGAAATAATTAAATTCCAAATTATAAAGATACGGGGTGTTACAATAACATAAGTGATAAATCAAATAATGCATTCAATCTACAAGGAAGTCCACCAAAGAGAAGTAGGAACACTCATTGTCAATCGGGATCCACCAACAGACTAAGAGCAAAAGAAGAAGAATCTTCTTTTAATGACAAAGTTTGTTTATATTTTCAAATTAAGTTATTTTACTTCATATGTAGCCAACCCTTGTATAGTTTATTGGAACGACCCTCCACCATTAGGAAGGTTAATAATAGTTAATAAGGAACTTAGTAAATAAATAATAATAAATGACACTTCATTCAACATGACTAACTAGGTAAATTGAACAAAACTATTCAGCTAGAAATATTAAGCCAACGTAAAACGATTACCGAGACTTGTATGCTTTTAATATTACTATGTGCCATAGATCATTGGAAACATATGCATCTTACCTTTCCAAAGAACTTTTAATCACATCATTTGGACTTTTATGGTGGGAGTAAATTCATTTTTACTAAAGGTTGTTTTTGCTGCCAGAAAATACAAAAAGCTCATAAAAATGAATAATTAGTCTTCTAAGGACTTGAAGAATTATTAGAATATGATCCAAAATCACATGGGGATCAATATTTGTCATTTGATAGGGTTCGATGGTATAGGGAAACTTTATTGACTTATAATCCATGTAGCAGATTGAGATTGATTATGATAATGATAATGATTTGGGATGATTTAAATAATTATTTGTGTCATGTAATGAATGTATTGAGGGATTTAAATTTTATCGTCCTCTATTATTACATGGTAGGACATTTTTGAAATCCCAATACAGGGGAATTCTTATTGCGGCTATGATAAGAAATGGAAATCAAGGTAAACTCTATTTTGTTATGTTAATAAGAAATTTATCTATTTTTGTTTCAGTTTATGTTTCTTGTTTAATATAAGTTTTCTAATTTGATTGCTTTAGGAAATTTTCGCTGATATTTGGTATTGTTAATTCTGAAACAGAATAGAACTGGGAATGGTTTTTTGAGAATTTATCACATGTTAATTCTTCACGCGATATTACCTTTATATCAAATAGGAAGAAATGATTTATGAAGGTAGTTACGAAAGCTTTTCCTAATTCTTACCCCTTCCATTGTTCACAAAATCCGAAGAACAAGATAAGAGACCACTTATTTGGTTCATTTTCAAATAGGAAGAAATTATTTATGAAGGTAGTGTGGAAAGATTTTCATAATTCTTACCACTTCCATTATTCACAACATTCGAAGAATAAGATGAGAGACCACTTATTCGGTTCATTTTCAATGTCTATGGGGGGGGGGGGGATCTTGTGAATATGTTTCATACATGTGCATATGAATCGAGTAAATAGAAATTCCATCAAAAACTTTATTTGTTGTTTACATAAGGATTTGATCCAATTCGGAAGTTCATGCATAAGTTGAAGAGGGAACATTGAAAAAGTTCATAATTTCATGGTCAGAAATATGGTGAGACATATTAAAACGTTACGAAGCCCTTTATTCGTGGATCCGTAAAGCTCATCATTTACGTATTACGGAGTTAGTTAATTACATTAGTGGGAAGATTGTGAAGATTATGGCTAAGCGTAGGGAGATTTCTAGTGGATGGAATGGACACTTATGTCCGAAAATTGACAATATGATTGCTAATTTGTTGAAAGAAGGTAGGAGTTTGAGAGTTAGTAAAGCACCCACATTTGTGTTTGAGGTTCATTCAAACAATAGTGTTATGGTTGATATGTCCGAAAGAACTTATTACTATTATGAATATAAAGTTAATGGGTTTTTGTGCGCTCATGCTAATGTTGCTATTCAAAAGTTCGGGAAAGATTTGAATATGTTCATTGATAAGTTTTCCAGTAAGGAGTATTTTATTCAATCTTATGCGAAAGTCATTTATATTGTTCCTACATTCGGGATAGATGACGAATCTGATTAAAAATAAATAATCATTGGTCTGCCTAGTGCTAAACGGATGGCTGGAAGGCTGAGAAAGAAGCGGATTGCTTCTCGTAGTGAAGAAAAGAAAGAATTTAAGTGTGTCACTTGTTGGAAAGTTGGAGATAATTGAAAAAGTTGTCCGAGAAATGTGTAAATAGGGAGAGTTTTACATTATTTTTACAAAATTATGTGTTTAGATCATATATATTCTCATATTTTGAAATTTTAATAATAGTATGTTACTGATTTCTTATATTGGTTTTGTATGCTTGATTGGTTTGTTTAAATGTCTTGTATCATATTTTAGTTATTTGAATTACAGATTTATTATATGAGTATGTAGATTATAGTAAATTATTTTGTTGTTATACAAAATGTGAATTTATCTATTTTTGAAACTAGGTTATTTTTTTATCTTTTAGTTTTTGTGTTCCGTTTCTTGGTATCAAATTTAAATTTTTCAAACGAAATAAAATTGTTTAGGGATGTACAATTATAGAATTAAGGTGGATTAAGTGGGCATTATGTTATTGTACATGTGTATCTCAATGGGTAAAATCGGTTGAACAAAGTTGGTGTACGACCATTGACGTTATATTTGGAGTGAAAATCGAGTCTATCACTGTGACCATAGATATTATGGGATGTTTGGGGATTTTGGTTTAAGCTAAAACCAGTGTCATGTGGGCAATTCCATGGGTGGAGTGTTAGTGTTGCACTATTGGATTATCCTACAAAGAAAGAAAAATGTTGTTTTATTCTGAACAATATAACTGTATTATTTCAATTCTTTTAATGGTGTGCGCCAACAACAATAATGGTGTAGGAAAATTATTGTATTAGTTATACATAAATGAAATTATCAATTTTGATATTGAAGAGTAAAATTATTGTATTAGTTTCACAAAAATGAAATTATCAGTTTTGATAATTAACTGTGAACTCTTTTTATTTATTTGTTGAGTTCTATTGTTCTCTTAAAAGTTTGATTTTGGATTAAAAAGAGGATTAAAACTGTTTTTGGGTTATACTTCTATAAATAATTAAGATAAAATGTAAGACAAATTATTGACTTATTTATGTTACCGAATATGAAATCAGTAACAGATTAATACGATAAATTTATCTGAATTACATTACAAAAAAGTGCTCATTACATGGAATTAAAACAATTGTTGAACCATATCAATGTTCACTTTTATAGTCAACCCCAATTATGAATATGTTGTAATTTATGCTCTTAGTAAAATATAAAGATCAAATGGTGAAAATATTTAGTTTTCATTTGATTGTGTAGCAATCTTGGAATACAAAATACCGTTTTACTCAAATAAGTTCCACTAACATTCAAAATATCCATTTAACATTCATGTTCAAACACATTCAAAACAAAATATTCATTGAACAAAACTTGCCAAAATATAATTATAATTGCCACTATTAAATAACTTATAATACAACCTTTCATCTTCAATCAAAAATATTGCTAGTGGTGTTAATATTATACCTAATATATTCATTAACTAGTAGTAACAAAGCCAAATATACGTTTTTATTCAACTTTCAAACTGGCATCATCCATTTACATGTCGTAAATCCTTTTACCCTCGGTAAGAAGTTGCTTGATCATTAATGACCTTACGAAGCACATGTGATTCTTCTTGATGTCAGTTATGATGGATTTCTGTAAGGACGAATTTCCAATTGTGTCAATTTGTTTGTATTTGGCTTAATTCTGGACAAAGCATTTGAGTCATAGATTAGGCATCGTGTTGTTGATCCCATAAACCGCGGCGACAAAGCTTCAAAGTTGGACACATCCTACCGAGTTTATCATGCCAAATTTGTCTTCATGTTTAACGAGGATCTCACATGCATGAGTGGATATTGAATACGGGTCCTTGGGTATTTTCTAAGGGTGTTTATTTTTATACTTGAGATCATTTGTGATTGTTTTTAATACTTTTTGTAAGAAAAATATTTTTTGGTCTTAATCTCGTTAGAACGATAATTGAACTCGTTACAACGAAATTGAGTTTTGTTAGAGATAATTCTGTCCTTGTTAGAATGAAATTAAAATCTCGTTGTAACGAGCTTCATATGCTATCAGAGGAAAATCGTTTGTTTAACAAAGCCAATGTTGTTGGAAGGTCGTTAGAAGCCCGTTTGAACGAATTTGGGTTAACGTTTGAACAACATTTAAATTCGTTAGAATGAAATAGGTATTTTTGTTCGAACGACCTTGTGTTTTCATTCGAATGATATCGTCTCCTTAAAATTGGTGTTTCACTTTATATAAGCATGTTGGACTTATATTTTTTAGGACTTTTGGCTAAAAATGTTTTCTTATATGTTTACCAAAGTTCCAAAATCTTTGTTTCACCCGTTGAGTTTAAAGATCCAACTTCTTCATATTCATATGTTTTGAGATCTTTAGTTTGGACACTACGATTTTGATTCTCTACATCTGAAGAGAACCTATTTAGTGAGGTAGATTCCGTACTAGTTGCTTACATGTTGTGACAACCCTCGCTTTTAAAAACCTATTTTATATTTATTTACTATGTGAAGTAATTATATATAAAATGTTGGAATGTGGAGTAAGTATTAATTCAATGAGATAAGTTAATATTTACTAAAATGTTGTATGTTTACCTTATATGTCGGTAAATATCACCATGTTGCATTTTATTGTGTCATAAGATTTAAAATGACATTATGGTTTAAAATGAGACCGGAACTTAAAATGAGTTATAAAATTTCCAAATTATAATATGGAGAGTGTAGTTAGTCCCGAATGGTACGAGATAGTCAAAATAAGTACCACATTGTATTTTCATGTTTCGGGCTCTTTTGACTGATTTTAGCATAACGCGTATTGGGAGTCTTTTAATGCGGTATTTATTATTTAAGTTGGAGATTTTAGACTAATGCCACGATTTAGTCTTGTTAAGCCCTCTTATTTCTCTTAAGTTAAATTGTTAACCTAGAGTGAGAGAAAGAAGAAGAGAACTTGTGGAGAAAGAGAGAGATTGAAGATTTGGTGTGTGATCTTGCCTCCATCTTCCTCAAATCTGAGATTCCTACACCAAGCCAAGTTTTCTACTTGCTATTATGTGATTGAAGATGAATAATTAGTGTGATAGTTGTGTGTTTGGGAGATTTGGGTGAATATTAGGTTTGGATACCTATTTTGGGTATTTAAGTTATTAGATCTAAGTTTGGTAGGATTTCTAAGAATTTTAGTGTGTTTGTTGAGGGTTGGAAATGTTGTTGGTAATATGGTACTTGGGGGTTATGTGGGAGAAAGGCAAAAGGTTGGAATTTGGCCTTGGATTTAGCCTGGTAGAAGATAAATATGGTCTAGGTCTGCGATGATCGGTCGACCGCGGTCTTATGACCGGTCGACCCGGCCTTCGGGGGAGGGCACACAGTTTTTCCACAAAGGCATAATTTTTTGTGTGTGGTCGACCGCGGTTCTCTCAACGGTCAACCGGCCCTTCCGAACTGAGATTTCTGCTTTTCTTCTTAGGTAAAATTTTGAGACGCGGTTGACCGCGATCTCTGGACCGGTCGACCGGTCCCCTATTTTCACCCTCAAACCTTATTTGTTTCTTATATCTCTTCTTCTGTTAGGGACTTAGGAACCTTCTTAAATGAAGTAAATTTAGAGTCCTAGAGTTTTATTGAGTTGAGTCATTACCCTACATTAGAGTCGAGTTAAATGGGTCTTATTCCGGATGTGTACAGATTGAGCTTTGGGTTTTTCTTTTCTTTAGAAACCCGTTCAATATCTTGGAGTTGTAGGCCCATACTTGGAGACTCTAGGGGGAGGTTCTAATGAGGTATATAAGACCGTGGGAGTAATTGCATGAATATGATCACTTGGAGATTAATTCGGGACTTAAAATATGATGAATACTAATGAGAATATTCAATGATTGTGGTTTCAGATAAAATGAAATTAATATGAACAATGAAATGAAAATGAAATTTATATGGTAAATTCTAATTTACTTAAACACACCTCTCTAAAAGCTATCTTAAGGGAAGCTCGCGCATGAGGTGATGTTCCCCTGACTAGTGACTGCAGGGAGACTATAGTCCTCGGCCATATGCGGGATTGTTATATGTTTTATTCTGCGCTAGTGAGGTAATTCTGGGTGTGGTTATGACTCACTCGCATGTATATGGCCACTTCTCGACGTACGTTAGGTGCCGAGGTTGCCTTGTTTGATAGGCTCTGGAAGATGATTGTCTCGCCCCGAATTAATTTTGTTAAACTCATCCTTTAATTTAGAGATAAATTGCCTTAAACAATGCTTTAATTTAAATCTCTGAGGAAAATAGCATAAGATTTTTTTTTTCCAAAAGTATGTGTAGATGAAAACATAACTGCCTTTACTTATAACTTATAAGTACTACATAACTTTACATAACAAAGATCCTTAGTTTAATAATTACACAAAAGGAATCTTGATATTTAAAGCATACTAAATATCCGTCACTCCCCCGTTTTAAGGTCCTAACTTGGCAGTGAACTCCAATTTATAAGCATACCTGAAACAAAACATTACAGGAGTGTAAGCTATAAAGGCTTAGTGAATGACCACATACCACACATATAACCAATTTGAATAACCATTTTTTATTTTATTCTAATGCTATAACCCAACAGGAATTGTGAAACTCTCGCAAGCCTGGACCCGCCACAGTCCAATTAACCCACCACAGTAATTAGGGACCACCACATCCCTTTATTAGGCCCGAGTACACAAACCTTTAAGTTGGATTAACAGGACCACCACATCCCGTAGGACCCACCACAGTCCTTAACATTAGATAAAGGACTCACTAGTCTATATCATCATATAACATCGCTTAGCATTTTTAATCATATGCATATGTTTCATAAATACAACATTACTCCCATAAACATTTTCACACATGTGTTTAACTACACATTTCCATATGAAATTATAAGCATTTATATTTCATAAGGAAGGTCACTCACCTTGGATTTAGTGCTAAGATTAATACCAACTACTTCCTTGGTATGGTAGTATTAGCTGCTTCCCCACCTAACAAGTCAATGTCGTTAGTATTTGAATACACCGATTAACATCAAACCCAGTAACACATCACATAATTTGGTCAATCAGAAATAACTAAGGAGGAATCACATATGACATTTCACATTTATATAACACCCAATTAATTAGGGTTCTAACACAATTTACAGAATTAAATTACGAATTTGCTAGACAAAGTTATGCCCATTTTATTACAGCCTTTTCCAAATCGTTTCTCAAGAAAAACAACAACACAACTTCAACTTCCTGGAATTCTCATAATTTTTGTACAACATAAGTTTTCATGATATTCCACCCAATATCAGTAAACACATTGAATAATACAAATTTAATGTTTCATAATTTCTAGGGCTCATTTTCTATGTCGAGCAAAACGTCAAACACTTGGTATGCATTCTTGTTCCTTTAGGGCAGATTTTAAACCACGACTTCAAACTATCACCAAGGGTTCATTTCTTGGTATTTTTACACAATTTACGGATATGTTATACATATATGAGTGTATTTTACTCTCCAACTTGAATCACTCAATTCCAATAAGTATTCCATGATTTATGCCATTTTTAGCATAACTAGGTCAAAATACAACATTAAGGCATAACTTAACATTTTTAAGCACACATAACCTTGACCTTGAGTATAATTCATGGAAACATATAATAAACATCTTTTAGCAGAAATATACATCATAATAATGGATTTTCTAAATCAAAATTCTTTACGAAAAGATGATGTAAATTTAGGACTTTAAAGTATGCATTTACGATCCTAGCTCTGGTTCTAACCTGTGTTCTTAACCCATCCTTGTTCCAACACAATTCAGCAATATGGGTATCATTAAAATATATATCCAAATCAGGAATAAAAACATGCCAAGTATATAACTCATCCATGTGACAAACTTTAATAAAGATGTAATTACCTCACGAGAATTCCTCGATTTATGGTGAATTTTCAAAGAAATTCTTCCTTAACTTTGTTTTTCTCTCTCCATAAGCATATTTTTTCTCAAGCTTGTAATAGGAAATGAAAAAGATGATAAGTTCTGCCTTATGAGCTAAAAAACGTGGCTATGGGACCACTTGAAGATGGTATTATGCGATTCGTTGAGAAAGGGGTCCAATAGGACAATTCCGTTAATGACAGATTTGTCCTGCCTCGTAAAATCACCATAACTCACTATTTCGGGCCCCGATTTACTCTCACTTTGTGCCTATGAGTTTATAACTTAAACATATACAACTTTCATGTTTTGTGTTTTCCCAAAATCATAAAACTAGTACACCTAATTTGGGCTCGAACAGAAGAGTAATTATTTACTCAGAATTTCATAACTTTCACATTTGGCGACCAAACATCGCCACTTTCGCACCAACACTCTAGCTTAATTTTTATAAACATAATGATGCATTTAGAAACATATTTTCATGATGCATTTAACCACATAACCAATTTATAACTTATAACTCATAACTTATACTTAATCGTATAATTAACCTTACTAATCGTGTTTTAGGGCCTTACAATGATAGTCATTTAGGGGCGCGCCCAGTGGGGAAACTCGGAGGGGCGGTCTTAGAATCGTTATATGTATAAGAATATAACCTTTCTAAATTCAAGTGGGACTTGAGATATGTAAAATGCCATAAAAACATATGATGGTATTATATTCCGGTAAAGGAATGGAAATTTGGAATGAAACGGTAATTAATGGTAGAGGCTTTTAAATTTTAGGATGTCTAATTATATTCTCTTGCATAATTGAATAAAAGATGTAATCATTTGAATTACTTTATTATGCCTTGGAATTATGTTGTTTGACTCTTCTCCTTATCATTTATGCTCTATATTCCATAACTGTCATGCTTATTATTTATCTGGGAATCATATAAAAATCGGGCCCTGGCCCGTTCATTTTCCTTGTTGTGCATGAAATTTGTATCCGCTCAGGTGTTCCTCCGTAAGGGCGCCTGTTATGATATTCCAACTCCTATGCTTTTGAGGAGATGTAAGATCTTGGGGATATTACAGGATGTGTTGTTTGACGTTTTCCTCTTTTGCAATCTAGATATGATCGGATCTGTCATTCGGGCGTATGGACCAAACTTTTTAACTATCTAATGGATGTATTATGTAAATCATTAAACTGTTGTATACGTTGTATGTAACTGTTGACTGACAGCATATTCTGTCCTCTTGTTGTATATTCGTTATGATTGTAATATAAAATCTTTTGGAATTCCACTTTCTCTTCGGATTGGGTTGTTTAAATTCTTTTCTTTTAATTGCAATCATACTAAATTAAAATTTTTGGTAACCCGTTTTCTGACTTATTGGGTAGTTTTCTTGTATAATTATTTTATTATTGTGATGCTGAGAATGATTTCCATCCATGGTTCCGTTATATTGGTGTATCGGGCTAGCCACCCCTTATTTCGGGTCACGGGTTATCACAGATGGTATCAGAGCATCAGGTTCTAGAGTCTTTAGGATCTATGTGGACTTGTCACGTTCTACCGTAGCGTTCTTTCAAATAGAACCTAATGTTAGGACTGTTTTGTTGCTTATAATTGCAATCTTTTGCAATACAGATTGTTTTGAATCGTATTCTAACTCTATTGTTCCTTCATCTCAGATGCCGCCTAAAAGAGGTCGCCCAGCGAGACGTGATAGAGTTGTAGAAGATGACGTTGATCCCCCGCCACCATAAGGAACGATAAATGTTGTTGATGTAGCAAATATAGTGGCCCAAGAGGTTAATGCCGCTATGACCGCAGTGGCTCAGCAAATGCCACAAGCTCAACAACGAGCACAGGATGCACAGGCTCCTATGGGACCTTCTCCGTGGGAGAGAGTTATAGAGTCCTATTTAAAGGTCCATCCCCCGAAATTTGACGGAGGTTCTGATGTTATTCGAGCAAATCAATGGAAAAAGGATATGCAACGCCATCTATGAATGGTCGAATGTAGTGAGGAGAAGAAACAGGTCCTTGCTACTTTCAAATTGGTTAGGGTCGCGTTACATTGGTGGGAGTTGATGACTACACCCAAACAGAGGGATACCATGATAATCACTGATTTTTGGGTCTTGTTTGACCAAAAGTATTTTCCTCCCGCAGTTCAAAGGGAGATGAGAAGGAGACTTCAGGATGTGGTATAGGGAGAGCGGTCCATTGCAGATTATGAAGAGGAGTTCACCCGGTTGGCAAGTTTTGTACCGGATGAGGTGACTCCGGAAGAGAGGAAGGTTTCAAGGTTTGTGGGAGGTTTGAACTGGAGAATTCGGCAACATTTGTTGGGTAATCCAGCCTTTCAAACTTTTGGTGAGGTAATGAATGCAGCATTGCTCCATTTCCAAGAACATCGGTTGTACATGAAGGGTAGCAAGAAAGCAACTGTAGTGGGGCAAGCGGGAAAGCCTGGAGGCAGTGGGAATGGAGGAGGAGTTTTTCCTTCATCTTAACCTTCGGGTAATAAGCAACGTGAAAGGGATCCCCAGCAAGGGGACTGGTCAAAAAGGCAACGTTTTGGTGGGTTTAATGTGAGTGGAAATAACAATAGGCACGGTCAGGGCGCCCCGCAACAACAATTAGGTCGGGGTGGTCAAGGGGGTAGGGGCCATCCGGGCTAAGGTGCTAACCAGTTTAGAAATAACCGGGGCCGAGTTGTGGATAATATGATGGATCGGTGCTTCCAATGTGGGGAGGAGGGTCATTACAAGCAGGAGTGTCCTCAGTTGGTTGGGGGTCAGCATCCTAGAGTCCCTCAGCAGCCATATGTTCAGTTTCTGCCACAGGCACTGATCAAGCGCGAAAAGTAGCGCGTGTAAAGACGCTAATCGTTGTTTTCGTTTCGCCAACTCAATACAAAAACCTAAGTTACTACTACACTTGCGAGGCAAGCACAGCGCCAAGTCGGGTATCGAAAATCCACAGAGACGAGTTGATAGAATTTATAGGATTTAATACTCCTAAAATAAAAGTGTAAAAGGTGATAGGTTGGAAATAAAGAAAAGGGAAAAAATTAAGAAGTTAAGTCTAAACTAGAATTAATAAAACGAGAGTTGGGATCGTGTCCCCACCATGGGCTAAACAACTAATAATTAGAATTTCGGTTCGAAAACATTTAATCGAGCATTTTCAATTAAGTATAAACATCACACAATAAGGAATTTAACCCAAAGTTGCGAGATTAAACATTTAACAGAAAATGGTCACACGCATCTTAAATTCGGATTACCGCTATAAACACTAACGTTGCATGACAAAGAAAGTTAAACGCATAATAATCCGACTTTAATACGCGAGGTTTCAATTAAATGCAATTTTACACAAAACCTAATTTTCGGAGCTCAACGCCCATCAATGGTGGAAACGTAATCCCAACCCGTTGTCTACGGACAATACATGGATTAAACTACTTTAAACAACAACTAAACTAATTAAAGCAATAAATAACAACAATAAACTAATTTGAAAGCATGGAAACTAGTTATCAAAGCAAGGAATTAAGAAATACAACTATACAAATGGAGAGGAGGATGAATAGTGCACTTACAACCCATTAATGGGGAACACCCAAAGAAGAGGAAGAAATGAGCTCTCCATACCCAAAACCCTAACTAAAAAAATAAAAGATATCTTCAAAGAAAAGCCCCAAACATTCATTTAATACCCCAAAATAAACCCCCAACAAAACCAACCCAAAAAACCCAAAATAAGCCAATTTTCGTCCATATCTGATGGGACCGGTCGACCTCTGTTTTGGGACCGGTCGACCGCACTTTTGGAATTTGCCTTGGGCTGCTGGCAGCCCCCTTTTCCTCTCCGAACCAATTTTGACGCGTTGCACGGAAATGGCCATAACTCCCTCATACGGAATCGAAATGAGGCGTGGTCAGAACCGACGCGAAGCTAATTCAATTCTATACATGATTCTGTTTTGAAACCCTCCAAATTATGCAGTATGAAATTACCAAAATGCCCTTGAAGTAGAAGAAAATACCAAAACCTTCCGGAAATGGGCATAACTTCCACATACGGAGTCAGAATGACGCACGGTCAGTGGCCACGGAAAGATAATTTGATGATCTACATGTTGGTAACTTCATTCCATAAAAAATAGTGAGTTTGAAAAGACCAAATTGCCCTTAAAGTAGCATTTGACGACGGAACTTCTCCGAAATACAACCGAACCTCACTTTTAGCGTTTTAATACCTAAAAAAGCACAAATAACCCATGCAAAGCATGTATATATCCAAATCCAAGGTTGTCTGGTTAATGAGCATAATTATAGGCATTTAGGACCATAAAAGTGCTAGAATGCATAAAGATAACGGGTGTAAATATGCAATATTCAATACGAATCACACCCCCTAACTTAAACATTGCTAGTCCCTAGTGATGAAACAAGCAAAACTAGTCCACAGAAGGAAATACAAAACGTATATATGCATCGAAATATAATTGCCACTTTCGTAGGGAACACGATTGCATTTAGCATATGCAATAAGCCGTTAAACCCCTAGGTTACCCTAGTGGACGAGTGTCATCTCGTGAGGGTTTTCAGGGATGATACCCACAAATATCATATGGTTTCCTCAAAATATGCCCAAACCAACGTGAGACAAGCCCAACAATGGCGAAAAGGATTTCATATGCATTATTAGCAAAGTGAATGAATTCACACAAAAGTCCGAATCATTAACATTATAGAATGCACCTCATAGAATTGAAACCTTAAAATGTGGGAGGGGAGCGAGCACATGCAAAGTATGATTTGGCAAAAAACTTAAATAAACCGGATAAACATTAAAGCAAGCATATATTCAATCCTCACGGGCATTACGCTCATCAAGCGAATTCACTCGAAACAGGGAGGTAACACACGGGACATGCGGGCATTAGGAGTAAATGTAAATGGAAACTAGGCCGCACACATGTCACAGATGAAGAACGCTATATATAAACTGAAAAATGTAATCTCAATGAAAGGATACCACTCACTAAAAGAGGCGAAATGCATTTTCACAGATTATCACAACTATTATGACTTTTAAATTACATCAACCTAAGATCACATAAGACTTTACTAGGGTTATGATGTAGGTTAGGCTAGGGTATGAAATGAAGGAATGTATGTACGGATTCAAAGTGTTCGGAATGAAAACTCGAGATAATGGGAAAATGCGGGCAATATCAAAATTGGAAAACAAGTTCCAAAACGGCATTAAATATATCATCGGGGAGAGTAATCGAAGCTTATTGAACTATATACAACATTTACAAACTTCTCTTTCTTTTTTCTTTTCCTCTTTTTGTCATTTTGTCATTTTGTCATTTGTTTTCTTTTGTTTTTTGCTTTCTCTTTTTCTTCACTTTTTTCACTACTTTCTTTTCTTTACTTATCAAACTCTCATATGCCTAAATTTCAACGACATCACAACAACAACATTCAATCCCAAGTAACATTCCAAACAAAGGTATGGAAAGTGATATGTATGGTTTATAACTCCAATTTTAGAGTTGGTTATGGGAATTGGGTTATGAAACGAAAGGCTATATTTAGGCTCAAAGAGGTTAACGAGGGTAAACATATAAGGGTGAGGTCAAGGCTAATATGGGTGATATATCAAAGAGGGCCTATGATCATTTCGCAAAGTTTACGCAATTCTCGAGTCAAAACAATATATGAAAATCATGCTCAAGTAACACATTTCAAGTATGAACTCAATTAATGAACGGTCAAATGCAAGATTAGTGAGATTAACAACAAATTCAACGTTTTCAATGAGAAAAGAATAGTGTATACACTCACAAACGACGAAAGGTACAAAGCTTACTCGGTGTAAGTATATACAATGCAACAAAAAATTACCGAGTTATAAAAATCTTAAACCAAATCAATATAACAATAAAAGTGCATGTGCTCATGGGATTAAAGTTTAATTCATGAAGTTATTCACAATATCAATAATCGAGACTAAAGTCTAATAACTTCTAAAATCGAGAACATGCATCATTGGGTTGTCAATTGGATCGGGCAATTATTGAAATTTATCATCGGAAACAAAGGCAAAATACCCAAAAAAGGAGAAGAAAAAAAATAAAGAAAATCTTTTTGAAATTTTTGAATTTTTCTAAGAAAAGCATACTAAGTAACTAACATGTGAGCAAAAACATGGACTAAATAAAGAAATGGATAGAATATCCCACACCCCCTAACTTAAAACTTGACATTGTCCTCAATGTAAATTAAGAACCAAGTTAAAGAGAGGAAAAGAGCGATATTACCCAAAATTGGAGCGATCCCCATAAGAACAAGTCCAAAGAATCTACAAAACAAGTTAGTACCGAGCATAGCAAAAACAAATAATAAAAAGTTAACTAATTACATTAGACTAAATTAAAAAAGAAGGAAAAAAAATAAAAAGCTAACTATATACAACCTACTATTTAGACTTCACACTAACTGTACACTAGAAGTCTAAATAGCTGAGGGTCCACCATAAGAACGATTTGACTTTGGAGGATAACCGGTGTACCCTCACATACAAGCATGCCCTCCGAAAAATATGAATTCCGTTTTAACAACGGAAGGCATGTGTAAGGCGAAAGAAATGAACCATCGCCAATTAAAAGTTTTGGTGGGACGATGGGGGGTTTGGACTGCACGGGTGACAAAAACAAGTGGGGACCGAGAAAAGCCGAATATCCTCCAAAGGATTTTGAAGTTGGAATGGGAGGCAGCGCACACAAAGGCAAAGATGCGATTGTGGAGGGCGACTCGAGCAAGTACTCCTCATCGGCGATAGGGTTTAAAATATTAAAGTTCGAAACCGAATCATCGGGTACTTGTTCCGGTGGGGAAATAGAGAATGAAAATGGGGATGAAAGAAATTCAAACTCATGAGATGAATCATCATCGCATGAAGTTGGAATTTCAAAGGAAATAATATCATTTTCAATGAAATGTTCTTCTTTGGGGGCCAAAGGAGAAATCATTTCATTGCAAATAGATATTACGTCATTTTCATCCTCACTTTCAATATCTATTACGAGATGGGCAAAGTCTACAATGGCTTGTTACAAAGTAGGTACAAGTACCTAATTTGGTTCAAAACATTCCTCGACTTCAAAAGTCTCGGAAGAAATATCGTCGTCGGACTCAAATAATAAATCCAACTCATGTTCCCACGAATGATTTTCTTCCCGATAGCGATTTTCCATTTTCTCATTTTCATACATACGCAAACCCTCACCGAATGTCATAGGTCGAGGTGCGGATGCATTAGAATGGGAACTTTGAAAATTACCATCGGACTTAAACGAAAACTCATTATTATAGGAATTTTGAAAACTATTGCAATTCGTTTTAAAATTCCTATTATAAGGAGGTAAAGGCCCAAAATCATTATCATCATCATCAAAATTCCAATAACCTAAATTTTGACTTTCGTTATACTCGCTCAAGGTAATATTTGAATTTGCAAATTTTTGGGATTCTAAGTATTCACCGAAAGTCATAGGTTTGCGAGAATTTTGAGAATTATAACAAGGATTACCGAAAGAATTGGAATAAGACATGCTTACCCCAAAAATGGCTCAAGTGGCGAATTCCACAAAGTAGGTGCGCGCGAAAAGAATTCGAGCGTTTCTAAGTGCTCAAATGTGGAAGTCCTACAAAATATTAGCAAATAATACAAATAGAAAGAAAATACTATGAAATATTAAATCAAATAAAGTCTAAAACAAACTAGTCCCCGGCAACGGCGCCATTTTGATTAAGGGTGAAAAGTAGCGTGTGTCAAACGCTGATCGTTGTTTTCTATTCACCTCCTCAATACAAAAACCTAAACTTATGACTACACTCAAAAAGGGAGCATAGCGGCCAAGTCCGGTATCGAAAATCCACAGAGACGAGTTGATAGAATTTATAGGATTTAATACTCCTAAAATAAAAGTGTAAAAGGTGATAGGTTGGAAATAAAGAAAAGGGAAAAAATTAAGAAGTTAAGTCTAAACTAGAATTAATAAAACGAGAGTTGGGATCGTGTCCCCACCATGGGCTAAACAACTAATAATTAGAATTTCGGTTCGAAAACATTTAATCGAGCATTTTCAATTAAGTATAAACATCACACAATAAGGAATTCAACCCAAAGTTGCGAGATTAAACATTTAACAGAAAATGGTCACACGCATCTTAAATTCGGATTACCGCTATAAACACTAACGTTGCATGACAAAGAAAGTTAAACGCATAATAATCCGACTTTAATACGCGAGGTTTCAATTAAATGCAATTTTACACAAAACCTAATTTTCGGAGCTCAACGCCCATCAATGGTGGAAACGTAATCCCAACCCGTTATCTACGGACAATACATGGATTAAACTACTTTAAACAACAACTAAACTAATTAAAGCAATAAATAACAACAATAAACTAATTTGAAAGCATGGAAACTAGTTATCAAAGCAAGGAATTAAGAAATACAACTATATAAATGGAGAGGAGGATGAATAGTGCACTTACAACCCATTAATGGGGAACACCCAAAGAAGAGGAAGAAATGAGCTCTCCATACCCAAAACCCTAACTAAAAAAAAAAGATAACTTTAAAGAAAAGCCCCAAACATTCATTTAATACCCCAAAATAAACCCCCAACAAAACCAACCCAAAAAACCCAAAATAAGCCAATTTTCGTCCATATCTGATGGGACCGGTCGACCTCTATTTTGGGACCGGTCGACCGCACTTTTGGAATTTGCCTTGGGCTGCTGGCAGCCCCCTTTTCCTCTCCGAACCAATTTTGACGCGTTGCACGAAAATGACCATAACTCCCTCATACGGAATCGAAATGAGGCGTGGTCAGAACTGACGCGAAGCTAATTCAATTCTATACATGATTCTGTTTTGAAACCCTCCAAATTATGCAGTATGAAATTACCAAAATGCCCTTGAAGTAGAAGAAAATACCAAAACCTTCCGGAAATGGGCATAACTTCCACATACGGAGTCAGAATGACGCACGGTCAGTGGCCACGGAAAGATAATTTGATGATCTACATGTTGGTAACTTCATTCCATAAAAAATAGTGAGTTTGAAAAGACCAAATTGCCCTTAAAGTAGCATTTGACGACGGAACTTCTCCGAAATACAACCGAACCTCACTTTTAGCGTTTTAATACCTAAAAAAGCACAAATAACCCATGCAAAGCATGTATATATCCAAATCCAAGGTTGTCTGGTTAATGAGCATAATTATAGGCATTTAGGACCATAAAAGTGCTAGAATGCATAAAGATAATGGGTGGAAATATGCAATATTCGATACGAATCAGGCACCAAATTCGGTTGTTCCTCCACAGCAGGGATAGCTACTATATGGGAGAGTTTATCATATCCAGGATGCTATACATCCTCCTTCTCCGCCAGCGCTGCCAGCGATTGAGGGTAAGTTCCCTATTCAGGGGCATATGGGTCGCATTTTGTTTGATACGGGTGCGACACATTCATTCATTTCTAGAAGCTTTGCTCAGACCACCGAGTTAATTAAATCTGCAGAGAGCACTTTCACTAGCATTGAGTCCTCTATGGGTGACGGTTCACTCATTTTCCTTGTTCGTAAACATATAGGGATTACTCTTGGTAATTTTTGCTTTGAGGTCGATTTACTCGTCCTAGATATGGTTGGGTATGATGTGATATTGGGTATGGATTGGCTAATGAAGTATCATACGATAGTTAATTGTATTACGGGAAGAGTATAGTCTTCATCGTTCTGGGACAGGAAATGTTCTTGGTGGTTATGCCTCGTATAGAAGGAGATACTAGTACTTATTTGTATTGTATTGCAGAAGAGACTTCTCGGGATGTAGTTTTTCCCTTGGATTCTATCCCGGTTGTTAGAGATTTTGAGGATATTTTTTGGGAAATACCGGGTTTGCCTCTGAGTCGGGAGATTGAATTTGTGATTGATTTAGCCCCCAAGACTCGACCGATCGCGAGAGCTCCATATCGCATGGCTCCTATGGAAATGAGGGAGCTGAGAGATCAAATCCAGAAGTTGCCGGAGTAGGGATTCATTAGGCATAGTACGTCGCCTTGGGGTGCTCCTGTGTTGTTTGTGAAGAAGTGGGACGGTTCCCTCCGGTTCTGTGTTGACTACAGAGAGTTGAATAAGATCACCATCTGGCACAAATACCCTTTGCCTCGTATCGATGACTTATTTGATCAACTTAGGTTAGCATCATACTTCTCTAAGATAGATTTGAGGATATGGTATCACCAGTTGAAGATACGAGAGCAGGATGTATCAAAAACCGCTTTTCTGACTAGGTATGGGTCCTATGAATTTTTGGTTATGCCCTTTAGGCTAACCAGTGCCCCCGCTGTATTTATGGATCTTATGAATAGGGTATTTCGGGACTTCCTGGACCCATTTGTTATTGTATTTATCGATGACATCTTAGTCTATTCTCAAACGGAATCTGATCATGCTATTCATTTGAGGTTGGTCCTGCAAAGATTGAGGGATCACCAATTGTATGCTAAGTTCGAGAAGTGTGGCTTTTGGTTGCAGGAGGTACAGTTTGGGGGGCATATTGTGACGTCCCAGGGTATATCTGTGGATCCGAGCAAGGTGGTTGCGGTGAGGGAGTGGGGTCAACCCACGACACCTATCGAAATTCGTAGTTTTCTGGGTTTGGCGGGTTATTACCGTCGGTTTATCAAGGGTTTATCTAAGATTACTAGCCCTTTGATAAATTTAACCCGGAAAGGGGTGAGGTTTGTTTGGGATAACTCGTGTCAGGTTTCTTTTGACGAACTCAAAGATAGGTTGACTTCGGCTCCAGTCCTTGCATTGACAAAGTCGGGATTGGAATATCTAGCCTTCACTGATGCATCTCTACAAGGATTAGGAGGTGTGCTTCAGCAAGAGCGATGGGCCATAGCTTATGCTTCTCGCAAGCTAAAGCCCCATAAAAGAAATCATCCGGTGCACGACTTAGAACTTGCCGCGGTTGTCTTTGCCTTAAAATTTTGGAGGCATTATCTCCTAGGGGAGAAATTTAGTCTTTTCACGGACCATAAATCGCTGCAATATTTATTTTCACAGAAGGATTTGAATATGCGACAGCGCCGATGGTTGGTGTTCATGAAAGATTATCAATTTAATATCCATTATCATCTGGGCAAGGCGAACGTAGTGGCTGATGCCTTGAGCAGAAAACTCGAGGGAGAGTTAGCTGAAGCATGGAAAGCTAAGTGGAAGGAGCTTGGCCAACGGGATGAAGCTGCTAGGGCGTTTATGTCTGTAATGACTATTACGCCTACAATTGTGAAGAGGGCGGTGGAATCCCAAAGGAGGGACAAAGGTTGTCAAGACCACACACATAAGTTGTTGACTGAGGGAGAAGAACCCTACTCCATTGGCTCCGAGGGTGGGGTGCGTTTCCAAGGGAGACTCATCGTCCCAGAGGAAGGGGACTTAAGAAGGGCTATAATGGTTGAGTCTCACGGTTCCAAATTTACGGTGCATCCAGGTAATGACAAAATGTATCAAGATATGCACCGTCAGTACTGGTGTCCAGGCATGAAGCGAGATATTTCTAAGTTCGTATCTCAATGCACCACTTTCCAATTGGTCAAGATTGATCATCAACGACCGACTGGATTGTTGCAACCGTTGGAGATCCCGGTATGGAAATGGGAGACCATATAAATGGTCTTTATTACGGGCTTGCCAACGCCACAAAAGGGTCACGATTCTATACGGGTTATCGTTGATCGCTTGACGAAGTCGGCACACTTTCTACCGGTCCGCATAGATTACAACACCACTAGTTATGCCCGGTTATTCATTGAGGAGGTTGTTAGACTGCATGGGGTGCCCTTAAATATAGTTTCTGACCGAGACAAGATTTTTGTTTCCCACTTTTGGCAAAGTTTCCAAGAGGCCATGGGAACCGAATTGAAGTTAATCACTTCTTACCATACTCAAACAGAGGGTCAGACCGAAAGGGTCAACCAAATGTTGGAGGATATGCTCCGTATGTGTATGCTTGATTTCAAGGGTAGTTGGGAATAATATCTCCCATTGGTCGAATTCGCTTATAATAATCCATACCAATTTACAATTGGGATGGTGCCCTATGAAGCCTTGTATGGCTGACCTTGTAGATCTCCCACGTGTTAGTTAAAAGTGGGGGATAATAAATTCCTTGGACCTAAAATGATCCAGGATACTTCTTCTAAGATCGAACTCATTCGGAATCGCATTCGGATAGATCAAGACCGCCAAAAGAGTTATGCCGATGCAAACAGGAGACACGTGGAGTTGGAAATTGGGGGCCAAGTCTTGGTGCGAGTGTCACCAATGAAAGGTATCAAGCATTTCGGAAATAAAGGGAAGCTTTCTCCGCGTTTTGTTGGACATTTTCCCGTCATTGCTATGGTGGGTCCAGTGGCGTATCAACTTTCCTTACCGGAACCTTTACAACAAATCCACTATGTGTTCCATATCTCCTCTTTCAAGAAGTATAAGAGGTGCGATGGTGCCCTTTGGCATATCCCTTTCGAGGATATTGATTTACAACCCGATATTTCTTATGAAGAATAACCCATTGCTATTTTAGAGCATGGAGAGCGTAGGTTGAGGTCTCGAGTGATGCCCCTGGTGCGAGTCCAATGGAGTCATCACAACGTTAAGAAATAAACATCCCTCGCTTTTGAAAACCTAATTTATATTTATTTACTATGTGAAGTAATTATATATAAAATTTTGGAATGTGGAGTAAGTATTAATTTAATGAGATAAGTTAATATTTACTAAAATGTTGTATGTTTTCCTTATATGTGGGTAAATATCACCATGTTGCAGTTTATTGTGTCATGAGATTTAAAATGACATTATGGTTTAAAATGAGACCGGAACTTAAAATGAGTTATAAAATTTCCAAATGATAATTTGGATAGTGTAGTTAGTCCCGTATGGTGCGAGATAGTCAAAATAAGTACCACATTGTATTTTGATGTTTCGGGCTCTTTTGACTGATTTTGGCATAACACGTATTCGGAGTCATTTAATGCGGTATTTATTTTTTAAGTTGGAGATTTTAGACTAATGCCACGATTTAGTCTTGTTAAGCCCTCTTATTTCTCTTAAGTGAAATTGTTAACCTAGAGTGAGAGAAAGAAGAAGAGAACTTGTTGAGAAAGAGAGAGATTGAAGATTTGGGTGATCATGCCTCCATCTTCCTCAAATCTGAGATTCCTTCACCAAGGCAAGTTTTCTACTTTCTATTATGTGATTGAAGATGAATAATTAGTGTGATAGTTGTGTGTTTGGGAGATTTGGGTGAATATTAGGTTTTGATACCTATTTTGGGTATTTAAATTATTAGATATAAGTTTGGTAGGATTTCTAAGAATTTTAGTGTGTTTGTTGAGGGTTGGAAATGTTGTTGGAAATGTTGTTGGTAATATGGTACTTGAGGGTTATGGGGAGAAAGGCAAAAGATTGGAATTTGGCCTTGGATTTAGCTTGGTAGAAGATAAATATGGTCTTGGTCTGCGATGACTGCTCGACCGCGATTCTCTGACCGGTCGACCGGGACTTCGGGGGAGGGCACACTGTTTTTCCACAAAGGCATAATTTTTTGTGTGTGGTCGATCGCGGTTCTCTCACTGGTCGACCGGCCCTTCCGAACTGATCTTTCTGCTTTTCTTCTTAGGTAAAATTTTGAGACGCGATCGGCCGCGATCTCAGGACCGGTCAATCGATCCCCTGTTTTTCACCCTCAAACCTTATTTGTTTCTTATATCTGTTCTTCTGTTAGGGACTTAGGAACCTTCTTAAATGAAGTAAATTTAGAGTCCTAGAGTTTTATTGAGTGGAGTCATTACCCTACATTAGAGTCGGGTCAAATGGGGCTTATTCCGGATGTGTACAGATTGAGGTTTGGGTTTTTCTTTTCTTTAGGAATCCCTTCAATATCTTGGAGTTGTAGGCCCATACTTAGAGACTCTGGGGGTGCCCTAATGAGGTATATAAGACCTTGGGACTAATAGCATGAATGTGATCACTTGGAGATTAATTCGGGACTTAAAATATGATGAATATTAATGATAATATTCAATGATTGTGGTTTCGGATAAAATGAAACTAATATGAACAATGGAAATGAAAATGAAATTTATATGGTAAATGCTAATTTACTTAAACACACCTCTCTAAATGATATCATAAGGGAAGCCCGCGCATGAGGTGATGTTCCCCTGACTAGTGAATGCAGGGAGACTATAGTCCTCGGCCATATGCGGGATTATTATATGTTTTATTCTGCACTAGTGAGGTAATTCCGGGTGTGGTTATGACTCACTCGCAGGTATATGGCCACTTCCCGACGCGCGTTAGGAGCCAAGGTTGCCTTTTTTTATAGGCCCTGAAAGATGATAGTCATTTAGGGGCACGCCCAGTGGGGAAACTCGGAGGGGCGGTCTTAGAATCGTTATATGTATAAGAATATAACCTTTCTAAATTCAAGTGGGACTTGAGATATGTAAAATGCCATAAAAACATATGATGGTATTATATTCCTGTTAAGGAATGGAAATTTGGAATGAAACGGAAATTAATGGTGGAGGCTTTTAAATTTTAGGATGTCTAATTATATTCTCTTGCATAATTTAATAAAATATGTAATATTTAAATTGCTTTATTATGCCTTCGAATTATGTTGTTTGACTCTTCTCCTTATCATTCTTGCTCTATATTCCATAACTGTCATGAAATTTGTGCATGAAATTTGTATCCGCTCAGGTGCTCCTCCGCAAGGGCGCCCGCTATGATATTCCTACTCCTATGCTTTTGAGGAGCTGTAAGATCTTGCGGATATTACAGGATGTGTTGTTAGACGTTTTCTTCTTTTGCAATCTAGATATGATCGGGTCTGTCATTCGGGCATGTGGCCCAAAATTGGTAACTGTTTAATGGATGTATTATGTAAATCTTTAAACTATTGTATACGTTGTATGTAACTGTTGACCGACAACATATTCGGTCATCTTGTTGTATATTCGTTATGGTTGTAATATAAACTCTTTTAGAATTCCATCTCTTCAGGATTGGGATGTTTAAATTGTTTTCTTTTAATTGCAATCATACTAAATTAAAATTTTTAGCAACCCATTTTCTGACTTATTGGGTGGTTTTCATGTATACTTATATTATTGTTGTGATGCTGAGAATGGTTTCCATACATGGTTCCGTTATATTGGAGTATCGGGCTGGCCACCCCTTATTTCGGATCACGGGTTGTCACACATGTGGTGGACTTTATGTTTGTGATGCAGCGGTGAAGAAGTGACGGATTATGTGTTCAAATGTGTAGACGGCTGTTGAGCTTCATTGGTTGATATTGAGGTATTCATGGACTCATACATTGTGGCATGTCACGTGGGTGGACTGCTGTGTTTCACTATGGAGGAGCGGTCGGAGTTTGAAGAGCATCAACGCTTTCGGGGATCGAGTCGTTAAGCAAGTCTACCATCAACTTTTTTAATTCCGTATCATAGTTATCTATTGGCTGGGCTACCCAAGGTTTCCCTTTGTAGTTTTTCTTGTACGTTGACGTGTTGTGTTGGATTTATTTATTTTATCCTCTTTTACCTAGATGTATGGTTTATGTCAAAAAGATAAAATAAAATAAATTGGTTTTTCAAACAAAACGATTTTATTTAGTGCAATGTTTTTACATGGTTAATTTGTTAAATATTTATCTTTAAAATTTAAAAAAAATAAAAAATTGGACTTCGTGTTTGCAATACCATCCTTGACTAAGCATACACCATTATAAAAGCATTTTAAATTGGTATCAGAGTGAGAACACTAATTTATCTTGTTTTGATATCGTGTTGTTAGACATTAACTTTGGTAGATTTGATGGTATTAGAACCCCGATGTTTGATGGGTCGAAATATTCATACTGGAAAATACGTATAAAATCAGCACTTAAGGTTGTAGATGGTCGGGTTTGGTTAGTAGTAGCTAAAGGGTGGGCTCCACCTACCACTAGAGATGGAGAATCAATTCATTTAAAGCCTGTAGAATCATGGAGTGAGGTTGAGCATAGTTTATCAAATTTTAATTCCCAATGTCTAAATGCTCTATTTTGTTCTGTCACCTCGAGGGAGATCCATCGTATAATGACACGTGAGACATCAAAAGAGGTTTGGGACTTACTCCAACTCACCCATGAAGGAACTAGTGATGTTAAGGCTGCCAAACACCAAAACCTCACCACTCAATAAGAAAAACTTAGGAGTGAGTTCTTTGATGAGTTTGATGCTAGACTGTCTAACATAGTTAACTCCCCTTTTAACTTGGGAGAGAAAATATCCGATAATTGAGTAATTAAGAAAATCTTAAGGTCGTTGCCTGAAATATTTATTCCAAATGTGACTATTTTGAATACCTTGGTTACTGTTGAATCTATGAAACTTGAAGAGATTGTAGGTCACTTACAAACTTATGATCTTGGCATGATTACCTACAAGATCGAGAAGAAAAAAGAAAAGGGCATTGCTTTGAAATATTGAAAGGAGGAAACACCTGTTTTGGATGATGAGTGTGACATCGAGTCCAAGGATATGATCGTATTGGCAAAATAAATTCAAAAAAAATCTCAAATTACACAAGCAATCGAAAGATTGAAAAAGGTTTGAGAAAATTATGCACAACAATACCTATCACTTCCTAAAGAACCGAAAAATTTCAAGAGGGATGGGTTAGAGAGATGTTATGGTTGCAAGGATTATGGCCATAGGGTAGGTGAGTGCCCCACTAAACTAAGGAATGAGGGGAAAATATGGAAAGGATTTAATGCCAACCATAGTGATAGTGATCCGGATGATAACCCATTTCCCTTATTTAGCGCAAATTTACCACGTTCATGGCTAGTTATGTGAGCTTTGCCGAGAAATCTTCCCATGAAGATATATCTTTACATGATACTTCTGGGGCCCTAGTTTGTGGGTCCCAAGTGAGTGTTGCTCATGTGAGTGGATATGAGAGTGATGATAAAGAATTGGAGGATGGTGAACTCCAAGTTGCCTTTTGTGAGTTGTATGCGGAAACTTTGAAGGTAAATAAGGCTAACATGAATTTGGAAGCTAAGTTGAAAGAACATGTTGTGGTGAATGTTGATAGTGTTTTGATTAAGGAGCATAGGGTATATGAGAGGACTCTTAGAGAAAATCTAGAGTGTTTTGAGGGTGAGAGAGATAGTCTTCGTGGTTTGATGGGGGCTAAAAAGAAGGAGCTTCTAGTGTCTTAGAAGTCTCATCATTTACTTGAGTCACAAATAGTTGAGCTAGAGTATAGATTGTGGGATTCAAGTAGGATTCAATTTAATTTGGAGTCTAAGTTGCAAAATATGGATAAAATGTTAGATACCGTCCAAATCAAATATGACAAGTGTGGAATTACCTTCAATGATCATAGTGTTTCCACTACCAATGATGACATCATATATTTGAGAGAGTTGATTAGGAACTTTAGGAACTGTAACCCTTAGGTAACACCCCTCGTCGTGTTTTCACTTGCACTCATTGCAGTAGGAAAGTCCATCTTAGGAGGTTTTGTTATGATCTTAATAACAGTCCTAGGAAGTCTAAGAGTAGAGTCACCTTGGCTCCTAAAACCGTAGAGAGTCATGTTACACCTATGTGGGTTAAAAGATCCAATTTGAAAACTTTACATAATAGACCTCTTAATTCTCATTTGATTACTCATGAGACTTCCCATGCTATATCTAAAGGTTGATTGTGTAAGAATATTTGGCATACTCTAGTTTTTGCTCATGATATATGTTTTCTAGTTTTATGACATGTGTATCTTTTGTATGTTGATTTTTCTTTTATTGACTCATATTTAAAAATACAAAAAGATTTTGCTTGTGTTTTGAATTAGAGTTTATTTTCAAAAATTCATCTTTTATTTTGAAAAGGTAAGGACAAATTTTCAGATTGAATCAATTTGTATTATTGGCAATTTTCATGGGACAAAACATGTATACTATTTAGTTTGTCATATTATAATCTGCATTGAAAAATTAGAGCTTCCGAGATTTCATATCACATCAAAGATACAATTCGATTGCTCTCATTTTCCAAAGGTATATGACCCATTTTTCACTTCTTGGAGAATTCTTATAATTGAATTCCTTTTACTTAAAATAACTCTTTACACCTTATTTTATTGTTTACATCTTGTTAAAGTCGTTCAAACGGCACTTTGAACAAGATATGTTTTACCCTTTGTTGACTTTTCGTTAGATACCCTCGTTAGTTGCATGTTCGAACGACATTCCTATATGTCATTCGAACAACTTCTAACGAGAATCTAACGAGGTCCTTTTTTATTTATGCTGATATCTCGTTTGAAGGCCTCGTTTCTTTCTAGTTCAAATGACAGTTAAGCATGTCATTCGAACGAGTCTCCATCTCATTCAAACTATCATAGTAGTTTTTCAAAATGATAATTTTTATGCAGTTTCCCAAATAACCACCATCCTCAACTATTTATTTTTTTAATACATAAGGAGGTCGTAAGAGAACTGAACTAAACCTCTTTTGTGACTTGAGGAAATCGAAAAACACTTCTACAAACACTCTCCAACTTTTACATGGTCTTTATGGATCATTTTCCAAGAGCTTAAACCCAAAAATCATCATCTTACCATTATCATTACTTTGTGCGGTGGATTTTTGTACGTTTGGAGACGGCGTAAGATTTTAGTGGATACTAAAACATAGGAGGTGTCGTTCAACATATTGGAGCAACATGTACTATGGATGAAAGTGTTAAAGACGACATCAGAGGAACTTGTAGGGTCAAGTCTATATGTATTTTGTTTCTTTTTGTAAAACCATATTCTTAGTGGATTTTGTCTATGTATGGTCGTCATAGGTTTTTCACTTTTGGGTTTTCCTCGTACATCGCGGCATTGTGGTTTTGTACTTTCTATTTACATATGAAATTCTATATGCTCCCTTAAGATTTAGTAATCAAGAATAAAAATTAGAAAGTAAATTTTTTTTGGCCTAGTTCTAGTTGTAATGTATGTTATGTGATTGTATCTTCGAGTGTATCTCATGGATTTAGACCTAAGATGTATAATCGAGCAATTTCAAATTGGTACCGGATCAAGTTTTTAAAACTTATTTAGGTGAATCCTGGAGGTCATATGGAAGGTTATTCGTCAAATAAATACCCTATATTTGATGGAACTAATTACAATTATTGAAAAGCATGTATGAGATACGATTTAAAATCCATTGATAAATGTGCTTGGCTTGATGTTGAAAAAGGGTGGTCAACCTTTATAGTTAGGGAAGCTAATGTTTTAAAACATTTTGAGGAATGGAGTGAGGAATTACCTAAATTTTTTCTTGGGCTATTTTAAACGGTGGATTTCACGATGAGTTCACTTGCCTCTCACAATCCTCTCTCATGCACACTCATATTTTTTCAATACTAAACAAACACTCATGGGGAACAGTTCTGGCATGCACTAATTTTATTATCTTGTTTCATCGAATTTGGTCCATTTTAAAGGCATGAATGATATGAAAACACTTTGACCAACATGTGATAGACAAGTACAAAAATTAAATAAATTTATGCATGTGCGTGTTAATGGAGACTATGAGTCAAACATGTAAAAAGTAATCGTTAATCACATCTCAATGATTTCAAACATTATAAAGCCCATAAATGAAATGATGTTGTATCTCAAAACACTATCAAAAAATCAAATGGATAATGGAATGATATTTCGACTTGGTCATCCTAAATGTCCATCCATACATGGTGCAAAACAAATAAATAAAAAATCTTTCTGTGTTTTTCAAAAAATTTATAAAAATAAAATCTTTTTGCCTTCTTAAAAACAAAAAATATTTTTGATTTTTTCTCTTTTATTAAAAACCAAAAAACTTTTTGTATTTTCCAAAATAAAAAAAAATCTTTATACATTTTTCCAAACTTTCAAAAAAAAAAACTCTTTTTGGATTTAAATATATATATATATATCAAAATGGAAAAAGTAGGTATAATGGTAGTCCACACTAGCTAGCAATATGCTTGAATGACATAAGCATGAAAATCAACCTATGCTAGAAAAACAAGTCTAAACCTCATCATTAGGCCCAAATGAGTTTTCCAAAAGTGGTGACATCCTCTGAAAAATATCCATCAAATCGTGTGAAGTTTCGACCAAATACTCAACTTGCTCACGAAAACTCCAAAAATCTCTTCATTCAGTGCAAATATTTTACATCTATCCCCATATTTTATGTCTTTTTAGTATCCCATGTTATGTAATTGAACCGAATTTATGTCATATTCATCCTATTGACCCTATTTGACAAGTACACCTTGTTTTGTGTATTTCTCAGGTGTTTTATAGGTAATTCATGTGAGTAAACACGAAAGAGAAATCGAAATAGCAAAGAAACCTCGAGAAAATAGAATTCAAGGGCAGTTTCGTAATTTTTCACTCAGAACCCAGAGTTGGGATCAACTACAAATTTGAAGAACTTGAAGTTACGAGAGTAATGGAAAAAATGGCACCTCAATCCAAGTTTCAATGAAGAAGTTACATGCATTTAAAGAGAAGAATTAATGAAAAACTATATAGTCAAGGTCACCCAAACCAAAGGCCAAATCGGTTCGCTGTTGGATCTGAACCGGTTTGAAATTCCTTACACGTGATTTTGTGCTTTAATGCAATTTTTTTCAAGGGTTGGTTTCATGTAGGACACTTGTAAAAAACGCAAGGAGTATATTAGATAAAGACATTAGACTAGGTTTTCGTTAGTTTTTTATAGAGAACAAGAGGGAATGAAGTCCCAAAAATCATAGTTTTCAACAAAAAGTTGATTCCTACATTATTGAGATAAAGATTTTAATTTTTCAATAGCAACTTTGTCTTATCTATATTGTTCTTGCATAGTTTTCCTCTTTTCATGTGTCTTTATTTTTCTAAAGATCTAAATCTCTTGCATGCATAGTATTAAATTAATCATGATTTTCCATCTGTGCAACGTTAAAATTTTGTGTTTTCTGCTCGTAGTTATGCTAGGCTAAGTTTTTAGTGGGTTGGGTTACATGAACCCAACCTAGGTAACACATTTGGATTCAAAATTGAATAAAAAGTAATTCATCAGTCAATGGTTTGAACTTTATCAAGATAAAAGTTGTAGGTCTTTTACTTCCATTTGCCCTAGGTAACCAGAATGTTTAAGGGTACAATTAGCTTTTTCATAATTTCTCATCCTCATCAAATAAATTTTTTTATTTGATATTGTGCTGAGTAAAGTCCTCATATATCGAATGCTTAGAGAGTATTTGATGTCTCTTGGAATGTAGAATTAAATATTTGAATCTTTTATGTTTTATGCAATTACTGACGATTCAAGGGAGTGTCCCCTAACTCCATTTTCTCTCATATGTTTAAATTTCAATTTAGTTCTTCTTGCATACATACTTTAGTCATTAGTTTAATTCAAATTGCATTAGTTGACACGTAACGTCACAATTCATCATCTTTTCCTTCTTTCTTCGAGTCATTAGTAGGGTTAATCGATTTTCTTATTTGTCGTGACGAGCATTCGTCCTATTCCCCATGTTCGACACCCAATTTATCAGATTTATACTTGAGAGACCGGCGTACACTTCAGTCGAAAGAAGTAGAAACTAGAAACACTTTTAAAGTCCCGTCAAGTTTTTCGCTCCGTTATAGGGGAATTAGGTAGACTTGTAGGTTAGGTCGATTTAATTGAAAATTTTGACTCTAATTCTAAAAAGGCCAAAAAATCATAAAACCAGAAATTCCAAAAAAAAATATGAAAAAGAAAAAGAAAAAAAATATAGCAACTCTCAAGTCCTTTCATGCAAAATCTGTAACAAACTCCTCAATCTACTCCTACCCGCATTCACGAAAATCCTGTAGTAGAATACGACCCCGATAGTCCACACACTCCTAAGGCTTCGCAATTTTGGGTTCCACCTCCTACACCGCCTAATTCCATTACGAGTCACTCTTCTAGGGCATCGAGTGAGGATACCGAGCCAATTGGAGAGAGAGAAACGTCAGACCATGCTAGTTATGTTATGGGTGAGGGTGAGATGTCGTATCGTCCCATCAGAAACCTCTTATATCCCGAGTGAACCTTCACTCTGGGATACATTCTACTTCCGTATAATGCGGGACAATTTCACTTTCATGATAGGATTATCAAAATTTTTATTCACTTTTCACGATGTGGATTCGAAAAACCTTATCTCCACTTTTGTGAGTTCTAAGAGGCTATACATTTAGTTATCAAGCTTGCACTCAAGACATCGTTCGCCCCAAACTTTTCCTTTCTATTTGAAGGATAAAGATAAGACCTGGCTATGGTCTTTATCACCGAACTCAGTTGGATCATGGAGAGATATGCAAAGACAAAATTCATTTGAAATTATTCCCCCTACATAGAACGAATTACATCAAGGCTCAAATTAAATGTTTTGACAACAAGGAAATGAGAAATTTGATTGATGTTGGGTACGGTTCAATGAATTAGTCAACACATGCCCACATCATGATTTTGAGAAGTATCATCTTATCTCTTTCGTCCACCATAGGCTAAGTATAGCTTATAAACAACTCGTTGAGACTATGTGTCATGGGGAATTTTTTGGGATAGACGTTAACGATGCAGAGGACAAACTTGATTATGTCACCTAGATTACTCAGGCATGGGACACATATGATCCTAACACCTGGAACAGAGTTTGACAAACATCTACATCTCCTTTCACGTCCGATCTCTATCAATTTGACAAGGAAGACGAGTGGAAACTTTGAGTCAACTAACTTGAGAAAATATTGGAGGATGCAGTCGAATCACGGGCAAGAGAAACAACCTGATCCACCCCAGCCATAAAAGATAAGGCGTGTACGATTTATGAGGTTGTCCATTCAACGAAGGAATGCCCGATGAAACCCGCCTACAAATTCATGCTTCATGAGCAAGTGGATGCGGCAGGAGGTTTGAAGGGTAATTTTAATGCCCCTCATGGGAATTCTTACAACCCTTTGTGGAGGAACCATCATGGTTTCAATTATAAGCAACAAAATGCCACGTTGAATCCTAATCCACACGTTTCCTCTCCTCCACCACTGCTTCGGCATTTTCGACAAGTTCCACATGTTCAAGCACCACCTTTCGCACCGTATATCACCCCACCAAGGATAAATCTCGTGAATACTTTGAATCAATTCATACAATCTGAAACTACAACCAATGCTCAAAATGCCCCAATATTTGCTGATCGAGGTGGAAACCGAGCATCCGTGTAAATACGCTAGTCATTGTTATTGACTTCCAACCGTAATACAAAAACCTAAACTTTAACTACACTCTTGTAGAGTATAGTGGCTAGTCTGAGTATCGAATCCTCAGGGAACTAAGACGAGTGAACGTGACGATAAAGGTAAGACTTTTAACCCTAACTTGACTTTAAAAAGAAACGAAAAGATGATTGAGATAGGATAACTAATTAACTAAATGCATACTAAATTAAACTACTATATTAGCTATGTGAGCAAAATTAACTAACTAGGAATGACTTAATAAGAATGAAGGAAAAATAGGTTGGGAATACAATCCCCCTAGTAAATTTATCGTATAGAAAGCTAGAATATTGAATTAGAAATTTACTTGAACCCGGTCTTTAGTACTCCCAAGCATTACATATATGAGGTTCAAACCCACATCATACATAATCAAAGGATGATTAAAGCAGTGTCACAATAGCTACATGCGCATCACATACTTAAACACCACGGTTACCTAGGGTCAATCGAGGTAAAAAGGTCTATGATGGTTGTGACAACTACACAACACGATTCATTCAAATTTCAATTCAAACCCTAGTTTCTACATGGCTATATTACACCGGGTTTGGTTCATGCACACCAACCCTTAGAAATCTAGCCTAACATGGTGCACTTAATTAAAAACATGAATCTAACGTTGCATGTAATTAAATCAATAAGAAAACTATCTCTAAGCATGTATAAATGAATTGGAAACCCATAAAATAAAGAAATCCTTAAATAAATTAACTACAAGATTGAGAAAGAAAGGAACAAACTTTATTGAAAGAAAACTTGTAATTCAAGCAATAAAAGTACCTACTTGGTGGAGAATTGTTTTCTAGGGTTCTAAGATACTCTCCTACCTTCCTCTCTATGAAAAACTATTCAAAACTATATTTTCTAAGTCATTATAAAGATACAAATACGTTTTAGAAGAGTTTGTAACATATTAGAACTCTTTGGACCAATCAGCATTCAAGTGAAAATTCGCGCATCAGGTACCCCGAACCGGTTCTGCATGTACCCCGAACCAATTCCCCCTCGAGTCATTTTATTCTGTGGTTCTAGGGTACTTGATGGAAATTCAACACTTAAAAATATTTTCATGCGTTCTTCTTTTCTTTCTTGGATTATTTTTTTCAACTTCAAATGATCATAACTCCTTAACCGTAGCTCGGATTTGGGTGCCATTTTTTCCAGTGTTATCATTGTCTGAGATCTTCAACTTTCCAGTAGGCTCCACCTCCGGGATTAGGATAAAAAATTAATAAAAGGCCCTTGAACTTGCCTTCATAGCCTTTCCTTCATTGTTTCGATTTCTCTTTCACACCGCTTGCATAATTTACATGTAAAACACATGAGAGAAACACAAAACATGAAATACTTGCTAATGAAGGTTAGTAGCATAATTATGAATTAAATCCATATCAATTGCATCGCTTGAGTTCACAAAAGTACCAAAATTAAGGGGAAAAATATACAATATTTATGCCCGATCAAATCCCTCTAATTAGAACTTTGCGCGTCCCGAGCAATGTAAAAGAAAATGAATAATGCCACAACTCTTATAAACACTTTATTGGGATAGAATACCTTTGTCGCGGGCAAGCGATTGCATTTAGTGTATGCAACAAGTCGTTAAACCACTAGGTTACTCTAGTAGGACGACTGGTGTCTCATGAGGGTTTGCAATGAATATAGCCACAAAATTCATTATTGACTCAAAGAAAAATAAAAATACTTAAAAATTATACAACTTAAACTCCCAAAAAATGGTCACCTTAAAATTATATTCACAAGTCTCAAGTCATAGTGTGTGTGTGCGAAGCCAAAAATCGAGCCGCTAACTTCCATTGATTGATCACTACGTTACTTTCCAAAAATTCGCTTTGATTTCATAATCTCATCGAATACACTCACAAACGAATCACTCGAATTGTGTCTATTTCTCTTGGTATGCGTGATAAAAAGAGTAAACATAATGGACGCAAAGTCACGCACACAAATTGAAAGATGAAATTTTTTGGGTAAACGGATCTCATCATTGGATTACGGTTATAAAAAACGGGAACATTGACTCTAATTCATATTTATGGTCTCTTTTATTATCTTTTTTTTTTGTGTTTTAGCTCTCCGTGCGGTAACCAATTTCGCATAAAGGACTCGGTTAGGACTTTATTGGGTTGGAAGTACATTGGGTAAAATGGGGGTGACTGGAAATTTCGGAATTGAAAAATTTTCTTGTGATGTCCATTAGTGCTTTTTTCGGGCTTTTGCTCCTGTTTCTGATTTTTCTATTTTTTTTTGTTTTTTATTTTTCACACTTTTCTTTCTTGCTATTTTTGTTGAGCATATTTATTCTTTTCTTTCCCCTTTATATACACTTTCCGGACTTAAATTTTGGGATTATCCACTTTCACAATTTCGGGCTAATTGGGGTTTCTCGGGTTATCAAACGAAAGGGAAAAATTTATTCGGCTCAATTTTGGTTTACAAAACGGATCATTTTTCGATAAGTTTTCTGGCCAATATTTTTGGGTGACAAAACGAGGGCCTACTTCATTGTCCGAAATACTAATTGCGTTACCATATGCGTCTCGAGATTACTTTAATTTAGTGACCTATTTAGCACATTTTTCAAGGCAATATCACATACAATGTCCATAACCGATCAAAGTGAAAGAATTGAGATCCATTGACGACTTATTAGAACGCTGAAAGGAACTTTGAGTTAACATTTAACTCGAATTGATTTATATATTCACAATAATGAAAGGCACGAATCTCCTGGGGTTTGTTAATCTCCACATTTAATCGCTAAGTCATCTATGTTCGCTCAATTTCCATCTTCGGTCAATTTCGGCTCTGTGTACTATGTTTTCACAATTTGAGACTTTAAACCAAATTTTAATAATATTTTTGAAAATTTTAAATTCCAATTTTTTATTTATTTTGAAGAAAAATATTTTTGCTTTTTCAAAAATTTTCATTTCTTTGGAAATTTTTGAAATTTTCTAAAACAAACACACTTGGAAAGAACATGTGATCGACTTAATGAATCTAAACAATAGATAGAAAGAATATCCCACCCCCTAACTTAAATGTTGCATTGTCCTCAATGCGAATCAAGAACACAACATAAAGAGAGGAAAAGAAAGATAGTACCCAAAATGGAGCGATCTCCAAAAAGTACGAGTCCATTGAATCTACAAAACATGTTAGAACCAGGCATAGCAAAAAGAATAACAAAAACTCTAAACTAAAAGAAGAAAAAAAGTTAACTATTGTACAACCTACGATTTGAAATTCTAATAAGTTATACACTAGAAGTCAAAAAATTTGAGGCTCCACCCAAAATACAATATGACTTTAGGGGATTAATGGTGTAACCTCACTAGAAGGCATGCCTCCAGAAAAATAAGAATTTCGTTTGAACAACGTAAGGCATGTACAAAGCGGAAGAAATGAACCATCACCAATTAAAAAATTTAGGGGGATAATGAGGGATTTGACTGCACAGGGGGACAAGTACCATTGGGATCCAAGAAAAATATAATCATGTCCCAAAGATTTTTCAAGTAGTATGGGAAGCGGAGCACACAAACAGAAAGAGTCCCTCTTGGAAAACAATTCAAGCATAGAGTCATTGTCCTCAAAATCTTCTCCCCCAAAATTTTCAACTGGATCTGGTGGAGTGACATGTCTAAGTGTATGGCCCATAAGATGAAGCATCTTAAAAAAACATTCCCATACAAGAATAGGATCAACATCCTCAAGACATTCATCCAGTTCTTATGATGGATTTAATGGTTCGATAATAGTGGGTACACAAGGAGACAAATGATCTTCAACATCACTAGATTTTGGAATATTTATAAGAGGCTGATATTCAAACGAACTTGGATTACTCTCAAGGATTTCATCCTCAAACGTATTAGGTGAAGTGCAACTCTCAACCTTCTCTAAGTTGTCCAAATAATCATTAAACTCCTTGCAAGTTGCTCTAATTTTCAACTCTGTAGCAGCAAGGTCATCAGATTACTTTTTGCTAATAAGCAAGAGTTCTTCCAAAGTGTGCTTCCTTGGTTCTAGCACCTCGGATTCCTCATTTGGTTGAAAACATTCTTCAATTTCAAAAATATCGGAAGAAAAATCCTCATTGGGTTCAAATAATGCATCTAACTCTTGCTCCCAATAACAATTTTTTTCCCGATATTCTTTTTCAAGTATTTTTTCTTCAAGCAACTCATTTTGATAAATTTGGATGGCCTTAGCACTGGGCGTGTATTTATAAGACTCATCTTTAGTGATATTGATCCAATGTTCATAAATCTTGAGCACCACCTCCTCCTCACTATTATCATAACAATTAAACCCACCAAAGGAGTTAGAGTAAGATATTTCAAATTGGGCAATTCAAAAACGTGACACATATATTTTGAAAAAAAAAATTTAAGGTCAAATTCGGGATTAGTCAACCTAACCTAAAGTCTACCTAATTCCCCGACAACAGCACCATTTTGATCGAGGTGGAAACCAAGCGTCTATGTAAATACGCTAGTCATTGTTATCAGCTTCCAACCGCAATACAAAAACCTCAACTCTAATTACACTCTTGTAGAGTATAGTGGCTAGTCTGGGTATCGAATCCTCGGGAAACTAGGATGAGTGAACGTGACGACAAAGGTAAGATTGTTAACCCTAACTTGACTCTAAAAAGAAAAAAAAAAGATGATTGAGATGGGAAATAACTAATTAACTAAATGCATACTAAATTAAACTAGTGTATTAACTATGTGAGCAATATTAACTAACTTGGAATGACTTAACAAGAATGAAGGGAAAATAGGTTGGGAATACAATCCCCCAAACCCTAGTAAATTTATCGTATAGAATGCTAGAATTTTTAATTAGAAATTTACTTTATCCCGATCTTTAGTACTCCTAAGCATTACATATATGAGGTTCAAACCCGCATCATATATAATCAAAGGATGAGTAAAGAAGTGTCGCAATAGCAACACGTGCATCACATCCTTAAACACCACGGTTACCTAGAGTCAACCAAGGTAAAAAGGTCTATGATGGTTGTGACAACTAGACAACACGATTCATTCAAATTTCAATTCAAACCCTAGTTTCTACATGGCTAAATTACATTGGGTTGGGTTCATGCACACCAACCCCAAGAAATCTAGCCTAACATGGTGCACTTAATTAAAAATGTAAAGACAAAAATTTCCAATTGAGTCCCTGTATTGTTTTGACTATATTTCATGAACAAAACTGTGTTTGTAATATGTCATAGAGAGATGTTTATTTTGTCACGATCCCACTTGGTCTATGACGTATTGAAGAAAATTGAAGACGTTGCGGAAAAGCTTCAAAGAATTAGTCATGACGATCTTTAATTGGTTCAAGTTTACTCGTCTTCAAATTTAATTGCATTTCGAGATCACTCATGTATGAATGTGTATAATTAATGGTTCTCGAAATTGTTTTTATAAAAGATAAGGATGTATTTTTATAAAGAAAAATATTTTTAAAAGTGTTTTAATTGTTTACACTACGTTTTTATTCTGATATGCTCGAAAAGGGAGTTTGATTTTACTGGGTCTCTTTAAAGAAACGTTTTAATTGAAAAGTCAAAAAGTCAAACTTCTCGCTTGAACGACATTAGATCTCGCGCGAACGAGAGCCTTAAGTCGTTCGAACAACACGCATTTCTAGGCGGAGTTTTAATCTTATTTAAAGTGTGGTTTTATCAGGGTTTCATAAGTGTGCAACTGGAAAAAATAGAATACATTCTAGTACGTTGTTTGCACATGTTTTCTAAGGTTTACAGAGCATAAACACATCCTTAGAGTTTGTAAAGATCCGAGTTATCATTCTTATATACTTACGTGATCTTGCATACCAAAGTTATTTGTTCTACACATTGAACATCAAAGGATTTTGCGGTGAAGAAAAGAAAAGGACTTCTTGTTCGACATCGTAGACGAATCAAGGCCATTCGGTGGACACCGAGACATAAGTGGACGCGTGTCATGGAAGACGAAATTTCTGCGTGGTCACTATTGAAGAACGGTTGAAAATCAGAAGGAGCGTCAAGACCCATGGGCATCGAGTCTTAGTGTAAGGCTAATCAGTCATTGTAAAACCATTGTTCATAGTGATTGTTTGGCTTGGGCCGTCCGAGGTTCTTTTCTCATTTTGGGTTTTTTCCTCGTACATCCGGCATTGTGAGTATTCTTTCCTTTATTTTACTTGCTTTAATCACTGGATACATGTTTAGGATTAATCAAGATAAAATTGTTTTAAAGTAAGAATTGGGTTTAATGCAACTTGGTTTGGTGCATATTTAAAAGTTGAATAATTTTTTGGTAAAAATTTAGTTTGGTTTGAAACACACACATATTGGACACGCACTCTTCAAATTGGTATCAGAGAGGGTTACGCTAATTTATCGCATGATCCAGATTTTTTAAGGATTTGCTTCTAGATAAAATTTGACTTCTCTCGTCGTCAAATTGGTATCAGAGCTAGAAAACATATTGTATTTGTTTTGTGATCCCGTGTGTTTGTTTATCACTCCTATGTTTGTTTTCTCTAGAATGGATTTTATAAGCATTCACGATTTACATCGTTTGAATTTATAGTTTGCAAAACGTATTGAAGTTTTGGAGAAAGAAAATTACGGTTTCAAAAATAGGATTGAATATTTGCAAACGTTTAAAATTCAAAGAGATATTCGTCGTTAGAACTTTAGTTCCTTATTTAAAAATTTTAATATATTAAAATCGGGCAAAAAGGAGAGTGATGATAGAGTCCTCATTTTAGAAAAAGAGTTAGAGGATGTAAAAAAATCTTAAGTTTGTGCCGTTGAGAAAAATAATTCGATTAATGATTTTGTGGCACGAGAAAAGGCTCTTAGGGATAAGTTTGCTGACATTGAGGGGGAGCGAGATAACCTTCTAGGGGTAATTTCAAATTTAAAGAAGGAGTCCTTAAATTTTGGGGAGTCTAATCGTTTGCTTCAGTCAAAAGTTTTGATGTTAAAAAATGATTTAAATGACTCGAATAGTGATGATAGCGGCTTATCTTGATCTAGTCGTTCGATTATAAAAGCCAAAACCATAGTTTGTTTTAGAGCGTCAACCACATCCGAGGGTATTAGAAAAGGTCAACTTAAAGGTCTCATTCCTCATCATGTTTTCACATGTTCGCATTGTGGTAGGAAAGGTCACCTTAGGAGTTTTTGTTTTGATCTTAGAAAAGACCCTAGGAAGATTAAACGTAGTGTCCCATTGGTTCCCAAAACCCGTTTTGTTAGGTATACACCTTGGTTGGGTTAGGAAATCCGTTTTGGAGATACTAAATGCTTCGTTGGTTGATTCTCACATGCATGCACATGATTCATCTCTTGCTATTTCTTATGGTTAATAGCTTGCATGTTTTGTCATATGCTAGCCCTTGCGCCATGTTTATAATTTGCTAGTGTTATGACATGGTTATCTCTTTGTATTATATTTTTTTTTTTTTTTCTCTTATTTGAAAAATAGAAAAGGATTTTGTTTTTTGAGAAACCTTTTTGAAAAACTAAAAAGATTTTAGGTTATTATTTTTGAGTTTATATGTTTGATATGCCATATTGGTGTGCTTGGAACCCCCCCCCCCCCCCCCCCCCATCGTTTCATTATCCACGGGGCCAGAACATTGGTCACTATTATCGATGCTTAGAATGATCTTAACTATTGTTTAAATGGGGTTGTTTCAAAGTTGATATGCATTTTGATTCGACTTTGTATATATGCCAACATTGCACACATGCACGAGTTTATATGGATGTTTGTTCTTATCTCAATCTTTTCATCTATGCGTAAGTAAACTTAAGGAGAAGTGTTCATGTAAGAACTGTTTACCGTAAGGATTTAAATTGGTAAAAATAATAAGTGATTCACAGGAAAGGGCTTCGAGAGTTCAAAATTGACTCGTCGTGAAAGCCACCATTAAAAAACGTTGCTAATGCCGTTTAATACAAGATTAAACTGTATAAGCAACTCCGAGATGTTTGTTGAAGAAACCCTTTTCTTTTGAAAATAAAAATTATAAACAACAAGATGTGTTTACAAAAACTTATGTACGAGAGTAATCAAGACTTTGTAATCAGTTTTAAAACAAGCTAGTTTCAAAAATTCAGCACACTATAGAATGAGATGAGTAGATGAAGATAATCAGAACACACAGTTTTTAACGTGGTAAAACCTCTCCCAATAGAGGAAACATCCACGGTGACTTCTAAGTCACAAAAGTAAAAATCCACTAAAAACAAATAATAGTTACAAACAATTCAACATACATGCACACAAATCAACCTATTCTAAGTTTAGGAATATACCCCACTTGGTGTCCTTCTAACTTCTCATAGATCTGATTGTTGATGATGTTCTTCCAGTTTGATAACTTCCTTTGCTTTAGCTTCCTTGCGTCGACTCAATAATCTTTGATCTTATTCACAACACTTCCAGTGTAGTAGTGTGTTAAGTGTTTGTGAAGTGATTCCTATCAACATGCATGAACTCACACACACTTAGTTTTACAGACAGTCCTAGAAAATTACATATAAATACTATATGATGTGATTTTCTTTTCTTTCTTTCTCACAGAACTTGAAACCTTTTTGACCTTTAAATATATCCCAGATTCCACGAATATCTTGCTTCTAAATCGGTCAAGATCTTAATCAATCTCTGTTTTAAAAATATTTTTGAGATCGAAAATCTCCAAGTGTGAATCCAACTAGGTCAAGGTTTAAGTTTCGTAAGAATAGAAACCATAAAACATTTTCAAAACTAAATCAGTAAGGATTTTCTTAAATCGAGAAAGAAATATGCAGATCTAGTGAAATATAACATGCAGAGTGTAGATCTACAATTTCTATGAAGAAGAAATACAGATCTTCACACGAATGTTTAAGTTGGTAATAAGATCATAGACTAAGAGGTTACAGCTTCAATATGAACAAACCACTCTCTCTCTCAAACACTCAAGGTTGTGTTTGGGGTTTTGTATATACGAAGGTTTGAATCAGAAATGAAGTGTTTAGGGTTAGGGTTAGGGTTTGGCTAACACAGTTTTTCCCTTTCTCTCTCTTCTCTCTTTTCTTTTCTCTCTTCTCTCTCACTTCTCTCTTCTCTCTATTTTTTTTTCACAGAAATGACGACTGCCAAAAGTCTTGAAATGTTGAGAAATAGAGGGCTTTTATAGGAGTGGAGGAAGGTTCTGGATATTCGAAGGCAATCAAGGGTTGAGATCAAGTCTTCCTACTATTGAATTGATCTAAGGGTTATAAAATAGCGGTGGTTAAGTTGAATGTGATTGGTCCATAGAGATAGCACCAGGATAGGTTTAAAACACATGCAGACCATCGATAAGTTTTTATCCAACGATCAGCAATCCACCAGGCAACCCTCTCACATAACAAACACAAATAGATACATCAGGAGGGTGATAAGTGTTGGCATGTGATTGGCTTACAAACGCGCGTCAAACAAAATTACAGGCAGCACCCTGAAGTCTCTAGCGCATTTACATTCTACCCAATCAAACATTCTAATGAAAAATGAATTTTTCAACATAGCATATTAACCCCACAAATTTTATAATCGCACTTTTATTAATAAAAACATTATTTAAAAAATGTTTAAAAATTCCCAAAAAATAATTAAAGCACCATATTAAGGGGAATTAATCACACAATCAATTTTAAGCAATATATACACATGTATGCACTTCTAATGTGTGTAGTGTGATTCAACTTATACCTTCTTGGATCATTGAAGAGGATTTAGAGAGAATCATTCTGAGGTTCTTTGGATTCTAGGTTGGACAACCAATTTTGTCACTATTTCCAAATTAGTTGAACACTTATACAATATAGACTTAAGTAAGTCAAAGGTATAAGGTGCTTCAACCGTTTAAAAGAGCCCAAAAGAAAATGAAATATGATATGAAAAGGGCCAAATTATTTTACTCCATTCTGAAGAAAATATGATATTATTGAGGGAGTTTGGATGGATTAAAAATCTAAACGGGTTTGCACATCTAATACTAATGTTCAAACATTGCAATTTGATGCTATTGTTTGTAGAATCGTCAAAATTTCGGTTTTGTGTGCATGTAGTATGTTTAGTTCATTAAGCTCACACTTTTATTGTCATATGGCTATGAAAAAGTTCGATGATTTATCGCTATCAATTAGAGCTTCGTGATCATTTCCATGTGTTGGAATTGTGACTCATTTGTTTTTAGTTTCATGCCCATTCATTCCTTGTCCATGTTTGAGCACATCGGTACTATGTTTGCATGTAACTCGCATTTTTAGTTTTTATGAGTTTTTGCGTTTTGTGTTAAAAGCCTACTGTTTTAAAACTATTTTGCTTCTGTCAAGCCCTTCCTTGAATTTTTTTGTGGAAATTTTTTCACTGGACAATAATTTAAAATATTTTTAGGAATCTAGGAAATTCTGACAGGTCACGAGAAGTCGTTCAAACGACTTATCCATCTCGTGCGAACGATAGTTGTACTTCGTTCGAGTGACATCCTCAACTCCTTTGAGCGATGTCCCTAGCTCGTTCTAACGACAGGCTATTTTGGAGCTTCTGATTGGTTTGCAGTCCTCTAGGTAAAATTGGTATATTTTTGGTACTGCTGGAAGTTTTTCTGGACTGACTGGTTTACATGCAGGTTTACTGCTTCTAAATAGATTTTTGCATATAGTCCGTTTATCACACCTGATTAGATTGCAATATTCTTTGTGTGATCCATTGGTTTACTAGCTACTGATTTGTCATCTCTTGATCATATTTAGGTTGTTGTTTCATGGTTATCTAGAGTTTTCAATTCTCAAATTGGTATCCAATTGATTCAAATTGGTATATTCTCATGCTAGATACTTGGTTTGGTTTATCTTTTCACTGGATTGTCTATTCGAGACAAAAAGGGGGAGAGATGTATGTGATGTAGGGGGAGAGCGTTTCTATTGATATCTGGTTTTACATATTGTTTGATTATATTTCTTTCAAAATTGGTATCAAATAATTTTGCACGGGTTTCAAATGATTTGTTCTTATTAGAAATATAAATTGGTATCATTTGTTCCTCCATACTTCACTCGGTATTATTTGTTTGTTTCATGTGTGTAGGTATGCTTCAGCGATTTAAGATTTCAAGTCTACATCACATTCAGACTGCTTATGCTCGTCGGTGCTACATATACTAGTTTTTGTCCTGTATTTTTGATTTTGGGTTTATGGGATGGGAATTAGACGTCATATGGCTTGACGGTCGGGCTTAGGCATTTCACTAGTTTAGTTTTGTCCCGTAATAGTCAAAGGGGGAGATTTGTAAGGACATAAATTTCTAATTGAGTCCCTATACTACTTTGACTTTTTTCTGTGAACAAAAATGTGTTCGGAATATGTCGTAGGGAAATGTTTATTTTGTCACGATCCCACTTGGTCTATGACGTATTGAAGAAAATTGAAGACGTTGCGGAAAAGCTTCAAAGAATTAATCATGTCGATATTTAATTGGTGCAAGTTTACTCGTCTTCAAAGTTAATTTCATTCTGAAATCACTCAGGTATGAATGCATATAATTAATGATGCTCGGAATTATTTTTATAAAAGATAAGGATGTATTTTTATAAAGAAAAATATTTTTAAATGTTTTTAAAAGTGTTTTAATTGTTTACACTACGTTTTTATTCTGATAAGTTCGAAAAAGGAGTTTGACTTTAATGGGTCACTTTAAAGAAACGTTTTAATTGAAAAGTCAAAAAGTCAAACTTCTCGCTCGAACGACATTCGATCTCGCGCGAATGAGATATATATGTCGCTCGAATGAGAGCCTTAAGTCGTTCGAACGACACGCATTTAGAGGCGGCATTTTAATCTTATTTATAGCATGGTTTTATCTGAGTTTTGTAAGTGTACAACTGGAAAAAACATAATACATTCCAATACGTTGTTTGCACATGTTTTCTAAGGTTTACAAAGCATAAACACATCCTTAGAGTTTGCAAAGATCCGAGTTATCATTCTTATATGCTTACGTGATCTTGCGACACCAAAGTTGTTTGTTCTACACATTGAACATCAAAGGGTTTTGCAGGAAAGAAAAGAGAAGAACTTCTTATTCGACATCGTAGACGAATCAAAGCATTCGGGGGACACCGAGACATATGTGGACGCGTGTGTTGTGGACAGGTATCGTGGAAGACGGAATTTCTGCGTGGGCACTATTGATGAACGGTTGAAGATCAGAAGGAGCATTAAGACCCGTGGGGATCGAGTCTTAGTGTAAGGCTAATCTGTCTTTGTAAAACCATTGTTCATAGTGATTGTCTGGCCTGACCGTCCGAGGTTGTTTTCCCGTTTTGGGTTTTTTCCTCGTACATCCGGCGTTGTGAGTATTCTTTTCTTTATTTTACTTGATTTAATCACTAGATGCATGCTTAGAATTAATCAATATAAAATTGGTTTAAAGTGAGAATTGGGTTTTTCACAACTTGGTTTGGTGCATATTTAAAAGTTGGATAATTTTTTGGTGAAAATTTGTTTTGATTTGGTTTGAAACACACACATATTGGACACGCACTCTTCAAATTAGTATCAGAGAGGGTTACATTAATTTATCGCGTGATCCTGAATTTTTAAGGGTTTGCTTTTTGATACAATTTGACTTCTCACGTCGTCAAATTCGTATCAGAGCTAGAAAACATATTTTATTTATTTTGTGAGCCCTTGTGTTTATTTATCTCTCCTGTGTTTGTTTTCTCTCGATGGATTCTCTAAGCGTTGACATTTTACATCGTTTGAATTTAAAGTTTGAAAAACGTATTGAAGTTTTGGAGAAAGAAAATTATGGTTTCAAAAATAGGATTGAATATTTGTAAACCTTTCAATTTCAAAGAGATATTTATCGTGAGCACTTTAGTTCCTTGTTTAAAAAATTTAATATATTAAAATTGGGCAAAAAGGAGAGTGATGATAGAGTCCTCATTTTAGAAAAAGAGTTAGAGGATGTAAAAAATTCTAAAGTTTGTGCCGTTGAGGAAAATAATTCGATTAATGAATTTATGGCACGAGAAAAGGCTCTTAGGGATAAGTTTTCTCATATTGAGGGGGAGCAAGATAACCTTCTAGGGGTAATTGAAAATTTAAGGATAGAGTCCCTAAAGTTTGACGAGTCTAATCGTTTGCGTGAGTCAAAAGTTTTGAAGTTAAAAAATGATTTAAATAACTCGAGTAGTGATGGTAGCGGCTTATCTTGTTCTAGTGGTTCGATTGTAAAATCCAAAACCATAGTTTGTTTTAGAGCGTGAACCACATCCGAGGGTATTAGAAAAGGGCAACCTAAAGGTCCCGTTCCTCGTCACGTTTTCACATGTTCGCATTATGGTAGGAAAGGTCAACTTAAGAGTTTTTGTTTTGATTTTAGAAAAAACCCTAGGAAGATTAAACGTAGTGTCCCATTGGTTCCCAAAACCCGTTTTGTTAGGTATACACCTTGGTTGGATTAGGAAATCCATTTTGGAGATGCTAAATACTTCATTTGGTTGATTCTCACATGCATGCACATGATTCATTTCTTGCTATTTCTTATGGTTAATAGCTTTCATGTTTTATCATACGCTAGCACTTGCATCATGTGTATAATTTGCTAGTGTTATGACATGTTTATCTCTTTGTATTATATTTTTCATTTGTTTGAGTCTTATTTGAAAAATACAAAAAGATTTTGTTTTTTGCGAAAACTTTTGAAAAACCAAAAATATTTTAGGTTTTTGTTTTTGAGTTTACATGTTTGATATGGCATATTGGTGTGCTTCGAAACCCCCCCCCCCCCCCCCCCCCCAATCGTTTCATTATCCATGTGGCTAGAACATTTTGTCACTATTATCAATGCTTAGAATGATCTTAACCATTGTTTAAATGGGGTTGTTTCAATGTTGATATGCATTTTGATTCTACTTTGTATATATGCCAACATTGCACACATGCACGAGTTTATATGGATGTTTGACTACTCTTGCATATTTGAATTTAGTGAGGCGTTCTTATCTCAATATTGTCATCTATTCATAAGTAAACTTAAGTAGAATTGTGCATGTAAGAACCGTTTACAATGAGAATTTAAATTGGTAAAAGTAATGAGTGATTCACTAGAAAGGGCTGTGAGAGTTCAAAATTGACTCGTTGTGAAAGCCACCATTTAAAAGAGCCCAAAAGAAAATGCAATATGGTATGAAAATGGCCAAATTAGTTTAGTTCATTCCAAAAAAATATGATATTATTGAGGGAGTTTGGATGGAGTAAAAATTTGAACGGGTTTGCAAATCTAATCCTAATGTTGAAACATTGGAATTTGACGCTATTATTTGTAGAATCGTCAAAATTCTGGTTTTGTGTGCATGTAGTATGTTAGTTCATTAAGCTCACACTTTTATTATCATATGGCTATGAAAAAGTTTGATGATTTATCTCTATCAATTAGAGCTTCTTGATGGTTTCGATGTGTTGGAATTGTGACTCATTTTTTTTAGTTTCATGCCCATTCATTCCATGTCCATGTTTGAGCACATCGGTACTATGTTTGCATGTAACTCACATTTTTAGTTTTTATGAGTTTTTGCATTTTGTGTTAAAAGCCTACTGTTTTGCTTCTGTCAATCCCTTCCTGGAATTTTGTTTGTGGAAATTTTTTCACAGGCCAATAATTTACAATATTTCAGGGAATCTCGGAAATTGTGACAGGTCGCGAGAAGTAGTTCAAACGACTTATACATCTCGTGCGAATGATAGTTGCACTTCGTTCGAGCGACATCCTCAACTCGTTTGAGCGATGTCCCTGGCTCGTTCGAACGACAGGGTGTTTTGGAGCTTCTGATTGGTTTACAGTCCTCTAGGTTAAATTGGTATATTTTGTGTACTGCTGGAAGTTTTCTTGACTGACAGGTTTATATGCAGGTTTATTGGTTCTAAATTGATTTGTGCATATAGTCCGTTTATCACACCTGCTTAGATTGCTAAATTCTTTGTGTGATCAATTGGTTTACTAGCTACTGATTTGTCATCTCTTGATCATATTTAGTTGGTTGTTTCATGGTTATCTAGCGTTTTGAAGTCTCAAATTGGTATCCAATTGATTCAAATTGGTATATTCTCATGCTAGATACTCGGTTTGGTTTATCTTTTCACCGGATTGTCTATTCGAGACAAAAAGGGGGAGATATGTATGTGATGTAGGGGGAGAGCATTTCTAATGATATCTGGTTTTACATATTGTTTGATTATATTTCTTTCAAAGTTGGTATCAAATAATTGCTCACAGGTTTCAAATGATTTGTTCTTATTAGAAATATAAATTTGTATCATTTATTCCTCCATACTTCCCTGGGTATTTGTTTGTTTGTTTCATGTGTGTAGGTATGCTTCAGCGATTCGAGATTTCAAGTCTACATCACATTCAGACAGTTTATGCTCGTCGATGCTACATATATTAGTCCGTGTCCTGTATTTTTGATTTTGGGTTTATGGGATGGGAATTAGGCGTCATACAGCTTAACGACTGGCATTTCACTGGTTTAGTTTTGTCCCAGAATAGTCAAAGGGGGAAATTTATAAGGACATAAATTTCCAATTAAGTCCCTGTATTGTTTTGACTTTATTCCGTGAACAAAAATGTGTTTGTAATATGTCATAGGGAGATATTTATTTTGTCACGATCCCACTTGGTCTATGACGTATTAAAGAAAATTGAAGACGTTGCGGCAAAGCTTCAAAGAATTAAGCATACCGATGTTTAATTGGTGCAAGTTTACTCATATTCAAAGTTAATTGCATTATGATATCACTCAGGTGTGAATGCGTATAATTAATGGTGCTCGAAATTATTTTTATAAAAGATAAGGATGTATTTTTATAAAGAAAAATATTTTTAAATATTTTTAAAAGTGTTTTAATTCTTTATACTACATTTTTATTCTGATAAGCTCAAAAAAGGAGTTTGACTTTAATGGGTCACTTTAAAGAAACTTTTTAGTCAAAAAGTCAAACTTCTCGCTCGAACGACATTCGATCTCGCGCGAACGAGATATTTATGTCACTCGAACGAGGGCCTTAAGTCGTTCGAACAACACGCAATTTGAGGTGGCATTTTAATCTTATTTAAAGCGTGGTTTTATCAGAGTTTTGTAAATGTGCAACTGGAAAAAGCAAAATATATTCCGGTACGTTGTTTGCACATGTTTTCTAAGGTTTGCAAAGCATAAGCACATCCTTAGAGTTTGTAAATATCCGAGTTATCATTCTTATATTCTTACGTGATCTGGTAGTACCAAAGTTGTTTATTCTACACATTGAACATCAAAGGGTTTTTTCGGTGAAGAAAAGAGAAGGACTTCTTGTTCGACATCGTAGATGAATCAAAGCCATTCGGTAGACACTGAGACATAAGTGGACGCGTGTGTTGGACAAGTATCATGGAAGACGTAATTTTTGCGTGGGCACTATTGAAGAACGGTTGAAGATCAGAAGGAGCGTCAAGACCCGTGGGGATAGAGTCTTAGTGTAAGGCTAGTTTGTCTTTGTAAAACCATTGTTCATAGTGATTGTCTAGCTTAGGCCGTCCAAGGTTATTTTCCTGTTTTGGGTTTTTTCCTCGTACATTCGGCGTTGTGAGTATTGTTTACTTTATTTTACTTGCTTTAATCACTAGATGCACGTTTAGGATTAATCAAGATAAAATTGGTTTAAAGTAAGAATTAGGTTTTATCAACTTGGTTTGGTGCATATTTAAAAGTTGAATAATTTTTTGGTGAAAATTTGGTTTGGTTTGGTTTGAAACACACACATATTGGGCACGCACTCTTCAAATAACATGAATCCTACATTTCATGTAATTGAATCAATAATACAACTATCTCTAAGCTTGTATATACGAATTGGAAACCCATAAAATACAGAAATCTATAAATAAATTAACTACAAGATTGAGAAAGAAAGGAATAAACATTATTGAAAGAAAACTTGTAATTCAAACAATAAAAGTACCTACTTGATGGAGAATTGTTTTATCTGGTTCTAATCTACTCTCCTACCTTCCTCTCTATGAAAAACTATTCAAAACTATCTTTTCTAAGTAATTATAAAGATACAAATACGTTTTAGAAGAGTTTGTAACATATTAGAACTCTTTTGACCAATCAGCATTCAAGTGAAAATTCGCGCATCAGGTACCCAGAACCGGTTCTGCATGTACCCCAGACCGGTTCCCCCTCGAATCGGTTCATTCTGTGGTTCTGGGGTACTTTCTGGAAATTTAACACTTAGAAATATTTTCATGCTTTCTTCTTTTGTTTCTTGGATTTTTTTTCAACTTCTAATGATCATAACTTCTTAACCTTAGCTCGGATTTGGGTGTTGTTATTTACAGTGTTATCGTTGTTCCGAGATCTTCAACTTTCCAGTAGGATCGACCTTCGGGATTAGGCTTAAGAATTAAGAAAATTCCCTTGAACTTGCCTTCCTAGAATTTCCTTCATTATTTTGATTTCTCTTTCGCACCGCTTGCATAATTTACCTATAAAACACATAAGAGAAACACAAAACACGAAAGACTTTCCAACGAAGGTTAGTAGCATAATTACGAATCAAATCCATATCAATTGCATCTCTCCAGTTCACAAAAGTATCGAAATTAAGGGGATAAATATACAATATTTATGCCCGATCATTTGCAGAAATAAATGCGAATATTTCAAAATTCCAATCATCTTTAAGTATCCAAGAGAAGGGTAAGTTTTCGGCCCAATTCCAAAGACCTCCCCAAGGTCAACCTAGTGCTAGATCTACATCCAATGACCATCAAGAGAAATGTCAAAAAGTCACCACTCTATATAGTGGGAGTCTTATTGATTTATCATCTACCCCACATGACGAATCTAAAGATTAGGAGGTTTTGCTCGGCATCAAAGAAGCCGAAGATGACCCCTTAAATGAGAGTGACAATGAGGACAACACTAGTGGGCTGTAAGTCATAGTGAAACCACCCACTTCTACGCCTTTCCCTTAACAGTTCATTCTACCTCAAAAAGGGGCCTCCCACGAGGATGTGCTAGATGTATTTAAGCATGTAAAGTTGAATTTACCTTTTCTCGATGCCATAAAGAAAATTTTGGCCTATGCTAAAGTCCTTAAGAATCTATTAATGGTGAAACGGACACTAAAGATGACAAATAACATTTTCCTAGAACAAAATGTGAACTCAGCTCTACTTAATGACCTCCCACCAATGTTGAAAGATCCGGGTGCATCAACCATTTCGTGCAGCATTAGAGAGAACCGCATAGAAAAAGCTTTACTCGATTTAAGGGTGAGTGTTAATATTCTCCCTTATTCCATATATAGGCAATTAGATTTGGGAGATATCAAGCCCACCAAGATCACTCTTCAACTCGTGGATCATACCGTGAAGATACCTCAAGGGATTATCGAGGACGTGATAGTCCAAATGGACACTTTCTACTTCCCGGTAGATTTTATCATTTGGCACACGAATCCCTCCATCCCCTCAAGTAATCATGTTCTCGTCATCCAAGGCTGCCCATGCTTAGCTATGTCTAACGTATTAATTAACACTCGAAATGGGAAAATGAAACTCACATTATGGAACATGACCCTTGAGACGAATATTTTCAATATCAACAATCAAGTGGGTGATGAGGACGATTTTCACGCGGAAGATCTTATTTAGGAGGTAGTAGAGGAGAACATAGAGGTAAATATCATTGGTCATGACTTAGGAGCATGCCTTATATCACATAGTGAGAGTGGTGGGATGTACACCGACTTTGAGATGGAGGTGGATGGGTTGAGAGCGATATTAGACTAGAGAGCATCGAATGAGGACATGAGAGAGGTTAATTGGGTTTTGGTATTCACGGAACTACCTTTGAGGGAGTCACACACAGTTCCCTTTAATGAAAAATTTACCACCCTTGAATTAAAGAAACTACCCTCCAACGTAAAATATGCTTATTTGGAAGAGGATGAGACATTTCCCGTTGTTGTCTCCTCGATCCTAAATAAATAGCAAGAGGGTAAATTGTTAGCGCTTTTGAGGAAGCACTGAAGTGATTTTGGTTGAACATCGGGGATTTGAAAGATATAAGTCCCCTTATTTGTACCCATAAAATCCACCTCGAGGAGGATGTGAATCCCTCAAGGGAAATGCATTGGAGATTAAACCCCACTGTGAAAGATGTAGTGAGAGCGAAGATTATTAAGCTATTGGATACGGGCATTAATTACATAATTTTGGATAGCAAATGGGTGAGTCCTATCCAAGTTGTCCTGAAAAATATGGGAATGACTGTGGTCAAGAATGACAAGGGTGAGCTAATTCCCCAACGCACCACCACCGGGTGGTGCATTTGCATTGATTACCGAAAACTCAATGCCGGCACTAGGAAAGATCATTTCCCCTTACCATTTATCTACCAAATGCTAGAGCGAGTAGCGGGACACACATATTATTACTTTCTCAATGGTTATTCCGGATATAACCAAATTAAGGTAGATGTGCTTTATCAAGAGAAGACGACTTTCACATGTCCTTTTAGCACGTTAGCCTACAAACGTATGCCATTTGGATTATACAATGCACCCGCGACTTTTCAAAGGTGCATGCTTAGTTTCTTTAGGTTTTCATGGATGACTTTAGTGTCTTTGGCCCCTCTTACGACCTTTGTATTGCGAATCTTGAAAAAATGCTAGCCCGTTGTGTGGAAAAAAACTTGGTACTAAATTGGGAGAAGTGCCATTTTATGGTTACCGAAAGAATAGTTCTTGGCCACATAGTGTCATCTAAAGGAATTGAGGTTAATAGGGCAAAAATAGGTGTCATAGCCAAGCTTCCCCGACCTAAATCACTAAAGGATGTGCACTCTTTCTTAGGCCACGCGGGTTTTTATCGGAGTTTTATTAAGGACTTTAGTGCCATCTCTAGGCCCTTGAGTAACCTACTGATGAAAGATGTCCCCCTTTGAGTGGAATGAAGCATGCTAAAGAACTTTTGATAAATTAAAAAGAATGCTTGTTTCCAACCCCATTATACAATATCTGGATCGGTCCCTTCCATTCGAGCTCATGTGTGATGTGAGTGATTATGCTATAGTGGTTGTTTTGGGCCAAAGAAAAGATAAGAAGGCTCATGCCATCTACTATGCTAGCTAAACGCTAACTGTATTGTAACTTAATTACTCCACCACAGAGAAATAATTTCTAGCCATAGTTTTTTCCTTATACAAATTCCTGTCTTACCTCATTGTTTCACAAATCACTTGCTTTAGTGACCACACGGCGCATAAGTATATCTTTTCCAAAAAGGATACTATGTCGCACCTCATAAGGTGGATCCTAGTCCTATAAGAGTTCAATCTTTCCATAAAAGATAAGAAAGGAGTAGAAAACGTCATCGTCGATCAGTTGTCCCAGCTTTCATCCGATGTACCTAGTGATCTTATACCCATAAAAAAATATTTTCCGGATCAGAAGTTATTTGCCACTTCTTATCTCCCTTGGTTTGCGGACATAGTGAATTACCTTATCATGTGAGTCATTCCTTCTGATTGATCATCGTATGAGAGAAATAAGTTCCTCACTTTGTCGTGCATGTTCTTCTGTGATGATACCTAATCGTACAAGTATTGAACAAACCAACTCATCTAAAGATGTTTGTCGGATGATGAGATTCCTAGCGTTATTCTCTTTTTTCATATGGAAGCATGTGGAGGACATTTTTTAATGAATAAGACGGTCGCTAAGATCCTTCAAAGTGGTCTCTATTGGCCTATAAGTTTCAGGGATGTTAATGCGTATTGCAAATCTTACGATAGATGTCAAAGGATGGGAATCACCAGGAGACATGATGCCATTGACCCCTATACTCCTCATTAAGATATTTGATTGTTGGGGTATTGACTTCATGGGCCCTTTTCCTCCCTCCTTTGGTTTCTTATGCATCCTCATTGTGGTATACTCTATGTCGAAATGGGTTGAGGCCATAGCTACTAAGACTAATGATAATATGGTGGTACTTAAGTTCTTACAAAAACACGTACTTTCTTGCTTCGAGATGTAAAGGAAATCATTAGTGACAACGGAAAACACTTTGGCAACCGACCATTTGAAAAACTCATGAGAAAGTATGGGGTCGTCGACAAGGTTGGGATGTCATATCATCCCCAAACGAGTGGGAAAGACGAATTAGCCAATCGTGAAATGAAGTATATTCTCGAAAAGATCACCGATCCTAATCAGAAAGATTGATCCCTCCGTTTAAACAATGCATTATGGGCTTATTGAACCGCATATTAGAACCCCCTTAGGATGTCCCCGTTTCGCTTTGTGTATGGCAAGCCCTGACATCTCCCCGTGGAGCTAGAACACAAAGCATATTGGGCAATCAAGAGGTTGAACTATAATATGGACAAAGCCGGTAAAGCTTGCAAGCCTCAAATAAATGTGTTGGTAGAGATGTGAAAGGATGCGTATGAGAATGAAAAGATATCCAAAGAAAGAATGAAACTTTCACATGATAGAATCATCGGATGAAAAGAGTTTCATTCGGGTCAAAAATCACTTCTATACAACTCACGTCTGCACTTATTTCCTGGACAGTTACGTTTGCGATGGGTGAATCCATTCTTTCTAAGACAAGTGTTCCCCCAGGGAACCGTTGATTTAGAAGATCCACAGGGGGAGACATGTTCAAGGTAAATGGACAACGCCTAAAGATATATTTAGAGGCGTGTGTTGAAGAGGCCAAAATAATTTGGCTTTTGGACCACGTTTACGGGGTTCAGTGAGCTTAACAAGAGAGGTCATCGCACTCCCGATGCGTATGGGGTGAATAGGTGTTGTATACTAGTGACTAGAGTCAGTTATCAGGTCGTATAGCAGTCTATCGAAGTCACTAGTGAGGAAAGGTTTGAGCACGACTTTGAATTTTTATGTACGGGAGATCGCACTCGCAATTCGAGAAGAGGGTACAGTTACCCGGGGTCCCGGAGAGTTTAGGGAGTCCTAAGATGAAATAGAGAAGAGAAAATTAGCTTTGGAATGCTTATAATATGGAAATCTAATCAAATTTTGGGTGTTATGCAGAACAATTCAGCCAAACCGTAGGCCGAATTAGTTCGTCGGCCTACACCGAATCGATTCGATTTCGCTTAGCAGAATTCGTTCCCCTTTTCCATGTTTTCTTCTTCCCTCCAAATTCATCCCCCAATTTTTTCCTTCACCCCATCCAAAAATCCTCCCTTTAATTCTTCCCTCAACTATTTCCTCACCCCATTTCACTTCCCTCCATTATTTCCCACCATTTCTTCCACAATGCCACCTATAAATACCCCCCTAATTCACCATTTTACTCACATAAAATTATCTTCCCTTCTCCTACTATTTATTAAGTTCTCCAAACACTCTCCATAGCTCCTCATCGTCTCCAAAATACTGTCTCCAAATACAATTCCACCACTATCCTTGAAGACGGGGATAATCATGAATTTCGTTTGATTGGCACAACGCATATTTCTGAGCCTCCCGCACAACCCACATAGAGCAATGAGTCCTATGGGAGGAGTTTTCTCCCGATGTCACCGCTTTATTTCACCACCTAGGGTGGTTCAAATTTTTCAACTCGTAAATTGATAAGGTGACGCGACTCAGAACGTGTCTCTAATGTGCGTTCACTCTAGGCTCAAGTGCAAGCCTGTCGTGTTAGTAATAAACTCGGTAAGTCGGGATCGTATCCACACGGAAATAGGACAACAGAGTTGTGACGACGTTGGATAGATAAAGAAATGCTAACTTTGACTCTAAAGAAAAGGAAAAATGATTTGGTTTGGAATTGATTACAACTAAATGCAATTATGAAATTATGAAAAGGTGCAATTATACTAAATTACCTAAAATACTGATGAAGAAAGATTTAAAACTTTAAACTATATAATGAGAAAAACAGGACGGGAACACAATTCCCCGACCCTAGTGTATTGCAGTTATAATACTAATCATAAATTTAACTGATTAATTAGACCCGGAATTTATTACTCCCAAGCATTACGTATATGAGGTTCAAGCCCACATCATACTTAATCTGAGGATGAGTAAATCGGTATCGCGATAGTGACACTCGAATTGTATTCTAAAGCATCCCAATTACCCAGAGGCAAACGAGATCTAAAGATCTACAATTATTGTGTTCCGACGTGATACGGTCGTAATCAATCACTAAATTCAGAGGACTAATGTTATACACATGCAACTAACACATCAGGCTGGGTTCATGTATCCCGGCCTTAGAAAATCTAGCCTAGCATGCTGAAAATAATGAAAACAGTTTTTGAATTGCAGAAAACCATGATTAATCTAAGGAAAACTTATGAATTGATGTAGAACAGAATTGAAGAGAGGAAATAACTCACTAATCTCACTCAAGCAGTAACAGCAGCAATTAAGAAAACTTGTAATCAAATAATTTCTGAATGAATCTTCACTATTGGAATTAAAACTGTAAATTGTATCTAAACTAGGGTTTCTGAAAAAGAATGGAAAATTAACTAACCAATTAATGATAATAAAACGGGTTTTTATACCCTACAAGAATTCAGGAGTTTTAGCTACACTATGACTCTTCTTAGGAGAAGATAAGATTATAAAATCTCGATACCCGGACCGGGTCTTAGGCGGACCAATCTGCCTCTTGATGCGGATCGGTTCTTTTAATTTTCTGGCGTACCGGTTCGTGGCGGACCGGTTCTTTTATTTTTCATCCTTGTTCGGTTTGCTTTCGATCCGGGGTCTTCTGGAGTATGGCACATCGGACCAGTTCGGCGTAGGGGCGGACCGGTCTGCCTGTTTGACTTTTGGCCTCAACTTTGACTGCTCATATCTTTTGTTCCGGGACTCCGATTGAAGTGCCGTTTCTTCCCATGTGCTCAAGAAAGTGATATCTTCAACTTCTCTTTAAGTACCTCATTCGAATTCTGGGTAAAAATTACACTTTTTCCCTTTTGACTTTCCTTCTTGTCTTTCTCGATTCTTTCGGTTTCTTTCTTTCGTTTCTTGACATAAAATACGTATAAAAGCAATAAAAAAATACCAGAAACTCGGTGTACTCGTTAGGATAAGTCAGTAGCAAGATTATGAGATAAAGTCAAATCGATTACGTTGTTCAAGGTGCTAAAAGTAACTAAATTAAGGGATAAATTGGGAAGAATTTATGCCTAATCATAAGGTCTTCGATGAAGAGGTGCGTTATTTCTATGTGACTCTTATCCGAAAAATCACCATTCTCCTCCGGGCGTACATCGATATCCCTTTTCCCTTGCCATTATTCAACGTAAAATGCATGAGAAAGGCACCATCCTTCCCCAAAATGTTGTTTTCCTACACAACGGAGCCCCTCATACCAAAGTCGAGTGCATCGCCATAATGACCCCCGGTGAAGAGTGGCTTCAAGACCTAATTGTCAACTCTTAGAAGTGGTGCACCTCGCCCACTTAATCACTTGCGGAGACATTCTCCAAATTACAAATGATTCGGTGGTTCGTCAAAGGCAAGGAAATTTTTTATCCTATTTTCTCGATTCGGCGAGTGAAATTGACCTCGCCCAACTTTTTTATCAAGAAATCATCCATGACGCCAATGATTAATAGAACAAAGCATCCCTCCCATATGCACATCTTATAACCGAGATCCTATATGATGCCAGAATCCAAGTCCCCAATACGAAACCAAGAATTCTAAAGCCAATTGACGCCTCGTCCACCACAAGGAGTGAGCGCCAAATGCGAGTGGCTCACATCAGACGTCTCATTATAGTGAAAGAGGTTGGTATGGGTCACGACGTTCAAATGTAGAATATAGAAGCGGTTCCTGATGAAGCCGAGTATGATGAGGACGACGATTCGGATTATGAGACGGAGGGAGAGGGCCTCACGAGTCGCATTGCTTCCCTCGAGTCGCATTTCGATGGATTTATGAAAAAATAACGAGAGGACCGTTGAGAATATCAACGCGACACGAGCATGATGTCAGGCCTCCAAGCTGAGCTCTATCGCTTGCAAGTTGGGGACAATGTCGACTTCCAACCTATTTCCATTGCCTGAATAGCTAGCCCGTTGGTTGATGTCTTTGAGAAGGATTCTTTTAAGTGGTTCTTTTATGCTTTCTTGTGATGAATTTTCTTTGAACCACATTTGTAGTTGTTTTTCCCTTTATTATCTTGTAATGTAAGTCTTGTTATGTAATGAAAAAAAATTGCATTTTCTATATTTGTTTGTTTTCCTTATCGCACTTATTCTTTTTCTTATTTGTTTTTTAGTCCTTTTGATTGAGAACAATGCAACGGTCTAAGTTAGGTGGGTAACAAGTGCATCTTTTAGGTCTTTTAAAAAATTCACAAATTTTGAAAATGCCGAAAAAAAAATATAAATTTCCAAAATTTCCAAAAAAATTGAAATTTTTTTAAAAAATCAAAAATATTTTTCTTCAAAATAAATAAAGATTGGAATTTAAAAACTTCAAAAATATCATTAATTTTTTTTTTTGAAGTCTCAAATTGTAAAAATTCAAATGCATTAAGTCGAAATTGACCAATGATGGAAAATGAGTGAAAATGACGATGTAACGAATAAATGTGGAGGTTAATTAACCCGGCGAGATTTCAAGACTTTCATTTTTGTGAGTAATTAAATCAATCCGAGTTATAATTAACTCAAAGTTCGAATTTTTTGTTTAAAAAAGTCGTTGATGATCACTAATTTATTGTATTGATCGGTTATGGGAAGCGACTGTGATGTTGTTTCGAAACGTGCGCTAAAATATCTCTAAACTAAATATAATCTTGAGACGTGTATGATAAAATAATTAGTAATTCAGACAATGAAATAGGCCCTCATTTGTTTAATCCAAAAATATTAGCCAAAAAAAGTTGTGAAAAATAATATCCTTTCGCGAACCCAACTTGAGCCTAATAAAATTTCAGATTCGTTTGATTACCCCGAAAAAACCAATGAAGCCCGAAATTGTGAAAATTGAAAATTCAAAAATTACGTTCAAAAAATGCATAAAAAGGGTAAGAAAATAAAATAAAAGAACAATGCTCAACAAAAAATGGCAACAAAAGAAAAATGTGAAAAATAAAAAAAATGGAAAAAGAAAATAAAATGACAAAAAGACCGAAAAAGCACTATCAGGCCTCATAAGGACATTTTCTAATTTCTAATTTCCCAATCATTCCCAATTTTACTCAATGCACCTTACAACCCGAGAAAGTACCAACCGAGTCCGAATTTCAAAATTAATTACCGCGTGGAGAGCTAAAATACAAAAATATAATAAGAGAGATTAATTGGTGTGAATAAGAGGCGATGCTTCCCATTTTTCAATGATCGTTACCCAATGATGAGATCTATTCACCATAATAATTTCATCTTTCTAATTGTGTGCATGAATTTTTGTTCCTTTACATTTACTCTTATAAACCACATGTACTAAGAGAAAATAAGCCACATTCCAAGAGATTCATTTGTGAGATTATCCCATGAGCATTTAAATCAAAATGAATTTTTTAAAAAGAAACGTAATGATCAATCGGTGAAAGTTAGCGGTTCGATTTTTGGCTTCGCGCACACACACACACACTGCAAATTGAGAGTTATGAATATAAATTTACAGTGATTATTTTTCGGTAATTTAAATTGTATAATTTTTAAGTATTTTGATTTTTCTTTGAGTCGAAAATGAATTTTGTGGGTACATTCACTGCAAACCCTCACGACACACCACTCGTCCAACTAGGGTAACCTAGGAATTTAACGACATGTTCCATACACTAAATGCAATCTCTTGCCCGCGAAAAAGGTATTCTATCCCAAATAAATTTTTTGTGAGTTCCTTATCCCATACTCTTATTCTTTTACATTGCTCGGGACGATGGAAGTTCTAAGTTAGGGTGGTTCAATTCAGTGAAAATATTTCACATTTATCCTCATATTTTGGGTTTTTTTAGTATCTGGTGCTATGTAAATGAACCGGATTTATCTCATATTCATGCTACTAACCCTATTTGGCAAGTACATCTTGTTTTGTGTATTTCTCAGGTGTTTTACAGGTATTTCATATGAGTAAACACGAAAGAGAAACCGAAATAGCAAAAATAAATCTCAAGAAAATAAAATTCAAGGGAAATTTTGTAATTTTCCACTCGGAACCCGGAGGTGGGGTCAACTACAAAGTTGAAAAACTTGAAGTTATGAGAGTACTGAAAAAAATGGCACCTCAATTCGAGTCTCGATGAAGAAGTTACCTGCATTTAAAGATAAGAATCCAAGCAAAACTATGCAGTCAAGGTCACCCAAACTGAAGGCCAAACTTGATCGACAGCGAATCGGTTCGATGTTGGATCCGAACCGGTTCGAAATACCTGACACTCGATTTTGTGCTTTAATGCCATTTTTTTCTAGGGTTGGTTTCAAGTAGGACTCCTGTAAAAAACGTAAGGAGGATATTAGAGAAAGACATTTGACAAGGTTCTATTTAGTTTTTTATAGAGAAAAAGAGGGAAGGAAGGCCCAAGAACCATAGTTTTTAATAAAAAGATGATTCCTACATTACTGAAGCTCAAGATTTTAATTTTTTAATACCAAGTTTGTCTTCTCTATATTGTTCTTGCATGTTTTTCCTCTTTGCATATTTCTTTCTTTTTCTGGAAATAATATATCTTTCATGCTTAGTATTAATTAATCATGATTTTTCATCCATGCAATATTAAAATTTTGTGTTTTTCCCACATAGTTAGGCTAGGCTAAGTTTTTAGCAGGTTGGGGTACATGAATCCAACCTAGGTAACACATATGGATTTAAAAGTGAATAAAAAGTAATTTATCATTCAAAGGTTTGAACTTTATCAAGATAAAAGTTGTCGGTCTTTTAATTTCGTTTGCCCTAGGTAACTGAAATGTTTAATACTGCAATTGGCTTTTTGATAAATTCTCATCGTCATCAAATACAATTTTTTATCCGATATTGTGCAGATTAAAGTCCTCATATGTCGAATGCTTAGAGAGTATTTGATGTCTCATAGAATGGAGAATTATATTTTTGAAGATTTTATGTTTTGTGCAATTACTGACGGTTCGGGTGAGTGTACCCTAACTCCATTTTCTCTCATATATTTAAAGTTTAATTTAGTTCTTCTTACATACGTAGTTTTATTATTATTTTAATTCAAATTGCATTAGTTGATAGGTAAAGTCACAATTCATCATCTTTTCCTTCTTTCTCAGAGTCATTAATAGGGTTAATCGGTCTTCCTATTTATCGTGACGAGCACTCGTCCTATTCCCTGAGTTCGACGCCCGATTTACCAAATTTATACTTGAGCGACCGACTTGCACTTGAGTCAATAGAAGCATGCACTAGAAACACTTTTAAAGTCGAGTCATCTTTCATGTGACGTGCGAGAGAAAGTGGAGTAACGTATGTGAGTACGTGTGGGAACACGTGTAGTGGTATAACGTGGGAAATACCTATGAGACACACTATGCAACTTAAAGCGAAATTTCATAAGGTGTCCTATTTTCTTACAATGGGAACAAACATACACGGGCTTAGGAACACCTCTCTCAAAATGTCTAGGATGCGTTCGCCGATGGGGAAATGGACGCTTAGGTGGGTTAGGGGAAGAGCCATATGGATCTATCACAAAATTGGAAATCGCCTCAGGTGAAACATAGAAAGTGGTTGCACCGTCATAACCTATTCCAAATCTCTCAACATTACCCAAAGCGGGACCGAGGCGAATCTTTCCATCCTTCTTAGATGTGTCCTCTATAGTGACCTTAACCTCCCAGGAACATTCACGATCTCTCTCAAGTTAGGATACATAGACTTCAAGTTTCTTACGAGTCCCCAATGAAGATTGAAGATCTCTCGTAAGACTAGCCGCGATGTTGGTCAATTCACTCTTTTCCCGACCTAAGATGATCATTTGTTCACATAAAGAAGCTATCACCTTCTCAAGTTGACTCGTCGATGCCTCACACACCCTCAAAACTTATCTCTCCCCAAATTTATCATCCTATGAGACAACTCCTTATTCATATTTTTCATCTTCAAAATCTCGGGGTATAAATCACTAAAAGATATTTGGAGATCACTTTCACCCTCACTTCCAATCTCATCCTCACACTCACTATCTCCCGAATGGCTCGAAACATCATCGAGGCTCTTACATTTAGAAGTGTCCTCATTGTCATAGGAAAAATTGGATGTGCTCATGTGACTAACCATGAAAGAAATGCACTTTTCATATGGTGATTCATTCTTGGGATTATCCAAATCCATGTCCCTATAACTAAGAGTGGTCGTATTTTCAACTTTTTCCCCTTTCCCTTTAATATAGTGGGACACTAAAATGCCTTGCGCCCTTTGCCCTAGGACTCAGAACACCTTATATCTTCCTATTTCTCACTTCTATCCTTGACCCCATCTTTATTTTTATTTTTCTCAAAATTCTTTTTATTAGAAGAATTATCTTTGGAAAATTTGAGAAACTTTTTAAAAAATTTAGCAAACAAACCTAAGTCATTTAAATCAACCTCTCCCTCAGAATCAGACTCATAAACCCTGACTTTTTTATTTTTCTTAACTTGAGTCCTTCAAGCTATCTCTCTATCCTTAGGCTTAGTGGTTTTGGAAAACATATTGATCTCATAAGTTTGAAGGTCTCCTATGAGTTCTTTTAACCTAAGAGGGTCTAAAATCCCTAATGAGTTAAGCACAGTGACCTTAGGAATAAATGGGGATGGGAGTGACCTTAAAAAAAAATTCACAACTCTCGAATCATCAATCTTCTCACCCAAATTAAAACTCACGTTAACAATGTTCGATAATTTAACATAAAACTCATTAAAACACACAGACTCTGACGTAGTGATAGTCTCAAACTGGGTGGTCAAATTTTGTAGTATTGACGCCTTAACTGCGTTGGTACCCTCATGCATCAACAAAAGGATATCCCATGCCTCTTTTGATGTGGTGAACATCATAATACGTCAAAATTCGTCGGGTGTAACGGCTCCAAAAATAGCACTAAGGCCTCATGAGTTCTATGTACTCCACTTCAACGCATCATCAATACAATTAAAAATGGGTTTAGGATTGATGACATCATTAACGGTGATAGTGGGAGGAGTCCATCATCTTTCACATTCTAACCACACTCTTTCATCAATTGATTTTAAACAAGATCTCATGCGGGCTTTCTAATATGCATAATTTGTGCAATCAAAGACATGCATCCGATTATATAAGTTATCCATCAGAAAAATTGCAATTTTTCAAAATCAATTTTCCAAAATGACTAATATCATAAAAAATTTATGATAAAAGGATCTCATGATAATTTGGTGAAACCTGCTCTCATACAAATTTGTAAATGCACAAAAAGGCGGTTAAAAGCTCTAATACCAATTTGAGAAGTGCGAATGCGATATCAATTTGTGAATGCGCAATATTTCAATTAAGTCTACTTATTTAATTAGATACCAATCCCACAAAAAAATTCCAATTTTAATTAAACCAGAAACATGCAACTAGGTGATTTAGAATAAGCATGTAAAGAAATCACAGACTCATGAAAAATCCTCGCAGGGCAAAACCTTTATTTAATTAAAGTTTGGAAATCACAACTTACAACACTTTCGAGAAATAATACAGTGAATTCCCTCAAGAACTCACAAAAACAACGGCCTTCAATCAACAATAATTACCTCGAGAATCACAAAAACCATAGTCCCACTCCTTCAGTAGTGAATATCCTTGAGTATCCCCATGATCAGCAGTAGAGAAAGCTCTTCACAAGTATAACTTCAATAAAGAAGTGTTTTGGTTCCTAAGATGATTCATAAAAGAATTGGTATTGTTTGTGTGGATCAAAAATAAATTTTAGCCCAAAAAATTAAGGACTATTTTGCAGTTGTTCTCCATTTTGCCTAAATAAAAAATCTTAACAAAAATCTTCACGAAAGCAGGTTTTTATAGAAAAACAAAATATTTGAGGCGGCAGAATATCATTAGAACGATATCCTTAGTTCGTTCGAATGAGACTGATATCTCATTAGAATCGACATCAAACGACGTCTTAAATGACCTTTAAAACACAAAATAATACGCCTTTATTTGAGCCATATAAGAACTTGGATTTCAAATGAGGTATCAAACGACATGCGAATGTCGTTTGAGGAACATAGCAAAGTAGTTTGAATAACTTAAACGTTATTTTAAAACTCTGCCTACAGTAATCCTAGAAAATATTTCTATGTTTGAAAATGCCTCATTTTTAAAAAACAATTTAGAAAAATATCCCAATACTTAGTAAAAAATCCAAGTAACATAAAACTAACTCCATACCAAAATATACCTCAGGTCGCATAGATGTTGAAGATGCTTGATATTCGGATTCGTCTTCTACAACTTATGAACTTGAATTCCTTGATGAATGTAACCGGATACGCCATACTCAATATAAACTAGGAAGTAGTAACAAGATGGAAAATATTTCCTTACAACAAGTAGTCTTGAGACCATAGACTTATCACATCTTCAACACTTGTTCACACACTTTAAGGAATGAAGTTTCTATTTTCTTTGTTTCAAGTTAACACTCATTAAAGCCTTCATTAAACTTGTTTTCATTCTTATCATCAAAATACTACAAGTTTATATATAGAGGAAGAGGGATTTTAAGTCAAAAAATCCAAAATAATGAGTTTAACACATGATTTATTCAAGAAATTTCATAATGTTTGCAACAACATGCTTTTTAAGACTAAAAATATTTTTTTATCATTCAAACTTGAATAAATGTCTATTGTTATGAAAATTCCAAATTTTACAAGAAAAATTTATAATATTTGTTCACAAAATATCTTTAACAAGATAAACATTATTTTTAAAATATTTTATTCCATTTAAAATCACTAAATTAGAAAATAGAATTTGCATCCTTACCATGGCCTGCCAAAAGTCGAATCGGGGGAGTCTGTGCGAGAAAGGTTGTGAACTAGAGGGACCTCCCTACCCTGTGATAGGTTAACTAGAGGAATGTCATATGATTTTCATCAGTAGCGCAAGGTGGGCACAGGCACAATTAATCAATTGTTGTGGATTATTTTCCAGTAAAAGATTATATTCATGAGGAGTGGGGAGTGAGGAGTAGCGATTCGCCTTCTTTCAAAAGTCTTTATCTCTCCCATTAATCGTATTTGATCTCTTCATTTAACACCAAGTTTTCTTGAAACATATCATTCACTCAACACTCTTAAAATCCCTTTTTAAACCATTTACATAAAATCATGAGAATTACCCTCTTTAAACCATATCTGCATCCTACTTTTACGAACTCAACTATAAGATCAATACTATGAACAAATAGAGCTGTAAGTTAAGAGCGGAATTTTTCCACCTTAAAGAAGATCCAACTGTGACACCCCGCCTAATTAAATACCGAGCGATCACTCCTTTATTAAATTAAAATCAAGGTGAACAGTTGGTTCATTCTTAGCATCACTGTCGTGAAAATAAATTTTGTCCAAATTAGCACCCTAATTAATTAAGCTAAGTGTCAAAACCATTTTAAACATTACTAACCAAATTTTATTTTTAAAGAAACACTATTTATTTAATTAATAAAAATATTTTCAATAAGTAAGAATCATCCCACAATTATCCTGGAACATAATCAAATTAATTAAAACATTCAACATTCAAAATCCCAACATTTAAAACTTAAAGTAAAACATTCATGCTGAATAAATCATAAAGTGACAATACTAGAAATAACTGAAATACCAATGTCCCAATAAAACAGATAAATAGTGGAAAGGGGCGACACATGCCCCAATAACTGAGAATCATAGAAGTGGAATCAAGTAAATGAAATCGTCTAAGCGAGTGGCCTGCAACTCCCAATTAAGCCTGCAACACGTTCCTTCCAAGGGATCCTAAGTAAGACGCCCCTGTGGCTGGGCACCTGTGGCTGGTCAGAGCCCGATAGTGTATATGATTTAAAAATTCGTTTAGCAAGTATTTAAATTGATACAGGCCAATGGAACAACATATTAGTGCGACGCTCTCTTGAGAAATTCTCACCTCTCTTCTAATGTGTACACCTATCGCACTAACCTTCCCAATGGTTTATCTCATCATATATCACACTATCTTTCCCCAAGGATTTAACTTATCTTAGGTTACTCTCAAGATTTAAGATTGAACAGCATCATGGTTTAAAAGGATAATTTCATTTAGTACAAAATGCTCATTTTAACTTTATTGATTCATAAAGTTTTTTTCAATATCATATCATACTTTTCAAAATAAGTATTTCAAATTTGAGTCTTTATACATGTCTTACTTACCAAAACACAGTAGGCAGTTTCCCGAATTTCAGAAATTCATATATATATTAAATACTCGTATAATATATATATTCTAACAGCACCCCACATAAAAATTATGGTGCGGGAATACTCTGATATCCAATCCTCGTAGAATACAAGTTCGGAATCACTCTCGAACTGTATAAATACATACACAAACAATATTGAGGCGAAGCATAGTTTCCAAGTCCAAGAGGTCAGTACATACCCTCACGTCTCTTAGGACCGTGACTACCGATTCGATAGCCTGTACCTAGGATTCCTATCTTCTAGGGTACGAGTAAATATCCCCCAAGAAGGCCCATTCGATATAAGACTGTCCCAGTGCGGTAGCCTCAGGGATAATAAGTAGCGCGGGCATGATTTTCACAAGTATATAATATATGCATACACAATCATATAAATATACCACTTTTATTATATCAATTTTAGGTTTATCCCATAACCCATATTCACAACATTTATCCTTATTTTCCCATTATTATTTATCACGTATAATGGTTCGTTTCTAACTTTAATTCGAAGGGTTTTTTTCCAACTTACTACGTAACCCTCATGGACTCTATTCTTCCAAATGTACAATTCAGTAGGTATTCATTTACGTTCCAACGTAATTCTCTTACGTGTCTCTCCCCTTTAATGTATATACTTACGTTGTCCCTTATGTAAAATATCCCAAAGATATAGATTTCGCCTTACATTAAAGGTCTCTTATTCAATAATGAATTCTACTGGTCATCATTATCTCCCAAATTATTTTAACAAGGATGTCTAAGGAATTTTCTTCATTTCGAATCAATTCAACAATTTTAAAAGGGGAACTTAAGTCTGCCAGGAAGGGTCGATCGATCGAGGTCTGGGGCTCCATCTACCGAACCTTCGATCGATCGATATCGAAGCTCTTGTCTCGATCGATCGATCAAACAGGTATGGCGAATCCTGCAGTTTTGCAGTTACGGATTTCATCCTCTAACCTCAACCAATTCCATGTTTTCCATTCCCAATCGTCCCAGAATTTATACTACTAACATTATATCATCATATTATGTATTTCCTACGTAAAGCATGTAAATTGTCACTAAACATGGATTAACAGCCCAAAATTCATGTAAACATCAAGAATCCTAGAAATCTCTTAACCATGGTTCTAACACATCTTTTCCAAAATTTTCTTCTTCTAAACATCAAAATTTCGTGGTTTAATCATCTACATGTTAAGGAGTTTCCAGAATAACAATTAATCCATCACTACATGCGATTTCCTATCTCATATTTTAGGTTTTCTTCCATAAAACTCACCCTAATCATTCCTAAACTAATATGAAAGATGCATCAACGAAATAAGAAAGATAAACACTTGCCTGGGATTTTCAGAAATCTGGTTTGGTGTTGAATTTGGTGTGGTTGCGTTCCCCGTCTCGCGATCTACGCGTTGGCGGTGGCGGCGGTGCAAACGGGTGAGTTTTGAGCCTTGGAATGCCTTGAGAGCTCTCTCCTCTCCTCTCGAATGGCCATTCTAGTGTTTTGAGTTATGACCACTATTATATTACTTTGCTCATTAGTAATGTTCAACAAATTTTCCCATAATTACTAACTCTCATCACGTTAATAATTGTAACATAATTAATTTCCGAATTTTTATTAAATAATTAATTCACATTAAATTTAATAAATCCCCAAATTGATATAGCATAAAAATATGGGGTATTACATACTTCCTCCCTAATAACGGAATTTCATCCCGAAATTCAGAAAATAAGGCATACCTGGTAAGAACAAATCTGGATATCTTTCGCGCATATCGGCCCCGCGCTCCCAAGTGGATTCCTCCACATTATGATGCTCCCACTGGACCCGTACAAGTGGAACTATCTTCGACCTCAATATCCTCTCACTATAGTCTAGGATAGCCACCGGTCTCTCCTCGTAAGAGCTATCAGGCTGTAAGTCTATCTCATCTATTGCGATGTGAGTATGGGCCATATCATCCCGAAGATATCATCTCAACGACGAGATGTGGAATACATCGTGAATGCGATGTAATTGCTCTGGCAGTTACAACCTGTATGCAAATGTCCCAATCCTCTCGATGATGGGGAATGGTCCTACGTACCTCAGAGCCAATTTCCCCTTCTTCCCGAATCTCATCACTCCCTTCACAGGAGATACATGCAGCAACACTTGGTCCCCCACATTAAACTCCCGGAAGAACCGTTTCGCATCGGCGTAGCTCTTCTGCTTGTCCTGGGCTACTCGAATGTGACTCCTAATCATCTCAATCCTCACGGAGGTTTCCTGAATCACCTCTGGTCCTAACAACTTGTTATCCCCCACCTCGAGCCAACAAGCTGGGGAACGATAAGGCCTGCCATACAAAGCCTCAAATGGATCCATGCCAATCGTGAACTGATAATAGTTATTATAAGCAAACTCTACCAGTGAAAGCTGTGGCTTCCAACCTCCTCCAAAATCAAGAACACACACGCGTAGCATATCCTCCAACATCTGATTAGAACGCTTTGTCTGTCCATCTGTCTGTGGGTGATAAGCTGAACTCAACCTCAACTCAGTACCCATAGCCTCCTGAAAGCTTTCCCAAAGACGTGACACAAAAATCTTGTCCCTATCTGACACAATATTCAGGAGCACCCCATGTAATCTGATAATCTCAGCAATGAACAACTGAGCATACTGACCCGTGGTATAATCTGTCCGCACTGGTAGAAAATGAGCCACCTTGGTCAAACGGTCTACAATCACCAAGATGGAGTCATGGCCCCGCTGTGATGTAGGTAACCCTGTAATAAAATCCATGGAAATACTCTCCCACTTCCACGCAGGTACTTCCAATGGCTGAAGCAACCCTGACGGTTTCTGATGGTCCACCTTCACCAGCTGGCAGGTAGAACACTTGGACACAAACTCAGCAATGTCCTTCTTCATCCCACTCCACCAGTATTATCTCCTCATATCCTGGTACATCTTATCTCCTCCAGGATGCACTGTAAATCGGGACCCGTGAGATTGGGTCATCATTGCATGATGCAATTATGCCCCTTCTGGAACCACCAATCTCCCATTAGACCTCAAACCCCCGTCAGAACTAACAGAATAGGACTCAGCACCTTTAGCTAAAAGTCGTACAATCTGCTCCTGGCAAAACGGGTCTGTGGTCTCTGCCTGTATCACCCTCGTAACAATCTCGGGTGTGACTGTCATAATAGATATGAAGGAATGGGCTACTGCGTCCTGGTGACCCAACTCCTTCCACTTCGTTTTCCAGACATCCGCTACCTCATTTACTGGTCTACGACTCAACGCATCAGCAACTACGTTGGCCTTCCCCGGATGATACTGTATGTCGAACTGATAGTCCTTCACAAACTTTAACCATCTGCGCTGATGCATATTCAGCTCTCGCTGAGTGAACAGGTACTGCAGTGATTTGTGGTCTGTGAACAAACGAAACTTCTCCCCCAATAAATAGTGTCTCCATATCCTCAATGCAAAGACGACCGCTGCTAACTCCAGGTCGTGGGTGGGGTAATTCTTCTCATGCGGCTTAAGCTTGCGGGAGGCAAAAGCTATAGCCTTCTCTTCCTGCTGAAGTACTCCCCCAAGTCCCCATAAAGAGGCATCGGTGTAAACCAGGTACTCCACACCCGGCTTTGGTAAAGTAAGGACTGGTGCTGAAGTAAGCTTGTCTTTCAGCTCGTCGAAATCCAATTGACAAGCATCATCCCAAACATATGGTACCCCTTTGCGAGTTAGGTTCGTCAATGGACCCGCTATTTTGGAGAATCCCCGAATGAATCTCCTGTAGTATCCGGCTAACCCCAAGAAACTACGCACTTCCGTCGATGTTGTGGGTTGTTCCCACTCCCTTACCGCTGACACTTTACTCGGGTCAACTCCTATCCCCTGTTCAGAAATAACATGCCCCAATAACTGTACTTCTCGCAACCAGAATCCACACTTCTCATGCTTAGCATACAACTGATGCTCTCGTAGAGTCTGAAGAACCTGCCTCAAGTGCTCGGCATGCTCCTCCTCGGAGTGTGAATATATAAAAATGTCATCTATAAAGACGATGACAAACTGATCAAAGAACTCTCTGAATACTCGGTTCATTAAGTTTATGAATACGGCTGGAGCATTTCTGAGACCAAATGGCATCACTCTGAACTCGTAAGACCCATATCTCGTCAAGAAGGCAGTCTTTGAAACATCATGCTCTCTAATACGTAGCTGATGGTACCCCGACCTCAGATCTATCTTCGAAAAGAAAGTTTCTCCCCTCAGCTGTCGAACAGGTCATCGATTTGAGGCAACGGATACTTATTCCGTATCGTGACCTTGTTCAACTCCCGGTAGTCCACACATAACCTCAGTGAACCATCTCTCTTCTTCACAAACAAGACTGGAGCGCCCCAAGGTGAGGTACTCCTGCGAATGAAGCCCTGACCTAACAACTGCTCTATCTGATCTCGTAACTCTAGCATCTCTGCTGGAGTCGTACGGTATAGAGGGCGTGCTATAGGTCTCGTATCTGGCAATAAATCTATGACAAAGTCTATCTCTCGATTGGGGGGTAGGCCTGGTATCTCCTGGAATACATCGGAATACTCACGAACGACTGGGATCGAGTCTAAAGGAATCACAACCTCCTTAGAGGCATCCTCCTCTATATAAAACAAATGAGCGGTCGAACCTCCCTCTGGGCGAGGCATCGCCACTACAAACATCTCTTACCCCGGAATGGCAAAAACAATGCTCCCACCGAAGCAATCAATCATGGCTCTATAAGCTGCGAGCCAATCCATACCGATAATAACATCGTGCTCATGCATATCTAAGACTAACATGTCTGCAGGTAATACCAAACTACCAATCTCTACCCCCACTCCCCGGCATATAAAGAAGATAAGCGACCCACTCCCCAGTGGTGAGTCTACACACGTCACTGTGCTCTTTGCTGTGGCTAACAACCCTAAAGCCTTCACAAAATGCGTAGCTATAAAACAATGTGTCGCCCCAGTATCAAACAAAACCCGACCCATAGTACCATGGATAGGAAACATACCCTCAATCGCGGGTGGTGCCTGTGGAGCTGCTCCCTGGTGGACGTTATAGACACGTCCATACTGTAACTGCCCCTGCTGCACTGGAGCTGCTGGAACGGCTGGTAGGGCTGGCACCTGGGCTGGAGCTGGGAGGGCAGCTGAAAAAAGTGGTATCGGTGGCTCATTACGGGCACCCTGCTGCTATGGGGCCCTATTACCCTCTGGGCAATCCTGGCGCTTATGACCATGCTTGCCGCACACCGGCCTCTGAAGTTACCTCCCCTCTGACCCTGCTGACCACGACCCTGCTGGTCGTTACCTCCCCGCCACTGGCCCTGTTGGCCCTGATGTCGGTGTTGGCCGTGCTGGCCCTGCTGATTTGGCTGGCCCTGCCTATAACCTCCAAATCCCTGTCTAGAATCACCTGAACGGAATCGCTTAGGAAGGTCCCCCTGATGGGAACTCTGCTCGTGCTGACGAGTCTGGCCATGAGATGGTGCCCCACTAGCACTATTACCCCCGATCTTGCCCTGCTGGCTGGACTCTCCTACTCTCTTGCTTCCCTGCAGATGGAAGAGGTGGTCCTGGCAATGTAGTAACGCAGCATTGAGTACATCAGTGAAAGTACTCAGAGATAGTACCCTATAAGATGCTGACGGATCCTCCAAGCTAACCCGTCCACAAACAAAATTATCTTCTTACTCTCAGTAGGTGCCTCATCTGGCACTATGGTGAGAAGTCTCGTGAACTCCTCCTCATACTCAGCAACGGTATAGTTCTCCTATTTCAAATTCAGTAATTTTCGCCTCATCTCAGTCTGCACGGTGGGTGGAAAGTACTTGCGGTCAAACCGCTCCCAGAATGACTGAATAGGGATCGTGTACCTCTCCTCCAAGGTGGTAGTGGAATCCCACCACTGCAAAGCGGCCCCCACCAGCTTAAAGGAAGCCAATAACTGCCTTTGTACATCGGTGCACTCATACATACGAGGATGCCTCTGGATGTCTTTCTTCCATTGGCTGACTGTGACGATATCTGAGCTACCAGAGAACTCAGGGGGATGTGCCTTCTGAAAAGCATCCCTAACCCTCTCCCATGCAAATGGAAGTTGTGCTGGAACTGGCGCCACTGCCTGAATCTGGGGTGGAGCCTGCTGAACCACCGCTAGCGCGGCATTCACCGCCTGAGCAACAATGGCGGCTACTTCATTAGCATTCATAGTGCCTTGTGCCGAAGCTGCTAGCTGCTCGGCCTGGGCACGCCTATCCTTCGGTTAACGTCTCGGAGGCATCTGAAACGTGAAGCAATTTATTAGTCTACAGTCATTATCAAATCTCAAATAACTGAAGACGTAAACGTAAAAGCAGGAATACAACAATCCTAAAAATAGGGCTCTATAGTAAAAACTTTAAGCTGAAAGAGAAAATAAGCCGTACAGATCCTATGGACACTAGAACCTGATGCTCTGATACCACCTGTGACACCCCGCCTAATTAAATACCGAGCGATCACTCCTTTATTAAATTAAAATCAAGGTGAACAGTTGGTTCATTCTTAGCATCACTGTCGTGAAAATAAATTTTGTCCAAATTAACACCCTAATTAATTAAGCTAAGTGTCAAAACCATTTTTAACATTACTAACCAAATTTTATTTTTAAAAACACACTATTTATTTAATTAATAACAACAATTTCAATAAGTAAGAATCATCCCACAATTATCCTGGAACATAATCCAATTAATTTAAACATCCAACATTCAAAATCCCAACATTTAAAACTTAAAGTAAAACATTCATGCTAAATAAATCCTAAAGTGACAGTACTAGAAATAACTGAAATACCAATGTCCCAATAAAATAGATAAATAGTGGAAAGGGGCGACACATGCCCCAATAACTGAGAATCATAGAAGTGGAATCAAGTAAATGAAATCGTTAAAGCAAGTGGCCTGCAACTCCCACCTAAGCTGCAGCACGTTCCTTCCAAGGGATCCTAAGCAAGAAGCCCCTGTGGCTGGGCACCTGTAGTACATACATATATATACAAGAGAGAGAGAGAGATAGAAACGGGTCAGAGCCCGATAGTGTATATGATTTAAAAATTCGTTTAGCAAGTATTTAAATTGATACAGGTCAATGCAACAACATATTAGTGCGACACTCTCTTGAGAAATTCTCACCTCTCTTCTAATGTGAACACCTATCACACTAACCTTCCCAATGGTTTATCTCATCATATATCACACTATCTTTCCCCAAGGATTTAACTTATCTTAGGTTACTCTCAAGATTTAAGATTGAACAGCATCATGGTTTAAAAGGATAATTTCATTTAGTACAAAATGCTCATTTTAACTTTATTGATTCATAAAGTTTTTTTCAATATCATATCATACTTTTCAAAATAAGTATTTCAAATTTGAGTCATTATACATGTCTTACTTACCATAACACAGTAGGTAGTTTCCCGAATTTCAGAAATTCATATATATATTAAATACTCGTATAATATACATATTCTAACAGCACCCCACATAAAAATTATGGTGCGGGCATACTCTGCTATCCAATCCCCGTATCAATCGTACTAAAGGGAATACAAGTTCGGAATCACTCTCGAACTGTATAAATACATACACAAACAATATTGAGGCGAAGCATAGTTTCCAAGTCCAAGAGGTCAGTACATACCCTCACGTCTCTTAGGACCGTGACTACCGATTCGATAGCCTGTACCTAGGATTCCTATCTTCTAGGGTACGAGTCAATATCCCCCAAGAAGGCCCATTCGAGATAAGACTGTCCCAGCGCGGTAACCTCAGGGATAGCAAGTAGCGCGGGCATGATTTTCACAAGTATAAAATATATGCATACACAATCATATAAATATACCACTTTTATTATATCAATTTTAGGTTTATCCCATAACCCATATTCACAACATTTATCCTTATTTTCCCATTATTATTTATCACGTATAATGGTTCGTTTCTAACTTTAATTCGAAGGGTTTTTTTCCAACTTACTACGTAACCCTCATGGATTCTATTCTTCCAAATGTACAATTCAGTAGGTATTCATTTACATTCCAACGTAATTCTCTTACGTGTCTCTCCCCTTTAATGTATATACTTACGTTGTCCCTTATGTAAAATAACCCAAAGATATAGATTTCTCCTTACATTAAAGGTCTCTTATTCATTAATGAATTCTACTGGTCATCATTATCTCCCAAATTATTTTAACAAGGATGTCTAAGGAATTTTCTTCATTTCGAATCAATTCAACAATTTTAAAAGGGGAACTTAAGTCTACCAGGAGGGGTCGATCGATCGAGGTCTGGGGCTCGATCTATCGAACCTTCGATCGATCAAAGCTCTTGTCTCGATCGATCGATCAAACAGGTATGGTGAATCCTGCAGTTTTACAGTTACGGGTTTCATCCTCTAACCTCAACCAATTCCATGTTTTCCATTCCCAATCGTCCCAGAATTTATACTACTAACATTATATCATCATATTATGTATTTTCTACATAAAGCATGTAAATTTTCGTCACTAAACATGGATTAACAGCCCAAAATTCATGTAAACATCAAGAACCCTAGAAATCTCTTAACCATGGTTCTAACACATCTTTTCCAAAATTTTCTTCTTCTAAACATCAAAATTTCGTGGTTTAATCCTCTACATGTTAAGGAGTTTCCAGAATAACAATTAATCCATCACTACATGCGATTTCCTATCTCATATTTTAGATTTTCTTCCATAAAACTCACCCTAATCATTCCTAAACTAATATGAAAGATGCATCAAAGAAATATGCAAGATAAAAACTTGCCTGGGATTTTCAGAAATCTGGTTTGGTGTTGAATTTGGTGTGGTTGCGTTCCCCGTCTCGCGATCTACGCGTTGGCGGTGGCGGCGGTGCAAACGGGTGAGTTTTGAGCCTTGGAATGCCTTGAGAGCTCTCTCCTCTCCTCTCCAATGGCCGTTCTAGTGTTTTGAGTTATCTAACCCTAGGAGATAACCTAAACATCTAATATAACCCCTTTAATTTTCGTGGGTTTAATTACCCAAAAATACAAAATGACTAAAATGCCCTCCCGGGGTACTATGTAGGCCTAAAAATGCCCCGAGACCCAAATCAAACCCCCAGGTATACTTTTCTGACTATCTCGACCCTTCCGGAAGCGTTGGCGCACTCAAAACGACCATACGAACAACTTATAAAATATTCACTTTTATTTATCAATATTTAATCCCGACGCGACACGGGCGCGTCCCGACTCAAATTTTCCAAAATTGTCATTTTATTCACTCGTGACATTTAATATGACCACTATTATATTACTTTGCTCATTAGTAATATTGAACAAATCTTCCCATAATTACTAACTCTCATCACGTTAATAATTATAACATAATTAATTTCCGAATTTTTATTAAACAATTAATTCACATTAAATTTAATAAATCCCCAAATTAATATAGCATAAAAATACGGGGTATTACACCAACATGGTAGGAGGAATGTAAAAGAATAGGGAAACCTCCCACCTTCTACGGTGGCCTTAAAAAGGTTGCCTAGCTCCACCAAGCTCGCCTTCAATAAAGCTCCAAGCAATACCCCCTTCAAACTCCATTAATCTTCTACATTTCTTCTTCAAAAATACTCAACAATATCTCTAAAATTTGTAGCTTTGTCCAACAATGGTGTGGATGGGTTTAAAAGTCTTAAATATGGAAGAACATGGTTAAACTATGGTGGTTTTTTATGGAGGGGTGGGGGTGCTAGGGTGGTGTGTGATAGTTTGTGGTGGAGGGGCTATCAAGAGATAGAGAGAAAGAGAACAAATTTGATTCGGAATGCCCCAAATGATCAAACTCGCGTTAAATACTTCCAAAACCCTATGGGTTAAATTCCTCAAATGTCCTTAATCCAAGTTCAATTAAGTCTTTTATCCCACATTTTGACCTGAGCCGCTGATAGCTCGACATGTCATCCGATTCGACAACCCACATCGTGACGGAACATTAAAAGGACAAAACTTTCAAGATCTGCTTCGGTCGTTCAAATGACCTTTAACCTCGTTTGAACTAGATTCTCTCTCATTCGAATAAGACTTCTAACGAGGTATTAATGAGGCCAAAATCGAGGGTTAAATGGGATATGAGAAGCACCTCGTTCTAACGAGAAAGGTCACCTCGTTCAAAAAATGAGGGAGTTTGTTCAAACACTGACTTCCAACGAGATTCCTTAGAGTATCATAGTAATGTGGATTGTTTGGGGAATGTTTAAAACAATGGGTGTGAGGAAAGTGGAGCCTACCGATTTTTTTATGAGGAAGATATGTTTTGATTTTCATACTATTTGTCTTTTTAATGAAAGAGATTTGACAATATTTCTAGAGAAATGTTTGAAAGCTATAAGTTTGTTTGTATTTAAATTACAAGATGTTTTTTCGAATTTGAAATACATGCATTTTTATAAAAATACGAATATTTTATTTGAACGTACATACATTTTCATGAAAATACACACAAAACTAGGCAAATTACAAATAAGAAAAAATGTCACGCACTTAGGGTACCACGTGTCCATACTCAACACCAATGAAGACCTGACACGAATGCGATACGTGTTCCATATATCCCCCATCGTAAAGACAATATTTGTACATGGACAAACATATTGTGTCTTTATTGGTGTTGACCATGGACATGTGGTGCCTTTAAATGCATGATAGTTTTTTCTCATGACACACACTTCTTTGTGTCTTAGTTTTCTTCTACGAAGGTATAATCATTTTTAATGAAAATATGAGTATTTTAATGAAAATTGTAGTATTTTTATCAAGATAATGGAACAATTAAAAAATAAGGGAATTATATCAACCACATATAAACCGATCAAATACATATGCAAACATGTAGAGTAAGCAGGATCGGCTCTAAAGTTTTAGGGCCTTCGGAGAATAATCAATTGGAAGCCCCATTATATAAAAAAATCAAATTAAAGAAAATATGTTCTTCTCGCATTTAGAAATCCCTACACCGGATGTATCATCGACCTTTTGAAACCCTAAATAACTTTTTTTATCTTTAATGGAATTTTGGAAGTATCAACACAACATATATGATGATAGACATCTGTTTTTCTTTACTTATATCTAGAGTACAATCAAGAATAATCGAAAACTATTTTGATACCTTAATTGTTTGAATATTATATTTTTTTATTCTTTAATCAAGAATAATCAACAAAGTGTAATTTGTAAATATAAAAATTAATCAAAGAAGAATATTATATATTGAAAAAATGTTAAACAAGAACAATAAAACTTGATTTCTAAATGGCAAGCAACTTGAGAGCGACCCCAAAGTGTAATTTGTAAAGGCTCATATAAAAAATTGGAATCTACAAAATAAACACCTAAAACAAACATACAATTAATAGTAATAAATTTTACAAACTCAAACAAATTATAACAAAGGAAGTAAACGTGTACTTATATAATCTCCAAGCCTCTTTCTAAAATTGAAAGTTTGAAACTCAAGATTTTAAAACCCTAAGTTTTTCAGTTAAAATTGAAACCTTAGATTTCAAAAAGCGAGGGGAAGGGGCATGAACTCAGATGGAAGATGGTGAGGAGGCTGCCGAATGAATGAGGTTTCTTTTATCTTGTTATTGCTCATAGTGTGTGTGTGTGTGTGTGTGTGTGTGTGTGAGAGAGAGAGAGAGAGAGAGAGAGAGAGAGGGAGATGTTTGGGCTGTTTTTTTCAGGGTGTGTTGAGTGCATGTGTTGAAAGTGGACTAAGTTATGAAGATTTGGTATTAGAGTCTGTTAGGGCTTATTTGGATTGGATTTATAAGTGTATATGGTGAGTCTTTAGGCTTTTTATTTTGGGCATTTAATTTTATAATTGATTTAAGTTGAATGAGTTTTATTGTTTGGTGGGCCCTTTTTAAGTGGTAAACTCTATTTTTTTCATAATTAATTTTTTTAAAACAGAGTTTTTCATACCTAAATTTTTTTATACATAATTTTTTTTAATTTGGGGATCCCTATTAATTCGAAGTCCTAGGCGACGACTTACTTTGCCTTCACTAATAGACGACCCTGAATGTAAGAAAAACACCATATAAGTAAAAATTAGAAGAAGACACAGATCCATAATGAATTAATAAGCTATACGTAGTGGGTGTCGAATGATTAGTGTTAAGAGGCCTATTTACATTTTAGACTTGTTTTCTAAAATTTATAATTTATAAAACTGAATGCGTGAAAAAATAAATTATTTTAAGGAATTGGACATTAGCCCTCCTAATTTGTTAAGAGTCACTTTGTCCCCAACTCATCTACCCAAATCATTTTATATTTTTCCAAAAACTCTCTCATAGTATAATGTAGTCTCAAATAATCATTTTACTCTTATTCTAAACTTGAGAAAAATTAGTCAGAAACGGACGTTTTGAAAGATAAAAGAATTAGGCAGATTAAGTGTAAAATGTACCTATTTCTGTGGAGGGACTAAACAATAATGGTGTGCTTGATAAATAAGATGGAAAATAACTCCTAAGAGTTAATTTCCATGGAATTGAAAACTTGAAAATATTTTCCATGGAAAAATTTTGTTGGTTTTGTTTGATTGCAATTATTTTTCAGGTGGGAAATGTTCTATTTTTCATCTTTTATGTGTTTGATTTCCAATATTTTTCATGAAAAAAAAGTAGAAAATATATATAAAAACAGAAAATTAATAAAAATTCTAGAAAATTAATAAAAATAACAGAAAAATAATAAAAATTCCAGAATATTAATAAAAAATAACCAATTTTTTTTTTAAAAAACACACAAAAAATAAATAAAAGACCAGAAAATAAATATTAACCCGGTATTAAATATAAAAAACGAAAAAAATGTATTCGGAGGACTAGGAAAAAATAAAAAATAAAAAAAAATCAAATCCACCACCCCCCCCCCCCCACCCCCATCCCACAAACTGTTTCATCCCCCCGTGTCGACTTTAATTCTATTTTTTTTTTCAAATATTTTCTTTTTTATTAGTTTTCTAGGGTATTTATTCATTTCCATTTTTTTAATTTTTTGAGCGCTCTTTTATTTTCTTTATTTTTTTTTGAATTAATAAATTTCTGAATTTTTAATAAAATTGTAGCTGTTTTTTAAAATTAATTCAGGGGTTAATATTTGTTTTCTATTTTTTACTCATTTTTTGTATTTTTCTTTATTTTTATTTTTTTTATTGATTTCCCTCTTTTTTTCTCATTTTTTTTTATTTTCTGTATTTTTTAAATTTTCTCTTATTTGTTTTCTTAATTAATAAATTTTGGACTTTTTAATAAATTTCGGGTGTTTTTTATTCACTTTCTGTATTTTTTTCATTATTTTGGGTGATTCACTTTCTAGATTTTTTTTCATTATGTTTAAATTTTTATTCACTTTCTGGATTTTTTTTTTACTATTTTTTGGGGTTTTATTCAATTTCTGGATTTTTTCATTATTTTGGGGGGTTTATTCACTTTCTGTATTTTTTTCATTATTTTTGGAGTTTTATACACTTTCTGGATTTATTATTATTATTTTTTGGGTTTTGCTTCACATTTTGGATTTTTTAAAATTATTTTTGAGAATTTATTCACTTTTTAGAAAAAAAAAATCAATATTTTTGGATTTTTATTCATTTTCTAGATTTTTTTTCATTTTTGGGGTGGTTTTATTCACGTTTTTTAATTTTGGGGGTTTTATTCACTTTCTGAATTTTTTTCATTATTTTTGGGGTTTTATTCACTTTCTAGAAACTTTTCATTAATTTTTGGCTTTTATTCACTTGATGGAATTTTTTAATTTTTTGGGGGGTTTATTCACTTTTTATTTTGTTTTTCATTATTTTTGGATTTTTATTCAGTTTCTGGATTTTTTTTAGTATTTTGGGGGGGTTTATTCACTTTCGGGATTTTTTTTTCATTTTTTTTATTTTTTTCATTTTTTGGGATTTTATTCACTTTCTGTATTTTTTTTCATTGTTTTTGGTGGTTTTATTCACTTTTTGGATTTTTTTTTAATAATTATTGGAATTTTATTCATTTTCTGGATTTTTTTTCAATTTTGTTTAGGTTTTTATTCACTTTCTGGATTTTTTCATTTTTTGGGGAGGTTATTCACTTTCTGAATTTTTTTCATTATTTTTGGGATTTTATTCACTTTATGTATTTTTTTCATTATTTTTGGGTTTTTATTCACATTCTAATTTTTTTTCATTATTTTTGGATTTTTACTCATTTTCTGGATTTTTTGTCAATTTTTTTGGCGGTGCTGGAAAATGAATAACAAGGTGGGATGAGGTTTTTTAATTCCATCTTTTTGTGGAAAAAGTGGTTCTATGAGTTGTTTTAAGAAAATCAATTCCATAGAAAATTTTATTTATCAAATATTCAAAAGATGGAAAATGATTCCATATATTATATTTTTCATAAAAAATTAGTGTTATCAAACACATCATAATTGTTTCTTTATTCATTTTCAAAGGAAGTATCTAGACCTCTACTACTCCGCTATAAATAGACATCCTTGTGGCTTGAACTACGCATAACTATCACTAGTTGCTAGCAAAGATATTACCACAGAAACACAATCGAGATGACAAGCAGAAATGCTATGATAACAGCTTTTCTGTTTACCATGATGCTGGTGATGGTGGCCGCGGGGGCAGGTGGGCTTAAAGACGAATTCACTTCCATCCAGGAGTGTGAGAAAAAAAATTGCCCACCTGACCTCCCTAGTGAACAAAAATTCGCATGTGGTGTTATGTGCTTGGGAGAATGTGAATGGCAAAATCCACTTTCCTCTCCAACTCAACTACTCAATGCATAAACCAAATGATGGTAGCAGCTGGATGAAATAATAACATAAATAGCTCTAGTTATCTATCATAATAATATTAGCCTATTGTCGTTATGGTGGACATCGGCTATTGTTATGTGTTTGTTATTCAGGGACTTGTGTATTTTGGCATGAGGAAGCCAAAATAATGAATGTTGATGTCCTGTCTGTTATGAAGACTTGAGTAAAATAATGAATGTTTGATGTGTTCTCACTTTGCTACTTCCAACCTTTTATATCTTTTTTCTAAAAATGTTATTTTTTATGTTCATTACCAAGGCTAAAATTCCTTTACTATCATGAAATCAAATTTCATTTTAACTAAGAACTTTTTTTAAGGCGTTAAAAACTTTTTCTTTTGATTATAGATTGATGGATTTTATAATTTAAATGTTTTTCACTCAATTTGTTGTTCTGAATATATGTTAAGTGGTAATATGATACCTAATGAGATGCCAGCATCTTAGCCTGGATCTCAACACGGTAGAAAGTTGAGCCCTTTCACATGAACCAAGAGCTCGTTTGGGGGCACAAATTACTTAATTATTTACATTTGTCACTCTAGAGTGAATAGATTTTGGACGTCTTTGTTCAAAATGAAATCCAATTTGTGTAGTGTTTAGAAAACTAATATATGAACCGAGTTTGAGTAATCAGGTATGACAAGTATAACAAAGTACTCTACATTGAAGACTTATTACTAAATTAAAATCGTTCAATTTCATGTGTTTTGTGAAATTCACCACTTTAGGTAGTTATAGTTATTTATTTTTTGGTAGCATACCATGAGGTGTCCGAGCCACCTTATGCGCACCTCAACTAATCCAAGTTATGAATTAACTTGGATTGATTAATTTTTAGATCTATTCATTCATAAAATCAAATCGCAATATTGAAAACTATACATTATTTATAAAAGTTTTAACAATTTTATACAAATGAAAACTGGGAAAAAAATTGAAATGTTGGTTTTTAAATTTTAAAAAGTTAAAAATAGTTATTTTAAGAAAAAAAAATTGTTTTCTTATTTTTAAAAACAATTTTTATTAGATATAGCTTTACATTTTTTTTTATAAAAAACTAACAAGTTTTTTTCTTCAATTTAAAACATTTTATTTTTTTAAAGTTATTTAATTATTTTCATAAAAAATAAAGAAAATAGTTTTTTTTTATAAAAAAACAATTATAAGGAACTTTTAACAAAAATTAAGAACTATCTTTTTTGATTAAAAAAAAACTATATTAGTCTTTTTAACTGTTTTAAGAAATAAAATAGTGCTTACTGTTTTATAAAAAATGATAACCTTTTTAAAAAAGAAAAAAATATATTTTGCATTAAAAAATAGATAAAAATACTTTTATCTTTTCAAAACTAAAGGCAAATGTTTTTACTGTTTTCCCCTTTTTATATTTAAAAAAAAAGTTTAAAAAGCATTTTCATAAATAACATATAATTCAATGAAAATTAAAAAAGAAAAAAATGTGAACAATTTTTTTTTCTAAAATAAAGAATACTTAGAATAAAAAAGAACATAATAATCCGAATTTTCCGATTACAGTTTAAATAGTATTTTGATTTAACTCATGATTAAATTGTGCATGGCGATATTTTCGTCAAAGTTACTTTTTATATTAGATGAGAAATAGTGACGGTGTATAAGTTATTAAGGTAAAATAATTATGTTTGAAGTTAAAATGCAATTAGTATGAGCTAGTACGAATGTAACATTTTTAAATAGTTAGTGGAAAATTATTAAGTTTAGAGTTTAAAATATAAATAAAAAAGTAATTCTTTCACGTATGAACTATATTATTATAAGCTAAGTTTTTTTATAATGAACACACATAAAGTGTAGAATAATATTATGCTATTTGAGTGATTAAAATTGATTAATTAGTATTTTTTCCCTTTCGGGCGGTGGAGACCTACATGTAGTCCTATCGGTTACAAAGTAGCTGATTCATGTTATTGTCACTCAATGCTTGGGCCTTCATTACTTGAGCCCACGCCAAGAAACTTTTCTGGTTAGTAGTTGGGAGAAGAAACTTACCTCCACCGAGAAGGAGAAGGCTCAAGTTGTTGAAATCTCCAAGGGTTTGGAGAAGAAAATAAAGAACTTGGAGGAAAAAATAAAGAGCTTGAAGGGAAGCTCAAGAATGCTGAGGAGTTTGAAGATAAACTCAAGGTTGCTGAGGAGGAGTTAAGTCGACTTCGGGAAGTAAGTCGTCAGAAAGAGGAGGTTGAGAATAAATTGAAAGCTGCTAATAACCTTCTCTCCGAGAAGCTTTCCTTGGAGAAGACAAAGAGGAAGTTGGCTGTGAAGAAGTCTTTCAGCGCTGGCTGGGACAAAGGGTGGAACAAAGGCTTGGCTGCCATGATGTCTCATGTAGAATATGGCAGCCTTAAATACTTTAGAGATGGGTGGGTCACTGCTCTACAGGAGATGAAGGTGGATGAAAACTCCGAACTCTTTCAGCGACACATCCCTGATCCCCCTCCAACTCCTGAAGACGAAGAAGAGGACGAAGCTGCCTCCGAAGAGTCTTCTATGGTGATGGGAGATCATCCCCCAGCCATCCAGCCTGCTAACGAGGAACTTCAGAAGCTCGCTACTTCCTCCGAGCAACCTCCAGCACTTCCCCAGCTACTATCTGCTCCATTCGAGCAACCTGCCTCCTCATCCCAGCCTCCCGAGAAAGTTTTGGGAGACAAGAAAAAGGTGTAGAGTTGTTCGGACTTCTATCTATTTTATTTTTCTTTGACAAATGTAATCCTGAACCATTTAACTCTGAACCTTGTGATATAATAAAACTTGAACTTTTATTTTTGCATACTGTTGTCTCTTCTTCATGCTCTGTTTTGATTATTGATTACGGCTTTTTCTTCCTCTACTAGTTTCTGGCCAGGATGGAATTATTGTCTGCTCACGATACAAAGCTGCTGAGGTATTGCAATGATTATTTTAAGGCTGGTCACACAGATCTGAGTGCAGCACAAATCGTCGACATCCTCGGCCAAGATGCTTCGGAACAGGCAATTGAGGCCTACCAATATTTGAAGTGTCTTCTTGATCGTGCGGTGGCCAATAATGTAGCTTATTATGATATGATTGAAGATCTCTAAGGCACCCTTGACGACCTTCAGCAACAATATAAAGAATCCACTGTCCTTTTGCATGAGGGGTATGAGAAGAAATATCAACAAATCATTGCCGACAAGGGATACGAGAAGCGTTTTGCTGGCTACGATGTGAGGGAGAGAACTCTGAGGGGTGAGGTCGAGGAGTGCAGACAAATAGCTGAATTATTAGAGCAAGAGAATAACAACCTGCAAAGAGAGTTGTCACAGTTGAAGTCTGCAGCTTCCACTTCAAAATCCTTGATCCCAGTGACTGATGAGGGATTCTCATTCTTGGAGGTCGAGAACGCCAACTTGAGGGATGCGTTGGAAACCTTGAAGAGGTCTGGCCCTTCTACATCTTCTCGTGGTCGAGCAAGATCTCCTCAGGGACGAGTAAGAGCTGCTCGGATTCCTGTCGAGGAACAGAGGACTCAATCTGCTTTAGAGAACCAGGCCTTCCAATTAATGGCGAAGAACCAGGCGTTGGCTGAAATGTCAAAGAAGATCAGGGACCTGGAAGATCAGCTTTCTGCGCAGAAGTCTGTCTTGGAGAATAAGGAACTCTTCATCAAAAATCTCCACGAACAAATGGAACGATTGACATATCAATTCCACAAGCATCCCGGGGAATTCTGGATGGCTGGCTACAACGAGGCTCTCTACCACTTGGGCGATCGTATCCAGAATGCCAATAATGAGGGATACAAGTAGGTCTGGTTGAATGTCTTAGGTGTGCTGCAACTCGAACAGGGTCATTACCTGTGGGACTACCATGATCCTGGACGGCTCGACCTACCCGTGCCTCCATTTAAACTTGATATGAGTTGGATCCCTACTTGGGCTATTCCTCGATGCTTAATTTCCAAATATCTCGGTGACTACAATCTCCATTAAAATGTCGAGATATCTCATCTCAAGCACCTCCTAGATCGACTATCCGTGATGAATATCAGGATGTTAAAAGATCTGAACTTTATAAATTCTCCTCTTGCTTTAAATGATCCGCCTGCTGGCGAGGAACCTGTTTCAAAAGTAGAGGGGAAGAAACCAATAGAGTAGGAATTTTGATGTAATAGTTAGTATACATTTCATTCTCAATGTAATTTGTTTTTTATTTTAATGAAAGACTTTCATTTTTGTTCGCAATCTTAATTGCTATTGTCTTGTAACACTTTACATCTGTGCATGTGTATCTGTTAAAAAGATAACAATATTGTGTTGTTTGTCGATCAACTTATTATCAACTAGCTTGAATTTGTGGTAATCATTTGGCAAAAATAATGTTTTGTTTCTCGACCAACTTAGTAAAACGTTACGAGTATAAAAAATGTTGCTCGATCACTTTCTCGTCTTCATAAAATGTTTCTGACCAACCAAGGTCGGTAAATTTTCCTTTTCGACTAACTACAGTTAGTGGGTTTTTATCCCCGACCAGCCATAGTTAGTGAATTTTTCCGCTACGAGCAACTTTGGCACTTTTTGGAATAGTTGTAGCTCCCGACCAACCTTAGTTGTCATTTTCGAGAATATATTTACTTCCTAACCATCATAAGTTGGCATTTTTAGGAATACTTTTACTTCCCGAGGAATACATAGTTTTACTTCCCGTAGGAATACAAGTTTTACTTCCCGGAGGAATACAAGTTTTACTTCCCGGAGGAATACAAGTAGCTTTACTTCCCGGAGGAATACAAGTTTTACTTCCCGGAGGAATACAAGTAGCTTTACTTCCCGGAGGAATATAAGTAGCTTTACTTCCCGGAGGAATACAAGTAGCTTTACTTCCTGGAGGAATATAAGTAGCTTTACTTCCCGGAGGAATATAAGTTTTACTTCCCGGAGGAATACATGTAGGTTTACTTCCCGGAGAAATATAAGTAGCTTTACTTCCCGGAGGAATATAAGTTTTACTTCCCGGAGGAATACATTTATTTTTCGACGAACCTTAGTTGGCGTTTTCGAGAATAATTTTGAGTAGTCCGAGTTTTTCCGAGTAGTGTGTAGCACTAGTATTCCCCGAAAAACTTTCAATAAAAGGAGAGAATATCCATAACTGATAATACTTGCGCAGGTGCTCTGCGTTCCATGCATTTTTAAACCCCTCCCCTTCTAAAGTTACTATTCGGTAAGTTCCTGGTCGAACAACTTTTGTAACTCGGTATGGTCCATGCCAGTTTGCCTCCAATTTATTGTGCTTTTGAATCACTTTCTTTAGCACATAGTCTCCTTCTGTCAGGTCGCACTTCTTCACTCTCTTGTTGTAGAACAAAGTTGTTCGCTGCTGGTAAGCAGCATTTCTAATGGCTGCTTCTTCTCTAACTTCCTCGAGCATGTCTAAATCCAATCTTCTCATTAAGTCGCTAACAGGGGAATTGAAATTCAGTACCCTGTGTGTTGGGAGGCCCAACTCAGCAGGTATAACAGCTTCACTTCCAAACGCCAGCATATATGGTGATTCTCCAATTGCTGCTCGGGGAGTAGTTCGAAGTGCAACTGTGTTATATGTGATACGTATATAATGTAGTAGATATTTATATACGGGTGGAATACATGGAGTGCAATTGTATTAAGAATATACGTATATAAGGGTGTAGATATTTATATACGGGCAAATTACATAAAGTAAAAAGGAATTTCTGGTATATAACTAGTGAGACTGTTATATAGTGCAATTAAAAAGGATTAATTGAGTTAATGTGATGAATAACTTATGAAATAAAAGTACAAAATTACTCGGGCTAGATTAGGGTGTTAAGGAGCTTAGGGACAAGGCTAGTTAGACATGGTAGTGTAACTAGGTGGGTTAGGAAGAAGTGTTAGGTGTGCACAATAGTTGAGAGGTGAGAAGTATCTCAAGTGAGTACGACAGTAACTTAAATATAAAGAGCATTCATGTATTTTAATTCACTTGCAAAATATTTTCAAAATGATTTGGGCTCTGACCCATACTTGTAAAGAGTATTTTCAAAACCTTTTAGGAGTCCAGTCACAGGGACGTCGGACTTGATGATCGGTTCTAGGGATGCATAGCTACAGCAGATGTGGATATTGCAGGATTTGGACTTAGTCGCTTCAGTCATTTCTTTCCTAGAGTAGGATGCAACTGAGTATTTCATGTGGGCATGTTGCCCCAGATATTTTATTTCGATGAGACTTTATATTAAGATTAGTGTTATGTTGGATTATTGGTGTGGATTTGAGATTTTTCGCTGACGGTTTATTCGGCATGTCATTTATTTATGCAGTATTTGATTTAACATTCGTGATGATGTGAATGGTTTAAATTATTGTTTGTTGTATGGTGTTATTGTTTAATAAAAAGATAAAATTTGACATCGGCTTTTTGAATACTAGGTGGTTAGTAAATTTTAAAAAGTTTTCGACAGTGATGCTAAGAATGATCCAAATAAGATCCCTATTTTAATTGGATGGAGGACTGATCATCCAGTATTTAATTAGATGGGGTGTCACACATAGTTTGACCGATTTATCTAAAATAACAAAAAACTTATTTTGAACTCGCCTAACAACTGTCTAACTCGCTCTTGGTAAAGCTGATCTTCTGTCCATGCCTTCACAAAGAATGATCTCATGTGTGATGGTGAGGACCTCCATAAATGCAGGGTTCAAGTCGTCATCCCCACGAAGTGATTTCCATTTCTCCTTCCACACTGTCACTAAACCCAACATTCGCTTGCAGCTCAAAACATCCACTAAGGCATTCGCCTTTCCCGAGTGGTACTGAATGTCAAACTGATAGTATTTCACAAACTCTAGCTACTTCCTAGGACTCATGTTTAACTCCCGCTACGGGAAAAAAATACTATAGGCTCATATGGTCTGTGAATAACTGGAATTTCTCTTCCATGAGATAATGCCTCCATTCTCGTAGCACAAAAACTACGGCTGCTAACTCCAAGTCGTGGGGGGGTAATTGTGACACCCCGCCTAATTAAATATCGGGCGATCACTCCTTTATTACATTAAAATCAAGGTGAACAGTTGGTTCATTCTTAGCATCACTGTCGTAAAAATAACTTTTCCAAATTTAACACCCTATTTAATTAAGCTAAGTGTCAAAACCATTTTTTTTTAACATTACTTTTCAAATTTTATTTTGAAAATAAAGATTTAATTATCTAGAACAATTTAATATTTAAAGAATCACACCACAAAAATCCTGGAACATATAATCCAATTAATTTAAACATTCAACAACTAAACCCCAGCATTTAAAACTTAAAGTAAAACATACATGCTCAATAAATCCCAAAGTAACAGTACTAGAAATAACTGAAATACAAATGTCCCAATAAAATAAATAAATAGTGGAAAGGGCGCACATGCCCAATAAGGAGAATGATAGAAGTGGAATCAAGTAAATGAAATCGTCTAAGCAAGTGGCCTGCAACTCCCACTAATCTACAACACGTTCCTTCCAAGGGATCCTAAACAAGACGCCCTTGTGGCTGGGCTCCTGTAATATATACATATATATACAAGAGAGAAAGAGGAATAGAATCGGGTCAGAGCCCGATAGTGTATATGATTTAAAAATTCGTTTAGCAAGTATTTAAATTGATACATGCCAATGCAACAACATATTAGTGCGACACTCTCTTGAGAAATTCTCGCCTCTCTTATAATGTGCACTCCTATCGACCTAACCTTCCCAATGGTTTATCTCATCATATATCACACTATCCTTCCCCAAGGATTTAACTTATCTTAGGTAACTCTCAAAATTTAAGATTTAACAACATCATGGTTTAAAAAGGATAATTTCATTTAGTACAAAACGCTCATTTTGACTTTATTGATTCATAAAGTTTTTCAATATCATATTATACTTTTCAAAACAAGTATTTCCAATTTGAGTCATTATACATGTCTTACTTACCATAACACAGTAGGCAGTTTCCCATATTTCAGAAGTTCATCTATATATTAAATACTCGTATAATATATATATTCTAACAGCACCCCACATAAAATCTTATGGTGCGGGCATACTCTAACAGCACCCCACATAATATATATATTCTAACAGCACCCCACATAAAAGCAGTCATATCTGAACTACTATTACGCGACAAAGCATATCACAACACCTTATAAAATTCAGGAAGCAGAAAACATAGTTGCAAACATCGTAGCAGCAACCTTGGTCGCTTATTTGAAGCAAAGAGCACCTCATGGTGACTTTTTAGCATGTATGGAAATGACCAAGGTTTTCGATTTGATTACTTTTGTTGCATCGGAAAACTCTTCGTGTGAAGAAGACATGTTCTGATTATTACATCGATTCATTTGGCTCTCAATACCTCTCTGTGCTTAGAACTTTTATACTCATTCGTGATCTACCTACTAACGTGAAAAAAATGATTTGAAGAAGACGTGCACTTCAAGCCTTGTTTCTAAATTTCCCAAGAATTTTAAGTTTTATCTTGCAGATACGAAGGATGGGTTGCATAAGCTCGTGTGGATTTTCGAGGAGAAAAGGCTTACGGTTCATCATTAGAGCAATCAACGGCCTTATCTCAAGGCCCAAAAGGTTGATGTCATAGCTGATGAATTTAATTCGAAAAACTATACCCTCCTCCTCAATGTATCTACATGCTTGCAGTCTCTCTCCAAATCAGCTGCTTCACGCTTCAAGTGCAGGGGGTTTTCAGTTGTCCAAAATTGAACTTCTCGAGGACCATTGTCCTTTAAATGTGAGAAAATAAGGGTACTTAATGGATTCATATGAAGCGAATGATGTACAGGCCATCTGTTCTTTAAATCCTGATCCTTTGAAGCAAAGCCTTTACATGTTGAAAATATTTCTAATCCTCTTGCAGGAGAACAGACATGGCCAACAGAGGCAAAAATGGGTGATGGTGATAAAAACCACAATGAAAAAAAAGGTGAAAAGAGGGCTCTTCCTCGGGGCACTTCTGAATACTAGGTAGTTTGGATTGTGGATGATTCAGATGTGGACGACTCGGATGACGATACAGACGAAGACGATGGTATGGCACTGGATGAATGAGATACTAGTTTTCTTGGGAAAGAGGGCAATGGAAAATTCGACCTTGATTGTGACCAAGCTTCACTTAATTTAAGGTATTCATATGAAGAAACAAAAGTTGATTCGGTGATGATGGAAGATGACAAGACAAAGGAGCAAATAGAGGACGAGATTCAAAAAATTAAAGAGGCTCATGATGAAGATGAGGAATTCCCAGACGAAGTGGATACCCCACTAGATGTTCCCGCTTAAAATAGTTTTGCCAAGTACATGGCCTCAAGTCTTTCTAAACATATTTGTGGGACCCCAAAGAATCTTTCTCACTAGAATATGCAAGAATTTTGGCATTCGATAATTTTACGAAAACACATAAACAAATCCTGGCTAAAGCTCGAAATATGGAGGAAGGGAGAATAGATGAATGTATACGAGTAGGAATATGTTTAGTTTGTGGAGGATAGCAGGGGATTCCCCCCGATGAGGTTGCTATCCTTTGCATCGCGAAGGCGTTACTGCTCATGGTAAAGTACATGAATAATAGTTTGAACAGTAATATGATCGTTCTGGGCCGCGAGAGCACATGAATATCTTGATAGCTTTTGACAGTTCATTACACTACAAGACTTCTTATTCTCCCTCACTGATCAATGATTTATTTGTATGGAGTCAACAAATCCATCAACCGCACTTTTAATTTCCAGTCACTCTCCATTGTTGATATATCTTTCATATGCTTAAGTAAGTGTGCAATTAATATGTTTATGTGTGTAAAGGCTACATATCTCTCTATCTCTTTTATAATTCTCTATTTCCTTCATTAACTGATTATGGACTTTTTTTTACAAAATTATTACAAGTCGTATTGCTTAGATTTACTCCGTAAATTGTTGTGGCTCATATTTACAACAAAAAATAGGTATGTTAATCTCTACATTGGAAGTAGAATCCATTCTCGAAGGTTTTACTACAGTTATCACTACATTCTAGGCTATCGGTACACGTAAAATAGCTCAGAAGAATGCAATTGTTCACAAATTGCCCAGTGTTGAGACTTGTACAACTATGATTTGTTCTGATAAAACAGGTATGTTGACTACCAATCAAATGACTTATACTCAGAGGAATTATACTTAGATCAACATTAATTGAATTCTACTTGGATCAACATTAACCAATGAGGGAAACCAACGAAGATCAGGACCCCTATCTTTCGAAAAAATTCCAGTCACTGAGAACTAGTCCTCTTTTATATTGAACAAGCCCATGACAGAATCCAGCTGCAAAATTAGTTGAATTAATCCTAATTTTAACAGTTAAAACACATTCCTTTTTTTTTTGGAAGATGTTCTTTTATAGGCTCAACAAGCCTAACACTTGAAGGCTATTTAAGTGTATAGTGGACATTAAAATAGGGAATGCGGTGTGTAATCACATTAGAAGTAAACAATAAAACAATGTAAATTCAATGTGAAATAACTACACAACAATTAAAATACACATAAAAGTAATTAAACCGCTTTCACTCACTATACAGTTCGGCCAAAAAGAAAAAGAAAAACATATCCAAAGTGACGCGACTCAGAAAGTGTCTCTAATGTGCGTTCACTCTAGGCTCAAGTGCAAGCCTGTCGCGTTAGTAATAAACCCGGTAAGTCGGGATCGTATCCACAGGGAAATAGGACAATGGAATTGTAACGACGTTGGATAGATTAGAAAATCCTAACTCTGACTCTAAAGGGAAAAGAAAAAGTGATTTAAGTTGTGGAATAACTACACTAGATGCAATTATGAAATTATGAAAAGATGCAATTATACTAAATTACTTAAAATACTGATGAAGAATGATTTAAAACTTTAAACTATCTGATGAGAAAAACAGGACGGGAATACAATCCCCCAACCCTAATTTATTGCAATTATAATACTATTCGTAAATTTAACTGATTAATTAGACCCAAAATTTAGTACTCCCAACAATTACGTATATGAGGTTCAAGCCCGCATCATACTTAATCTGAGGACGAGTAAATCGGTATCGCGATAGTAATACTCAAATTGCATTCTAAAGCATCTTGGTTACCCGAAAGCAAACGAGATCTAAAAATCTACAATTGTCGTGTTCCTAAGCGATATGGTCATAATCAATCACTAAATTCAGAGGATTAATGTTATACACATACAACTAACACATCAGGTTGGGTTCATGTATCCCGACCTTTTGAACCTAGCCGGACATATTAAACTGAACGATGCATGAAATAATAACGTTGCATGAACTCATAATTGCTTGGAAAGAGAGATGAAACATGAGAAATAATAATAAAAGTGATGGAAATAAAAGTTACCAAGTTTGAAGAACAAGAACATGCAAGAAGAAATCAAAGGTTGAAGAAAAACTAGAAAAACTCTTGAATTAAAGGTGCAAAATATGTAAATCCTTCTCCTAGATGTTCCTACTTGTTATGGAGCTTTTACATCAATGAAATCTTAATAAAAAGAGTCCTAATGACTAAATATATAGGCTAGAGGTCGTTTAGAAGAGTCCCCAAAACATAAAACTCTTTTGGCTAAAAGATAAGCAAAAAATAAAAATCTCGTATCTGCCAATTTGTCACACTTAGAAAGCATGACTAATTTTGTAACGGATCTGGAGCTTGACTAATTTTTGTAACGGATCTTGTGCGTGACAAGTGGACAGACCGGTTCTTTTTCCTCAGCTTCGGTTCGGTTTGGGTCTGACAGCTTTTTTCTTAGATTTCTTCTCAACTTCAAATGGGCATAACGTCTTCACCGTAATTTGGATTGAGGTGCCGTTTTTTCCAGCGTTCTTGTAATTGAAAGCTCTTCAACTTTCTAGTTGGCCCCACCTCCAGAATAAGGCTACAAAATTACAAAAATGCCCTTCAAATCCCCGATTCTTGGTTTCTTTCACTATTTTGAGTTCTCTTTTCCATCTTTCTTGCTTGAAATACCTGTAAAACACATAAGAGATACACAAAATACAAAATTCTTGCCAAAAAGGGTTAGTAGCATAAATATGAGACAAATTCAAGCTATTTGCACCACACGAGATCATAAAAATATCGAAATTAAGGGGATAAATGTGAAGAATTTATGCCTAATCACAAAGCTTTCACCGCTTCAGCCATTTCATCCTATATAGCAAACTCTTGTAGGGCCTCATTCATATCATAAGAAATAGTGAATGGGATAACATCTTCAATCTCTGACTGATAACTATTCATAACTGGAGAGTCTTCTAGCAGGCATTTGAAATGATTAATAATGTCGGATTCCAGCTACTCTTTATCTTCAATAATATTCCCCTTTTGATCTTCCGATCTTTGAATGCTGAGTTTTTTATGCTTTGCTTTCACATAAGCATGAAAAAACTTGGTTTTAGAATCTCCTCTCTTGAGCCATTTGATGTTGGACTTTTGGATCCAGTATGACTCTTCAGCGTCCAAGGCTTTTAGCAACCTATCTCTGGCTTGATCCAACTTCATTCTATTCTCCTCAATTCTATTGTCCTCATAATCAATTTTCAAATTTAAGTTCTCATCTTCAATATCTTTAACATTCTAGAAAATATCTTTAAACACAGTCTTATTCCAAAGCATCAACACTCCTTTAAGTGTTTACAGTTTATAAGAGAAGATGTCGATGCCATAAATGTTTGTAGATTCCCTCTAAAAGTTTCTAACCACTTCTTTAAAATTAGCATGATTACACCACATGGATTGAAATTTGAATGCCTTAGGAACAAGATCTAGATCCGTTTTAATCGAGAATAGCAAAGGAACATGATCCGAGGTACATTTGTTCAAATGACAAATTGAAGTATGAGGGTGAGTAGCAGACCATTCCAGGTTAGCAAGGCCTCTATTTAATCACTCTAAAATCAAATCATCATCTGCTCTTTGATTACACCAAGTAAATCTTGATCCATTAAATCCTAAGTCTACCAAACCATAGTCTTCAATAGTTTGAATAAATTCATAAACAGCTTGAAAGTCAATTGGATTACCTCCCACTTTTTCACTAGAGCAAGACACTACATTCAAATCCCTTATTACACAATAAATTTTATCAACAAGTCTGTTGGAAAAATCACTGAGTTGGTTCCATAGAGACCCACTTTCTTCTTTAGAACAATTTTCATACACTACTGGCATTATGAAATCCTTTTTCAATGAAGGATGACTTATGCAAACTGTTAGTTATTGATCTTCATTAGCTATAGGGCTAACCTCAATTTCAAATATCCACATAATTCAACCTCGCATGCTTTATTACTAATAAAAACATCAAAACCCCATTTATGCATATACCTCTCAAATTTCTTTGAATCCACTTTTGGCTCCAATAAAGCAATAATAGGAATTTTATGAATTCTAATTAGTTTCTTCAATCTTTGATTTGAGGATATCTTAGATTCACCTCTAATATTCCACACTAGGTAAGAAATCATTGGGAATTGATAGTAGAAAATTTATTGTTACCTCTCACTGAGGATCTGGTAATTCTCTTAAATAGAGGATCATATAATCTCACATTTCTTGATTGTTGATTAATAATTTTCTTGGGCTTTTCCTTCTCTTTTATGGCTGCAGACTCCCTATGCTTATTGTCCTTCTTCAATATCACTACAGTGTTCTTGGCTTATAATTGAAGTTATTAAATCATAGGAACTATCTCATCAACATATATATCACCATCAGAAGCATACATGTTGTCTGCTGCTGAACAAAAGCTTTCCTCGGGTCTAGGGGAATATAATCTATCTCCATCAACATCTTCAGTTACTCTTAACTCTTCCTTTTTAATCCACATTAAGTTCTTCTTATAATGCCTCTTGCTTCTTTTCTTGAGTTTGGGTTGACTGTCACATTGGATGATTGTTAGTTCCTTCATCAATTGACATTATTCTTCTAAACCTTTCCCAATTATATCTAGATATTCTTCTTCAGCTTGATTTGAATTAATTTGAATTTCTTGATTATATTCTTCTATACCTTCAATATTTGGCTCTATACCACCTTGATTTCTAACCTGCTCTTCATTTGGATTCCCATTAATTTTAATTATCTCCTCCACGTTGTCTAGTTGTTCTCTATTCATTTCATGCAAGTTTTTCTCACATGCTCATAAACCTTCCTTTGAATAGGTCTTCCTTCAGTGGTGATTCTACTTTCATTCTTGTTATTGATAGTATTGTTTAGAGTTGGATCTTTAATAATGAAGTTATTTCTATCATGACCTTTTTCTTAACAGTAGGAACAGTATCTGGGAAGATCTTCTGCAACCATATTCTATATTCCACATTTTCTCATGTTTTGACCTAAGGTAGGATCTCATATGAGATTTTCAGTGATTAAAATTCAAAACATAGATTAAAAGACAACTATTCATAGACTAATCACCCCACAAAAAATCCAAACTTTAAAAATAAAAATGAGAAAACTAACAAATAAAACATTGATATACCAATAGGAAAATATGATTGATTTTAGGAAACCTCTTTGACTTCTCACTTTAAAATTTAAATATCCATAATTAATGGAAGGTTTGAGACTTTGAGTAAAAGATTTGAAGGTGAGAATTCAAGACACAAATTTTTGTCAAAGAGGTTTTTAAAAATTAATCCACCAAACATGGTTAGAGTCCCTGTTCGGACTTATATACCCTTTTGTATTGGTGGTTAGAGTCCCGATTCATATTTTTTTGATTTGTATAAAATTTAATCAATCTTTTACGATTTTCTTGATTCAATTCCCGATAATGTTAGACTGGATTTTAGTTCACTATTTCATGTTTGTTTCATGATTTTATCACCTGATCTTTTACCAAACACGGGCTATAGACACACACACACAACAACCGGTATTTAAAATCTATGGTGTGATTATTACGATTTGTTTACTATTACCTATATAATCAATATTGTTATTGATTTTATTTGTATATGAAACTTTCTTCTTGATCTCATCATGTGGGTAGCGTTTTGTTGCAGGGGTTTATAAGAACAATGGATACCTTATGGTTTCTCACATTGGAGGACTCAACCAAATGAGAGGAGCAGCAAGTTCCAGCCGATTTTTATTTATTTTCCATTTTATTATCAATATCTTTTCATGAATTTTTCTTTTCTTTTTTTCACTTTAGATTTCATCCTCTTTGTTCTTGGTGTGTCCATTTCCTGCTCTCATTCACTTCATTATTGTGCAGATATGTGACATGGTTGCTATTTTCGGATAATAAAACTACCTTTTGGGTAGATCCTCGTGTTAGGTTTTTCAAGGTCCCATGAGATTCATGAGTTTAGATCATACATTCACTTCATGATTCCATTACCTCGACAATTCAGACCGACTAGGTAATAATATATAGTTCATACATATAATTACTTATATACATTGAGAGATTTTCAGGTGGAAAATTCCTTTTAAGGTTAAATTTTCAATGGTGATGTTAAAAATTTGTTATGGCGGTGGGGAGAATTTGTTATAGTGGTGGTTAGAAATCTTTGTTGGTTGGTTTATAGTATTCTTAGAATCAATTTTAGTGATTAAAACAGGTTGGCTACCTGTGGTTTTCATGAATAAACAAAGGAGCTTCTGTCGAATTAAGAAAAAATAATACTAGTTAGATATTTATATTGTTTGTGATGAGAATATATGACATTAATTTATTGCGCATTGTATTGTTGATGAGTGGGATATTAATTTTGACATAATTGACACTAATTTTTTTTTCAGGTGATAATTTTTGTAGAACATGCAATGATAATAAGTGATTTTGGAGGTCGTGCGCTTTAAGATTGCGGGATTACTTTGATAAAATCATTTCTTGTTTTGGAGTATAAGAAATTAATGTATTTTTATTATCAAGTCGAATATTCGAACTTAGTGTTATCATTTTTTTTAATGAATATTTGGAGATGCTTGTAAGAACTTTAACTATTGTTGAATGAAAATGATTCGTTGTGTTAGTTGGAAATCATCTTATGTATTACATTTTATGATTATTCGTTGTGTTGTGTTGTCTCAAATGTAATTCAATTCTATATTAAACTTTAGTGATAGATTTTATTGTTCACAATATATTAGTGCAAAAATTTTAAAGATCCTTTCACCTTTTTGGGGATGGTAAAAACTGTCCCAAAAATATATTAAAGGCGGTTAAGTTTCCGTATCAAAAAGATCTTCTAAAATAGTAACCTTTTGAGACAGATTAATTCTCGTCTCAAAAACACTCTTTTGGGACAGCTCTTTTACCATCTCAAAAGGGTCATATAACATGGCGAGTTTTTGAGACGGATCTGTTCCCGTCTCAAAAAACTCTTTTGAGATGGCTATGGTGTCACAAAAAGTATTTATAACCCCCTATCAAAAAGACCCCCCTAGCCGTCCCAAATAGCGTCTCAAAAAGTATTTGAGATGGATAAACCATCTTTTGGGACTACTAGGCCACCGTCTCAAAAGCTACTTTTTTTTGTAGTGTTCCTCCGTATATCTTTCTTTCACCTAACTGCCACTAGTATATCTGGACTGCGTGAGAACTATGGAGGCTGGCCCTTCATGAAGGCCTCTCTTTCCCTATCCCAAATCAACCCGGTGCTTAGAGAGTTACGACCACCTTTTGGGTGGTGGTGGTTGATGAGCCTGTAGCGGTGAAAAATGTTGGAGCACAACCTCTATGGCAATAGAAATCGCTTAGGTCACAATAGTGTCCATCTCTACTAGAGTAATTAGCTATGGTGCTAGTGGGGCCTGTGACTATGGCTCTGGCTGAGCCTCCTCCTCGATAGCAGGTGCGACTACGTGCTTCAGCCTATCTATTCGTCTGTTTTCCATCTGAATGTAAACTAGGTTCGAATTAGTAAATTCATAAGAATAGAAAGAACCCTAAACATAGGCTCTACATATCAAAGGACGCAACGCGGAACCTAATGAGCGCAACAAAGATCCTAAGAACACTAGAACCTGGATGCTCTGATACTAACTGTAATAACCCCCATTTTCTCATGTAAAGGCTGACCAAGCATGATACGCCAAATATGGGGCTTGTTTGTCAATTAATACTATTCTAAGCATCAACATAATATAAATCACATGTTAAAAGCCCATAGTTTAGTTTGAATCAACATTTCACTAATAAATAAATTCAATCCAAATCAAATCATATGACAAGTCTGACATAAATGTAAATACCTTAAACCAACATAAAGAAAATAATTCTCAGGCTTATGCCCATAAAATATTCCCAAAATAATATAAGTACTGAAGATGAAAAGAACCTAAGCTATAGTCAATGGATCTGAAATGCCTGAGGAGCAAAAGAATAATGCAAGTTTGCTACGTCAACAACCCTGCTATCCCTATCTATGAGCACCTGGGGGAGAAAATATTTAAATTTGGGTCAGAGCCCTAGATGTGCAATGATTAACTTAACCAATTTAAAATGCAATAAATGTAGTCGATTCAAAGTAAAAATTGCCCATCACCACTCACATGCTATTAACATCTCACCATTCATCTAAGTGTGATATTACCCACTTTTAAACAAGTACAGAAATGGAATATGACCACCGTGCCAATTTAATAAAAAATGAATTAGCGATATTCAATTGCTAATACAAAGCCAACTATATTCAATTATCAATGACCAAAGCATACCAGTCTTATATATATCATAGAAGTGGCATAAACATCTATTATGCGCAAAATGGTAAGGGTTTATAAGTTATGTCTACATCTTTAGAAAAATTAATTCATTTCTCATTTAATTTAGGTAATATATATATATATATATATATATATATATATATATATATGTGTGTGTGTGTGTGTGTGTGTGTGTGTGTGTGTGTGTGTGCGAATTAGTTCGCATTTTAAGAATGCGAACCGGACATGTGTCACTTGGCAGTGAGCCCAGAAAAGAGAGAGAGTGTGCCTATAATTTAGGCAATAATTTCTATGCGCACTTTCAGGTGACACATGTCTGGTCCGCATTCTTAAAAAGCGGACTAGTTCGCACAAGAGCATTATGATGATGCTAAGACTCAGCACCACCAGATAAGTGATGATGAGCTCAAACAGTAATAACAATGGTAGCCATAGAGATGTGTGTGTAAGTGTATATAAGGGGATGAGTATAAGATGAATAAGATAATGATGTATACTGGTTCAGCCAATTAGGCCTACATCCACTGTGAGTGTGTGATCCACTAAGTATGGGCACTAATGGCCTTGGATACAATGCACATAAGCTCACTTCCTCCCTCTACTATGTGTACAAGTAGAGTTTTAGCTAGGGTTACAATTATCGATCCCTTTGCAGGGTTGTAGTTGATAAGTATATATAGGTCTTGGGGGGTGTAGTGTACCCCCAAGCATGCATGGTGCATCTAAATGATGATCTAGCCAATCCCCTGCTGACACCTGTAGGTGCCACCTGTGATTAATGATGACATAATATTCCCTCACGTGAGGGGGTGATACTGTTATAATGGTCTTCCACGTGCCATGTGAGTCCCACACGTCTCTCAAATCATGCACTGTGATGATGTCATCCTCGGTCTGTGATGTGAGGCCGAGGGCAAAGTTCCTGCTGGTAACGAGCCTGGCCTAGTTTGGGCCTCGTACTGTCGTGCCCTCGTAGGGTCGTCTGGACCCTGATGAGGGGTCAGCCCCTTGGAGGGTCATCTAGGCCATGATGAGGGGTCGACCCCTTGGAGGGTCGTCTCAACCATGATGAGGGGTCGGCCCCTTGGAGGGTCGTTTGGACCGTGATAAGGGGTCAGCCCCTTGAAGGGTCATCTGGACCGTGATGAGGGATCGGCCCCTTGAAGGGTCATGTGATATAGGTTGAGAGATCATCCTGGCCTCGTCTGGGTGGAGGACACCCTCGGCCTGGTCGAGGGTATATATGGGTATAGCAGTCACCCCCAGCCCTTAACCATCGATGTTGTTGAGGTGGCTGAGGTATAGTGTTGCTTTTGAGACAAGTGTATGATCAGTTTGACGAGTGACACTTGTCAAGGTGATTTAACACCTCGGCAAATGTTCATCATCGTTCTAGTTTTCCAGGTATGGCGGCTGCACACTTTGCTTGGGACTTTGTGCCCTAATGATATCCTCCTCATGGGTTATGTCTTGCCTTGGTTAATGGGCCCACTCTAGAAAGGTATTTAAATTATTTTTTGAAATCATTTATTTTTCTTCTTCTTCCTCTTCTTCGCGCCTTAGCTCTCTCTCTAGCTTCTCAACAGCTCCATTGCCATTCCTACAACCTTTCTGTATCAAGCTTCCTTCAGCCATTGTCTTCGTCTTCATGTAACTTTCTTTGCATTAGATTCCATTTTTAATCTCCAATTTCAGTTTCATTTCTTGCATTGGGGTTCCTGCCCCAGCTTTTCTTGGCTTTGTATTTTTGCATCGCGACACCGCCTTACTGTGGGGGTTGCTGGGTTAAACCCTAGGTTTTAGGCTGCTTAAATTTCATCCCCCGTCTCTTAGTGATGATTTAGCGTCCCCTTGTGGTGTTTCTAGGGTTTCCTTACGTTTTCCTATGTCTTCTCAGGCGAGTTGAGGTCTTCTTGTTCTTGAGCGTTCTTGATCAAAAACCCTTTATTTCTTTGGTTTTGATCCGAAAGTCCAACTTAGTCAACTGTGAGCCTATTTGTAGTTAACTTGGCCAAATTCTTCTAAGTGTAGGGTCTCCCCCTTAATGCTTAGGAGGCTTTATGATTTAGCCGAGGAATTCCCATCCTTGAGAGAGAAGTTCTTCGTAGAGATTAGACGAATAGAGGAGGAGGAGGAGAGAAGACGAGGGGCCGACCCATATTGGGTACAATCCATTTTTCCTATTCCATTATCCATAATAATACCCCCTGAGTCCTGCGGGTCGTCGAGTCGTCCAGCCGAGAGTCAATCATATGAGGGGGAAATGGATCAGAGAGCATCGTCGCCGACAGGTGATGCCCTTCTGGGAGGGGAGATACATCCACTCTCAGCCCAGGCCGATAGGCTGAGGGCATAGCCCCTTCTGAGGTTGTCCCTGTAACAGCGCTGTCCCCCTTTGAATTTCAAGTTGCCTTTCTAGATAGTCCCCCAGAGGTTGGGGGATCTGGGGACGAGGGAGATGAGGGCGACAGTGAGGGTTCTTCTGATGGTGATGATAGTCAAGTTGACACTTTAACTGCTTTGACTTATGTATCGTCAGTCAAAGACCGTAATCTCTTAGTATGGAGGCATCTCTTTGGCATACAACCCAACATAAGTATGAGGGTCCCCACTGAATCTGAGAGAGTCTTCGAGGGTGACGAGGGAGAGATTGTTGTCTGTGAGCATATGTTAAGGGTAGGTGTTAGGTTCCCTCTACACCCTTCTATAGTCAATATCTTGTCTGCCCTTGGGGTTGCCCCTTCTCAACTTCCTCCCAACCCCTGGAGGACCATCCTCGGCTATGTCTCCTTGTGGAAAAATACCTTCACCGACGAGCTTTCAGCCGATGTGTTCTTAGCTTGTTATAATATCACTTCCTCATCCAAATAGCCTGGGTACTATTATCTGAGGGCGAGGAAGTTCGATAAAAAACTTCTCCATGTGGTACAAAACTCTAACTATGACTGGAAGAAGAGATTTTTCTTCATTTCTGGGGATTGGGAATTTGTAGTCGGGGTTCAACCTTTGGACGACGATTTGAGAGTTACAAGGAGATGGTCTAACCCTTCTATGAAGGCTAGGTTAGACCCCAGACTTAGTCTGGATGAAAAGGACATAGTCGAGTATCTGAGAGAGCGAGGGAAAGAGGGAGGACTTACAAAATTTAAAGATTTGATGACTCCTCGCTTCCTCAAAGAAGCTGGTCTGAGGGTCGACCCCTTGACAGAACTATGTGAGTAGTTTTTTTCCTCAATCTTTGATTTTTTCCAAGTGTTTTATCTTTGTCTCTGTATCTTTCTGATGTGTCGTCTCCTTTTCAGGTCGTCTAGAAAATATCTCTGACCAACTTTGGGAAATGACTGCCCCAAGCTTGTTATCTGGTCTGGGCAAGAAGAAAGGCAAAGAGCCTCAGCAGGCTCCGAGGAAGTCAAAGACCGTGGGGCCGACAACCACAAAAGAAAGGGCCCAGAAGTTCCTACCGACCCTCGGCCGAATTCTAGGATGAGGGCAAGGGTGGAGGCGTCTGAGGGGAACGACTCCTCTTCCAGCATTGGGGAATTTTGGTCCCAGAACTTAACATTCTTGAAGGCTAAATCGTCTTCCCTCATAGCCAATCTGAGGGCGACCAAGGCTTCTATGTTCTCTGCTCCCTCAGCTGCCGACTACGAATTTCTATCCAAGATGCCCCCGTCAAAGGTGTATGATTATGGTCTTCATACTCTGGCCTAGGTATTTGTTTTTACTTCATTTCCTCAGTTGAGCTTTACATTAGCTACCAAGTGGATGGCCGAGAACCAACATAAATTTCATGAAGCTGAGAGGGCTATTCAGCACGAGGTTGACCTGCAGACCAAACTCGAGACTGCAAGAGCCGAGTTGGAGAGTGCGAGGACCGAATATGCAAGGGTCCTGGACGAGCTGACGAAGCAGCATAATGCAGATTTGAAGGCTATGGATGACCTCTATAAGACGAAGGAAGAATCCCTGACCGCCCAGTTCAAGAGTGAGCTAGCCGAGGCAGTGAAGAAGGCAGAGGCCGATGCAGTAGAGGCCTACAAACTCTTGGATGAGTTTTAAGGCTTCATTCTTAAGTACATAGAGAGGGGGATCAGGACGGCCTGTCGGTGGGTCGTCCTCAAGTTTACTGATGGTGTCTCTTTAGTTCGCCCCTCTTTTGAGTCGGTTCAGCTGGATGACCCCCTGATTGCCGAGGCCCTAGCCCATGTGGAATCTTAAGTGCATGTCGAAGGTACTGACACGTCTGAGGCTCAGCCTGTCTTGGTCATAGAAGAAACTCCCATTGATGTTGAGGCCTTTCCCTTTGATGACGCTCAATAGGGTGGATATTTGTAGCCAATACCCTCTTCATGTACCACCTTTTTGTACTTCACTTTTTTTGAACAAACATCTATAACATTTTTCAATATGATGCCTCTTTCTGTCTGCTATATTTGTCTCTTGCATGATTTATCTTGCGATGTTTTAAATTGACAATCTCACCAACTCCTCCCTCGTCTTTCTTGAGGGTGAACGAGGGGTCGTCCCCGCCATTGACCCTTATCATAGCCGAGGGTGGTTTCCACCAATTAAATGATGTTTTGAATTTAAAGTCCCCCCTCGTCTTTCTTGAGGGTAAATCAGGGGTCGTCCCCACCATTTTCCCTCATCATATTCGAGGGTGGTTTCCACCAATTAAATGATGTTTTGAATTTAAAGTCCCCCTCGTCTTTCTTGAGGGTTAATGATGGGTCGTCCCCGCCATTGACGCTCATCATAGCCAAGGGAGGTTTCCACCAACTTAATGATTTTATATTTTAAGTCCCCCTCGTCTTTCTTGAGGGTGAAGGAGGGGTCGTCCCCGCCATTTACCCTCATCATAGCCGAGGGTCGTTTCCACCAACTTGATGGTTTTATACTTTAAATCCCCCCTCGTCTTTTTTTAGGGTGAATGAGGGGTCGTCCCCGCCATTGACCCTCATCATAGCTGAGGGTGGTTCCCACTAACTTAATGATTTTATATTTTAAGTCCTCCCTCGTCTTTCTTGAGGGTAAATGAGGGGTCGTCCCCACCATTTTCCCTCATCATAGCCGAGGGTGGTTTTTCACCAACTTAATGGTTTTATATTTTAAGTCACCCTCGTCTTTCTTGAGCGTAAATGAGGGGTCGTCCCCACCATTTTCCCTCATCATAGCCTAGGGTGGTTTTTCACCAACTTAATGGTTTTATAGTTCAAGTCCCCCCTCGTCTTTCTTGAGGGTGAATGAGGGGTCGTCCCCGCCATTGACCCTCATCATAGTCGAGGGTGGTTTCCACCAATTAAATGATGTTTTGAATTTAAAGTCCCCCCTCGTCTTTCTTGAGGGTAAATGAGGGGTCGTCCCCACCATTTGCCCTCATCATAGTCGAGGGTGGTTTCACGAAGATGATCCCAATCATACTAGAAATGATAAAAACAAGATCAGGGGCCATTATGATATTCTCATTAACATTCTAAGTGATCTGTTGGAGAAACACCCATTACAATTGTGGTCCGACAGGACATTATAACACTACTGATAGTATTTCTTCAAATGATCTACATTCTAGGGGTTGGAAAAGGGCTCCCCCTCAAGGTTCTCTAGTCAATACGTTCCAGGGACAACTTCATCAATGACCCTATATGGGCCATGCCAATTTGGGTGGAGTTTTTTAGGCTTTTGCTAGGTCTTTTTGAGGACTAAGTCCCCCATTACGATTGGCCTTTGATTCACCCTCTAGTTGTGAAACCTGGTAGTCCTCTGTTGGTAGGCTGCTTGCCTTATCTCGGCATCCTCCCTACTTTCCTTGATCAGGTCTAAGTCAAGTCTCCTCTCTTCCATATTTCTCTGGGGGTCATACATTTTGACCCTGTGAGTATGAAACCCAATCTCGGTAGGGATGTCGACTTCTGAGCCATATGCTAGCATAAACGGGGTTTCACCGGTAAAAGTCTTCGCCGTCGTCCTGTAGGCCCATAATACAGTGTACAACTCCTCAACCCATCTTTCTTTTGCCTCCTCAAGTCTTTTATTGATCCCGTCTAGGATTGTTCTGTTTGTTACTTCAGTTTGCCCATTGGCTTGAGGTCGGCCTGGGGACGAGAATAATTTTTTGATACTCACCCTTTCACAGTACTTCTCTAGATATGTATTCTTAATTGTGTCCCGTTATCCGAAATGAGGGTGTTGGGGAGACCATATCTGCATATAATGTTTTCCAGATAAACTGGAAGGTCTTTTGCTTAGTGATCATTACCATCGGCTCCGCCTCCACCCATTTTGAAAAATAGTCAATTGCTACGATGAGGAATCGATAGTTATTGACGGCCCTAGACAAGGGTCCTACCAGGTCGATCCCCCACACTGCAAATGGCCATGGGGATGTAATGGAATTAAGAGGCTGATGGGGCTGGTGGAGAATCTTTGACATTTATCACACTTTTTTACATATGCCGTGGCATCTTTCCCCAAGGTCGGCCACCAGTACCCCTGGGTTACTACCCTCTTCACCAAAGACCTGCCCCCAATGTGGCTTAAACATGACCCCTTATGCACATCTTTAAAGATGTGTGGGACTTCAGACGGTTGCACACACCTAAGTAATGGGAGCAAGAACCCCTTTTTGTACAAGGTGTCTCCGATGATAGTGAATTTTGCAGATCTATATCTCAACCTTTTCTTTTCTTGTTTTTCTTCTAGCATCTCCCCCCCTTTAATGTACTTGATTAGGGGGTCCATCCACGAAGCTTCTTTGTCGATGTTTAAGCAAAAGCCAAGTGTTCCCTCAGCATCTTCAATAGTTGGTCGAAACAAAATTTCCACTGGCACTATCCTCCTGATATCTGTCCTAGTTGCCGAGGCCAACCTATCCACTGCATCGACTTGACCATTATCGAGCCTAGGTATCCTCTTCAATTTCACTTCTCTGAAGCTCTTCAATAGTTACTTCACTTTCTCAAGGTATTTAGCCTTCCGTTCATCCTTGACCTCGTAGGCTCCTAGTATCTGATTCACTACTAGCCTAGAATCTCTATGGACCAAAATCTGGCCGACACTAAGAACTTGGCCAAGGAGAGGCCTGCTATCAAGGCCTCATATTCAGACTCGTTATTGGAGGCTTTGAAGTTAAACCTTAGGGAGTACTCAATGTCTGTGCCATCGGGTGCTGATACTATCAGTCCAGCTCCAATTCCACTGTCGCAGGAGGACCCGTCAATGAAGAAGCTCCACACAGACTGTTCTTCTGAGAAATTTCCCTCAGTGAGGGATCCCTGCCTAAAGAGATATCTTCCCTCTTCATTTTCGACCACTTTTCCTCGAGCGTCGCTTGTTTCAGCCTTAGCTGAGGGTGTGTCAGTGAGTCTGCCTTATAGGGTATCTATCTTATCGAGGCTTTCCTCTTCAGCCTCATCACCCCCCCCCCAAGTGAATTCAGCCACGAAATCAGCTAATGCTTGCCCCTTAATGGCCATCCTTGGCTGATATAAAATGTCAAACTCTCCTAACTCTATAGTCCAGGCCATTAGCCTCCCCAATTTTTCTGGCTTGTGCAAGACCTACCTAAGAGGAGAGTCAGTGAGGATGACCATTGTATGGGACTGGAAGTATGGCTTCATCTTTCTTAATGCATGGATCAAGGCATAGGCTAACTTCTTTATCCTCGGGTATCTTTGCTCTCGCCCTTGGAGTGCCTTACTGTTGAAATATACGAGCTTTTGTACCCCGTCCTCTTCTCTTACAATGGTTGCGCTGATGGCTGAGTCTGAGATGACTACGTACACATGTAGTCATTCACCCTGTACTGGCCGTGACAACAACAAGGGAGAACCTAAGTATGCCTTTAGCTCCTTGAAATCCTGATCACACTTTTCTCTCCACTCAAAAACCTTTTTGAGAATTTTGAAGAATGGTAAGCACCTGTCTGTGGCCCTGGACACGAACCTATTTAAAGCAGTAACTCGCCCTGTGAGCCTTTGAACGTCTTTGATGGTCTTCGGGGTCTTTATTTCTGTGAGGGCCTTTATCTTTTCAGGATTGTCCTCGATGCCTCTTTGGTTGACAATGAACCCCAACCACTTCCCTGCTCCGACCCCGAAGACACATTTGGCTGAGTTGAGCTTCATTCGATACTTGTCCATTGTATTAAAGGTCCTCTCGAGGTCGGCCACATGATCCTCAGCCTTTAAGCTTTTGGTCAGTATGTCATCTATATAAACCTCCATAGACGTCCCAATTTGGTCTTCAAACATTTTATTCACAAGGCGCTGATACGTTGCCCCCGCATTTTTTAGGCCAAAGGGCATGACCCTATAACAGTATGTCCCCTTTTTGGTAATGAAGGCTGTTTTCTCTGAGTCTTCAGGGTCCATGAAGATCTGGTTGTACCTTGAATAGGCATCCATGAAGCTCATGAGCTCATGGCCTGCGGTAGCTTTAACCATCTGATCAATGCAGGGGAGAGGGAAGCTGTCTTTGGGATAATATTTGTTGAGGTCTGTGAAGTCTACACACATCCTCCACTTGCCGTTGGCTTTTGGGACAATGACTGTGTTGGACAACCATTCGGGGTAGATGACCTCTCTGATAAACTCTGTATCTTCTAGCTTCTTTACCTCATCCCTGATGACCTCATACTTCTCCCGAGAATAAATTATCATCTTCTGCTTTACTGGTTTTGCACCCTCTACCGCTTTGAGCTTGTGGCTCATAATTTCAGGGTCGATCCCCGATATATCTGCGTGTCTCCATGCAAAGACACTCTGTCGTCTCCATAGAAGCTCGACAGGTCTTCTTTTATGTCTATCTTCAGAGCTTTGCCGACTTGGATAGTTTTTTCTGGCTCATCCTCTTTGAGGATGATGGATTCTACCTCTTCCGCGACTTCTCTTTTCTTGAGTTTTTTCTTATCCTTGGGGTCAAGGGTGTCAATGTTGTAGGTGGCTGTTGCCTTCTTATGCGCCTCTCTTTCTTCAGCGAAGTTAAAGTAACATTCCCGCACCGTCGTCTGGTCTACCTAAACTTCCCCTACCCCGTAAGGGGTCTAGAATTTGATCATCTGATGAACCATAGATGACACAGCCTCAAACCCCTTGAGAGATAGGCGCCCTAGTATAATGTTTTAGGCCAAGAAGACATGTTCATCCATTACGAAGAAATTGACCTTCTTGGTAAGCCATCTCGGCCATTCATCCCCCATCCTGATAGCGGCCTCATACACTCCTAGAGGGTGAACTTTTTACCCACTGAACCCAATCAATGGGTGATGGTATGGGACGAGTCTAGAATGGCTAAGTCCTAAGGCTTTGAAGCACGGGCAAAACATCACATCTGCAGAGCTACCCCCATTTACTAAGATCCTCGGCACCTCACATCCGTGGACCCTGGTAGTGATGACTAGAGGGTCATCATGCGGGGGCTAAGAGGCCTTTGAAGTCCATTCTTAAGAATCCCACTATCAGAGTATCCATATCAACCTTCTTCCTCTTTTCTGACTTTGCCTCAACAGAGGTTGAGTGTACGGCCTTTGTCAGTGCCTTGGCTTCAGCTACATGGGCCTTCCTGTCTACGACCTCTGACCCTCCTCCTGCTAGTCCCCCGAAGATCATCCCAACATCAAGAGAGATCATATTAAGTCTCTTTACAGGGCCATGGTCATCCCTCAGAGGGAGTCAGGGTCGTCCTCATCATCAGAAGGGTCGTCCCTTCTGTTTGGAGGATTTTCTCGGCATGCATCACCTCTCTTGTTTTTGGGGTCATCCTCTCGGCCCCTCTTGAAGACACCTTTGTCGACGTACTTCCTAAGCTTCCCTTCTTTTAGAATTTTTTCAATCTCATCTTTCAGAGCAAAGCATTTGTCTGTCACATGGCCATGGTCTTAGTGAAATTCACACCACAAGTTTTTGTTCCTCTTGTGGGGGGCTGCCCTCAACTTCTCAGGCCACTTTAAGAACTGGTCACTCTTAATCTCATTGAGAATATGTTCGCAGCTGACCATCAAAGGGGTTTAATCAGTAAACTTGTCGTCTGTAGACCTCTTCTTTCCCTCTTTATTCTTCTTATGGTACTTACCTACACTGATACTTCCTTTTTCGTCTTCGTATTTTGCTTCCATCGCCTCTTCGGCATTCATAACCTTTCGTGTTGTTGATAGCAATTCAGCCATTATCCTTGGAGGGTCTTCAGCAAGCTTCGATAACAGCTTCCCCTTCTGGAGTCCTCCAATTAGGCCTGTCATAGCTAAGCTTTTCTCATAGTCTTCGACCTCTAATTTTTCTTTGTTGAATCTGGTTATGTAGTCTCTTAGGCTCTCGTTCTTCCCCTGCTTAACATAGAGCAGGTGTGTGGTCTTCTTCTGTGGCCTCACCCAAAGCAAAAGTTATGGATAAATCGGTCTGCCAACTGCTTAAAGCTTTCAATGGAGTTTTTTGGAAGGGACATATACCAGACATGTGAAGCCCCAGTCAGTGTGCCAGAAAAGGCATGACACCTCATCTCATATGAGATAGAGTATATGTCTACCGCCGATTGATACATCTCAATGTGATGGATGGGATTGGTACTCCCGTCATACCTTGGGGTGACCACAGGTGGCTTAAACTTGGATTGCATTGGGAAGTTGACTATCTTCGCCACAAAGGGTGAGATTATGGAGTATCCTCTCTAAAGAGGGTCCCGTCTCTTCAGAATATCACCAATCTTATCCTCCAGTCGCTGCATCGAGTCATCCCAGGGCCTCGTAGGGTCAGCTTAGTCGATGTTATCCCCTGCCGCCTCTTTGAGGTGGACGGAGGGATCTGCTGCGGCAGGTCTATGTCGGTTGTTTACCTCCCCTTGGCCTTCGTCCTGTCCTTAGGGTCGGCCCCCATGGGGTCGGCCATCTGCTTCCTCCCTTCTGGATCTCGCAGCACTCCTTGACTTGGAAAATTTTTCCCGCAAGCCATTTACTGGGCCCAGCCTCTCAAAGGCCGACCCCCTGCTCAAGCGATCGAAATCAGAGCCTCTTAGGAGATCGTCAGGATTTTGCCTTCCACCCTTCCCTTTTCTCTCCTGGAGAGGTCGTACAGTATTGTTGGAGACCTCATACGGCTCCCAGCACTCTATGGGGGCCTCCACCCCCTCCAGATCATCATACGTGTCTTTCGGGCAAGGGTTTCCTTACCTCCCCAGGCATAGACGCCGGGGGTCAGCAACATCCCTCCGCCGCTGAGGAGGCGACAAGTCTTTGCGTGGTTTCGTGGGGTGGTCCCCTGGCCTCATGCTGCCCTGGAGCTGCCGCTGGAGTAATCATCTCCCGTGAGACTCCATGTGGTCTTAGAATATTGAGACTAAGAGCTGTGAACTTCTCCTGCATAATCCACTGGCTTGCTTCCAGAGACTTCAAGGTAGCCACCACATCAACCATCTCAGACTGAGGCGGTGGTTGACTGGAACTGGGTCCTACTCCACCATCTGGTGGAGGAAGAGGCGGTGGTGGCATCTCCGGTACCATGTGTTTGAGCTATGAAGAGCTGAACCGAGGAAAAGACTGGTGATCTTGAGAACCCTAATGGGTCTCTTTCAATGGTGAAATAGCTCCTCAAAGGAGGAGAGCTGGTTCACCACTAGAGTTCCCGATAAGGTCAAGCTTTATAAAGGAAAATATATCTTCTCGTTCCCACTGACGGTGCCAAACTGATGATGCTAAGACTCAGCACCACCAGATAAGTGATGATGATCTCAAATAGTAATAATAATGGAAGCCATAGAGATGTGTGTGTAAGTGTATAGAAGGGGATGAGTATAAGAGGAATAAGATAATGATGTATAGTGGTTCAGCCAATTAGGCTTACATCCACTGTGAATGTGTGATCCACTAAGTATGGGCACTAATGGCCTTGGATACAATGCACATAAGCTCACTTCCTCCCTCTACTGTGTGTACAAGCATAATTTTAGCTAGGGTTACAATTAACGATCCCTTTGCAGGGTTGTAGGTGACAAGTATATATAGGTCTTGGGGGTGTAGTGTACCCCCCAAGCATGCATGGTGCATGTGAATGATGATCTATCCAATTAGCTGCTGACACCTGTAGGTGCCACCTGTGATTAATGATGACATAATATTCCCTCACGTGAGGGGGTGATATTGTTATAACGGTCTTCCACGTGCCATGTGAGTCCCACGCGCACTGTTCCACGCGTTTCCCAAATCACACGCTGTGATGATGTCATCCTGGGTCTGCGATGTGAGGCCGAGTGCAAAGTTCCTCTTGGTAGCGAGCCTGGCCTAGTTTGGGCCTCGCACCGTCGTGCCCTCCTAGGGTCTTCTGGACCCTGATGAGGGGTCGGACCCTTGGAGGGTCGTCTGGGCCATGATGAGGGGTCGGCCCCTTGAAGGGTCGTCTGGGCCATGATGAGGGGTCGGCCCCTTGGAGGGTCGTCTGGACCATGATGAGGGGTCGGCCCCTTGAAGGGTCGTCTGATATAGGTTGAGAGATCATCCTGGCCTCGTCCGGGTGGAGGACACCCCCGGCCTGGCCGAGGTTATATATGGTTATATCACATTATATATATATATATATATATATATGTATATGAGTGTGTGTGTGTGTGTGTGTGTGACACTTAAAGGCATATACCAGTGGTGTTTCATTCGTTCTCTATCGTCAAGTCTGAAGGAATTCCTTTTCAGTGTCAGATATCAACAAATATACATATGTGGGTTTGCCCTTATGCAGTACGCTAGTGCACGAACCATACTTAGCGGTGACAAATGATCCCACCATCAACACCCACCTCTCATAGATGGTGCTGCCATGTAGTACCTAAATGACATACACAACGTCTAGCCCACCCGTGCCAGCCAAATGCACAAAACCCCAAGCCGATAGGATTGTCCACAAACATTGGTATGTCCACACAGATACACACAAGTACATATTATTATACCCATATAATATGTGTAGGTAACTACTCTATAAGTACCTAAAACATCTCACATGATGTTAACCATTATTCACTCATTAATAATTAACCATCTAGTTAATTATTAACTCCATCTTCTTTAACAATTTTTTTAACCGTCCAGTTAAATATAATATCCTAAATAATACATGTGCCACATTTACTATTTAAATAAATTCCCTGTTGGACCAAACACCGTCCTACCAACTCGTACGGACTTCTAAAAATATTCTGAATTTAACCCTGACTCGAACTCACCCTGTCCTCAAAATCTAATTGATTCTCCCACGAATCGATTTGGTCCAAGGCCGAATAGATTCGAAATGCCACAGTTGCCCACTTCTTGTTATTTTTTTATTATGAGATTACGAGATTCCTCTCTAAGGTTTCTTCCAATTGTTAATTACTATTCATACACATATGATTAGGTCTCCACAACTAAGTTACTCATCTTAGAACGATTAATTTCCTGCATTAACCCCAATTTCTTTTCCCAAATTCTCATAATTCATGAATATAAATAACGAACCTATAACACCCCGCCCGCCCGGGGAGAGCGAACGGAGCGCTACTGTCGATAAAACTAACTAAATTCACAATATAACAAGGTATAGAACATCTAAATCCCAAACAACCAAAGAGAAACCACTAATCTCAAATCTCTTCAAATAAATACAACAAGTCTCTCGAATTAAAAATACAACATCTAACTCAAAAAATAACTACAATTCTCCAATGATCTATACATCAAAATAACACAATCTTCTCATCTTGTATTAAAAATCTTCCCCAAATAATCCTCGCTAAAATCAATCTCCATAGCTCCCCAAAATCTGCGCTAACCTGCCACTAAAAGAAAATATGGGAAAGTACACAATATGACAGGAATATGCCTCAACGAATATATGTTAGCGATGAATAAAGCGTAACAACACGAGTACGAATATTCAAATCAAATAATTCAAATCTCAATAGCATTTTATCAATAAATTTCTCAACAACACATTAACCAGGTCACATGGCCTCACCCCATCCGCATATGCTTGATCAAGTCATAGCTCCGACAATCAGGAATTTTGGCGGGTGCCCAACGTCCATGCCATACTAAAATATCATGACAACGTGCTCAACAACAACATGAATAATTCCACATGAATCAAAATAATTCCAACAATTATTTTTCTAGATTTCCAAGAATTTATCAATTCAAATAGGAGTTCAATTAAACATGAAATCAACGGAATAAACACTCGCGAGATTACGAAGCATATTTTGTAAAACCCCATACCTAAAACCACCAAAAGATACCAACAATAAATCTGCCCAGAAGAGTCATAATACACCATCAAAATCTTCTCCAAGAATCATCAAAAACTCCTCCAAGAATCAACACCAAAATAGCCCCCAAGAACACGTCAAAACCTAAGGTTTAATGCATAAATTAAAGGGTACTGTTTGTGTATAAAAGAGAGGAAAAGAAAATATGTTTGCTGCCAAAAAGTTGTACCAAAAAGGGTCACCCACGACCTTATTTTTTAAGGCAAAGAAGTAGGAGTTGGAAACAAACACAAACTCTTAAAACTTCTTGCTGGGCACGTTTTTTGCTAGGGTCGATAGATCGATCCCTAGGCGTTGATCGATCGATCGCCGAGGAATATTGGAAGTTCGCCTAAAAAATTTGAAAGGGACAATTTATTGTAAAATCAATATAAAATCCATTTTAACTCCGTTTTCGAAATCGTTTGAAATTCTCGCCTTTAAAACTAATAACCAAGAAGTTTGAGCAATACAATAATTTTATCTAAAAATTTATTTTTCCTCTTTATTTCGAAAATACCCCCCAAATTACGCGGCTTGTTACATTTCCCCACTAACAATGTAATTTCGCCCTCAAAATTTGCCGAAAGCCTAACTCTCAAAAATCAGGCCAACAATCTCTAAAAATAATCTCGTCACCAAAAATAAATTCCTCACATCTAATCTAGATGCCTAACGCAAAACGATTATTTAAAATTTCTATCTCCAAAAATACGCGCCATAAAAATGCAAGAGACCCAAAACTCAAGACCCGAGGGGGGTCGTATACCTAAGCTCTGATACCATTCTGTAACACCCCGCCCGCCCGGGGAGAGCGAACGGAGCGCTACTGTCGATAAAACTAACTAAATCCACAATATAACAAGGTATAGAGCATCTAAATCCCAAACAACAAAAGATAAATCACTAATCTCAAATCTCTCCAAATAAATACAACAAGTCTCTCGAATTAAAAATACAACATCTAACTCAAAAAATAACTACAAATCTCCAATGCTCTATACATCAAAATAATACATTCTTCTCATATTGTATTAAAAATCTTTCAAAAATAATCCTCACTAAAATCAATCTCCATAGCGCCCCAAAATCCGCGCTAACCTTCCACTAAAAGAAAATATGGGGAAGTACATAATACGACAGGAAGATGCTTAACAAATATAGGTTAGCAATGAATAAAGAGTAAAAACACGAGTACGAATATTCAAATCAAATAATGCAAATCTCAATAACATTTTATCAATAAATTTCTCAACAACACATTAACTGGGTCAACAGGCCTTACCCCATCCGCATATGCTTTATCAAGTCATAGCTCCGGGAATCAGGAATTTTGGCGGGTGCCCGACGTCCGTGCCATATTAAAATCTCATGACAACGTGCTCAACAACAACATGAATAATTCCACATGAATCAAAATAATTCCAACAATTATTTTTCCAAATTTCCAAGAATTTATCAATTCAAATAGGAGTTCAATTAAACATGAAATCATCGGAATAAACACTCGCGAGATTACAGAGCATATTGTGTAAAACCCCATACCTAAAACCACCAAAAGATACCAACAACAAATCTGCCCAGAAGAGTCAGAATACACAATCAAAATCTGCTCCAATAATCATCAAAAACTCCTCTAAGAATCAACACCAAAAAGCCCCCAAGAACACCTCAAAACCTAAGTTTTAATGCATAAATTAAAGGGTACTGTTTGTGTATAAAAGAGAGGCAAAGAAATTATGTTTGCTGCCAAAAAGTTGTACCAAAAAGGGTCACCCACGACCTTATTTTATAAGGCAAAGAAGTAGGAGTTGGAAACAAACACAAACTCTTAAAATTGCTTGTTGTGCACATTTTCTGCTCGGGTCGATCGATCGATCCCCAGGCGTCGATCGATCGATCGCCTAGAAAAATTGGCAGTTCGCCTAAAAAATTTATAGGGGACAATTTATTGTAAAATCAATATAAAATTCGTTTTAACTCCGTTTTTGAAACTGTTTGAAATTCTCGCCTTTAAAAATAATAACCAACAAGTTTGAGCAATAAAAATAATTTTATCTCAAAATTTATTTTTCCTCTTTATTTTGAAAATACCCCAAAAATTACGCGGGTTATTACAGAACCTAAACCCAATTTTCTTTCACAATCTCGATAGTATGCAATTAAATTCACGGGGTATATAATATTGGAATTTACATCAGGATGTGCAGATTATAAACATGTGTTAAAGTCCTCTATATTTGATTTCCAAGATTTTCTAATTTCATCTCAAGAACCCTAAGGCTTTTATCATCAAATTTCAAGAATCGATTCCTGAATTTCTCAATTAACACCCTATGTTATAATTAATCCTCTACATTCATGATATTAATTCCTAACATTGATTCATCAAAGTCTATCCTAAAACCCAAAAATCACATGGTGTTATTACAATAAATCGAGAAGAAAATTGGAAAATAAATAGAGCAAAAAAATTCTTCCCTAAATATATGGTTGATGAAATCCTCCCCCCCCCCCTTTTTTAATTTCCCTCCACTTCTTTGCTGTGAATTCTTCTCCTCTATCTATCTCTCACAATGGTATAGGTTAAGGCTTGTAAAGATAATCTCCCGGGAGTCTATTTGTTTCTTAATATAAGTCATTAACTCCCTAATCCCAAGTTAGGTTAAAATTTCATGTTTTAGACCTTCAAATGGGACCGAACCCATAATCAAACTAGACCAAAAGTCTCCTCATTTATATACCTATATCCCAGGACCATTTTTAAAGATTTAAAACACCTGAACGAGCCCATATATTTTCGAAATATATCCTAATTATTTTATCCTAATATTATATTTTTGTAATTGCGTCGCACATCGTTTATGAATTTTCTACTACACATGAAATTGTTATAACAGTTAACATAACAAAAATGAACCACACATAATTACGACATAACAACAATTTATCTGTTCCAATTAATAAGTTAAATTCACCGATTTAATCAATTTCCACAAATTTTTATTTTATCCCAAAAATATAGTTTTATTATATGTTCTAGAAAAATACGTGGGTATTATGTTTTATATAAATGAAAACTGGGGAAACGATTGAAATGTTTTTTTTAAAGTTAAAAATAGTTATTCTTAGAAAAAATAGTTTCTTATTTTTAAAAACAGTTTTTATTAGATATAGATTTTCATTTTTTGTTAAAAAAAAAAACTAATACGTTTTTTCCTTTAATTTAAAACATTTTTATTTTTAAAAAGGTATTAAATTGTTTTCATCAAAAATAAATAACATAGGCTTTTTATATAAAAAAAATATAAGCAACTATTAACAAAAATCAAGAACTATATTTTTTAATAAAAAAAATATATTAGCCTTTTTAACAACTTCAATAAATAAATCAATGTTTAAAGTATTCTAATATTAAAAAAAACATTTCAACTATTTTATAAAAAAAATGAAAAACTTTTTAAAATTAAAAATTTGCTTTGCATTAAAAAAAGTTAAAAAAACAGTTATCTTTTCAAAACTAAAGGTAAATGTTTTTACTATTTTTCTCTATTTTTATTTATAAAAAAGCAGTTTAAGAACTGTTTTTATCAATAATGTATAATTCAATGAAAATAAAAAAAAAAATTAAAATATGAACATTTTTTTTCTAAAATAAAGAATTCTTCAAATAACAAATAGCGTCATAATCCAAATTTTCAATTTATACTTTAAATAGTATTTTAGATTTAACTCGTTATTAAATTGTGCATGGCGATATTTTTGTGAAAGTTAGTTTTTATATTAGATGAAAAATGGTGACAATGTATAAGTTATTAAGCTAAAATGATTATATTTGAACTAAATGTTCAATTAATATGAACTAGTAAAATTATTTTGAGAATGTTGAATATAGTTAAGGTACGAATTTAATATTTTTAAATAGTTAGTTAAAAATTATTAAGTTTAGAGTTTGAAATATAAAAAAGTAATATTTTTATGTATAAATTATATTATTATAAATTATTTTTTTTATAACGAACTCATATAAAGTCTAGGATAATATTATATTACTTGACTGATTGAAATTGATTAAGTAAATGTATTGATTAAGATTGTTTTTCTTTTGGGGCTTAATTTCTTGAGTATGAGTTGGGGGCACACACCACTATAACTTTTCTTGTTAGTAGTTGTGAGTGATTAGTCGTACATGCAAGACTAGTATAACTAGTACCATGTGTTGTAACTTTCCAGTAGTGCTTTAACACCCTTCCCATGGGTTGGTTTCCTTTTCACCATCATGAAAGTAAGATGCATTTTCACATGGGTGCTCGTCTTTCAATATTTCAACTTTAAGTGACATTTAATGCATTAACTTTCTAACTAAATACACATACATACATTTGCATGAATAAAAAAAATTAAGGGAGTTTGACAAATAAATCCTATTTTCATAAAATATTTTTTAATAGGTCATATCGTCACATTTTTTTTCAATAGGTCTTATTTATGCATATAGTGAATATTCACTATATGTTTACAAATAGGATCTATTGGACCAAAAATCTTTTTTTATGGGACCTGTTGGAGAAAAAAAAAGATGATAGAACCTACTGAACTAATACATAATAAACATGACTAATTGGTCAAAAACCCAAAAATTAAACTATACAAAATATATAAATATTAGTGTATTAAATATCTTTTTCTTCTTAAATTTTACAGGAGAAAAACTTTAGTAAAACAACTGTTCTATTTAAACAGTATGATTTATAAATAGAAAACATAGAAAAGCATAATATATAGATATATGAAAGTTGTTTATATATATATATATATATATATATATATATATATATATAGGTTGACTCAAATATGGATGCAATTTACGGATGCAAGTTGCGGATGACATAAATGAGCCAACCTGTCACGCGCGACCTGTTAAACACCCAAAACCAATTTGTACTTTCTCTTTCCTAAATTGTATATGATCATTTGCTACGACGGTGCCCTAACCCCAAAAAGCTCAACAAGTAATGAAATTCATTTTTATAACAGTGGATTGATTCGTATCGCTCAACTATATGATACATATTGCTCAATTGATAAATTCATATAGTATGAGGTTGAAAAAAATTGATGTCTTAGATTCGGGATTGGTTAGTGTCGTTGGCGTGGACCCATATCATTTAATAGATGTGGGTCCACGCCAACAACACTAACCAATCATAAATATATGACATCGAAGTTTTGATGTGTTAGAAATGTTTGGCTGGGAATTAAAATTTTCTTACTGATGTTCTCTCTAGATCGTAAGCTTTTTTTCGGCGAGATGTTTGGATGGGCACTAGAGCTGCTGAGGGTGGAAGTTGGTGTCGTGGGTTATCAAAGGAGTTGATGAGTGTTGACCTTATTTGATTGATGAAAGTGAAAGAGGAACCAAGTGGGTTAATAAGAGAAGCGTGCCATTTGGTTCATTTATTAGAACTGCAAGTTATAACCCTAAGTTTGATACGTATTTGAGCCAATGTGCGTGTGTGTGTGTGTGTGTGTGTGTATATATACTAGGGTATGCCTGTGCCTGAAGGCACGACACTAATTTTTAAATGTGTACATCATTATTAAACAGTTTTATAGAGTTATATGATGTCGTGTTCATAATTAGTGTTATCATGTATTTTCATTTTAATCGTATTGTTACTCGTGCTAATTGGGTGTTAACATTTTTAACCGTGTCAAATTTGGGTGTAAAAATTAGGTGTCAAATTATCATGTATTTTCATGTTAAAATGAGTGTCAAAAGTGCTTTCAACATTTTTATCGTGTATTTTCTTATTAAATTAGGTATCAAATTGTTAATCGTGTTGATCATGTCATGTTGTGTATGCGTCCAAGACGCGTCATGTTATCCCAAAACATAACATTAGCACCCAAACAAAACTTGCGCATCAATAACACAATGAAAAAAGCAATAAGTTAAGGTAACATTTGAATAAAAACACATCAATTCAAATTATAATATAATAGAGCACTATCTGCTCCCTCCAATATATTCATGCATCATTCTCTTTATATAAGCATGTAAGCATAATATTAAACTTAATATATTCCAAGAGAGCATAAAGATAATCTTGTATCAATTGAGATTTATGTATTTTGTGCAAATAAAATAAAGGAGAGGAGGTGTAAACTTTATTGCCTGGGGATTAAATATCGAGAGGAACGAGGTGGAAAAAGTTGAAGTCATATCATAGACTATCTTATGTCTACAACTTAATTTTACCAAATATTTTAATATCACTAATTCAAGTAGATGAACAAATAAGGGTGAGTATGACGCGACTCAGAAAGTGTCTTTAATGTGCGTTCACTCAAGGCTCAAGTGCAAGCCTGTCACGTTAGTAATAAACCCAGTAAGTTGGGATCATATCCACAGGGAAATAGGACAATGAAATTGTGATGACGTTGGATAGACAAGGAAATCCTAACTCTGACCCTAAAGGAAAGGAAAAATGATTCGGTTTTGGGAATGATTATACTAGATGCAATTATGAAATTATGAAAAGGTGCAGTTATACTAATTTACCTAAAATACTGATGAAGACTGATTTGAAACTTTAAACTATATGACGAAGAAAAACAGGACGGGAATACAATCCCCCAACCCTAGTGTATTGCAGGTATAATACTAATCGTAAATTTAACTGATTAATTAGACCCAAAATTTAGTACTCCCAAGCATTATGTATATGAGGTTCAAGCGCGCACCATACTTAATCAGAGGATGAGAAAATCGGTATCACAATAGTGACACTCGAATTGCATTCTAAAGCATTTCGGTTACCCGGAAGCAAATGAGATCTAAAGATCTACAATTGTCGTGTTCCTACACGATACGGTCACTAAATTCAGAGGATTAATGTTATACACATGCAACTATCACATCAAGCTGGGTTCATGTATACCGGCCTTAGAAAATCTAGCCTAACATGCTAAAACTAATGAAAACAATATTTGAATTACAGAAAACCATGATTGAAGTAAGAAAAATTTGTAGAATGACGTAAAAAGGAATTTGACTGAGGAAATAACTCACTAATCTTACCAAAGCAGCAAAAGCAGTAATTAAGAACACTTGTAATCACAGAATTCTGAATAATCTTCACTATTGGAATTAAAATTGTAACCTAACTTCAAAACTAGGGTTTCTGAAAAAGAATGGAAAATTCTATTAATTCTTCGTCTAAGAATGATAATAAAACGGGTTTATATACCCTACAAGACTCCAAGAGTTTTAGCTGCACTAGGACTCTCTATTAGAGGAAGATTAGAAAATTAAAATTGCGACAGTCGGACCGGTCCTCTCCTCCTCCGGACCAGTTTGCCTTGATTCGGACCGGTCCTATCCTCCTCCGGACCGGTTTGCCTTGGATTCAGACCGGTTCTTTTATTTCTTAGGCGGACCGGTCCGTGGCGGACCAGTTCTTTTATTTTTCTTCAATTTTGATCCATCTTCGGTCCGGGGTTCTCTGGAAAGTGGCAGTGCGGATTGGTTTAATTTATGGGCGGACCGGTCATGTGTGGACCGGTTCTTTTAATTTCTGGGCGAACCGGTCCTCTCTTTATTTAACTTTTTCTTCTATCTTTGATTGCTCATAACTTTCACACAGGGACTCCGATTGAGGTGCCGCTTTCTCCAGTGTTCTTGTAGTTGAAAGATATTCAACTATCCAGTTGGCCCCACCTCCGGAATAAGCCTTCAAAATTACAAAAATGCCCTCTACTCCCCGTTTCTTGGTTTTCTTTCACTGTTTTGAGTTCTCTTTGGCACTAACTTCCATGAAATACTTGTAAAACACATAAGAGATACACAAAATACGAAATACTTTACCAAAAGGGTTAGTAGCATAAGTATAAGCCAAATCCAAGCTATTTACACCGCACAAGATCATAAAAATACCGAAATTAAGGGGATAAATGTGAAGAATTTATGCCTAATCAAATCCCCCTAACTTTGAACTTTGCGCGTCCCGAGCAATGTAAAAGAATCCTAGTAGGGCTTAACTCTTGAAAATCATTTTATTGGGATAGAATACCTTTTTTGCGGGCAAGCGATTGCATTTAGCGTATGCAACAAGCCTTTAAACCCCTAGGTCACCCTAGTAGGACGAGTTGTGTCTCGTGAGGGTTTGCAGAGAATATACCCACAAAATTCGACGGAAGGAAAAATTCAAAATATTTAAAAATTGTACAATTCAAACTTCCCCAGAAAATAGTCATCATCAAGTCATATATACAAGTCTCAAACCGTAGTGTGTGTGTGCGAAGCCAAAAATTTAACCACAAATTTCCACCGATTGACCATTACGTTACTCATCCGAAATTTCATTTTGATTTCAAATTCTCACGAAATGATCTCTCAAACAAATCACTCGGAACGTGGCTATTCTCTCGTTATGCATGCTATAAAGAGTAAATATAATGGACGCAAAGTCACGCACACAAGTAGAAAGATGGAAATTTTATAGTGATAGGATCTCATTAATGGATTACGGTTTTAAAAATGGGAACATTGCGTCTTTTTCGTGCATTCAATCTCTTTTATTATCTTTTGGTGTACTAGATCTCCACGCGGTAACCAATTTCGTAATTTAGACTCGGTTAGGACTTTTTCGGGTTTTAAGGTATATGGGGTAGAATAAAAATGGTAGGAAGGATTGGATTGGAAAAGTCATTTATGATGTTCATTTGTGCTTTTTCCGGGCTGTTGCTCAATTTTTTTCTTCTTTTTCTATCTTTTTCTATTTTTTAATTTTTCACTTATTTTCTTTTCTTGTTATTTTTGTTGAGCATATCTATTTTTTCTTGCCCCTTTTTATGCAGTTTTGGACTTAAATTCTAAATTTTTCCATTTTTCGCAATTCCGGGCTATTTGGGTGTTTCGGGTTGTCAAATGAAAAAAAAAATCTATTTGGCTCAATTTGGGTTACAAAAGGGGTGATTTTTCATATCTTTTTATGGCCAATATTTTTGGGTGACAAGCAAGGGCCTTCTTCATTGTCCAAAATACCAATTGCGTTACCATATGCGTTTCGAGATGAATTTAAGTTTAGAGATCAATTTTGGCACGTTTTTCAAAGCAATGTCACACACATTTTTCATAACCGATCAAAATGAAAGGATTGAGATCCTCGACGACTTTTTAGGCGCTGAAAAGAACTTTGAGTTATCAATTAACTCGGATTGATTTAAAAACTCGTAAAAAGTGATAGGCTCGAATCTCACCGGGTTTGTTAATCTCCACACTTATTCGTTAAGTCGTCAATTTTCGCTCAATTTCCATCTTTAGTCAATTCGGCTTTGTGTATGTTGAACTTTACAACTTGAGACTTTAAACCGACTTTTAATGATATTTTTGAAAAATTTGGATTCTAATTTTTATTTATTTTGAACAAAAATATTTTTGGATTTTTCAAAATTTTATGATTTTTTTGGAAATTTCTGGGCATTTTTGAAAATTTGTGAAGTTTTAGAAATACGCACTTGTGACCCCCCCAACATAGACTTTTGCATTATTCTCAAGCAAAAAGGACTAAAATCTGACTCAAAGCAAATGAAAAGTGCGGAAAAATAATACAAACAAATATTAAAATGCAACAAGACACTATATGACACTCATGCATGACTCAAAAATACAACAACAATCACCCCATATGGGTCGGGGGTGCGACGACCTCTCATCTCTCCACAAACTCACCCGACCCCACTCACGGGGTTCGAAGCTCTCATTGTCACTCCCGTCTTCCTGTCATATACCAACAACCGGAATAAGTTGGGCCCTTGCCCATAAATAAAGGAAAGACTGGGAGACTCATCGTGACTACTCGGAAAGGGATCTCTGGGATGCTTACTCAAAGAATATCTTGTGTGCACCTACTCGGAGGGAACTCCTAATTTTCGTTCAATTTTTGGAATGCATGGGTCGAGCTCTAATTCGGACGAGACGCAACTTTTCTCCTCTATCGCCTTCGGGCCATCAAATGGTATGGGTGGATGGTCATTGCGAAGAAACTTATCAGTTTTATCTTTCCACTCCCCCTCTCCTAAATGACTACATGAGTCCAATAGAGGTTGGACTTTGTTGTGAAGGCTCTCATCCACCTGCCCGAATTATCTCTCAACTCCCGTTAGGCTCAACTCCACTCGCTCTCTCTCTTGCTTTGTTTCCATATTCTTTCTTCCTCGGTCAATCTCAAAATTATTAGGTGGTGTGGGTGGGTAGTACTCGAGAAAAATATCTATCGTGTCTTGCCATTCGCTCTCCTTTAAGCACACGTACGAACTTCTTCCAATGCCCTCTAAATTGTCTCTCTCACTTGATGTAACAAGGCATACCCCTATCGGCTCTCACATGTGGGTCCTCCCATGCTCGTGTGCTGCTCCTAAAAGATCCGTCTCTCGCGGTTCTCCTTCGTGACTCTCGTTCTTGATATTATTAAAAATATTTGTATCGAGGGTCATGTTCCCAAATGTTAATTGCATTGGCCCACTTCGAGTATTGATGAGCGCATTAGCAGTAGATAAGAATGGGCGACCGAGGATAATGGAAAAATGATTGCTCAGGATAATGGAGGGCTCCTCATCCCAAATGACAAAGTCCACCGAGAAGTAAAAAGTGTCTATTTGGACAATCACATCCTCAACGATTCCCCGAGGCATCTTCACAGAGCGATTCGCGAGCTGGAGAGTCATATTTGTGGGCTTGAGTGCTCCAAAATCGAGTTTCTTATTGATTGAATACGGTAGAATGTTAACACTCGCTCCTAAATCTATTAGCGCCCTTTCGATTCGGTTCTTCCCCATGATGCACGAAATGGTGGGTGCACCCAGATCCTTATACTTTAACAGAAGGTCACTCGATAAAACTGAACTGACATTTTGGGCCAAAAAGACATTATTATTTACCTTTAGCTTGCGTTTCACTGTGAGTAAGTCCTTAATGAACTTAGCGTATGCGGAAATTTTCTGTATGGTCTCGAGAAAAGGTAAATTGATCTTTACTTGCTTAAGTACATCCAAAACATCATCCCGAGAAGTGCCTTTGGAATGCGGGACCAACCGTTGAGGATATGGGTCAGCGATGGGGGGTTTCACTACTACCTCGAGCTCACTAGTTCCTTCTTTATCACTCTCATTCAAGGGGACATCTTCGGCCTCTTTTGTGCCAGGAGAAATCTCCTTGTCTTTGGTTGCATCGTGTGGGGGAGGTGACAAGTCAACTAATCTCCCACTATGTAGAGTGGTAATTGCTCTACATCGCTCCGGATGGTCATGGGATGTGGAGATAACACTATTTTGACCTTGGGGAGGTCTTTGGCCCTGGGCAAGAAACTTTCCCTTCTCTTGGACACTCAACGAGGATTGTATCTTTGACAGATTTGCATTTATGTCGCTGATCAGGCGATCATATCTAACATTGGTTGTAGTCTGGCTATTGATAAATTGATTCATTGTATCCTCGATAGTTCTCCGAGGTGGAGGGATATATGATCCTTGAGGTGGTGGTGCTTGCACATGTCCTTGCATGTGTGGAGCTTGTTGAAAGTGTTGTGGTGGAGGAGGGGCAATATGTGAGGTAGGGTTCATCGCAGCATGTTGTTGCCCATAACTAAAACCAGGATGGTTTTTCCATGAAGGGTTGTAAGAATTCCCATGCGGTGCACCGAAATTACCCTTAAATCCTCCTATACCACTAACTTGCTCCTGAAGCATAACTTTGTAGGAGGGTATAGTCGGGCATTCCTTAGTTGAATGACCCGACTCACAAATCGTACACACCTTCTCGACGGGGTTTGGTATGGATCCAGTTGGTCCTCTTCCATATACCTCACATAGGTCTCGAAATCCTTTCTCAAGCGTATCTAATCGATTTTCCGTCATAGAATTATTATCTACGTGAAATAACCCGGACGCCGCTGGAGTGGTGGTCACTTGACAATTTCGATTTTGAGCATTAGGATCAGATGTATCCAAGGATTGGGTAGTCTCGGTGACATACCTCAGGTGAAGCTCAGTATCGTGAGCATCTAAGTCGACAAAGGGACCACTACCCATGGTCTCAACGAGTTGCTTGGAGTTAAGATTCATCCCATTATAGAGAAAGGAAATGATTTGCTCTGTATCAAATCCATGATGGGGGCATGAAGTAACTAACTCATTGAAACGCTCGTAACATCGATGAAATGGCTCATTTTCTGATTGTCTGAACGTTTGAATTTGAGCCTTTATGGAGATTGTTCGATGTGGTGGGAAGAACTTTTTGAGAAATCTAGACTGCAACTCGTTCCAAGATGGAATCGAGCATGGAGGCAAAGACCATAGTCAGGTCTTAGCTTTATCTTTTAGCGAAAAGGGGAAGATTTTGAGGCGGATCACCTCTTGTGTGCAAGTTTGATCATTAAGAGTATCGCACACATCCTCAAATTCCCTAATGTGAAGATATGGCTTTTCAGAATCCATGCCATGGTAATTGGGTAACATCTGGATCATCTCATTTTGAAAACAAAATTGCTCGGCATTATCCGGGAGTATAATGCATCCCGGAGTGATAGTGAGCTTGGGAAATAAGATATCTCTCAGCGGGCGGTATGGGGCCTCTTTCGCACCGACGACTGTACTACCGTGTTGCGACATATCACTCTCTCTTAAAGACTCGGTATACTAACTTGGTGTGCTCGAAGTGTGCTCGGAGGTGTGTCCTAAGAAGGAAAATAGAGTGTTGTTTGAGATTGAGTGTGATGGTGTGGGAGGTGAAATCCAGAACTGTGAGGCGTTAGGAGTGTGGGGGCTATCGGGGTTGTACTTTACGATTGGATTTTCATGAATGATGGTTGGAGTATTATGGGGTGTGGGAGTGAGTTCAGAATTTTGCATTAATAGCTAATGAGAGATGGTGATGAATCTTTTTGAATTTTTGGAAATTTTTGGTCAAAGTTTTAGATTGACTCAATCTAATCCTAAGTCTACCAAGTTCACCGGCAACGGCGATAAAAACTTGACGCGACTCAGAAAGCGTCTCTAATGTGCCTTCACTCTAGGCTCAAGTGTAAGACTGTCGCGTTAGTAATAAACCCGGTAAGTCAGGATCGTATCCACAGGGAAATAGGATAATGAAATTATGATGACGTTGGATAGACAAGGAAATCTTAACTCTGACCCTAAAGGAAAGGAAAAATGATTTGATTTTGGGAATGATTATACTAGATGCAATTATGCAATTATGAAAAGGTGCAATTATACTAATTTACCTAAAATACTGAAGAAGACTGATTTGAAACTTTAAACTATATGATGAAGAAAAACAGGACGGGAATACAATCCCCCAACCCGAGGGTATTTCAAGTATAATACTAATCGTAAATTAAAATGATTAATTAGACCCAGAATTTAGTACTCCCAAGAATTACGTATATGAGGTTCAAGCCTGCACCATACTTAATAAGAGGATGAGTAAATCGGTATCGCGATAGTGACACTCAAATTGCATTCTAAAGCATCCCGGTTACCCAGAAGCAAACGAGATCTAAAGATCAACAATTGTCGTGTTCCTACGCGATACGGTCGTAACCAATCACTAAATTAAGAGGATTAATGTTATACACATGCAACTATCACATCAGGCTAGGTTCATGTATCCCGGCCTTAGAAAATCTTGCCTAACATGCTGAAACTAATGAAAACAATCTTTGAATTACAGAAAACTATGATTGAAGTAAGGAAAATTTGTAGAATGATGTAAAAAGGAATTTGACTGAGGAAATAACTCACTAATCTTACCAAATCAGCAAAAATAGTAATTAAGAACACTTGTAATCACTGAATTCTGAATAATCTTCACTATTGGAATTAAAATTGTAACCTAACTTCAAAACTAGGGTTTCTGAAAAAAGAATGGAAAATTCTATTAATTCTCCGTCTAAGAATGATAATAAAACGGGTTTATATACCCTACAAGACTCCAAGAGTTTTAGCTGCACTAGGACTCTCCATTTGAGGAAGATTACAAAATTAAAATTGCGACAGACAGACCGGTCCTGTCCTCCTCCGGACCGATTTGCCTTGGATCCGGACCAGTTCTTTTATTTCTTGGGCAGACCGGTCCGTGACGGACCGATTCTTTTATTTTTCTTCAATTTAGATCCGTCTTCGGTCCGGGGTTCTCTGGAATGTGGAAGTGCGGACCAGTTCCTTTAATTTCTGTGCGGACCGGTTCTTTTAATTTCTGGGCGGATCGGTCCTCTCTTTATGTGACTTTTTCTTCTATCTTTGACTGCTCATAACTTTCACACTGGGACTCCGATTGAGGTGTCGTTTTTTCCAGTGTTCTTGTAGTTGAACACTCTTTAACTTTCCAATTGGCCCCAAATCCAGAATAAGGCTGCAAAATTACAAAAATTCCCTTTACTCCCCATTTTTTGGTTTTCTTTCACTGTTTTGAGTTCTCTTTGGCACTAACTTGCATAAAATATCTGTAAAACACTTAAGAGATACACAAAATATGAAATACTTGCCAAAAAGGCTTAGTAGCATAAGTATAAGCCAAATCCAAGCTATTTACACCGCACAGGATCATAAAAATACCGAAATTAAGGGGATAAATGTGAAGAATTTATGCCTAATCAGAGTAGCATTTCATTGAACTCATACAAGTAGCAACTTGTCTCCCATTCCAAAACATAAAGAATGAAACCATTAAAAATGAAGGATAAAAATTCATCTGAAGCTATAATATAAGTAAAAATTAGATATCAATAATGGAGTTCATTAGCTGCTATAAAACTTCCTTGGGGTGAAGTCTACTTCATCGGTGGGACCACCGGTCGGCGCCATCGAACCCAATTTCGTAGTGATGCTGGCTGCTCTACTCTATGTAGTAATTTGTGTAATTGGCCTCATCTCGATTGCTCGTAGTGCCTAACAACGCCGCGTGGGTGGAGCCACTACTGGAAACTCAACAACCCAACAGCCCAAACCATTGATTTCAAAGGAAAACACCCCAAAACAATTAAACAAAATGAGATGGAGGCTACTTGGTGTGGCTCACCCGTTGTAATTTATGCAAAACAAAACAAAAACATCATTTGAAGGTTTCAAATCCCTATCAAAAACCGTGATCAGCTAAGATGGAGGCTACATACTGCGTTCATACAGATGGTGCTGCTGCTGCGTGCGTACAACTAGTGTTGCTAAAATCATACAAGATGGAGGCTACATGTTGGTGATCAGCTAAGATCAGCTAAGATGGAGGCTACTGTTATACCCCGTAATTTTAATGACTTTTAATATGCGTTATATTTTAAATTAATGGATTAATTGGATTTTATTATAAATTAATTCATTGGGTTTAAATCCGAATTTTTGGATATTAAAATGAAGGTGATGTTATTGATATTGCTGTGAGTTATTAATTCAGTAATTTGGAATTTTTATTCGGGATGCGGTATGGGACGCGTCGGGACAAATTTATTAGATTAAATAGGAAACTTATTTTTACATCAACCTTATAGTCATTTTGAGTGCATCGTCACATCCGGAAGGGTGGAAATAGTCAGAAAAGTCTATTTGGATGTTGGTTTTGGGTCTCGGGCCATTTGGAAATGAAAAGACACCCGAAAAGGCATTTTGGTCATTTTTACAGGGGGGATGAATAGTGATTTCGGATTTTTGTCTTATTATAAAGATTTGGAGATTATTTGTACGTAGGTTCATTGTCTATTCTACACAAAATTGAGAGGTCACCTTTTGAGAGCGAGTGAAAGGGTGCTTGGGAGAAGAGAAGATTGCTTGGAAAGGAGGAGAAACTCTTGGGCAAACCAAGGAGGACTAACCACCTTCTACCACCAGCACCACCACTGAAAAGTCACCTGAGATAAGGAAGATAGTCCTACGTAATCGTCACCAAAGGTTCAGACCTTCATTACCAAGGCAAGTGAATATGTTGTTCTATTTGGAGATTTATAATATACATGTTAGATATTATTATAGAGAATTAAGAATCTTCATTTTTAATAGTAAACCATAAGAGTTTTGATTGAGAATTTGAAACGAGGATTAAATGGAATAACATCCTTTTTGTATAAAAGACATAACCCACAATATTGGCTTCAAATGAAAGTGATATTCTGAGTTTTCATGTTTCATGGAAGATAGAAAGTTATCTAAATTCTGGGAATAAAGGGATTGAATCTAAACCAATTGATGATTTTTAGGTTGTTTGATTGTTAGTAGTTGATCATATACCTTGTTATATCATTCTAGATGAATTAAAAGAAGTTTGGGATTGATTTAAATGAGTTTTGATGATTTTAAAGTATCAAACCCGTAGGAACAAAATGCAGAATCTGGGCTATGAACTGGTTGATCGATCGATCAATCTAAGAATGTCGATCGATCGACTGATCGATCGATCGACCAGAAAGAGTCGATCGATCGACTACCACTGGGAACTAAAATATTTCTTTTTATTGTTTGATTAAATAACATATTGATAGAAATCGTTATTGATGATTATTTGATTATGATGGAACTTAGGAAATAACATTAGGTTATACTTGAGGCTCGAGAAATGTATTTTTGAATGTGATTTAATTGGGAAAAGATTACGGGGGAAATGAATTATATAAAATTCTGTTCGAAATAAGCTTTTGATAAATTTTGGGAAAATAACCAAATTAAAGAATACTTGGGTCAAGGCTGGAAAATTTTAGATAATGGAAGATAAAATGTAATGTGGGAGATATCTTCATTATTAGGTTGGAATAGTTTTGAAAGAAAAACTTGGGTTAATGTGGGAAACTCATATTGAAGTGAGATGTTTATTTTGTGAGTGTCAACTACATAATAATTATATGAGGTTAAGTACGAGTGTATTGATAAATACAACGAGTACGTGAGGATAGGATACATTCCTAGTATTATATAAGTAGATGTTAATGCCTATTTGTATGATTGATAATTTATGTGTATAATCATACCCGCGCTACTTGCTATCACAGAGGTTCCACGCCAGAACAGTCTTATCTCGATTGGACCTTTATGGGGGATATTGAATCGTACCCTAGAAAGTAGGATTCCTTGGTACATGCTATCTGTATGATAGTCAGACGGTCCTAAGAGACGTGAGGGTATGTTCTGACCTCTTAGTGACTTGGAACTATGCTTCGCCTCCATTTGTATGTGTTATGTATTAATACAGTTCGAGAGTGATTCTGAACTAGTATTTCCCTTAGTACGAGTGATACGGGGACATGATAGCAGAGTATGCCAGTACCATAGAATTTATGTGAGGTGCCGATTAGTATATATATTGTATATGTGATTTATATATATACCTATACCTGGAATTCTTCTACTATATGCGTAAGTAGATAAATATTGATTAATGGTTTCTAATCATAGTAAGTGCTTGGAATTTCATAGTATTATTGAGTTATGCATATTGACTTATATTATTAAGAAGATGTTATCTTAATTAAATAATGGACATACGGTCCCGTGAATCAGAATTGATGAGAGGATAATTGGATTAGAATTCATGAGCCATTTTAGGGGTACGTTATGTGTGCACTATAGATGAGAGGTGAGAATCTCAAGAGAGAGTCTGATAACCTAACATGGATATTATAAGTGATAAATATTGCAATATTTCACTTGCTATTTTCAAAACTATTTTCACATCGGGCTCTGACCCGTTTCCTTGCATATTCTCTTTTTTATTGTACCTTCTATATCAGGTGTCCAGCAGTAGGGACGCCAACCTTAGAGGATTATGAGGAGCTATGGAGATATAGAGTGTTTCTTAGACGCCTATCTTCATTTGATTCATATTATGTAGTGTTCTTTTATTTAGGGCATGTCGCCCAGAGGAATTCAGTTATCTCTTTTCTACCTGAGTCAAAATATTCTTGTATTCGTGTCATTTTAATACATTTATTATTGTTGGGTTAACAGTATTGAGAAATTATTTGGGAATGTTTATTCCAATTGCATTTACATTCTTTTGAGTTATCTGTTCCATTATTATTGTGGCAAAATAAAATGTATAGTGTTATTCGTAAAAAAAGAAAAAAAAGAATTTTGTTGAATTAAAATTTGGATAGTTTTTAACACCAACTTAATTGGGTATTGGGTGATTTGTAAATGTTTTCGACAGTGATGCTAAGAATGAGCCAACTGTATATTCTATTTTAATTTGGTATGGGACTGGCCACCCGATATTTAATTAGGCGGGTGTTACAGGTGGTATCAGAGCATCAGGTTTTAGTGTCCTTTAGGGTCTGTACGACTTACTGTGTTTACAACTTAGCGTTCTTTGATGTAGAGCCCTATGAGTAGGATTGTTTCTTTTCTTGTTACGCCTACGTTCTTCAACTATTCTGTTATACCAAATACTGATAGTATACTCTCGTTGTAGATGCCTCCTCGACGTGCACCTCAACCCGCCATAGCTCAGGGTACAATGACTACGGCCGAAGTTGCTACAATTATCGCTCAGGCAATCAATGCAGCTCTAGCTGCTGTTTAGCAGGCTCCAACACATGCGCCAGTTGTGCCACTCGCACAAGGGCAAGTTTATCCTACTGCATGGGAACAAGTGAGGGATGCTTTTCAGAAGGCACACCCACCTGAGTTTCAGGGTGGATCAGATGTCATGACTGCTAGCCAATGGAATAGAGATATCCAAAGGCACTTGAGAATGCTCGAATGTACTGAGGTTCAATGTCAAATACTAGACACATTCAATCTAGTAGGGTAAGCTTTGCAGTGGTGGGAGGCTACGACCACTATCAAGGAGAGAGACACAGTGACTATCCAAGACTTTTGGATATGGTTTGATCGAAAGTACTTTCCTTCCGCCATCCAGACAGAGATGAGGTGGAAATTACTTGATTTGAAAGAGGGAGAGAAAATAGTGGCAGAATACTAGGAAGAATTTACGCGACTAACTAATTTGGTACCAGCAGAGGTACCCACTGAGGAGAGGAGAATTCAAATGTTCACTGATGGGTTGAACTATAAGAAGATTTGCCAGCATTTACTGGGAAATATTTCACTACGAACTTATGCAGAAGTTCTAAATGCTGCAATGCTTCACTGCCAGGATAACCGCTTACATGATCAGGGTGTCAAGTGGGGGTTTGGGTCAAGCCTACAAGGCAAGACTAATGGGGGCAGTTATAGTGGGACTCAGTCAGGACAGAGTCATCAGCGTCAGGGTGATCAGGGTTCCCAGACAGGAGATTATGCTAAGCGTTTACGATCTGGAGATTCTCGATTTGAGTATAGAGGTAATGGGCAAGGACAGCAAGGCCATCAGGGCGATATGGAGGCTCATCGGGGCTAAGGGAAATGAGGTAATGGCTAGCAGGGTCGGGGTCAACAGGACAAAATGGTAGAAAGTTTGATGGAATTTTTTTTGTGTGCGGCAAGTATGGCCACAAACAACAATATTGTCTTGATAAAGACAAACTCCCTCAGCAACAAAATGCTCGACAGGAGCCACAGATACCGGTGTTTCCACCAGCTGCTCTTCCAGCTCCAGCTCAGGCGCTAGCATTACCTCCCATTCAAGAAGCTCCCGTGCAACAGGGTCACTATGCGCGTGTATATAACATCCACCAGGCAACGATTCAATAACCACCACCCATGAATGAGGGTATGTTTTTTATCTAAGGAGTTATGAGGCGCATACTGATTTTTTTTTTGTAGCAATTAATATTGTATGGATAAAATGGTTACTAAACTTAGCCTATAGCACTACTATTTATGTAGACTGACCGAGGGGTTGTGGGACACCTATATTTTTTTCATGTCATCACGTGGGTCTGATTTTTATCATGGAACTACTTACTTTAGACATGTCCAAACATGATGTGACTATCGGCGTGGGTTGACTTGTGGTATATGAGAGCGCATGGACTACTCTAGCCAGTGTATTGTCTTTAACAAGAGAGTAGATGAGTAGACTTTTATTTGAAATCGATAAAACCCGAAGAGAAGTTATATACTATTGACTAAGGACCTGAGGAGTTTCAATGACCGACTACTTTAGGTAGTAGTGTATCGGGGGGTTCCTTGTTTAGATTTCGCTTGCGAGACACCCCATGCATGAAACTAACAAACATTGGGAGTCGAAGTAAGTTAGGTCTTTAGGATATGAGTTTATAACCTTTGCGATAAATCAGAGTATTATGCGGGTAACCATATCCATTTTATAATGGAAGTTACATAATAGGGTGTAAGGGCGCCCTGGATGGTTGGATTGTAGTATTTTTCATAATTGTGAAACAGTAAGTATTTTTTTAGATTAAGGAACGTAGAGGTTGTGATTTCAGTATTTATTTACTTAATGATTAAGGATCACTTTTTTCGAAACTTTGTCACGAGGATGGTATAGGGAAGATTGGGTAAAGTTTAAATTCGATCAGTTGAAACTATATGGTGAGACTTGGTATATAACATCAATAAAGATTTTCGATAATGTACTGTATGGGAGGTATGACATAGATTACTTGCGATGTGAGATTTATATTCAGAGTTGACCTTACCAGTATGATTTATCTTTCCGAATTTCGGGACGAATATGTAATATCCTGTAATTTTAATGACTTTTAATATGTGTTATATTTTAAATTAATGGATTAATTGGATTTTATTATAAATTAATTCATTGGGTTTAAATCCGAATTTTTGGATATTAAAATGAAGGTGATGTTATTGATATTGCTGTGAGTTATTAATTCAGTAATTTAGAATTTTTAGTCGGGACGCGGTATGGGACGTGTCGGGACAAATTTGTTAAATTAAATAGGAAACTTATTTTTACATCAACCTTACAGTCAGTTCGAGTGCGTCGTCACATCCGGAAGGGTATAAATAGTCAGAAAAGTCTATTTGGATGTTAGTTTTGGGTCTCGGGTCATTTGGAAATGAAAAGACACCCGAAAAGGCATTTTTGTCATTTTTACAGGGGGATGAATAGTGATTTTGGATTTTTGTCTTATTATAAAGATTTGGAGATTAGTTGGACGTAGGTTCATTTTCTCTTCTACACAAAATTGAGAGGTCAGCTTTTGAGAGAGAGTGAAAGGGTGCTTGGGAGAAGAGAAGATTGCTTGGAACGGAGGAGAAACTCTTGGGCAAACCAGGGAGGACTAACCACCTTCTACCACAAGCACCACCACTGGAAAGTTACCAGAGATAAGGAATATAGTCCTACGTAATCGTCACCAAAGGTTCAGACCTTCATTACCAAGGCAAGTGAATATGTTGTTCTATTTGGAGGTTTATAATATGCATGCTAGATAGGATTATAGAGAATTAAGAATCTGCATTTTTAATAGTAAACCATAAGAGTTTTGATTGAGAATTTGAAACGAGGATTAAATGGAATAACATCCTTTTTGTATAAAAGACATAACCCATGATATTGGCTTCAAATGAAAGGGATATTCTGAGTTTTCATGTTTTCATAGAAGATAGAAAGTTATGAAATTCTGGGAATAAAGGGATTGAATCTAAACCAAGTGATGATTTTTAGGTTGTTTGATTGTTAGTAGTTAATCATATACCTTGTTAGATCATTCTAGATGAATTAAAGGAAGTTTAGGATTGATTTAAATGAGTTTTGATGATTTTAAAGTATCAAACCCGTAGGAACAAAATGCAGAATCTGGGCTGTGAACTGGTTGATCGATCGATGCAAGAATGTCGATCAATCGATCGACTAGAAACAGTCGATCGATCGACTACCACAGGGAACTGAAATATTTCTTTTTATTGTTTGATTAAATCACATATTGATAGAAATCGTTATTGATGATTACTTGATTATGATTGAACTTAGGAAATAACATTAGGTTATACTTGAGGCTCGAGAAATATATTTTTGAATGTAATTTAATTGGGAAAAGATTATGGGGGAAATGAATTATATAAAATTATGTTCGAAATAATCTTTTAAAAAATTTTGGGAATATAACCAAATTATAGAATACTTGGGTCAAGGCTGGAAAATTTTAGATAATGGAAGATAAAATGTAATGTGGGAGATATCTTCATTATTAGGTTGGATAACTTCGGTTGGAATAGTTTTGAAAGAAAGACTTGGGTTAATGTGGGAAACTTATATTAAAGCTAGATTTTTATTTTGTGAGTGTGAGCTACATAATAATTATATGAGGTTAAGTACGAGTGTATTGATAAATACCACGGGTACGTGGGGATAGGATACATTCCTAGTATTATATAAGTAGATGTTAATGCCTATTTGTATGATTGATAATTTATGTGTATAATCATACCCGCGCTACTTGCTATCACGGAGGTTTCGGCGCCGAAATAGTCTTATCCCGATTGGACCTTTATGGGGGATATTGACTCGTACCCTAGAACGTAGGATTCCTTGGTACATGCTATCTGTATGATAGTCAGACGATCCTGAGGGACGTGAGGGTATGTGCTGACCTCTTAGTGACTTGGAACAATGTTTCGCCTCCACTTATATGTGTTATGTATTAATACAGTTCGAGAGTGATTTCGAACTAGTATTTTCCTTATTACGAGTGATACGGGGACTTGATAAGAGAGTATGCTATCACCATAGATTTTATGTGATTTATATATATACATATACCTAGCATTCTTCTATTGTATGCGTAAGTAGATAAATATTGATTAATGGTTTCTAATCATTGTAAGTTCTTGTAATTTCATAGTATTATTGAGTTATGCATATTGACTTATATTATTAAGAAGATGTTATCTTAATTAAATAATGGACATACGGTCTCGCGAATCAGAATTGATGAGAGGAGAATTGGGTTAGAATTCATGAGCCATTTTAGGGGTACATTATGTGTACACTATAGATGAGAGGTGAAAATGTCAAGAGAGAGTCTGATATCCTAAAATGAATATTATAAGTGATAAATATTGCAATATTTCACTTGCTGTTTTCAAAACTATTTTCACATCGGGCTCTGACCCGTTTCCTTGCATATTCTCTTTTCTATTGTACCTTCTATATCAGGTGTCCAGCAGTAGGGATGCCAACCTTAGAGGATTATGACGAGCTATGGAGCTATGGAGCAATGGAGTATTGCTTAGATGCCTATCTTCAATTGATTCATATTATGTAGTGTTCTTTTATTTAGGGCATGTCGCCCAGAGGAAGCCAGTTATCTCTTTTCTATCTGAGTCAAAATATTCTTGTATTCGTGTCATTTTAATACATTTATTATTATTGGGTTACTGTATTGAGAAATTATTTGGGAATGTTTATTCCAATTGTATTTACATTCTTTTGAGTTATCTGTTCATTTATTATTGTGGTAGAATAAAATGTGTACTGTCATTCGTAAAAAAAGAAAAAAAAAAGAATTTTGTTGAATTAAAATTTGGAAAGTTTTTAACACCACCTTAATTGGGTATTGGGTGATTTGTAAATATTTTCGAGAGTGATGCTAAGAATGAGCCAACAGTATATTCTGTTTTAATTTGGTATGGGACGGGCCACCCTGTATTTAATTAGGCGGGGTGTTACAGCTACCTGCTGCATGCGTATAACTGGTGCTGCTAAAATCATCTAAGATGGAGGCTACCTGCTGGTGATCAGCTATGATCAGCTAAGATGGAGGCTACCTGCTACATTCGTACAAATGGGGCTGCTGCTGAGTCCGTACAGTTGGTTCTACTGCTACGTACAGCTTGCGCTTAAACTGAACTTAATTAGAGGTTCCACATTTTTATGCATGTCCTAAACTCGTATAGCAACTGATGTGAGCCAATGAATTTTTATGTGAAACTAAATTCAATGTTAATGCCTTACCATGAAGATAAACACAGTGACGGTTTGGACGCGTGGCAATAAAAAGAAAAGTAGAAACAAAATTGTGAGAACCATCCCATATGTAGGAGCATTTTCATTAATTGTGAGAACCATCCCATATGCGAGACCTCTAAAAATAAGGGGTGTAGGTTAGATCGGAAACCCCCAAATAACTGGAGCATTTTGATTAAAAACAACAAACCATCCCATATGCAGATGCATTTAGAAAACAACATAAAAACAAACATCATAATAACTCTCCAAAAACAACAAATATCTACTTCCAAATCAGTCTCATTTTTCAGTTTCTCTAGCGGCGATTTGGAGAGGACTCTTCTGTTCTTTGATAAATCGATGTCTCGATTTATGATTTCAAAGGAGAAACCCACTCTCGGTGGTATGCAGATAAAGATCTGCATACGAAATAGGCATACACAACTTAACATAACGAACATAGTGCTTAAACCAATACAAAAATATTAAATGAAAGAAACATAAAAAATTGAACCCAGTTAATGTCAATGCTTTAGTAACTATATAATCAAAACCAATGCTTCAGTAACAATATAATTAAAAAATGAACCGAATACATGGCAAACAAAGTCTTGGAAAACCCAGATAATGGAAAACCCATTTTATAACACACAAACCAAGTTAATAAAAAATTCAACCCAGTTAAAAAAATACAAACAAACTCATGAAGTGTAAAAAGAACTCAAGCAGCTTCAGCAAAATGACTAAATGATGTTTTACAACCCTCTTTAAGGTAATGCATCTCCTCCTCCCCGAGCGATATTGATCCGCAAAATAAAGGATCCGTTCCACTTACGAAAACCCTGTTTTAAAACCCATTTCAAACAAAGATATATACAATACACACACTCACCTACGTAAGTCTGAAACCCAAGCTCTGAAAGGAAGTCGTTCTTCTCCTTCACATCGATCTCAGTCAAGAAAACAAACAAAAACAAAAAGCCTTGATTAGTATTAATTAATAACCAATATAAATTAACTATTTTAACAACCAATATAAATTAACAACCAATAAAAAAGAAGGGTTGAACATGTCTGCAACTTCTGTTCAGTAGCAGACCTGAAGAAAAAAATTGTCTACTTTTAGTGATAGCATGTGCCTTGCGCATGAGATTGAAAAAAAAATCTATCCCACTTCATGAACCCCCCTAATGAATTGTCAAATAGAACCCTAAACCAAGCACCACCACTTATGGAACATAATTTCAAAATGATAATAAAGAAAACCATAACAACGAAAAAGGTGAAAGAACTGTATAAATGAAAAAATTGTAGATAGAACCAATCTCATCAACATATGTTCAAAAATCTATACATCAAAAAATGAAACAACTACATATTAGGGGTACTATTGTTCTGCAAAATGACAAAGATTGAATATATAGATCCGTATATAATATTATACATACCTTACAAAATGGATGGATTTGGAAACAAACAATATGAATTAGAAACCTGATATTACAACCAAAAAAAAATATATAAACAAATTTAGGATGAACAACATAAAGTAGAAAAAACCAAGCAAAAGACCTAAATGTCTTGACATAGAAATTAAAACCCAAATGCCTTTGCAGAAAGCTCCAAAGCCCACCACAACCATCAAAATTGCAAATGGAAATTTCTTGACAGTCGTACCTCAGCAGAAATCATGAATGTTAACCCATAAAAATAAAAAATATAAATGAAGATAGTGATTGCACCAGAGCGTGGAGAGCGTCGCACCTCTACACAAAGATTGCACCTCTATCCAGCGATCGGAAGCGTGGAGACCGATCTTGGAGCATGCAGACAGATCTTGAAGAAGACTGAGCATGGAGATAGAGATATAGACCACCTAACCCGACTTCGAAGGAGACCCCCACCCTAATCTAAATCGGAGAGAGAAAAAGGATATTGAAGGGAGAAAGCGCAAGCTTAGAGTTTTGTTGATGGGTTATGTTTAGGTGATTGTGTGGTTCGAGAGAAAATGACACGGGGTTTGTGAGATAAATTGGGATAAGGTGTAATATTAAAGAAAATACCATTATACCCTCGTGTTTGAATTTTGAAAAAAAGGGGAAAATAAATTAGAGTGTGTCAAAAGAGGGGGAATCCAAATTTATAAGGGGTAAAATAGATAATGCAAAAAAAATCATAAATATGACATCATGAGTGAGACTTGTGACATACATAAGTTTCCTACTATATATATATATATATATATATATATTTATATATATATATATATATATAAAATAAAGTAGGAAACTTATGTATGTCACTATATGGTAAAAGATGAGGAGATTTTGGGATTTGTCAATTAATGGTTAAGATTGAATGTGGGGGGATTTGGATCTAATGGTTGAGAATCATTCAACCATAAGTTGGTTCGGATTAAGCTATAGGTTGTGGACAGACGACTCATTGGGGCTCACAATCATACAGTGGCACACTACTTTAACTCTTTCTACCAAACCAGTACACTTACCACAGAAATCTATCATCCTTTACCCTCTCCCAAATGACCCTTATCTCAGATATCTAAATACACGTGGCACGAGGTGCATATGAAAGTTACTTTAATTTGAAAATCATTTTCACACATACCAACCCTTTTCTCTCTCTTAACCCAGTATTTTTCCGTTTTATCCTTCTTTGAATCTCCGCCCATTTCATAAACTTTGAAGATAATCTGCCAATGCTTCTTCATCTCCACTTTGGAAGGTATATACACATTTTTGAAACTCTTTAATTCACAATGCTTTGTGACTTCTTTCGTTGATACATGCATACTCTTTTTTGGACAGTGTTTAATTTTTTTATCCCATGTGGAAATTTCAACGAGCCCTACATGTTTACTGATTTGGTCCATTCAGGTTTAATGGTTCGCTATTTGTATGGTTCTGTATTTGAGGTTATGTATTTGAGGTTATCTCTCTCTCCATATCTCTCTCCGCCCAGTTCTCTATATTTCTCTTGATTTCTAGATCTATAACTTCGTGGCTTTGAAAGAGTGATATCATATGGTTCTTTCAAAATGTACCCTCACTCCTCAAACGCGATCTACCTTTTTTCATTACTTATATAAGATCTAGGATACATACTGAGCCCAAAGAGAAAATGAAAAAATAGGACATTTGTAAGTTTCTTCAGCAGCACAACACCATTATGAGTTTTAAAAGAAACCAAGCCCGAAGTTACCAAAGTCCCAACCGATTAGCTGCTTAAAATTTTAATCAGGTCCATTCCTTGATAGAGGATGAGGAGATGACAGTGGGCATTGGAGATAAGAGGATCCAGGTCGACATTTCTCAGATTTTCAAGGTGAGTGAATATCGTGTATTGTATTTGATATTTGGGTTTTTGTGGAGGTTGAGAGAACAGATCTGCCGTAAGAGAGAGGGAGAGAGAGATTGAGTTTTTCTTGGGTGTTTATGTTTACACCACACTATTCTCTTAACAGCCACCCACTTTTAACTCCACCCTTGATCGTGGTATGTAAAAAAAATATGAAAAGGGAATATTCAGACTAAATCAGTTTTTGGGACAAAACCCAAATATAGTTCAAAAGCCCTCTTTTCCATACTCTCATTTCCATCCTCTCTCTCCTTAAACATCATGAATCTGGAACAGTCAACTCCATTTTTATGGCCAACTGAAGACTTACACGAAGACTTGAGACGAATATGAAGATGGAGATGAAAGTGTAGAGAAGGGGAGGATGAAGATTGTTTCTACTTCAACATTTCCAAATCCAAAATCAACAAATAAAAAGAAGTTTGTATTTTGAAAATGATAGTTTTCTTATCTCCTCATATCTAAAACATTTATTTATTTATGTTTACTCTACTGAGATCTATGATGGAAAAGATGGGACACTTTTTTTCTGTTTGGGACCGTGAATTTAAATAGAGTTGTACTATTTTTTTTCTCACATTGGGAATCATTTTGTGTGTTCAGTTGTTGTTGCTAATGGCATAAGGATTGGAGGTAGAAGTGTTTTTTGCTGTTGGGTTTCGTATTATTTTTGTTGTTGGGATAAGGGTTCCATGGAATTTTTTTTCATCCAACATGCAATTTTTATGCTTTTCCATCCTTTTGTCCTTAGATATATCCAAGGAAAATTTTGCCACTTAAGATTTGTCAACATTTATTTTTTTTGATAAAATAATGATTTTTTTTATTTTGTTAACAACAAAGATAGTTTTTATATCATTTTTAGTTTTTCATTCGATTTTTTGTCTGTCATAGTTTTTTGCATTAGATTTTTGTATATCATAGTTTTTTTTGTTTGATTTTTTATACGATTTTTTTATCATATTTTTGTTTTGTAGTTTTTTTATATTATATTTTTTTCGTCTGATTTTTTATATTAGTTTCTTTTATTTATTTTTTACATTTTAGTTTTTATCATATTTTTTCAATCAAATTCTTCTTTGTTTTTATTCAATGTTTTAGAACCATTGATATACCACTCCCTTATATAAGATTTTTATATGTATACATGCTCGTTTGATTTATTTAAATAACTCGACCCTTTTCCAACTATCGCCAACTTACCAACTCATCTAAGATATAATTTGGTCGATATAGTTTGCATAAAAAAGTTTTGGGGATTGTAAACATATAATATTTTGAAGATACTCAAGTGGAATCGATAGATACTACTTTTTACTTTGGTAGATACTTAAGTGGAATAGATTTATACCAGTGATAAATGAATTTCGATTGGGGAAAATTGATATTATTTTCTTTTGATATTCTAATCCCTAAAAATTATAAAAAAATAGAATTTGTCACCTTAAAAGTTAATGTTATCAAACAGCCTCACCTAAAAAATTATAGAATTTGTCATGGCATCATGGAAAAATTTGCCACCCAAACCGTTTGCTTACTTTTATATTAAACGGACCCTAAATTCTTAGGGCGCCTCAGAAGCCACCTTTGGCTATAATGCACAAAAATGTTTTGGTGCCAAAAGGTACCATGCGGTAGATTGATTGTGTTTTCATAAATGAAACTGTATTATCTCTCTCTTATGTTACTTGTTTTGCCTACCGATTAAGTTCATTAAAGAAATAAAAATATCAAATTAAAGCTAGATATGCATAACCCAAAATAAGGAGTTTGAGAAGAGAGAGAGGTGATGGGGTTTGATTATATTTTGGAGTATTACTGAACAACCCGAGATTTGATTAGCCTGAATCACCTCTATACTAAAATGGGTTGTTCATTAGCCTGAATCACCTCTATTGTAAAATGGGTTGTTTCGTTATGAACAACCCGAGTTTGTGAGATTTTCTCGGTAGGTTCATCCCGAATCTGAGAGCTTCTCTCACCATGTTCTTGTCAAATGATTTCTTCGATTTCATGATTCATTTGATTATTATTATGATGCCTTTAGTTTGTAATGTTTCATCATGTGTTTAACATAATAATATTTTTATTTATATAGGATGCCTTCATGAATTTCAAGTCCGTATTATTTGATGAGGCGCTATCCAATGTCGATATACCCCATAATGGGGTTGATGGTTCCTTAGGAGGCGATGTTAGTACAACATTCTTTACGAACTAGGTATTATAATGTCACTCAATATAGTTGTAGCTTTTATGTATTTACTATTTATATTATAATGTTTTGACTATTTGTATTATTTATTCTCAGGTATTTCCACCCGTCAAGCATTGATCTCTTGGGCTCAAGAGCAAGATCGATCCGTTAATACAATAATCATTATCACCAAATCAGATGCATCTTCGATAACACGTAAAGGATATCTACAAATGGGATGTGAGAGGGGAGGTGACTACTGTGATCATCATGGGATAAATATTGAGAAGGAAAGTAGTAGCCAAGGTGAAAAAAATAGGAAGAAGGGAACTGCAACTAGGAAGTTAAATTGCCCATTTTCGTTGAAGGGCATTCCACTTGATAATGGACGACGGTTGATAGAGGTGTTCACGACCACCAATTGTCGAGATCACTAATTGGAAATGTATATGCCGACCATCTTACTTTGAAGGAGAGAACCATTGTCGAAGAGATGTCATTGAGTGGGGTAAAATCGACTTCCATTCTAAAGACGATAAAAAGTCATAATGCTATTAATGTTTCAAGAATGAAAACCATACGCAATGCAAAGGATAATTTAAGTATTATTGAAAGAGAGGGTACAACATCGATGAAAACAGTTAAAGAAGTTGCTTGGTGATAAACACTACGTGTATTGGTTTAGAATGAATGAGTCTATGGTGGAGGTGGAAGAAATTTTTTGGGCTCATCCAAACTCCATCCAATTAGCAAAGTGTTTTCCATCTGTTGTCATTGTCTATTGCACTTACAAGACAAATAAATACAAAATGCTTTTTTTCGAGATGGTTAGTACAACATCTTACGAAAGGACATTTAATGTTGCTTTCGCATTTTTAGGTAAGAGAAGGAAAATAACTATAGGTGGGCATTTGGCCATTTAAAATACCTCTTTTATCCATTTGCATGGCATATTGTCTTCATCACTAATCGGGAGTACGCGTGCATTAACGCATTATGGGTGGTGTTCCCAAAGGCAAAATATATGTTGTGCACCTTCCATGTTCATTACAATGTGGAACTTCATGATCGCAAAAAGATCCATGATGAGGATTACTTGAATAATTTCATGAGATATTGGATGCATTTGGTTGAATCCCCCACGGAGAGAAATTATAACGAGTCATGGATGTTACTTCACATGGAATGGGTTTCATATCCAAACACTCTGAACTGCATTGTTTGTACACAGTATAATCTAAAGGATACCTTTATTCATGCATGGAAAAATATTATTAAGGACTAAGGAAACTAAACTACCAATCGATATGAAGGACCTCACAGTAAGTTTAAGAGATGCTTGGATATTTCTCAACTACCTTTTGACCAAGTTTTTACCAGCATGCACAACTACATTGAGTTTCAAGTTACCGAGATTATGAGGGACTTTGAGGATTCATTATAAAAATTAAATCACTCTCACAACATTCCTATTCTGCGTGAGTTAATTGGCTGCATTTTGTACTATGTCATTAACGAAATTATGAAGTAGTTGAAAATGTGTTTCGATGTTGGCATTGATTTTAAATCTTGTCCACATGTGGTGCCCAATGCCTACGATATACGTTGCGCTCATGAGTTGGTTATCTACCGAATGGATGGTCGAACTATACTTTAGGGGGATTTGGATTGACATTGGCACGAATTAATTATGGTGCCCGACTTGGTGAAGTACCACCTAGTCGATTATGAGCCACAAATGACACTCTTTAAATAGAGGTGGTAAAGGTCCATTATAGATGAACAAAGTACCATGTTACAAAAACTTAAGGACATAGGGTGTCCCACCATTGCTAGGATATTTGAGACCTCTTTGTTTAAGAGAGGCAAGGGGTGCCCAAGAGGTTGAAAACTAACTGCTCGTGAGAAAAAAACAATAAGTCAACTAAAAGAGATCCCTTGGGCTTTGAACTTTCTAAGGAATCAATGGAGAAGCAACACTGTGATGTCCACAGGCCTAAGAAGAACATCATTTTTACGGAGTTAAGATATCATGGATGTTGGTGTCGACGATAATTGTGGGTTTAGATGTGTTGCTACATGTCTAAGGATGGTGACCGGTCGATAGAAAAATGTGAGAGCAGATTTAATGGATGAAGTTTTGGGAAATAATAATTACTATGCACACTGTTATGTTAGTTGGTTGTGGGACACTATTCTAAATATGTTAGACGATTATATAAGTCCACGTGATCCAAAGTCTTGGATGATCATACCAAAGTGTGGTTACCTTTTGGATGAATCTTATAAATGTGTGTGTCCCCTCACCTCCAAGAAATAGTGTCTCATATTTTTACAAATGAGACTTGAATGAACTATGCATACTATGTTCGTGCAGTTTGCTCATGTTTCGAGAATCATTTCATGGTTTTAAAATTGAATCACGATTGTGCATTTCCACCGGTTTCAAGTCACCGCTATAGTTGTTCCTTGCCCAAACCAAAACCTTGGATTGACAAATATGCAGATCAAGTAACAGAGTTTTGGAAAATTTTCCCAAAGGATGTAGCGATCAACGATCAGCCTATAGACATCAAGTAGTTGGGAATATTTTGTACTTTTTTGATAACATGTTTGAAAATGTGTAAGTTGCTCAAATGTGTTTGTAATATTTGTATCGATGTAAGTAAAGTTATAATGTAATGTTATTGTATTGGTAATAATGTATTAAATTTGTTTATGATATTGGTAATGTAATGATGTATTAAAGTTGTTAATGATGTATTAAATTGGTAATGATGTGCTAATTTATTGTTATTGTATTGGGGGATCTTATAGTATTTGTAATGGTAATGATGTATTATGCTGGCTAAGTTGGTAATGTTTCTTGAGAATGTTAATGTACAGTTAGAGAATGTTAATGTAGCTTGATTCGATATAAATATATCGAAACACAAAGAACCAAGTCGTTATCTTTATGCTGAATGAAGCTAGACATAGAAACTTAAATCCCACTGTTGGGGGTATTTATACCGAACCAATATAGGATTAATTTTGTTCAGCCTTATCATGAGGAGTAGGGAAAATGATTTTGGCATGATCACAATAAACCAAGTTCAATCTGGTATGGTTCAGTATAAACATTCCTAACAGTGGGATTTGAGTATTGTATTCCTAGTTTCATTTGGCATAAAGATAACAACTATGTTCTTAGTGTTTGAATATATTTATATTGAATCAAGCTAAATTAACATTCTCTAAGTGTACTATATCATTCTCAAACTAAAGTAGTATGCATGATCAATATTGTAGAACATCTTTCAGAGTTAGGTTTCTTCAATCAGAACTTAAAATTTATATAGTTAGGTTTTTTAAGCCTCACAAACTCATATGCATCTTTTCATTAATATTCCAGTATCCAATAACAATAAAAATATCCAATATCCTATAATGGAAAGAATGCCACACTAACTAGAAGGTCAAATCAAGCATTCCTAACATTAATATTCTAATATCCAATAACATTAACAATATCTAATAACATTAACACTAATATTCCAACAGCCAAGCAATATCCAAATACACTAACAATATCCAAAATTCCTACACTAACAATATCCAAAATTTGACTTTGTTTACCATTAATATTTAAATATCTAATAACATTAACAAAATTCCATCAACAAGCTTCTCTAAAATGTCATTAACAAAATTCCAATGACCAACAACATTAATATCATTATGATTGGGCATAAATATTGTATATTGATTCCCCTAATTTCGGTACATTTGTGAACCCGAGAAGTGCAATCGATATGGATTCAACTCACATTTATGATACTAACCTTCTTTGGTAAGTATTTCATGTTTCGTGTTTCTCCTATGCGTTTTACAAGTTAATTATGCAAGCGATGCAGAAGAGAAATCGAAATAATGAAAGAAAGGCTAAAAAGAAAATTTCAAGGGCATTTTGGTAATTATATAATCGAATCTCGAAGGAGGAGTCAACTGGAAAGTCAAAAATCTCAGAACAATGAGAACCATGGAATAAACGGCATCCAAATCTGAGTTACGGTTGAAGAGTTATGACCATTGAAGTTGAGGAAAAATCCCAGAAGAAAAGAAGAAAACGTGAGAAAAATTCTAAGTGTTGAAAAGAGGAAAAAGGCACCCAAAACCAGTGAAAAATTACAAACCCAGGTCGAACTGATTTGGGGTCGAACCGGTTCGGGGTACCTGTGAACCCGTCCGGGGGTCCTGATGCGCGAAATTTCTCCTTTATTCTGATTGGTCCAAAGAGTTCCATTAGGTTACAACTCATTCTAAAACGTATTTGTACAAAGCTAATGACTTACGAAAAGCAGTTCTTGATATTTTTTCATAGTTTTTGAAAAATGAAAAGGTATAAGATCATCTAGGAACATAGTTTGAATTATTGGCCTTAAGATTAATTCATTCCGGGTTTGTTTTCAAGTTTTAATCCAAGTCTCATTCCTCCTATTATTGTTCTTGCATGGTTATTTCCCTTACTTGATTCAACCAATTTCTGTGTTCATAACACTGATTTGCATGTTTCAATATAGTTTCATCATGAGTTCTTTCACATGAAATGTAATTATTTCATGCATCGTTTAGTTTAACATTCCCGACTAGTTTTAAAAGGGTTGGGATGCATGAACTCAACCTGATGTGTTAGTTGCATGTGTATAAAAAAAATCCTCTGAATTTAATGATTTATTACGACCGTATTGAATAACAACACAACCATTGTAGATATTTGGATCTCGTTTGCTTCCGGGTAACTGGGATGCTTTAGAATGCAATGCGAGTGTCGCTATCGCGTGTACCGATTTACTCGTCCTTGTGACACCCCGCCTAATAAAATATCGGGTGATCAGTCCTATACCAAATTAAAACAGGAATCCCAGTTGGATCATCCTTAGCATCACTTTCGAAAACTTTTTAAAACTTACTAACCATCTAGTATTCCAAAAACTGGTGCCAATTTTAACTTTTTAATTAAACAAAACAATACATGCGGAATTAAAATATAAACCATTCACACAACTGAATGAAAGTAAATAGAATAATAATTACACAACTTGCCGAATAAATCACCGGCCACCAAATAATTAATCCAATAAAAATATTCAACACCTGAATGAATTACACCTGAAAACTGTACCGAGAAGTCTGGGCTACAAGCCCTAAATAAAACTGAGACTGATACAGGATTCCTACTCTAGGAATGAATGAATGATGCGTCTAATCCAAACTCCTGCTAGCATCCACATGTGTCGCAGCTCCGTGTCCCTGGAATAGAATATCAATCCTGGCGTCCCTGTGGCTGGACACCTAAAAGGTTTTGAAAATAGTTTTTATAGCAAGGGTTAGAACCCAAAACATTTTGAAAATATTTAGCAAATGAATTAACTGCAGTAATTTAAAATGCATGAATGCGCTTCATATTTAAGTTAGTGTCGCACTCCCTTGAGGACATTCTCACCCCTCCACTATTGTGCACACCTACCAGTTACCTTAATCCCACCTAGTTGTACTACCCCTTCCAACTAGTCTTGGTACAACCTTCCTTTGCCATATTACTCTAACCCGAGTATAATAATTTCTTGAATTATAAGTTATCTCACAATTAACTTGATTAATTCCTCTTCAAATAGTAGCATATAACCGTCTCACAAGTTATATAAAGTAAATACATCACACACTGTATTATTCCCACAAATAAATAACTTAATTAATTTCTCATTAATTAACAGCATATAACTGTAACCCGAGTTATATAAGGTAAATACATCACACACTGTATTATCACCTACATATAATATTTAATACCATATTATACGTACCTTTACTAACATCCACACATATATCATACGTGTATCCATCCTTCAGAGTATACCCTCACCGGATGATTCACTCTAAAATGCCATCTCACTAGGTGTGCTCACAAAACCTAGTTTTCCAAGTTGGATTCGCTCACCAACCTGGTCTACTACATAAACGAATTGGAGGCGATCATATTCCTTCCTGAAAGTGAGATAATCTCCTCACCCATGTACCGAACGCTATGACCAGGGGATATACTCGCCCTACTCCTCAAGCTAGGGGATTCACCCACATTGCGCAACCTCCCTTGATAGCATTAGAGTATTTAAGTTGAATAAATATCTAGTCACTGATATTTACTATCACACACAATATATATACACATATATATATACTATCATTACACCGTATATATATAATATAAACTCCGGCTTTACCGTATACTCAAATTATCCCGTATACTACCTTAAATTTTCTGAGTCTGTGGCTCGACTCAACGTAATTAATTTTCTCACTTAACAATTTACCGTCTTCCCGAGTCTATGGTCCGACCCTAATATATTTAATTCACACTTCAATGTATATAATACTTTCCCCGAGTCCATGGTCCGTCTCCTATTAAATTAATTAACACACCTATTAATTTAATATCTCCCCGAATCTATCACCCAACTCTAATTAAATTAACTAACACACATGTTAATTTAATATCTCCCCGAGTCTATCGTCCAACTTTAATTAAATTAATTATTACACCCATTAATTTAATACTTACCCGAGTCTACAATCCGACTTTTATTTAATTAATTTACACATTAATTAATCAACACATATCCGAGTCTACAATCCGCCTCTAATTAAATTAATTATCACATTTATTAATTTAATAACTTGGTGTCACCCAACCATTATTCCCGGACTCTCTCACTTGGCCCGTACCTCAACATTTCCCGAGTCAATGTTCCGACTCCAAACTAATTACTTTCTCTCAATAATTAATTTATTACCTTGATGTCACTTAACCAACATACCCGGACTCGCTCACTTGGTCCAATTTACATCTCATAATATAATACCCACATTTTCGCCTACAATGTGTCACACCTTTATTTTTATAATTTTCCCAATTATATTTGCCTATAATTATTAACATACCCGGACTCGATTCACTTGGCCCGAAATTAAATATCTCCCGAGTCTATATCCCGAATCTAAATTAATTAGTTTATCTCCAAACTTAACTCACTACCTTGGGGTCGCTTGACCAATATCCCGGATTCGCTCACTTAATCCGTATCTCACTATTTTGGAATAAAATATCTCAAATTTATCCATTAAATGTCCCAAGCAAATTCATCCTAGTCCCAATTACTCTCTCTCTAAATTGCTAGGAATATTTGTTTCATATTTATTTATCACTAATAATTGTATGGAAATTAATTTAAAATTAATTCCCCCTTATATCTCACCCAAGCCGAACTGCCCAGAATTTCCCATCGTCGATCGATCGATGCCCCCGATCGAACGATCGATCCCTTCGTGCCAGTGCTCCTTCCTCGCTGAATTCCACCATTAACGAAATTTCAAGGTTTCTTTCCTCAAAAACCAACCTCAATTCAGTCTATTAATCATCTTAACATTTCTCATGAACCAAAAATATCATCTAAACCTTTTAACATCATTAACACTATGAATCTTGACCCACCCAAGAACACAAATTTCTAGGGTATAATCCCAATTTCAAATTCAAATTCCATTCTTTTATATTCCGATTTTTCTCATTCAAATCAGATAATCATACTCAGAATTATATAGCACAACTAATTCCTACCTTAAATCTCATTCAATGATTCCATTAACAAACCCCTTTTTTTACCCATTTATCCCCAAAACGAATTTTGGTTTACACATCACTATGATATGAATTGATTATCATACTTTAAGAATCAAACCACTTGCCTCTAAGTATTTGTAGTGTCTGATCCGTTGTTGATGTCCTTAAATTTGGCTCCAATAACCTCCAATTTATTCTTGATTTGCTTTCCCCCAAATCTCCTCTCAAACCCTAGGTTTAGAGTTATGTTGGTTGACATTCCTTAATCTCCCCATTAGGTTAAAAACCATTAATCCCGTTTTTCACCTAATGGGCTTAATTAAAGTGGCCCAACTCACCCCGTGTGGGCCCGGCTATGCCCAAAAAAACTCCGAGACCCAATTACTACCCCCGGGTACTATTTTCTGACTATCTGGACCCATCCGGACTCAACCGCGCACTCAGAATTGGCATCCGAATTAATTTATAAAAATTCTTATCTCACACCCAATTTAGTCTATACCGACTCCCGGCTGGGATAAGTGTATACCGCGTCATTAATAGTCGAAATGACGTAATTAAATTATTACTATTCACTTAGTAAATAAATTTCCCTAAACATTAACCATTCACTCCCCGATTAATATTTAAATATATATATTGCCATAATTAATTCAATTAAAATTACAACACACCAGTAATTTAAAATTCCCGAATTAATTAAATATTAAATGTACAAAAATACGGGGTGTTACATACTTCCTCCCTTACAAAGGAATTTCGCCCTCGAAATTAAGATAAACCTAGTGTTCCGATATTCACATCTTTTTCACTAGTCATGTGCCTCCAAGCCCGCTATATCTATCCCATCTGCTTCTAACCATACGTTACACAATCATGCATTTAAACCTTGTCAGGGCGCCCATACACCCTATACCCGTGCTTAACCGCCCAAAATTTGTCTTAATTAACCCGGGTGCCCATACACCCTATCCCCGCACTCTATCGCACGAAATTTACCCGACTATGCTAGTCGTAACCCGTAATATAACTTCGAACCCGTAGTCATATTACATATATATATATATATATATATATATATACATATATAATTACTGCCCGGGTACTCAACCCATGCTACGTCCAACTATCTCCCCATAAATACTTATCTCTCAACATAAACGAATATACGCTTACCCTTATGCTACCAAAGACAACATAATACCGCGCCCTTACTACCCCTAGTCCTTGCGTAAAATAAACCCCGAGCTATCTCTCTTTGCTCGAAAATCAATTTAACCACCCTGATTCACTTCAGTAAACATCCCCACTTACCAGGATAAAATGTGAGAACACAAAACCTCACTATGTGCCATCGCACCACGCAATACAACACATATATCCTCATATATATAGGCTATACGCCCTCTCCGGTGATACCTAGTACCAACCATACCCTGGTGTCGCGGACACCAAAATGTAACTCCACTATCCACAATAGTTAAATTCCATCGCTATCCAGCCGATGTTTAAAAAGTATTATCAACCCTACTCCCATAATTCTCGAAAGTAGTAATTTCTCGCATAATTCAACCAATCACTCAGTGTACGCCTCCACTCTCCCATGAAGAACACTAAGGAACTCCGCTACCCTACGGAAAGTTTACCCACATGCTATGGCTCCTACCGCCAACGCACCCACTAAGTTCGACTCACCTGCGAACTCTAGTGAAAAAAGTCTTATACTGTGACATCCTCTTTGTCACTCAACAATATACCCCATGCCCCTAGGGTAAAATAATTACTTCTATACTCCAGCTGCAACGGCTGGTTCTCGATTTCCGGAGCAGCTTCTCCCTGCCCGAATGCACCCGTGACTTGCTTTAGTGGCTGTACATCCAGGAACTCGTCCTGTAGTTGACCCCTGCCTCGCTTAAGGAAATATCTCTTCATGTGTCTCGCTTATCCCACAAACGAAACACTTTCTAATATGTTCACCCTGCCACTGATCCCTTCCATGCCAACCTTGTTGAAATTCCTGGCCATCCCGCCGATAGCTTCCAGTTCTAGATCGTTTGGCATAATTTCCTTACCGGAAATCCTGCCCCTGATCTCTCCCCAGTCTTCTGCTGGGATACCCCACTGGTATTGTTCCCTTCTGCCTCATCCGACTGGCTAATCCCCACTCCCTTCCCGCTTCCTTTCACGTGGAAGCGATATTCCCAACAGTGTCGAAGTGTTGCGCTAATGACATCAGTATAACCTACTAATGCAGAATTATCAATTAAAAGTTGTCTGATTCTCTAGACTAACCCATCCATAAACTTTGCTTTCTTTCTTTTCCTCGCTTACCTCATCCGGTACAAAATTTGCCAACGAGTGAAATCTTCCTCGTAATCGGCCACTGAACGGTCCCCTAGAGTCACCTCACAAAATTTTCTCCTCGTTTACCGCTGGAGGAAAAATACTTGCGGTCGAACTGCACCCAAAACTTTGCAATAGCTAGTGTGTCCCTTTCCTCACTATGGTGATCGACTCCCACCACTGTAGCGCTGCTCCCACTAAACTAAAAGAGGTTAGTATTTGCTTCCGCACCTCATCGCAATCTCCCATGCGTAGGTGACGCTGGATATCTCTCTTCCTTGACACGCTAGCACTACATCTAAACCCCCTCGCAACTATGGTGGGTTCCCACTAAAAATAACCTCTCTCTCTTGCTTCCACGCCAACGACTCCGCGTGAGTCTGATCATCCGGCGCCACTAACACTTGTGTCTGATCCCGTGGAAAGTACCCTGCCGTTGCGACCGCCGTCGTTTCAACCGTCGTTATTTCAACCGCCCGCGCCACTAGTTCCGTTACTTGTGCTGCCAAAATCATCTCTGGCAGTTGTTGCGGTAACATTTTCTCCTGAAGAGCCTCTCTCATCTCCCCCTGCTGCCTTAGATGCTCTCTCTCTCCTGGGCATCGTCCGGAAGGAGAATCGAATTGTATGAGTTCACTCTCAAATATAAATTTCGCAGAAGGACATATATACGCGAACGTATGAGAATGCAACAATCCTATAATAGGGCTCTATATCAAAGATTGCTAAGCCGAAGCGTGAAAAGCCGCACAGATCCTAAGGACACTAGAACCTGATGCTCTGATACCATCTGTGACACCCCGCCTAATAAAATACCGGCTGATCAGTCCTATACCAAATTAAAATAGGAATCCCAGTTGGATCATCCTTAGCATCACAGTCAAAAACTTTTTAAAACTTACTAACCACCTAGTATTCCAAAAACTGGTGCCAATTTTAACTTTTTAATTAAACAAAACAATACATGCGGAATTAAAATATAAACCATTCACACAACTGAATGAAAGTAAATAGAATAATAATTACACAACTTGCCGAATAAATCACCGGCCACCAAATAATTAATCCAATACAAATATTCAACACCTGAATGAATTACACCTGAAAACTGTACCGAGAAGTCTGGGCTACAAGCCCTAAATAAAACTGAGACTGATACAGGATTCCTACTCTAGGAATGAATGAATGATGCGTCTAATCCAAACTCCTTCTAGCATCCACATGTGCCGCAGCTCCGTGTCCCTGGAATAGAATATCAATGCTGGCGTCCCTGTGGCTGGACACCTAAAAGGTTATGAAAATAGTTTTTATAGCAAGGGTTAGAACCCAAAATATTTTGAAAATATTTAGCAAGTGAATTAACTGCAGTAATTTAAAATGCATGAATGCGCTTCATATTTAAGTTAGTGTCGCACTCCCTTGAGGACATTCTCACCCCTCCACTATTGTGCACACCTACCGGTTACCTTAATCCCACCTAGTTGTACTACCCCGTCCAACTAGTCCTGGTATAACCTTCCCTTGCCATATTACTCTAACCCGAGTATAATAATTTCTTGAATTATATGTTATCTCACAATTAACTTGATTAATTCCTCTTCAATAGTAGTATATAACCGTCTCACAAGTTATATAAAGTAAATACATCACACCTTGTATTATTCCCACAAATAAATAACTTAATTAATTTCTCATTAATTAACAGCATATAACTGTAACCCGAGTTATATAAGGTAAATACATCACACACTGTATTATCACCTACATATAATATTTAATACCATATTATACGTACCTTTACTAACATCCACACATATATCATACGTGTATCCATCCTTCCGAGTATACCCTCACCGGATGATTCACTCTAAAATGCCATCTCACTCGGTGTGCTCACAAAACCTAGTTTTCCAAGTTGGATTCGCTCACCAACCTGGTCTACTACATAAACGAATTGGAGGCGATCATATTCCTTCCTGAAAGTGAGATAATCTCCTCACCCATGTACCGGACGCTATGACCTAGGGATATACTCGCCCTACTCCTCAAGCTAGGGGATTCACCAACATCGCGCAACCTCCCTTGATAGCATTAGAGTATTTAAATTGAATAAATATCTAGTCACTGATATTTACTATCACACACAATATATATACACATATATATATATACTATCACTACACCGTATATATATAATATAAACTCCAGCTTTACCGTGTACTCAAATTATCCCGTATACTGCCTTAAATTTTCTAAGTCTGTGGCTCGACTCAACGTAATTAATTTTCTCACTTAACAATTTACCGTCTTCCCGAGTCTATGGTCCGACCCTAATATATTTAATTCACACTTCAATGTATATAATACTTTCCCTGAGTCCATGGTCCGTCTCCAATTAAATTAATTAACACACCTATTAATTTAATATCTCCCCGAATCTATCACCCAACTCTAATTAAATTAACTAACACACATGTTAATTTAATATCTCCCCGAGTCTATCGTCCAACTCTAATTAAATTAATTATTACACCCATTAATTTAATAGTTACCCGAGTCTACAATCCGACTTTTATTTAATTAATTTACACATTAATTAATCAACACATATCCGAGTCTACAATCCGCCTCTAATTAAATTAATTATCACATTTATTAATTTAATAACTTTGTGTCACCCAACCATTATTCACGGACTCTCTCACTTGGCCCGTACCTCAACATTTCCCGAGTCAATGTTCCGACTCCAAACTAATTACTTTCTCTCAATAATTAATTTATTACCTTAATGTCACTTAACCAACATACCCGGACTCACTCACTTGGTCCAATTTACATCTCATATTATAATACCCACATTTTCGCCTACAATGTGTCACACCTTTATTTTTATAATTTTCCCAATTATATTTGCCTATAATTATTAACATACCCGGACTCGATTCACTTGGCCCGAAATTAAATATCTCCCGAGTCTATATCCCGACTCTAAATTAATTAGTTTATCTCCAAACTTAACTCACTACCTTGGGGTCGCTTGACCAATATACCCGGATTCGCTCACTTGATCTGTATCTCACTATTTTGGAATAAAATCTCTCAAATTTATCCATTAAATGTTCCAAGTAAATTCATCCTAGTCCCAATTACTCTCTCTCAAAATTTCTCGAAATATTTGTTTCATATTTATTTATCACTAATAATTGTATGGAAATTAATTTATAATTAATTCCCCCTTATATCTCACCCAAGCCGAACTGCCCAGAATTTCCCATCGTCGATCGATCGATCCCTTCGTGCCAGCGCTCCTTCCTCACTGAATTCCACCATTAACGAAATTTCAAGGTTTCTTTCCTCAAAAACCAACCTCAATTCAGTCTATTAATCATCTTAACATTTCTCATGAGCCAAAAACATCATCTAAACCTTTTAACATCATTAACACTATGAATCTTGACCCACCCAAGAACACAAATTTCTAGGGTATAATCCCAATTTCAAATTCAAATTCCATCCTTTTATATTCCGATTTTTCTCATTCAAATCAGATAATCATACTCAGAATTATATAGCACAACTAATTCCTACCTTTAATCTCATTCAATGATTCCATTAACAAACCCCATTCTTGTACCCATTTATCTCCAAAACGAATTTTGGTTTACACATCACAATGATATGAATTGATTATCATACTTTAAGAATCAAAACAGTGAACCACTTGCCTCTAAGTGTTTGTAGTGTCTGATCCGTTGTTGATGTCCCTTAATTTGGCTCCAATAACCTCCAATTTGTTCTTGATTTGCTTTCCCCCAAATCTCCTCTCAAACCCTAGGTTTAGAGTTATGTTGGCTGCAATTCCTTAATCTCCCCATTAGGTTAAAAACCCTTAATCCCGTTTTTCACCTAATGGGCTTAATTAAAGTGGCCCAACTCACCCCGTGTGGGCCCGGCTATGCCCAAAAATACTCCGAGACCCAATTACTACCCCCGGGTACTATTTTCTGACTATCTCGACCCATCCGGACTCAACCGCGCACTCAGAATTAGCATCCGAATTAATTTATAAAAATTCCTATCTCACACCCAATTTAGTCTATACCGACTCCCGGCTGGGATAAGTGTATACCGCGTCATTAATAGTCGAAATGACATAATTAAATTATTACTATTCACTTACTAAATAAATTTCCCTAAACATTAACCATTCACTCCCCGATTAATATTTAAATATATATATTGCCATAATTAATTCAATTAAAATTACAACACACCAGTAATTTAAAATTACCGAATTAATTAAATATTAAATGTACAAAAATACGGGGTGTTACAGTCCTCTGATTAAGTTTGGTGTGGGCTTGAACCTCATATACGTAATGCTTGGGAGTACTAAATTCTGGGTCTGATTAATCATTTAAATTTACGATTAGTTTTATACCAACAATACACTAGGGTTGAGGGATTGTAATCCCGTCCTGTTTTCCTCATCATATAGTTCAAGTTTTAAGTCATTCATCATTAGTATTTTAGGTAATTTAGGATAGTCGCATTCAATTCATATTTTAGTTCATTAAATAAATATTTTCAAAATTTCATTTAGTTGTAGTCCATTCCCAAAACCAATCATATTTTCTTTTTCTTTAGAGTTAGAGTTAGGATTCCTTCGTCTGTCCAACATCATCACAACTCTGTTGTCCTATTTCCCTGAGAATCGATACCCGACTTATCAGATTATTACTTGAGCGACAAGCTTGAACTTGAGCCTAAAGAGTACGCACTTCTGAGACACATTCTTAGTCGTGTCAAGTTTTTGGCACCGTTGCCGGGGATTTAGGCAGACTAAGGATTAGATCAATTCAATCTAAAGCTTTGACCAAAAATTTCAAAAAAACCAAAAACATAAAAAAATCTATAAAAGCACAAAAATATTCCTCAGCATCTCTCACAATCCTGTTAATGCAAAATTTTGAACTCACTCCAACTCCCCATAATACTCCAACCCACATTCACGAAAACCCGATTGTTGAGTACGACCCTGATAGCCCTCACACTTCTAACGCTCCACAATTATGGGTTCCTCCTCCCACACCATCACACTCAATCGTAAATAACACTTTGTTTTCCCTCTTAGGACACACTTCAGAGCGCTCTTCGAGTATACCAAGTGAGGACACAGAGTCTTTGAGTGAGAGAAATATGTCACAACACGGTAGTTCAGCCGCCGGTGAGGAAGAGGCCCCATATCGTCCTTTGAGAGAACTCTTATATCCCGAGGGCACTGTTACTCCGGGATGCATTTTACTCCCGTATAATGCAGGGCAATTTTTCTTTAGGAATGGGATGATCCAAATACTTCCCACTTACCATGGAATGGATTCAGAAAAGCCATATGCCCACATTATGGAATTTGAGGAGGCGTGCTAGACTCTCAACGATCAAACTTGCACAAAAGATGTGCTCCACCTTAAAGTCTTCCCATTATCGCTAAAGGATAAGGATAAGACCTGACTATGGTCTTTACCTCCAAATTCGATTTCATCATGGAACGAGTTACAATTTAAATTTGTCAAGAAATTCTTTCCTCCACATTGAACGAAATCTATCAGGGCTCAAATTCAAACTTTCCGACAATTAGAAAATGAGTCGTTCGATCGATGCTATGAGCATTTCAATGAGTTAATTACTTCGTGCCCCCATCATGGATTTGATAAACTGCAAATCATTTCCTTCATCCCTAATGGGCTGAACATTAATTCCAAGTAACTCGTTGAAACCATGTGCGATGGTCCATTTGTCGAATTAGACGCCAATGATGCTGAGCTTCACTTAAGGTATGCCACCGAGACTACCCAATCCTAGGATACATCCGACCCTAATGCTCAAAATCGACATCACCGGGTGACCACCACTCCATCGACGTTCGGCTTATTTCACATAAAAAATAATTCTATGATGGACAGTCGGCTCGTTGTACTTGAGAAAGGAATACGAGACCTACTTGAAGTATGTGGAAGAGGACTAACTAGATCCATCCCAAACTCCATCGAGAAGGTGTGTGAGATTTGTGAGGCGGGTCATTCAACTGAGGAATTCCCGACTATACTCGCCTAAAAAGTTATTCTTCAAGAACAAGTAAGTGGTATAAGAGGATTCAAGGGAAATTTCGGTGCACCGCACGAGAATTCTTACAACCCTTCTTGGAAAAACCACCATGGTTTTAGCTATGGGAAATAACATGCTGCGATGAATCCTAATTCACATGGTTCCCATCCTCCACCACCGCACTTTCAACAAGCTCCACACATGCAAGAACATGTTCAAGCACCACCACCTCAAGGAACATATATCACTCCACCGAGGAGAAATATCGAGGATACGATCAACCACTTTATCAGTACCTAGAATGAAACTAATTCTAGGAATGAGCGCATGATCAACGACATAAATGCGAACATTTGAAAGTTGCAATCATCGTTGAGTATCCAAGAGAAAGGCAAGTTTCCTGCCCAGGGCCAAAGACTGCCCCAAGGTCAAACTAGTGTGAGCTGCACCTCGACTGAACATCAGGATCAATGTCAAGCTGTGACCACTCTTCGTAGTGGTAGAGTCATTGATTTATCACCTCCCCCACATAACACAACCAAAGATAAGGAGATTTCGCCCGGCACGAAAGAGGCCGAAGATGTTCCCTTGACTGAGAGTGATAAAGAAGACACTAGTGAGCCCGAGGTAGTAGTGAAACCACCCACCGCGGAACCATTTCCTCAAAGGTTGGTTCCTTCCCACAAAAGAAACCCCCATGATGAAGTGTTAGACGTGCTTAAGCAAGTAAAGTTAAATTTACCTTTCCTCGATGCCATTAAGCAAATTCCAGCTTATGCGAAAGTTGTTAAGGACTTGTTAATAGTGAAGAGGAAGATGAAGGTAAAGAAAAATGTCTTTGTAGCACAAAACGTGAGCTCCATCCTACTTAATGATCTCCCGCCAAAATTCAAAGATCTTGGTGCACCTACTATTTCTTGCATCATTGGAGAAAATAAAATTGAAAAGGCCTTACTTGACTTGGGAGAAAGTGTCAATATCCTCCTTTACGCCATCTATAGGTAACTTGACAAAGATCATTCTCCAGTTAGCAGATCGAACTGTGAAGATCCCAAGAGGTACAGTTGAGGATGTGATTGTCCAAGTTGGCACTTTCTACTAACCGGTAGACTTGGGACACGAAGCCCTCCTTCGCCTCGAGCAATCATGTTCCCATCATTCTTGGGCGCCCATTCTTAGCTATGGCTAATGCAATTATCAATACTAAAAATGGATAGATGCAACTCACCTTTGGGAACATGACCTTAGAGACTAACATCTTCCACATAGCCTAACATACGGTGGAAGAAGATGATCTTCACACCGTGATCTTCATCGACGAGATCATAGAGGAGTATTTTGACAAAAATTATTATGAAGATGCCCTAGGGTCCTGTTTAGTATTGCACCACGAGAGTGAGGGAACGTACACCGAATTAGAGAGGTAAGTTGGGGAGTTGAGAGAGTTACTCGATGAGAAAGCATCGGACGAGGACGCGAGAGATGTTAATTGGGTTTCTTGATTCGAGGAGTTACCGTCGAGGGAGGCATGCTTGGTTCCCTCCAGCGATAAATTTTTTACCCTTGAATTGAAGAAACTACCCTCCTATACTAAATATGCATACCTATGAGAGGATGAGACATTTCCTGTTGTTATCTCCTCTAGCCTAGACGAAGAGCAGGAGGGTGAAGTGTTAAAGATTCTAAGGAAGCACCAAAGTGCTTTCGGTTGGTGTATTTCCAATTTGAAGGGGATAAGTCCTTTGATTTGTACCCAGAAGATTCCCCTCGAGGAGGATATCAAGCTCTCGAGAGAAATTCAAAGAAGGCTAAATCCCAATATGAAAGAAGTGGTGAGAATCGAAATTATTAAGCTATTGGATGCCGGGATTATCTACCCAATCTCGGATAGTAAGTGGGTGAACCCTATTCAAGTTGTCCCGAAGAAGTCGGGTATGACAGTGATTGAGAATGCTAAGGGAGAGCTAGTTCCCCAACGTACCACCATCGGGTGGCTCGTTTGCATTGATTACCAGAAACTCAATGAGGGAACTTGGAAAGACCATTTCCCCTTGTCATTTATTGATTAGATGCTTGAGAGAGTAGTGGACCACCCTTATTATTGCTTCCATGATGGTTATTCCAGATATAACCAAATCGAGATAGATGTACTTGACCAGGAGAAAACGACCTTCACTTGACCCTTTGGTACGTTTGCCTACAAACGTATGCCATTCGGCTTGTGTAATGCACCCGCGACCTTTCAAAGGTGCATGTTGAGCCTATTTAGTGACATGGTTGAGTGAGGACTCGAAGTATTCATGGACGATTTTAGCATTTTTGGCACCTCTTTTGATCGTTGTCTAGAAAAGATGGAAAAGTACTTGCCCGGTGTGTGGAAAAGAACTTAGTGCTAAATTGGGAGAAATACCATTTTATAGTCACTGAGGGAATAGTTCTTGGCCACATAGTTTCATCCAAGGTGATAGAAGTTGATTGAGCTAAGATAGATGTCATAGCTGATCTACCCCCACCAAAATTGCTCAAAGACGTGCGATCCTTCTTGGGCCACGCAGGGTTTTATCGAAGGTTCATTAAGGACTTTAGCGCCATCGCTATACCCTTAAGCAACCTACTCATGAATGACACCCCATTTGAATGGATAGAAGCATGTCATAGCTCCTTTGAAAAACTAAAAACTATGCTTGTGTCCTCTCCCGTCATACAAGTTTCGGATTGGTCCTGACCATTCGAACTCATGTGTGATGCTAGAGATTATGTGATAGGGGCTGTTTTGGACCAAAGAAAAGACAAACAAGATCATGTCATCTACTACGCTAGACGGACTCTTACTGGACCACAACTCAATTACTCCACCACAGAGAAGGAGTTGCTAGCGGTAGTCTTTGCTCTTGACAAATTTTGGTCCTACCTTATCGGTTCTCCCATAAATTTCTTCACCGACCACGCGACATTGGAATACCTACTTGCGAAGAAAGACGCAAAGCTGTGACTCATAAGGTGGATCCTACTCCTATAAGAGTCTAATCTCTCCATTAAAGATAAGAAAGGAGTAAAAAACGTCATTGTCGACCACTTATCATGACTTTCGTCCGATGTACCTAGTGATCCAATACCCATAGACGAATACTTCTCGGATGAGCAACTCTTTGCTACCTTTTCTTTGCCCTAGTTTGCAGATATCATGAACTATCTTGTCACAGGAGCCGTCCCTCCTAATTGGACACCACAAGATAAGAAGACGTTTATTACTTGGTAACACATGTTTTTCTATGATGATCCTTTCCTATTTAAATATTGCGCCAACCAAATCATCCGACGTTGTGTACCGGATGACGAGATCCCTAAAGTCATCCGATTCTATCATTCAAACACTTGTAGAGGTCACTTTTCGATGAAAAAGATGGTCACTAAGATTCTTTAATGCGGCCTCTATTGGCCCACAATCTCTCGGGATGTGAATAATTGTTGCAAATCATGCGATAGGTGTCAAAGGATGGGAGCGATTACCCGACGAGACATGATTCCATTGACCCCAATACTCATTATTGAGATTTTCGACTGCTGGGGTATTGACTTCATGGGACCTTTTCCCCCATCTTTTGGTTTCCTATACATCCTTGTCACGGTAGACTACGTTTCTAAATGGGTAAAAGCCATAGCTACCAAAACGAATGAAAGTGAAGGGGTGATTAGGCTCCTACAGGAACACATACTTTCCATCTTCGGTGCTCCGAAAGCGATAGTCAGTGATAATGGCACGCATTTTTGCAACAGGACATTTGCGAAGCTCATGAGAAAGTTTGGCATCGTTCAGAAGGTTGGAGCGACCTATCACCCACAAACGAATGGGCAGGCCAAAATAGCGAATCGGGAGATCAAGAACATTCTCGAGAAGACCGTCATTGCCACCCTAAAAGATTGGTCACTTCGATTGAACGATTCACTATGGGCCTATCGTACTGCATACGAAAATTCGCTCGGCATGTCCCCATTCCTCTTTATGGATGGCAAACCTTGCCATCTTCCCATAGAATTAGAGCATAAGGCGTATTGGGCGATTGAAAAGTTGAATTATGAGATGGATAAAGCCGATGAATCTCGCAAGCTATAATTAAATGATTTAGAAGAGATATGCAATGATGCGTATGAGAATGCAAAAATTTCCAAAGATAGAATGAAACTCACTCACGATAACATCATTCGACACAAAGAGTTTCTTCCTAGACAAAAAGTGCTTCTCTATAACTCCCGGCTTCATTTATTTCCGGACAAGTTACGGTCACGATGGAGTGGCCCATTCGTTGTAAGGAATGTTTTCCCTCACAGAGCTATGGAATTAGACGATTTAAAAGGGGGAAATATTTTCAAGGTAAATGGACAACGCCTAAATCCATATCTAAAGGCGTGTGTGGAAGAAGTCGACACCGTTTGGTTGTCAGACCCCGTTTACGGGGAAGAGTGAGCTTAAAATGAGAGGTCGTCGCACCCCCGACGCGTATGGGGTGAATTCATGTGTATAGTAGTCGTGTGTGAGTTAGGGTATTTTTATGTTCGGAGCACGGTTCACGAGAGGGATTGAGTTAGCACACTTTTCGAGAGAGTTTCCACATATTTCTAGGGCTTGATTGAGGCAATTTTAGGGCACCCGAGGGTCTAGAACATTTTTAGGGGCCATACGCACGAGAGGAGATCGGCGAGAACACTTAGAGTTTGAGTGAAGATTGAACCAAATCTTTCTGGCCAGCAAATTTCCTAGAACCCAGGTCGAATCGGTTCGGTGGTTGAACTCGTTCGGGGTATCCGCTAACCGGTTTGGGGTACCTGGAAGATTCTCCCCCATGTTTTCCTAATTCATTCCCTTCCCTCCACTTTTCCCTCCATTCATTTCCCTACGATTTTTTCCCCTCCAAAATCTTCCCCCTTCCACTTTCAATCCCAATCCCTTCCCTCCTTCCTCTCCTTCCAACATTCCCCTTTCCCACCAAAAATCCATCCCCAACACCTATAAATTCACCCCCACCCCTCATCCATTTCTCACACCAAAATTCACTCTCCCTCTCCTCCATCCCATATCCTTCTTCTCTACATATCTCTCCCCCTCACCATGCCGCGTCCCCGCCGAGCCAACTTTCTCCCTAAGAAATATAATGACACCACCATCCTTGATGATGAGGGTAAGGGAGTGTTTCGAATCATCCAATAACGCCATTGGGTCGAGCAATACTTCTCGGCCACGCTACCAATCCACATCGAGCGTTTTTTTACTTAGGAACAACTTCCCGGCGACGTCACCGCCCTATTCGACCACCGGGGGTGGTGCCCTTTTCTCGCTCCTAAGAGAAATCAAGTGTTTGAAGCCACCATCCGCCAATTTTATGCAACACTCATTCAAAAATCCTCCATGCTTCACGAGGCCTGCCTTGACGGTATCCAAATTCCATTTTCAGCCGCCATTATCGTGCGAAAAATGCGTACCAATGGGCTTGTCCTCCCCGTGCCTTTCCAATATCCCACAAATGGTGCCCTCTTCACCAAAGAAGAATGCATTGCTCGAATGGAACCTGGGGAGTAATGGGTGCGGGATTCTTTTCCCATTGGAAGTCTTTCGAATACGGTGTGATTCACGCACCTAATGTCATGTGGAGCAATCCACCAAACCACCAATGCCTCGGTGGTCCGGTTACATCATGCTAACTTCCTCTACCACTTCCTCGACCCCAAGAGCACAATTAATCTAGCCCAAATCTTCTAGACGGATATCATTAATGCCGCATATGACGAGTGGCGCAAGGCCACGCTTGCTTCATTACAAAACTATTGATGGATGCCGGGGTAAAAGACCCCGGGAAGCAAATCCGACTCCCCCGCCCAATTAGTGCCACCTCCACCACTCAAATAACACCAAATGCAGGTGGCTCACCCTGCCCATCCCATACTCGACGAGGATGCGGGGGAGGTAGCCCATGATGACCCAATGATGGATGTGGCGGAGGAAGAAGAGGAGTCTGAAGAAGAAGAGGATTATTCTAATTTCGAGCCCCCGGGGGCAAATTTTGAGCGGTGCCTTTCGGTGGTTGAATCCCTCCTTGACGGGTTCATCACCTAATACAATCAAGATCAAGCCACCTATCAAAGGGATCAAGCGACTTATCAGAGGGACACAAGTATGATGTACTGGCTCTAAGCCCACCTTCACGAGCTTAACTTTGGCGGCCCCCCACCATCTTTCTTTTATGATCCATACGATCCGCGCGCACCTGGGTCATCAAATCAACCCCCCCCCCCCAATGAAGCCCATGACTATTTTTGACGTGGTTGTTGATTGTGTGTTTCTGTAAGTGGTTTAAAATCGTTAGTTGTATGCTCTCCCATCTCTTATGTAACACATGCTTCTACATTGTTATAATAAAAGGATGCATTTATGTTTTAATTTGTTTGTTTTCTTTTTTTGCACTTTTCATTTGCTTTGAGTTAGATTTTAGTCCTTTTTGCTTGAGGACAATGCAAAAGTCTAAGTTAGGGGGGGGGGGGGGGGGTCTCAAGTGCGTATTTCTAAAACTTTACAAATTTTCAAAAATGCCCAAAAATTTCAAAAAAATCATAAAATGTTGAAAAATCCAAAAATATGTTTCTTCAAAATAAATAAAAATTGGAATTCAAAATTTTCAAAAATATCATTAAAAGTCGGTTTAAAGTCTCAAATTTTAAAAACACAATACACAAAGCCGAAATTGACCAAAGATGGAAATTGTTCGAAAATTGTCGACTTAACGAATAAGTGTGGAGATTAACAACCCCGGTGAAATTCGAGCTGTTTATTTTTGTGAAATTTATAAATCAATCTGAGTTAATTGTTATCTCAAAGTTCTTTTTAGCGATCTAATAAGTCGTCGAGGATCTCAAGTCTTTCACTTTGATTGGTTTTGAGAATTGTGCGTGATATTGCCTTGAAAAACTTGCCGAAGAAATCTCTAAATTAAATTAAAGTCTTCTCAAAATGCATATGGTAACGCAATTGGTAGGTTGGACAATAAAGTAGTCCATCGTTTGTTACCCAAAAAGATAAGCCACAAAAAGTCATGAAAAATTCATCCCTTTGCAACCCAATTTGAGCCTAATAAATTTTTTTCGTTTCGTTCGATAACCCGAAAAACCCAATTAGCCCGGAATTGTGAAAATTGAATATTAATCAAATAAAGTCCGAAAAGTGCATAACAAGGGGCAAGAAAATAATGGAAATGCTCAACAAAATTAACAAGAAAAGAAAAGAAGTGAAAAATGGAAAAAATAGAAAAAGAAGAAGAAAATGAGCAAAAGCCTGGAAAAGCACTAACGGACATCGTAAGAAAAATTTACCAATTTCGAAATTCTTAACCTTTTCCAATTTTACCCAATACAGCTTCAACCCGTAAAAGTTCTAACCGAGTCCAAAATTGTGAAATTAGTTACTGTGTGGAGAGTTAAAACAAAAAATGATATTAAAAGGGATTACATGGCGTGAAAAAGAGATGATGTTTCCCGTTTCCCAATGACTGTTATCCTATGAAGAGATCTTGTCACCCAAAATTTCCGTCTTTCAATTTATGTGCGTGACTTTGCATCCATATATTTAATATTTTTATCACGCATACCGAGAAAATAGCCACAATCTGAGTGATTCGGTTGTGAGTGAATCCGTGAGAAATTGAATCAAAATGAATTTTCGAAAAAGTAACGTAGTGATCAATTGGTGGAAGTTAGCGGTTCGATTTTTGGCTTCTCATACACACACTACGATTTGAGACTCTCAAATATGACTTTGCGGTGAACATTTTTGGGGAGTTTAAATTTTACAATTTTTAAGTATTTTGATTTTCCTTTGATTCAATAACGAATTTTGTGGGTATATTCACTGCAAACCCTCACGAGACAACATTCGTCCTACTAGGATAACCTAGGGGTTTAACGGCTTGTTGCATACGCTAAATGCAATTGCTTGCCCACAAAAAAGGTATTCTATCCCAATAAAGTGTTTACAAGACTTGTGACATTTTTCTTTTTCTTTTATATTTCTCGGGACGCGTAAAGTTCTAAGTTAGGGGGTTTGATTGGGCATAAATATTGTATATTTATTCCCCTAATTTCGGTACATTTGTGAACCCGATCAGTGCAATCGATATGGATTTGACTCACATTTATGCTACTAACCTTCGTTGGCAAGTATTTAGTGTTTCATGTTTCTCCTATGCATTTTACAGGTTAATTATGCAAGCGATGCAGAAGAGAAATCGAAACAATGAAAGAAAGGCTATAATGGCAAGTTCAATGGCATTTTGGTAATTCTGAAGCCAGATCCTGGAGGAGGAGTCAACTGTAAAGTCAAAAAGATCAAAACAATGAGAACTATGGAATAAACGACATCCAAATCTGAGTTACGATTGAAGAGTTATGATCAATTTAAGTTGAGGAAAAATCCAAGAAGAAAAGAAGAAAACATGAGAAAAATTCTAAGTGTTGAAAAGAGGAAAAAGGAACCCAAAACCAGTGAAAATTCCCAAACCCAGGTCGAACCGGTTTGGGGTCGAACCGGTTCGGGGTACTTGCGAACCGATTCAGGGGTGCTGATGCAAAAAATTGCTCACTTATTCTAATTGGTCCAAAGAGTTTTATTAGGTTACAACTCATTCTAAAACGTATTTGTACGAAGCTAATGATTTAGGAAAGGAAGTTCTTGATAGTTTTTCATGTTTTTGATAAAGGAAAAGGTAGAAGATCATCTAGGAACATAGTTTGAATTGTTGTCTTCAAGATTGATTCATTCCGGATTTGTTTTCAAGTTTTAATCCAAGTCTCATTCCTCTTATTATTATTCTTGAATGGTTATTTACCTTATTTGATTCAACCAATTTCTGTGTTCATAACACTGATTTGCATGTTTCAATATAGTTTCATCATGAGTTCTTTCACATGAAATGTAATTATTTCATGCATCGTTCAGTTTAACATTCCCGACTAGATTTAAAAGGGTCGGGATGCATGAACTCAACCTGATGTGTTAGTTGCATGTGTATAAAAAAAATCCTCTGAATTTAATGATTTATTACGACCGTATTGCGTAGCAACACCACCATTGTAGATCTTTGGATCTCGTTTGCTTTCGGGTAACTGGGATGCTTTAGAATGCAATGCGATTGTCGCTATCATGTGTACCGATTTACTCGTCCTCTGATTATGTATGGTGCGGGCTTGAACCTGATATACATAATTCTTAGGAGTACTAAATTTTGGGTCTGATTAATCATTTAAATTTAAGATTAGTTTTATACCATCAATACACTAGGGTTGAGGGATTGTATTCCCATCCTATTTTCCTCATCATATAGTTCAAGTTTTAAGTCATTCATCATTAGTATTTTAGGTAATTTAGAATAGTCGCATTCAATTCATACTTTAGTTCATTAAATAAATATTTTCAAAATTGCATTTAGTTGTAGTCCATTCCCAAAACCATCCATCTTTCATTTTTCTTTAGATTCAGTGTTAGGATTCCTTCGTCTGTCTAACGTTGTCACAACTTTGTTGTCTTATTTCTCTCAGGATCGATACCTGACTTATCGGATTATTACTTTAGCGACAAGCTTGCACTTGAGCCTAGAGAGTACGCACTTCTGAGACACCTTCTTACTCGCGTCAGATTACAACTTCAAAAAATTTCACTTTCTTTTCTATTTTCCACCCTCAATAACTTTCTCCTGGCCTTTGCCGTTTTCTTTTTCTCTTCCATAATTTTTACTCTTCTTTCTAACCGGCTACTCGATGATAATCAGTCGACCCAACCCAATTGTTGCTGCAAGTATTTTGTATGGTTTTCCAATGCGCGCAAGTAGTGTACCGAGACCCGTAGCAATGCCATCATCTATATTCTTCTTTAATAACTCCACTGCGTTCCATACTTAATCCGCTTAGTGAAATCATATACGTATGTATGAGAAATTGTTAAAAGTAAGAAATTGTGTACAAACTTAATACTTACTAAAGATATTTTTGTCGGTTTGGACTCCCAAAAAATGGGGTTCTATATGATAGTATGGGACTTGGAAATAAACCACTGCATGTAGTCCGCGCTACAGTCCCAAGGGCACGATACAGGGACCGACCTCGACTTATCCGATAAACGGTGGTCTTGCCAGTTTTCTTGGTACCATTTATGCATGTCAAACTTCACCTTATACTGGGGAACCTTATTTTCTCTGTCGTCCTGTAATGGTGTCATAGGATCTTAGGGGATGATTAATGGCTGATCGAATTATCTCAAACATTGTTTCGAGGAGTACAACTCCGCAACATCGAAACATATGATGATTCCACTATAAAAAGCTACATAGGGAAATGGATATGCACCCCTAGTAACTTTATAAGGATCCCAAAATACCTACACACAAACCAAGGAAAATGTAAATCATAAGTAAAGTTCTAAGAATATTTTAGTTTAAGGAAAATGTAATTCACTTACATCCCCTTCAGACATGTCATCGAGCTGCTATCGGTAGTTTATGAGATTTTGAAAAGAATTCTTCTGGGAGGCAAATTGCAATGCCCAATGTGCAATCTGGAGCATTGTGTTGTTGAACTCCATGTTATGGACGCCCCCAACTCAGAGACATGCTCATAAATCCATGAGTGCAATTCAACAATGAAATTTAAAAATGAAATTAATGATGAAATTAGAAAATTAGAAAATGAAATACATTTATTAGTTACCAGCAATAGTGAAAGGCACACGCAAATATTCTTAACCCCAGAGAGATATGCAAGGTCGAGATGACTATAGAGGTGTGCGAGAATACCCATTCCCCAAGACAGCTTACCCACCCTTTTTCAAGTCTTTCAAAACTTGTACACAAAAGATAGAAAATTTATTTTTCATCGTATCGGGAAGAACAATGCACCCAATAATGTAAAGTATGTAAGTCCTGGCACTATAGTCTTTAACTTGAGAAGTGGCATTCACGTTTTTAGCTTGTTCCTTGAAATTTATGGTTATCCAGTTCAACCACACAACCCACAAATCATTGCACTCTAGCTGGGCATCGTCCCAGCTAACACTAAATCCCTCCACCACTAAGTCAGACAGATTTGATACGTTTATATCCTCATCCTTCCCAAGAGTGATGTGCGGAATAAACAAAGGGTCACCAAATATAGGTACTTAAAGGATTTCATCTGCATCATTGAGGGTGACGGTTATCTTTCCAAATGGCATGTGAAAGTTATTGGTCTCAAGATGTCACTGCTTGAAGAAAGTCGAAATCATAGCATAGTCTATGTACTTAAGGCTATATTTTTTCAAACCATTTAAATTCACCTTGACTACCCTCCTATACACAGTCTGGCTAAGATCATCAATTCCTCATTCATGGATCTTTCTCCAGTAATTGAAAGTAATGACATTCGCTCAACCTACAATAAAAAAAATTAATTATATTAATATTAATTGTAATAAATTATATCAAATACTAATCATAAGATAGATCAGGAAATGTGATTACCACTGAACCAGTCCACATGCCATAAGTAATATGGTGTTTGAAATCCCTCAAAAGGCTTAGATCATTAGGGCCCTCGTAAGCTGCGAACGATGATCCATCTTCGGCAACCATCCTTTTACTATACTAGATGGCCGTCTTATGTAGAATGCATAATGGGTTAACCGATGGCCCTGGAGCATAAACATTTCCCTCAACAGGAGCATCAACTTCATGAATGACATCCTCCTCATAATGGCCCTTCCTCGGAGCCTCAGAATGACCCTCCTCAGCGGTCTCCACATGTCGCTCCACAATGGTCTCTATAATAGCATTAACATCCCCCCACAACAGCTGTAGCATTTCCCTCATGTCCCTGCGTGGAAGATAAAGCGTGAATCTCTTCCTAACTCTTCCTCTTAGAAATAGTAACCGACTTCCTCTTAGAACGGGATTAGCATAAATATTTATCCATCTCTGACCTGCATTAAAACAAATAGATAACAATGACAATGGTAATGATAATCAATGACAATATATATAGTGAAAACATTCCCATACAGTTAATACATTATTTTGAATCCATTCATCATATATACAATGACAATGGGATTATACATCGGGAAAATTGTCTCGAATGAATTTATTTCATTATTCCTATTCTGATTCGACATATATATGATGAGTAACTGATCAGACCTCATTAATATTCTCCGAAGCACAATATTGCTTTTGTTCGTCATACATATGATGAGGTATTGAAGGTATCTCAGGGTAAATCCAATGAATGGAACTAGGTTGAACTAAGAACTTGATTCATCATAAATATGACGAATCAAGTCCATTATTTCATGTGATTTTGCCCTGAATGAAGCACTAGTTCATTTGATTCTATATGTTTTCAATACAAATACAACAATTAAAATCTAATTATTAAAACCCTAATTCGTTCTAACATTTAAAACAAAAAACATAAAATCATAAATCCTTTATCGGTTCAAAATAAAAAAAATAAAATCATGTTGGTTTGCACGATTATTGGTTCCAATTATTGTTGGCTTATAGAGAAGTTGAGTTCAAAACAAAAAACATAAATTTATATATCATTGTTGGTTGAACAAATTGTGGGTTTCCATGATTGTTTGTTCCAATTATTATTAGTTTGCACGATTGTTGGTTTTCCATAATAATGTATATAAAGTTTACAATGATTCCAATTCCAATTCAAGTTGAATGGTTTGGAAGTTGAATGGTTTTGAAGGTTTGAATGTGTAGAGACAAAGAGGAAAAGTGGGTAAAATTATTTAAAACTTTAAATTTGGGGTGGACCTCAATGTGGTATTTTAAAGTAAATATCATATTTTTGTGGTATTTTTAGTAAAAAAAACTTTTGGTATTTGGGAGTATTGTTTAGGGTCCCTTTAGAAACATCATTGTTGATTGTCTTGTGGCATAGTGCATAAATTTTGAGGCCATTTTGTGTCGAGAATGGTGTGACACGTGTTTGTACTCTTTTAAGTTACCAATAAATATGTTTCTAGTTAACATTAAAGTACTACTTTAATTGGGGTTACTTACCATGTCAATTGATTTTGAGTGCGATGTGACGTTGATCTTGAACACATTGGGTTGTGCCAAGGCTTATGTAAGCATGACATGCCAAACATTTATTTTACCTTTTATTATTTCCCTTTGAGTGATGTAATTTATGGCTAACTTTGAACTTGAACGTTACACTTTTCACTAATATTCAAATTATAATTTGTAAGATTATTAGTAATTTTTATCTTTACCTATAATGTCGGTTTACATTCTACAGTAAATGTTGCAATTACATGTATTAAAATTTTACACGTGTGCAATAAAGTGAAGCACTATCCAACGAATAAACTTGCACCGAGTCACGATTACATTTTAGGATCATTTAGACTATAATACACAAATAATTTTCAATTCTAGACTTTAATATATTTTAATTAAAAATTAAACTTTGCCTACTTTTTGTCAACGTATTGTTAAGGAGTTTTTATTTTCACTCTATCTTTCTTTCTACCCACTCCAATTTTAATACCTCCATAATATTTGGTGTTTAAACTATTATTAGACCCCACTTAGGGTGTATATATGAATTTCAACTTTGCTAACTACTACATTATGTTATTTTCATAATTTTCAGATTGAACGGACAATTTCACTCAGTAATCAAGAAACTGAAATGGATGAGAAATAAAAAATAGTAAGAAGTTGGAAGGTCCTTATAAATGTGATATTTTTTATGACCAAAGTTGTTGAGTTTTGTTTTTAAACTTAGTGAACATAGCGCTTTGTTAGGAAGTTAGAATCATAAACCTGATACATCATATATCGTATGGTGTGTGATGAAATGTCACACTGAGTATATATTTTGGGTTTAATATGAGACTTGTTTGGCTTATTTTGGTGAAGTTTCAAATAAATGGAATTACTACAAGGGATTCTTTACCCGCAACAATTTCTAAATCCGGTCTCTTTGATAAGATTATTGACTCCATTCATTCTTCTTCACAAGCATTGAATATGTTGCTAATTTTAATATTCACCTTAATATTTGTATTAAACACTCAAGTGAGAATGTTGGATATGAGATGTGCTAGGAGAGATACCTTGTATATATACACACATTGGGAGATATGAATCCAATATGATTTTGATGGTTGAATAAAAAATTAAATTACCAAATCATGAATGGGAATGGAACAACTAAGTCAATAGATTTCACAAGGTATTTAAAAAAACAATGGCCATTCAAAAAGTCAAACTGACCGAAAAGATAATTTGTTTGGATAGTGGAGAATTCAAACAAAATTACTTGCCTCGTGTTGATGAATGCCAGAGTAAGATTCAAGCATATTCTTGGAGTGTTACTAACAAATTCATGAAAGGGAGCCAAAATACAGTGAGACATATGTTTGTACACTCCAAAAGGAAGATAATATCAATGCATTAATAGCGGAATATGAAATGCATATGATAACGCGAAGGAAATTAATTAAGGCGATGCTAGATATTGAAGTTACGGATGGCGATCGTGATGCACAGAAGCTTCGTGAAGAATTGATTAATTCTATTGATGACTAATAATTAGTTTTTTTTTTGTGAAATGATGTCATTACATTTTATCTTGGTACATTTGTGCTTGACAAGTACTTTGTTGATGACTAAATTATAGAGTTATTATATGAGAAAGTATGGTTTTGATTTGCCTATTTCATATATTTTCATTCATGTTGGGATATGTAGAAAAATAGGGGAAACTTTGGTCAATTGAGGTATGAAAAATCATACTAGATATGAAAGAAATTGACAAAAAAAGAAATTTTATTTGTTGTAGGAACTCTTAATAATTATTATAATACTTCTCATTTCCACTTGAAAGAGAGCTTCAATCAATATAACTTGGTTTAACAAAAGAATAGAGTTGTGAAGTATATATGAAGGACTGATACACTTCAACTTCTAAAAAATATTAAAAACCAAATATCATATTGTTTCACATCAGTTTATAATAATATTTAGAGGGTCACATTACTGAATGCATGAACACTTGAATGGGACATGCTTTTTTTATTGGTGACCCCAACAAATAAAAAGGCATTATGGATTAGTGAAGTAGATTTCATATGGAAAACAACCCCATTTTTAGACCTCAATATTTTAAACAATAACGTATTTGAGTACTACAAAGAAAAATTTTGACAAAAAAAATAGATTGTGAACAAGATTGGAAAAACATCAAGCAAAAGTTTAAATTAAATTGCAACTCTACTTTTTAAATTATCCAAAGGATTGCAAAATAAAATATATGCTAAAATCGACTAAACAAAATTAAATCATAACATCTTCTAGTATGGAACTTCATCCCGAGCCTCGCTTGGATTTATGCCTTTCCTAGTCACATAATAAATGCTGAAATTGACAAAAAAAATTAATTGTCACGTTTTCTAGTAAGAAACTCCATCATGAGTCTCACGTTGATCCATGACTTTTCTAGTCACATAGTATATGCTAAAATCGATGTTTCTCTGATATAAAAAATAATTCACTAATGTTAATTAAATCACACTGCAACACCTTATTGAAGAAATGCATAAAACTAAAAAAAAACATAAATTTTTCAATTTTTATTTGGGTTGAAGGGGGCTCCAACAACGGACCAGTAAGCATGTCCCACTTAATCGTCAAATATCTCACCTGATCTGGCCATTGTTGGGCATCGAGATATCGAAGATTCTCCCACCCAGATAAAATATGTGGCATTGGTGCACCTTGTTTAAGGCATATTTTCATAAAATGGTTGTTGTCATATAACACAATTGGAATAAAAAGGGATAATTTACCAGTTGGTACAGTCCTTAATGTTAAGTAGGTTATTTTTTGTCTGGGGGAATAAACACAAAGTATGCAATTGAATGCAATGTCGAACAAGCAACCCATGGCTGGGAACTTCATCTAATATTTGCGTTGGACAAAATTTGTGCTAAAAGAATATAACGCCTCTTAGATAAATGCCATATACAAAGAAAGTGTGCAGTCCCCGAGAATGTTACTTGGATGATATTTATCAAGGCCAACTCTTTATCGGTGACAACTACAAAGGGGGTAATCCTTGGATGAAGAATTTCCTTAAAACAATATAGCCCATGTAAAATTACCATCCTTATCCGATATAATATAAGCGTGTCCAACAAAAAAGTCTTGTTTTAGAAGTAACACCCATTATATCTAACAGAGGCATGTCGTGTCTACTTGTCTTATAGGTGCAGTCCATTAAAAACAGTTCGGGAAGCATTTAGCAAGTGTCGTAGAATACAGATGCATGAAAAAAATATCTAACACCTCATCTTTGTCATGATCTCTTCCAAAATTCCATGTATTATTTTGTATCCAATATGTGCATTAATTGTTGCATTTTGTTTCTCCATTGCTTCTCAAGAACTGAATTATTTGCCTTGAAATTATATACTATTTCAATTGTCGAAGCATTATTCGGATAACTTTTTTTCAAAACACGAAGAATTTCTCTTTGTTTAACCCCATGGATGCCCATATCATACACCATCTTCTCCTCAATTTTAGTAAACATATAAATAACCTTCAAATCTAGCATCTTTATCAAGTGAATGGTTATGGACACCATAAACAACATGCACTTTCCACAGGTATTCATTCATTAGTTTAACTCCTTTAAGAAAAAAATGGCCATCCACACTTTTTGTTCCAGTCCTCCTTATTTTCTTCTCATTTTCTTTTAATTTCTTCTTAAAGCTACGTTTATACTCATCACGTCTCTCATAACAATACGTGGATCCTCCACGACAACCATATTTTGGATTATCAGATTTCTTTATGCACACCATAATACCGCACATCTTCCCAAGTGATTTACACCACTCGGTTAGTTCATCACTTGAATGGAATATCTCAAGTACATATTAAAAATAATACAATACGTATGAAAAAAGTTACCTTATCAGTCATGAAATAGGATTTGCAATCCCATTCTAATTCATCATCACGCGACGTTTTGTCATGTTCAATCCAACTTCCAGTACAATTTTTACTATCATGTGATCTGGAAAAGAAATCGCCATTAGCTAGTTCAACTAAAATTGAGTCATGTAACATTATAACAATTAAATAAGTTTAAATAATAATTCAAAATTAAATTTGGTAGTCTAATTATATTGGTTGTATCAAACATATTTGAGCAAGAACCCGAACTTTATGTTTCTTTATTTAAATTGATTTAATTCTTCATTAAAATTTTAAATTATCTTGATAGGTTCACGGAGTATAAATGAGTGTCTACTACAAATCGGTATAGATTAAGGGTTTTGTGAGTTACCGGGAACAGTATGAACAAATCGGTAACGGCGGTGCATCAAGACAACGACAATGGTGTCAATAATGTATACAACACAAATAGTGACATGTATATAGATTGAGAATTTAAAGATGTGTTGTGAAAATAAAACTTATAGTAGGATTTGTAATCTCCTTCATGGAATCAATCATTGTCTAGTTTCATTCAATTGGTCAAGTTCTTTGCATTGATGTTCTCCGAGTAATTTTTAGTCAGCAGAGTCCATTGAACTGTTTTATACTTATTTTTATCCACAATATTGTGTGGAATGAAGCTCCCAATGCATAGGAATGCAGCTCCTCTGTTGTTAGGGGTGATAACTATTTTATACTTATTTTTATCCACATATTATTATGTCTTTACAAGAATTACTCCTAGTGTTTTATTCCCCTGTAGAAATAACTACATGGAAACAACAACAAGGGAACCAAATTCCTCTGCATAGTGTGGGTCAGTCCCTAACCAAGATGATAAAAAAGTCACATCAACAAAAAGAGCAGTAGTTACAAATAGTATTAGTTTAATTTTTACCTTCTCCAAAGACGGACGAGAATCCTTAAAATCAAGAACCACGAGAGCGAGTGCAGATGTAGATGCAGTCCACGACATATTCAAGTCTATCAGCAAAGACATCAGTATTCCAATAGTAATGAGATAAGCAAATGTCTTCCATAACATTCGTTTCCATCTAGCCATCGTTCCTTCCTTTTCTTCCAAATACTATCGAATTTAAATCGGCCAATCCATTCACAGATGAAACCCTACCTGAAGGAAAAAGTATTTTCCTCCATTATTTATGATAATCCATTATTTGTCACTTCTTTTGATACATTTGAACTCCTAGAAGAATCAGTCTCCCCGTTAGGACTCTTGTAGACTTCGCTCGCACTTGAAATTACATGATTCCTAAGTGCATCACTACAGGTTTACTCACATTCCTATCTAGAATGCAATTCTTGAGAATTCATTGATGTAAGATGTGATAATGTTGCGAGTGAAAACCAATGCGAAACCACATCTTCCTCAGGAAATAGTTCAATAGAATCATCCTTTACATCATTCTGAACAAATAAAAACTTTTAAAATATACACAAGGGAATCAAAGTGCTCACCCCCCACCCCCCCATGAGCAACGCGGGTAGAATCCCAATCATAAAATCCCCAAATGTAATCTTACTCTGGACAATAGTGGCCAGTTTTTGTGGGTTCCCAATCAGAGTCGTTGAGGATCCAATATTCACACTCGTTGGAAGGGCTAATAGGAATGGGTGTGTGGGAGATTATGTGGCCTTGCGATTTTAAAAACAAACCCATTTAAAACAACACAAGAAGTATCATTAGTGAAAAGTGTATCCCAAAGAGAAGACCAAGGATTGGGAGATTAATAACACCATATGCTTGATTTGGGGTTATAACTTGAAAAACTACCATAAGAGTAGCCCCAATGAGGGACACTTCAGTTCTCCCAATTGGAAAAATGGCACATCAGGAAAAATAGCAAACACCTTGAAGATAGCAAAGGAAATTGAGCCTATAACAACTTTTACAGTATGAGTTATGGCCATGTTTTGCAAATTTGTGAAGCTTAAAGATTTTTAGTAATACGAAACATCAAGTTCTTACAAAATTAGCAGCCACATGAACTCTTTTTCCATGTCCATGGAAGTTTCTCACATAAAAAGAAGAAATTCTTGAGAATAAAAAAATGACCCAATATTAATAGGTGTATATTAATCAAACATATGGAATGAAAATAGGAAAATTACACAACAACTTCAAGATGCATCCATCCATTTATATAGTTAGGAAACGTCAAAGGATAACAAGTGAGGAGACCATTTTTTTTAATCAAATCCATGGTTATCAATCAAAGTGTTTGTAACTAACAATCTAAGATAAAGCCTACTTCATTGTGTCTTTAACAACCAAAATAAGACTTGGATGCCACCGATCACTATTTCACTTGGAATAGAGGCCTCAGAATTTCTAGAATTGAAAGAGTTTTTGGCAATCACATTTGGCTCCAATCTTGGCAAACTGTGAAGTAGATAGCCCACGACATCCCATATGCCCCTCTGATCACCATGCTCTTCAATTTCAATCCTAGTCTGCTATTACTTCCTGCCAATGCCATTTAAATTTTTCACTGCTTGGCTTGATCATCCAGATTTCATGGCTGTGGTTAATGACTCATAGGATACCTAGTGTTTTGGAAAACATATGTTTTTACTTAAGTAAAAACTCAAATTAATTAAAAACGGACTCACAATATGAATTGCTGAAGTTTAGGGAAACATACACACTAGAGTCAAAGTTGCTAGCCTTAAAGTTGACTCAGTGTAAGCTCAACTGGAAGCCCCTCCCACTTCTGCCTTGGGAAAAATAATTGATGTTAAACAAATCTTAGACTTCCATAGGCATTTAAAACCTAATTTTCGAGGAGGTTGAGAAAAAGGAAACAAAATAAGGTTGGGCCTGTGGGTTTTTAGTATTGTTATTTTTGTTGTTTAGTTTAATTTGTTAGCCCAAACTCATCCTTGTGTTTTTTTTCTAATTAATAGCACTCACATTTCACCAAAAACACTCACATTTCACCAAAAAGAAAGGATGTGAATATTTGACAATCTTTTAAAAGGTTGCATTTGATAAATAAAACATAATTTTAGGGCTACATGCTGAAATCCAACAATCAACTCATTTATAATTACATAGATCAAAACATAAATCTCCCCAAAGATTTTGTAATTTTATTCAACCATGTCGTGGATACTTAAACATCCACATCCACATCAACAACAAGACAAATAAGATATATCTTTGTTATCAAATGGGACATTATCAAAAATCTTACATTTGTTATGCTCTTCTCACATATCAAGCTCCATGCCTGAGATAGTGGAAAAAACTACAAAAAAAAATGGTCAAAACTAGAAATCAATCCATTGTCTAATAAGAACCATAAAGTCTAAATTTACATCCAAAAGATACTAATGGCATACTTGAAATAGATAGAGTAAGAATACCATCACCTATCACTATAAAAGCCCCAACTAGAGACAAAGCAAAAAAGTCAACACTCTGTGCTTCTTAAAAGTGGATTTTAGCCTTGACCCGATGTATCCTTCTTGTAAGATGATAATTTTTCATCTACTAATTGGAAATATGGTAGTGATTTAACTCAAGCATGTCCACACAATCAATAATAGTGTGCAAATGTTCCCCTTTCACCGTTATCATCAGTTTTGAGCATTATGGACACATATTTAAAAGGAGGAACCGAAGTGAGAGTTTGAAATATAAAGATAAAGCCCCATATATTTCTTCTTTTGTTTCTGAGCGCACAATATCTTCAGCACATGTGTTCTTCAACACATAAAGTGGAGATGTACTTAAATTTCCATACACAACTTCCAAACTCTCATAAGACACTGCCAAAACTGTCCTCCAAGATTCTTTCTTCACCCCCGCCCCCCCCCCAAAAAAAAAAACAATCTTGATCTAAAAAATCAATTGGGTTTGTATTAAAAATAAAAAATAAGAGATACCCATCTCACCCTAACACGATTATGAAGAGACCCACCTTTAAGATCCATGCCTTTATCATTTCAAAGATAAAAAAACCATCTTTGATTTGGATAAAAATTTTAAAAGAAACATTCATAAATGATTATTTATTATGGGGTATGTACGTATAAGTTGAATAAACAACAAAACCCCCATAAATGGGTTTTGTGCTTCACATAGAAAGGTTGCAAGTATAAATCATGAAAAAATATTATAGAATATTTTCTTTCATTTGGAAAGGTAGAAAGAGAGAGGAGAGAGAAATTTTTTGTTTTGTTTTATATATTTTATGTTTTCTATTTTTGTGTTTGTTGTTTATTCAAATTTAAGTTTGTTCTTATTTGGGGTTTGGTCAGCTGTAGTTCTGGGAATTTGGGTAAGCGAAAACCACTTGGTTAAACAGAGAGGTAAATCGTGGAAATTGGGGAGGTGACAATTGAAATTAAGCAGGATAAGTATATATAATATAGATCTGTAGTATCTCTCTCTTTCTATATATTTCTGGGAGTTTCAAGTTCAACCCTATGAGTGAGAGTTGAGGCAGTAAATAGTGATAGCGATAGGTGAAAACACACATTAGACGATCTCAGAGTGGAAAAGTCCTTTTGTTATGACAAGTTTAGAATGAAGTGGATAACTGATGGTATGTTGTTTTCAGCATATAGAATCCAGGTAGTGAACTAGCTAAGTATACATACATTGTGCTGCGTACCGGATAAACCAATGTACCAATAATCTTAAGTTGAAAAAGTTTTAAGTGGGTACATTTCAAACCTTCATAATTTAGCTTACTTAAGTTGATTTCCTCTCCTAAAGACTACTGATTTACTTTCCAAAGGCTACTCCTCTCCTTCATGCCTCTTATATGCTGATGACTTGATGTTTTTTGTAAAGGACATCCAATCCCTCTACAACCTCGATAATATTCTCAATATGTATGATGAAACCTTTTGGAAATTCATTAATAATCAAAAGTCCACTGTCTTCATTGGTAAAGGTCATGACACCGAATAAATGAAATTACACTATTGCCATCTATGAAGGTAAAGCCCCTTTTACATATCTTGGTGTCCCTAACTTTAGAGGCAAACCCAGAGCCACTCACCTTAAATCTCTTACTAACAAGGTTAAATCCAAGCTTGAAGGTTGGTAAGGAAAATCCTCTTCATTTCTAGCAGAACAGAACTCATCAAATTTGTCATACAACCCACTCTACTGTAAAGTGTTATGATTTACGTGTGGCATGTGAGATTACTTAAGCAAGTCCCACTCTTAGATTGTGAATTTCCTGTGGACTGAATCTACTCGATAACATCCTCTATCTATAGTATCTAGAAAACTCACTTGCTTTCCCAGTGATTGTGGGGGAATTCGTCTCAGATAATAGTCGCTCTTAACAAAGCTACAAACTTCAAACACAGTTAGGATATCCTTGCAATGAACACTCACTAGAGCAATTTTTTAAAAGCAAGATTTCTGTTCCACAAATAAAGTTTATCCAATAAAATATCCTTATATTGGCCTGTTTTTAAGAAGTCTATTTCCATTATAAACCTCCACTGCAGATGGGTTGTGGGCAATGGTAGGGACATCAATTTTTGGAACCATAACTGGTGTGGTCAACCCATTTCCATTATTTTAGGAAGATATCTCTCCCATTACTCTTCCCCTATTCCAACCATCGTCCAAAATTAAACCTGTATCATTCCTCCAAACCTCACTGATGCTTTTCCACATATATCTCACCTCATTCACTCCACCCCTCTGCCACTTGCCTCAACAACTGATACTAGAATTGTCCTTACTCTAGTAATGGCTCCCTTACTTTTAAGGATGTTTACTTATTGTTCTCACCTAAATATCCTCGTGCACCTTATACCAAGAACTTTTGGAATGTTTTATCCCCCTTATAACTTCAACTCCAGTATGGAGACTATTAAATGGTAGACTTCCAAGTCTTGATCAACTGTACAAAATTGGCTTTCAGTTGACCCATGTTGCATTCTCTGTGATCAATATATGTAAACCTATGACCACTTATTTATTGAATGCCAGTTCCCTCATTATTTGTGGCAATGGCATTACAACGATTTAATTTACAGTACCCATCCCCTATTAAGCAATCTTTCAATCCACAAATCTTTGACTTATAGATTGCAGCCTCTCAAATCTTTTGGATCTTATTTGAAGATCAATGAACCTTAAAGCCTTTGAAATTACCAATCCAAATCCTCAAAAGATAAAGTTTTATGATTATATGGTTTATGTCAGTGTCTAAAATTTCTCCTGGTCACACGAACAACATAACCACTGACCTTATTTTACTCAAATTTTCAAAGTAAAATGCTCTCCTCCCAAAGCTCGTGTCATCACCCCTGTGTTCATGCTTCCTCTTCCTCCCATGTGTATTAAGCTTAACACTAATGGACCTACTAAAGGTGATACTGGTTAAGATGCTATTGTGGGCATCAAATATTTTAGAGGCTTTATGATGGGTGCTTTCTATATGAAAATTGGGATTCACGCGGTCTTCTTTACTGAACTTAGTGTTGTCATTACTAGAGTTGAATTTGCTTGGAAAAAAGGTTGGAAATAACTTTGGATTGAGTATGATTATGCTATTGTGGTTATATGAATGTTATCATATTATTATCATCCCTTGTCCTCTCCTCACAAGATGGAAGGTCATCCTTTTTAAGATGAGAAAGCAGAAAGAGGCTCATGTTCGAACCAATAGTTCCCTAAAGATGGTCACCGCATAAGTCGAGGAAAATCACGTGACATGTTAAGTCATTGCACATAATTCCATCCCATGTGCAATATTATATTCTCCTATTCTAATACACAATTTTTGGTTGGCTATCCAATGTTAAAGAGGCGTATCTATTCTAAGGTCTGGCTTACACTGAAGCAATGCAAGTCCCTAATCACAGGGGTACAAATGATTATGTGCAGAGTAATAGAGAGATTGATGTGACAAACCGCTCAAAATAATAATGTGTGGCTATCCCTATACTACATTAAATCAGGTATCTCAGATGGCAAAGTCTCAACATCAACTGACAATACTAAAATAATATAAGGCTAACTACCCAAAACCATTAAAAGCGGATTGTCAAAATTTTAAAACTTTTATTTAACACCAATTAAAACCAATCATGCAACCAATAACACAAAATACTACATCTAACTATGATGAGTGATACAACAAGCTCTACAATATGTAAAGAAATGAATGCAAGAGTACAACAAAAATGTACAAAGTAAATTACCCGAATATGCTGTCGGGTCACAGACAATACAATAATCTGAGAAGGGAAAAATATAAAGTATTAAACTACAACACTTGAGTATAGACCCAAATATACAACTGAATCCTAATCTAGATATAGAGAAGATTGGAATCGACTAAGGCAAAGTGCCGCAACAGTCCGCTACTGCCACATCTCCACGACTACACTGGATGGGAGAACATCAATGGCGTCCTTACGGAGGAACACCTAAAGTAATACAATATATATACATAGCAGGAGAAAATATAAACGGGTCAGAGCCCGAGTTGAAAACATTTTATAACAAGTGAATTAAAATGCATAATAATTATAAATGCATTATTACATTATTTAATGGAGTCACACTCTCCATAATAATCCAAGTCACCCCTCCACTAAAGCGCGCAACTAAGCGTATGCACGTGATCTCCAAATAAATGCCCACTTCTAATTAGTCAAATAAATCCATCAATCTCCCAATCTACACTTATCTGAATTCCATCTTAAACATATACTTTAACTTTTAATGTTATAGTTCTCTTTTATTTCTTTGGATTACTCAACATATGGAGTTTACATAACCATTCTCATACCAACATATTCACATTTCATAAACATTCCTCTTTTACTAGAATTTCTCATATTCAAGTTATGCCATAAATATACATATTATTATATGTGAGTTATTAGCATCTAAGTGCTAAGGACTAAACTTCTCCCAATTCTCAATACTGCACTACGTTTCGTGCGTGGGACGTATCGCAAAGTGAAATCCAAACAAGTAACCCCCCCCCCCCCCCCCCGTTACACTACTCCTGGGAGTATTGATCATCAAGATTCATTATGCCCTCAATTAATGATGCATGTAACCCAATTCTCATTATTCCATTTTAATTAATTTATTATTCCCGATTCTCAACAGTGCACTGCGGTTTGTGTATGGGACGTCTCGCAAAGCGAAATCCAAACAAGGAACCCCCCCCGACACACTACTTCTGGCACTGTCGATCATCGAGAAGTATCTACATTATATATACGAGCATTAAGGACTAACTTCCCACTTTCCAACATTACACTGAGCTTCATGTGTGGGACGTCTCGCAAAGCGAAATCCAAACGAGGAACCCCCCGATACACTACTTATTGGCAATGTTGGTCGTTGAGGTCCATTAAGCGCTCGATACCCAAGTAACCAATCACATCAATCATATAACCATCCAAATGAGCTATAACTCGAGGACGCAGGCTCACTATGCTATCATCTTCCAGTTTCCCATCCACGTAATGAACTGGGAACCACCTGATGGGGCTAAACGACACACACCTCGTGATCAACTCACACATACAACGTCTCGGGAAGCGATCATAGCTCCTAATCGGCAAGTGAGAACGACACATACCCACTACTTCTCACCCCCAAAATAATAAATGTATATCACATAATAATCACCATGGATGACTATGACCTGGGGAATATCCACACCCTGCTCATTGAGCCAGGATGCTCACCCTCATCGCGCGCAACTTCCCAATGATAGTAAGGAGGGGGTATGCTTCACTATATATATATATATATATATATATATATATATACCATCACATAAGGTATACATACATCATCACATCATATAAAGATATAGCATCATATAAGGTATACCTACCACATCATTTACATTTTCGTATTACGCACTTAGGCGTAGTTGAATTAATATCATTATTTAGTATATCTCTCTCTTTTGATATACTATCCGTCAATTCTCACACATCTTCCCCACTTAGTATACACTATACTATTTCTCGCTTGAAGCTCACATGTCGCTTCTAATTAAGAATTGTCTCTCAATTTTATTTAATTTAAGGATATTCTTTATCCTAATACACCTCAATTAGCGTTTCTCATTGTGTGAGACATCTCCCAATTTAATCATCGTTAAGGATATTTCTATATCTGTATGCACATCAATTAGCATCTAAGATTCTCCACCCATGATAGGGTTCGATTAATTTTATGAACCTTTAAAGTTATTCCATTTGGGATTTAATCCTAAGATCCAATAACTCTAAACTCATTCTCATTCTTTCATATAATTTTAATAATTATCTCCAAATAGAATTTCCAATGACAGTGGGCTTCCCCACTCAGATTATATCTTAATCTCTAATCGGTAATAATTTCTTATAAGGGAAACTCTCTAAAAGTCTCCAAAACATACTCCATACAATTCCTATAGATGTTCCCAATCGATAACCTCGAACCAAATGGAATGAAATTCTCCCTTGAAAAACATCCCTAAAAAAGCCCTATTTTCGAATCAATTCGGGCCAGTTCCGAATCGATTAGGCCCTACAAATCGATTCGACCTCCAAGGCAAATCGATTCGGGTCATCAGACCTGGTATTCTGTCTCAGGCCGAATCGATTCGGCTGGGGTCCGAATCGATTCGGTCACTCAGACCTGGGCAACTGCATAATTCTGAATCGATTCGGTAAGGAGACGAATCGATTCGGCCCCGCAGAACTTACGAAAATGGCTACTTTTTAGTAAGACAAAAATCCCAAAATTTATTTTAATCATCTTCTCTTCATTTCTTTTCAACCCAATCATATATATAACATTAATATTCATCCAAGAATACATTTAAACTAATTTCTAACCTCAAATCCAAGATCTACAGAACAAATCTAAGATTTTACCCAAAATTTAGGTTTTGATAAACTAAACCTAAAACCCAAAGATTTAATCCACAAATCATGAAATAAATGGTACACAATAATTATTTAGCAAGTTTAATCACTTGTCTCGGGTTCGTAGGGTCTGATCCGTCCTCGAGATGGCGTTATGGCCAGAAAATCCTCTTTTTCTCTCTTTTCTCCTTCTTTCTCTTCTTCTTTCCTTCTTCTCTCTATCTTTCTTTCTATTTCTCTTTCTCTCTAAGGATAATTGTTTCTCCCGTAGGCTTAATAAGCCTTGTCTCCCAAGATACACACTTTAAATGATAATACACACTTTAAATGACTCGGTAACTTTAATTCGAGCCAAACGGGCTTAAAAATATTTCGGAACCTAAATAGACCCCAAGTACAATCATTTCGACTTTCTCGACCCTTTTGGACACAACTACACACTCAAAACCGCCATTCGACACACTTTCTAACAACTTCAACTTTTGACCTCAAATGCCAATTTAATTTTCTCCAGTAAAATAATATTTATTTCTCCCAAAATAAATAAATTATCGTCTCTAAAGCCTCAGGTTGTTACAATTCAGGGGAATAAGAAATTATATTTGGAAATATAATGATGATGAAGAAGAGGAATGGATAAATCCAAGTCTTCTGTCCCATACTTCCTATTCAGGATTGTATAGAGGATGAAACATTATTCTCTATTAGAAAAGGCAAAATCTATAAATAGGGAGGAAGTATTTGAAATAATTTAACTTACTTACTCAACTAAAATTGATGACTAAGAAGATGACAAAGAAGACAATTTGTCCCTTCCCCATTACAATATGAGCATATGTCCACATTTGCAGTTCACTACTAGAAAAACTACCATGAAGACTTGGACAAGTTGTTCAGTAGACTATAACTTTACTACAATTTATCAATTAGAATCACACAACAAGTGAAAAGTTTATATACTTGTTTAATCCTTTATGTGCTAACACTAACCATTCTTCATACGGGAGTCAATTTTTATTTTTTTCTCTGAGTACCATTTTTGACAACATTTTGTTGCTGCTTGTACCAATTGCATATACCATAAATTTTATCTTTCTACAGATTGAATCTTTATTTGCAAGGTAGAATGAAGATATACTTGATAATATCAATTTTATTAATTTTCAAATCAATTCGAATACAAATTTTTAATGAAATTTTAACCCCTATCTTGGGTTTATACATCTAAGTGACACACTGAGTAGAGAAACTGAGAAATGCTAACTAATAAGCAATTAGGTGATATTACGTAGTTTTATGATCAAGTTATTTATACATAGCAGAACACTCTGTAACATAAATTTTATTTTTTGTGGGGGCATGTTTTTTCTTTTTTCTTATTTTTCAACTACATTGTTTCTTGATGAACTGTAACTCTCTAGTATAAAATCTCTCTCTCTATGTGTGTTCAGCTTTTTTCCAGCATCATTGTCATTGTTTGTAGAAAATGAAAAAGAGATTATATTGATTCCTATGTTTTTGTAATGGGTGTTGCTAGTTACGTTTTCATAATTTCCCTACCAGCATGAGTATTCTCATTGTATATTGATTCGCTAAGATTGATGGGAATGGCATAATATTAGTGTTTAATTGTCATATGTAATATTTTGTATTAGTCTTTCTTTTATTTTATTCTTTTATTTTCTTTTTAGCCTTTAATTAGTCTCCAAGCATATTTGGGACTAATTTGTCATTCTTTTGTAATTAGTTGATCCTTTTAGTAATTTTTGCTAATTACTTGATTATTAAGTAATCATTCCCATATAAATACCCCATGCATTCTCATTTGTACTTTCTTTTCTCATTATTGAAATATAAGATAACTTTTTATTCTCTCTTTAAAATTCCAGTTTGGTATTTCTTTTTAGTAATTGATGTGTAGTTTTAGTCAAATTGGTATCAGAGCGGGTGTCACTCCAAACATTGGTGTATTAGTGTGTAGTTTGTATCAGTGTGTGTAGATTATCAAAATTTTACACTACGAACTCGATGACTCTAAACAAATCAAAACAATGATAGTGGGGGATTCAAAAATTGAAGAAAAATGATCAAGAATGTAGAAAAAACATTTAAGATCTCATCAAGAACGTTGGATTTCACTTTCGCCTCATCACTAAAATGACGACTCCTAATGAAGAGATTCAAGAATTGAAGCACATGATCGAAAAACACACCCTAGTTTCCCAAGACCTCAACAAAAAATTTGGAATCCTTCTCCAACTTTTCTCCACAAAATCACCATTCACTCTTCTCCAAAACCCTAGCCCAGCTGAAACCCTAAATAACCTCCCACCAACTTTCGCACCAAATCCTCAACCCGTGGGCCCCAAACCAAACCATTTTTAAACCTAACATTAAGAAAATTATGCATCGGCCTTGATTAACTCCTGAGGCTCAATTCAAGATTATCGACGGCTAGTCCAAGAATTGTTGCTCCACCCAATCATTCTCCCTCTCTCATTCACCCAATCGGGTAAAATCAACGATAAAAACTCCCCTCCAAAATTGATTGATTGCAAGAAAGATAGAAACGACAAAATTGGGTTGTGTACTGGGGATCTTTTTGATATTTTTATTGAGGATGTTTTAGTGATTCGCACGCACATTCGTGAGCCAAAAACATTTGATTTGGGAGATTTCTTCCCAATCTTTGGGAGAGTAAATGATGATTTTGATGAGGATGGATCGGTGGTTGCCTCAACCAGGGAAAGGGTGGTGATCTTAGGTGATGTGGTTGGTGGTGAGTATGTGGACCCATTTGGGTTATTTCTTGATATGCGTTCGGAAGAAATTTTCCACGGCATAACATTAAGGGAGTTCATCACAAAAATTTCAGACTAAGATTTTTTTGATCGACCGTGTTTGGGTTGTGTTCCTATTCAACATGGAATTATTACAAGCCGGTACAAATGATGTTTTTGAGGATGTCTCTTCTTTCTAGTGGAGAGCTCTTTGATGGTTGACTTGCGTTCTTTTTGTTCATCTCCTACACCCGAGGACGAGTTTTTCGAAGATGGGGAGAGTGATGGGAATCCCTGTTATTTTCATTTTGTTTTTCATTTTATTTCTATTTTCTATTTTTAGTTCTTTCAAGTATTTCCTTTGTTTTAAGCATTCTTTAATTTTTAATTGGTCATTTTAGTCATTTTAGCTAATTACTTGATTAGCAAGTAATCATTCCCATATAAATACCCCATGTATTCTCATTTGTACATTTTTTTTCCATTCTTGAAATATAAGATAACTTTTGATTCTCTCTCTAAAATTAGGATTTGGTATTTCTTTTTAGCCATTGGCGGGTAGTTTATGTCAAATATAATATTGTGTGCAATTCTATAAAACATTCATTATATATCGCAACCACTTCACGTAGAAAGAAATTGAACTTGCTAATCCATTCTTGGTAAAAATGGAAACTTATTTTCTTTTCATTATTTACTAATTTTCTAGAACTATATGGTTTTAAGCTTTTTGTAATATATGATTTACTTTTGAGATTAACCAAAATATTTAAAATATAAACCTCAACCAATTATAGCTCAATCATTTCCTATTACCATATTAATGAAAATTTATAACTTTCCCACATAGTGTTTGCCTTAAACTATTGACTGGGGAACAAAACACGAGTACCCATGGAAGCAGTAGCTATACATTGTTCTCGAATCAAGGAGGGTTGCTAAAAATGACAAATTTAGTATTTAATGTGCTAGATTATGGGCACAATGTCTACAAGTTTAATTAAATGAAAATGTATTGTACATAGTTGTCAAATCGTGAAACATATCGCAAAAAATATTTGTGAATAAGGAATCGAGTCGGAATATACATTCAAAAATATACAAAGCTTCAAATAATGTATAATTTTGTGTGTATATATATATATATATATATATATATATATATATATATATATATATATATATATTTAATAAAACATATTAAAATGTTTCTTTTTTTTTTCATTAAGCAAAGTATCCAATTTCTACAAACATTGTTGATGACTAAACTAATTAAGTGTCTATTATATTCTCATTTACAAAAATGTTAACTATAGGTAAGTGTTACTGTTTACTGAGTCAAAATGTTAAACATTTATTGGGTGAGTCCTAAGTGATGATAAACAACAGTGTATCCAAACACAGGCTTTCAAACACTTAAGGAAAGAGGTCAAAGCTAAATGACATATCGATTGTGGTAAGATCATGATTCATGTTGAAATGAGAGTACAACAAAAGCCTTGCCTTGGGACAACGATGTTGAGTGAACGTCTAAAAAATTTAAGGTTTTCCCTCCTTAACACCAATTCATTCTAGGTGGGATGTCAACTTGAGATACAATAAGTGGTATCCGAGCCAATGGTCACAGGTTTGACCCTTCTTAATATCAGTTGTTGGGGGGATTTTGTTTAAATGAGAGTATAAAAAATGCTTGTCCCTAGGATAACGATGTTGAGTGGATGATGAATGACTAAAGGTTTTACCTCCTTAACACCAATTGATTTTAGGTGATATGGTGACTTGAGATTTGATAAGAATTCGCAACATACTTTTTACTTGCCAACTCCTAAAAAGAGTAAAAGGTGTTCATATATATGTAAATGTGATGCAGGAGCATGGCATATGGGCATCATTTTTAACATTCTTTTATTTTGTTCCTTTTTAGCCTTATGGATGTTTAGTATAAATAGACCTGGGGACTTCTTTTGTAACACTTTTGCCATTTTGAAATTAAAAGACTAGACAGAGAAATAATAAACCCTTCCTTATTTTCCATGTTGTTGATGTTATTTTTATGTAGACAGCTTCTTTTTAAAATCTTCTGCACCCTACATTACATCAAATTGGAATCAAAGCCTTATTTGCTATTAGATTGAAAGTTTTTCATCGAATATTGGGACTCGAGATGGATTCATCCAGACGAATCACGAAATATTCCTAAACTTTTCCATGAAACCCTAAGCCTAAAAATAAAAAATTCAATTAACTTTTCACCACCTAACCTCAATATTACCCATATTGAAACAATACAAACCCTACTCGGATTAAAATCGCATCACCAAAATGCCCTAACTAACCTAAGAGAAGTTGATTTTTGAACTGAAATTGAAGGTATGGGTCGAAAAATCCTAAGGGTCCGTTTGGTTCATTACAACAAAATAAATGATATAAATATTTCCCAAAAAATCCTCGCTAAAATCAATCTCCATAGCGCCCCAAAATCCGCGCTAACCTGCCACTAAAAGAAAATATGGGGAAGTACACAATACGACAAGAAAGATGCTCAATAATTATATTAACGATGAACAAAGCGTAACAACACGAGTACGGATATTCAAATCAAAATGCAAATCTCAAAGCATTTATCAATATAATTTCTCAACAACACTTTAACCGGGTCACCAGGCCTCACCACATCCGTATATGCTTTATCAAGCCATAGCCCGGGAAACAGGAATTTTGGCGGGTGCCCAACATCCGTGCCATATTAAAATCTCATGACAACGTGCTCATCAACAATATAATGATACCACATGAATCAAAATAATTTCAACAATTATTTTCCAGATTTCAATGAATTTATCAATTCAAATATGAGTTCAATTAAACAAGAATTCAAGAGAATGACACTCGCGAGATTTAAGGAGCATATTGTGTAAAACCCCATATCTCAAACCATGATGAGAAAACAACGATCACATCCTCAAGACCAATACAAAAGATCTACAAAATCTCCTCCAAGAACCTCCAACAAAATAGCCCCAAGAACACCTCTAATCTAAGGTTGGAACTCACAAATCTCAAAGACCAATGTATAATTACAAAACAGTTTTTAAACATTCACAACAGTTTTTTTAAACTCTTTAAAACAGTTTTAAAAAATGTTTTTTAAAACTGTAAAACAGTTTTTATAATATATCCAAAACAGTTTTTAAAAATGTTAAAAACTGTTTTACAATATTTTTATATTACGGTTTTTCAAAAAATTTGTAAAACATTCTCTTAACAATTTTTTATAATATTAAAAGCAGTTTTCAAAACATTACAAAACAGTTTTTAAACATTCACACCAGTTTTTTTAAACTCTTTAAAACAGTTTTAAAAAAGGTTTTTTAAAACTTTAAAACAGTTTTTATAATATATCCAAAACAGTTTTTAAATATGTTAAAAACTGTTTTACAATATTTTTATATTACGGTTTTTCAAAAAAATTGTAAAACATTCTCTTAACAATTTTTTATAATATTAAAAGCAGTTTTCAAAACATTACAAAATAGTTTTTAAATATTTATAACAGTTTTTTTAAATATTTAAAACAGTCTTTAAAATTATTTTTTAAAACTTTAAAACTGTTTTTATAATATATTCACAACAATTTTTAAAAATGTTAAAAACAGTTTTTACAATATTTTGCTAATACGTTTTTTTAAAAAAATTGTAAACATTTTCTTAACATTTTTTTATAATATTAAAAACAGATTTTGAAACATTACAAAACAATTTTTAAATATTCATAACAGTTTTTTAATTATTTAAAACAGTTTTTAAATTATTTTGTAAAACATTAAAATTGTTTAAGAAGTTGGCAAATTTGTGGGAAAATATTTCCCACTCAAATAGGTAAGCAAAATTTGCCCACAGATTGTGCATAGGAGGTGTTGTACATTGGCAAATAATGCCTAGGCAAATTATGCAACCAAACAGCCAAAATGTGGGCAAATTTTCATATTTGCCAACTTTTTGGCATTTGCCTAGGCAAATTATGCCAACCAAACGGACCCTAATAGTTTCCAACTGGGACTAAACTTGATCAGAATACCTCTGAGAGCCTCCGTGAGTGACCAATCTAGCCGACCGTCCGTCTACAACCCTCCAACATAACCAAACCCTCCCTTTGTCCAAACCAAAGGGGCCAATCGAACCGCCAAACCCTATGACCCCACACCAATCTCGTACCATAATCCATTAAAACCTAAACCAAACACCAAGGAACCAAATGATCAACCCAACTCCATTTACAAAGGATGTCCTTCTTTAAGGATCCTCCACGCCCACGTTCCAATATAGTCCGTCCAATCTATTTGTCGACTAAGGGACTCATTTTTCCACGATCAATCAAGACTTGCGAAAGTTTCCACCGCTTATATGCGCACCATGATGATAAATACACCTGTAGATCCGCAAACATCACCACCTAGTGACGATACTTGGATATAATTGAGTTTTTTTACTATTCGCACTGCAAAGGGAAGGCTATGCACAATGATTATTGACAGGGGAGCTAGTGATAATTTGGTGACACAAGAGATGGTCGACAAATTTATGTTGCCCATGGAATCATTACCCACTATGCATCGTATTGGGGGGTTTAGAAGTGGAGCCACACTTTCCCCTAGTCGGCAATGTTTGGTGACTTTTTCCATTGGAGACTATCATCATGAGGTTGTCTATACTGTGGTGGATAAGCAATTATGTCACCTTTTTTTGGGAAGGCTATGGAAGTTTAATCATCATAGTATACATGATGGTCGATCCAACAGTTATTCATTTACACATGAGGGGAGGGACTTTCTCCTCCCTCCCATGCGACCATTTTTGATGCCTCAACCTTCCACCCTTGTAGTTTTCCATGGGGAGTTGTCCATTGAGACTACACATATAGGATTGTGTTATGCTCTTATTAGTCCCATTACCACTTCGGAGGAATATGTTCCATCGCATGTTCAGAGTTTATTGGACATACATGTATACACTCCCTGATGATCTCGCCCATCTTCAGGATATTCATCAAGCCATTAATTTTATCCTTGGGGCGCAGCTTCCTAATTTTCTCCACTATCGCATGTCGCCTATAGAGCATGCTTAGTTAGAGAGACAGGTCACTGAGTTATGTTACAAAGGGTATATTAGGGAGAGTATGCCTCCTTGTGTGGTGCAGGAATTATTGGAACCCAAGAAGGATGGGAGTTGGCGTATGTGCGTGGATAGTCATGCCATTAACAAAACAATAACTTTCCCAACTGCATAAAGCTCCAAGTTATACGTAGAAGAGTGTAATGCCACTCCTATTAAATCCTAAAGAGAAGAGGCATCACAATTTCATAGAACTCCAAGTCATACATAAAATAGTGTAATTCCCGGCCCTTGGCAGTGAAGTTTTGGTCACCTTATCTCCTACATAAGGAGTTTATGATCAAATATAACCATGAGGCATTATGGTTCCTTCATATCTAGCGATGTATTAGCGAAAGACATGCCAAGTGGACTGCCTACCTTCAGCGTTACACTTTTCATCTCCAGTACGAGCCCGATAAGGAGAATTTGGTAGCGGATGCACTTATCCAGCACACTCATTGTTTGGGGACTTTGCGAAGTCAAGTTTTTAGGTTTGATGAGATTCGAGACCTCTACCCGATCGATGTGGAGCTATGTTCCATTTATCTCGCATACCAGCAGTGTAATGGGGCATTGGGTGAGTACCTATTCTAGGAAGTCTTTTTACATAGGGGTAGCTTTGTGTATTTCTTCTTCTTCTTTATGGGAGAAGATTATTTCCATGGTTCATGGAAGAGGTTTTGCAGGGCATCTAGGATAGGTACGCACTCATGCGATGTTGTGAGTCCATTTTTATTGACCGACTATGAGACAGGATACTAACTCCTTCATTAGCCATTGCTATACTTGTCATGCAACCAAGGGGTAACACACTAATGTCGACTTATACACTCCACTTCGAGTACCCGAGCGCTCATGGTAGGATGTCTCGATGGATTTCATTATTAGCATCCCTTTTACTTCTACTGGCCATGACTCCATACTCGTTATTGTAGATCGGTTCTCTAAGATGTCTTTTTTCAATCCATGTACTAGGACGACAGATGCTTCTCATGTCGCCTCTTTGTATTTTCATGAGATTGTCCACTTACATGGAGTGCCTCAAAGAATTATGTCTGATCAGGATCTGTAATTTAGAGGATATTTTTTACTGACACTATGTCATTTGTTACGGACTGAGTTTTAGTTTTTGACTACCTTTCACCCCCAGACAAATGGAGGTGGAAATAGGAGTGTGGATGACCTTTTATGGTGTTTGACCTCGTAGCATCCCCGTAAGTGGGATATAGTGAAATCACAAGCTGAGTTTGCCTTCAATAATGTCATCAACCATTCTACAGGTTTATCTCCTTTTTTTATTGTGTTGGGGCAGTCTCCCACGATGCCCATTGATCTAGCCTAGCTTTCCTCGACAGTGCCTACTTTCCCCTCAACTGAGAAGTTTGCTGCTCGTATGACTTCCATTTAAGCCGATGATCACGCTCATCTACAGATCATGTATGCCTCTTATAAAGAGGTTGCTGATAAGCACCGTCGATTTGTCTCCTTCTGACCGGGTGACCTCCTCATGGTATACTTCCAGAAGGTGTGTCTATAGGGAATGGGTACCAAACTTCTTATGCACCCTTTTTGTCCTTTTTCGATTGTTCGAGGTTATGGACAAATGCTTATGAGGTTGATCTCCCTAATGAGTTCCACGTGCACCACACATTTAATGGGGCCAACCTTTCTCCATTTTGAGGCACTCATGCTCCACCGATTCCCATTCCTTCGACCCTAGGCCATCTGGTTCGTTCTCACATAGATCGTATTGAGAGAATTATCCCCTTCGAATTCGTTTCATCCTCTTCGGGTGATTATACATGTTACTTAGTTCATTGGGTTGGTTGTCCTAAGGTGGAAGATTCATGGATCACCAAGGACACCCTCTAGCGCATCGACCACGATTTCTACCAGCAATATACGATGTATTTACAGTCTTCTCAAGGGGGCGAGTGATGCTGGGACATGGGCGACCTTTTCAACATTATTTTATTTTGTTATTTTTTAGCCTTTTACATGTTTAGTATAAATATCCCAAGGGCCTTCTTTTGTAGCACTTTTTCCATTTTGAAATTAAAAGACTAGAGAGAGAAATAATAAACCCTTCCTCATTTTCCATGTTCTTGATGTTTTTACAACTTCTTTTTTTATACCCTAGATTACATCAAAATGAACCAAATAAAGTATTAGATCTCTCAAGTTCAGAGTGAAAATCCTAACAAACTTTATATGAAGTTGACGATTGACTTATTTATCTCGTTAGTCAAATTTACTGAGCATCAAATAAAGTCATAATATGCAAGCTCGTGTAAGCTTGATATTTTATTTATCATATCTTAATATGTTTTTGGTTAATCAAGTCTAGTTCGACCCAAATTCAGTAAGCATGAGTTTAAAAATATGATCAAACTTGATTCGTTTATTATAAATATTGATTTTGAATAGGCATATTACAAAATGAACACGCGTTGATCTCGGAGAGTTTGCTACATGTTACGACTCTTAAACTACAAACTATCAGTTTCGGTGAGTATAAACGATCTACAAGAATCCCATTGATATAAAAAAATCGATTCCTATTGGATTTTCAAATTGGTGAGGCATTAGATAGTATATTAATCTTAAAAGGGATTATGCCCCCAATAAGATAATATAGATTTAATTGCATTTGGAAGAGTGATATACTTAAATTTTGTACTATTACATGGGCTAACATTACATTCTTATGATAAATTACCTAAATTATTTTCCCTCATTCATTTTCTTAATGCCACCATTTCTCATTTCGTAGTTTTATACTATTATAGTGTTTGGTTGTTGCCAAAATACAATGATTATATGTTTTCATTTAAAATTGAGGTCTAATGGTTTACTAGGAAAATTTGTTCATTGTAAATTTAGGTAATTCAAATAACCAATTACATGTATAATTACTCCTAGAACAATCTAATACACAACTTTTACTTGAAGAAACTACAGTCATAGAAATGAAAATTTAAAGCACGACAACAAAGAAAAATAATTACATACAAACAATAGCATCATAAATAACAACAACATCATCAACAACAACAATAACAAAATACATGCACCGAGTTCCACAATCAACTGGTCCTTGACGAGCAATTGCAAAATGGACACGGTAGTCTAAAATATATGTACAAACTTACTGCAATGTAATAGTTGAAATAATTCAAAACATAGCCCGAGACACAGAATTTATCTCCAGAATGACATCTAATCTTCTCAAACTAAGACACTAATAGATATGAATATATGAATACGAACGCGTTATTATTTCAACTACACATTAACTACTAACTACACAACACTAAAAACAACAATAAATAAAACTAAACTAAGAAAATGAGTTTCTTTCTCTCTCCATATTATATTTCTCAATATTCACGTAATTACAAATGAATGCCAAGGGCTCATTTATAGGAGAAAAATTACTTAGTAACCAAGTAATGACACAAAAGACTAAAAAGGACAACTAATAACTAAAAATGACTAATCAACCCCAAACATGCTTAGAGACCGATTAAAAACTAAAAAATAAAAAGAAATGACAATATTACCCTGAACTAAAAATCATAATAAAATATAATCTTCTCCCGGGAGCATAACCACGCGCTACGTATCGCTACGTATAACAAACTATATAATTCTCACCGTCTTCGAAAAGCTCGTCCTCGAGCGTGTAGGGTGACTCATAAATGTCACATGATATAATCCTCGAAAATTTTTGGACCACAATCAAAATAAACCAAAAGTGGGTTGCCCAAACTTTAAATAGTCCCATGCGTATGAACCTCATCAATAATGGGTCTAATTTAGCCAAATTTTGGTAATGTTCCCTAAAAAATCCGAGCAACCAGAAACTGAACACTATATATGCGTTCTCTACACCACGAGCACATAGTTATAACTTGGCTTGGTGGACCCTTGAATCTGATCGGATGAAAACTTCACCGATCGCACCTTTGTGAGTACGATGGCAAAATAAGCGGACTGAAGGCGGTGACATTCTGAAAGGTCAGACCAAAAAATGGAAAATAATAGAAAATGGATCCTAAGTGGGTTGCATTTTTTAGGTAAGTCTTGATTTGTATGAAAAAAGGTCATTAGGCCATTTTTACCGGATTTAAGGTCAAATAGGAGGTAGGGGATCGGGTCAAAGAAGGGTAGGTCCATTTTTTAGCGGGTTTGATTATGGTTGGTGAAATTCTATTACTAAAGCCGTTTAATAAAATTAAACTATTTAAGTAACTCCGAATAGTTTTTTGAAGAAACTCTTTTCTTAAAAACCAAAACTATTTGAACACAAGATGTGTTTTATAAAAGTATGTACGAGATCTATTCAAGATTTGATCAACAAGTTTATTAAACAGTTTTAAACAAACTTTTAAACTCAGGACAACCAAGAATGAGATGGGAAGATGTAGGAAGATTAAGAACAATATTTTTACGTGGTAAAACCACACCCAACTGAGGAAACATCCATGACTCCCTCTACGGAGTAAAATAAAAATCCACTATAAACAAATTCAAGAGTTACAAACTATATAACAAACATGCATACAACTCAGACCTATATAAGTTTAGGAATGTACCCTCTGGTGTCCTTATAACTTTTCTGCAGTTCTGATTGTTGATGTTGTCCTCTCAGTTTGTTAACTCCAATTTGTTCAAGCTCTTTACGTCGACTCTTTTTCTCAAGATCTTATTACCAACACTTTTCATGTGGTAGAGTGAAAGTGTTTATGGAGGTGCTCTCTAACACATGCATGCACACACACACACACACTTATCATGTACAAACAGTCCTAAAAAAATTACATATAAGACTACATGCAGTGACTTTTCTTTTTCTCTCTTCTCATAAAACATAACCTTTTTGACCTTTAAAACAATCCCAGAATCCACGGCTATCTTGCTCTGAAGACGTATCAAGATCTTAATCAGTCTCGAGTTTTGAAAATATTTTTGAGACAGAAAATCACCAAGTGCGATTCCAAACTAGGTCTAAGGTCTTGTTTCAAGAGAACTAGAAACAGAAAACATTATTATTGATTTCAAGGTTAAAAACATTTACAGAAAAAGAATCAGCAATATATTTCTCAAGCTGAGAAACAAAAATGCAAACTAAGTGTAATATACCATGAAAAACTTAGATCTGAAATTTCTATATACCAAAAAAATAGATCTGATAAAATGATTTAGTTGGAAACAAGATCAAAAGATCGAAGAGGTTACAACAACAAACCAACTCTCAAATCACCTCTCAAACACTCAAACACTCAAGGTTGTGTTTGGGGAAATACAGGGGTCTGAAGGTTTACTTATGGTTTGAACTTGTTTAGACGATTTAGGGTTAGGGTTTCTAACTCTTTATCTCTCTTCTGGTTTCTCTCTTCCTCTCTCTTTTCTCTCTTCTCTCTCTGCTCTCTTTTTTTCTCTCAAAGGACGAAATGGCAAAAGTCTTCTAATGCTGAGAGTAGGAGCCTTTTTATAAGAGGCACGGAAGGTTCGAGAATGAGGATTGAAATCAAGGGACCAGATTGAGTCAAGATAGATTGACTTTAATCCAAGGGCTCACGATATGCGGTGGTTAAAATTCTCCTGATTGGTCCAAACAGGGTTCACAGGGATTATGAAAGGGCGCATGCAGATTGTTGATAAAAACGATCCAAGTGTTGAAAATAGGCGCTAGTTTACACTCTGTGAAGAAACACAATTACAACCAATCAGAGGGCAACAGGTGTTGGACAATAAGACGAGATACAACGCGCGTCTGAAAATAATTACAATGAACACCTTGAAGTCTCTGCCGCTTTCGGATTCTACCCAAGGCAACTTTTAGTCAATTAAACCAACAATGTGAAATAGCAGATTTACCCCAAAAACTTTTAAAACCAAGTTTTAATTAATAAAACCTTATTTTAAAAAGTTTATAAAATCCCAAAAAATATTTAAAAATCAATATTAGGGATTTAAACACACTCAACATATGTACACACACTAATACGCAATATGAGATGTATATGATCCATTCTACTGTGTGTGTGAGTGTTGGTAATGAGGTCTAGATCACTTCAATCAAAGATGAAGTAGTAGTGCAAGCTCTGAGGTTCTTTGGATTCTGGGTTAGACATAATTTTGTCACAATTTCCAAACTAGATGAACACTTATACAATGTAGACTCAAGTGCGTCAAGAATATAAGGTGCTTCAATCTCCCCCTTTGGAAATATTAGACAAAATCTCCTTTGAGTTATCTAAAACTCGTAGGGCAACAAAAGAAAGGAAACCTATTCCTACAAAAATCTATCTACCCAAATCCTAGAAAGCAAAAGTACATAACTCAACTATTTACAATTGAATACCCTATTACATCTACTGAGTACAACAATACAAAAACCTGCAATGAATCACTAAGATCAAGCAGTTTACCATATATAGACACTCAAATTTCTCCCCCATTTTATCTCAAATGGACAAAGGAAAAAAAAATAAAGAGATCAAAGAGATTAATCAGCACACACCATGCCAATAGATTTACGCAAATAAATAAATCGATTGTAATCTAATGGTTTGGTAAACATATCTGCAAGTTGCAAATCAGTAGGAAGATAGTTGATTTATAATTCCTTAGTTTCAACCAATTCGCGTATAAAGTGATGTCTTATTTTTATGTGCTTTGTTCGCGAGTGTTGAACAGGGTTTTTAGAAATATTAATCGCACTTTGATTATCACAATAGAGATGCAATTGGTTTTCTTGAATACCATAATCACTTAGTATTTGTTTAAGCCATAGTAATTGAGCACAACAGCTGCCAGCGGCTATGTATTCAGATTCAGCTGTTGAGAGAGATGTGCAGTTTTGTTTCTTACTACTCCATCCTACCAAGTTATTACCTATATAATAACATGCTCTTAATGTGCTTTTACTATCATCAGTACACCCAGCCCAGTCAGCATCAGTGTACCCAATTATAGTACTTGGTGTGTCATTAGTGTACCAAAGTCCTAGATTCAGAGTGCCTTTTACATATTTAATGATGCGTTTAACAGAATTTAGATGGCTCTCTTTAGGGTTATTTGGATAACGAGCACAAACACACACAACATACATTATAGCAGGACGCGAGGCAGTCAGGTATAATAAGGTTCCTATCATACTACGATATAGAGTAGGATCGATGGATTTTCCAGTTTCATCTTTAGAAAGTTTTACAGTAGTACTCATCGGTGTTGTAGCATCTTTAGCACTCTCAAGGCCAAATTTCTTTACTATCTCTAAAGCGTACTTAGATTGCAAGACAAATAATCCTTCTGAATTTTATTTGACTTGAAGACCTAAGAAAAATTGCAACTCCCCCATAAGAGACATTTGAAACTCCTTATGCATAATTTCAGAGAAGGATTTTACTTCTGAGGGAGAAGTTGATCCAAAGATAATATTGTCAACATAAACTTGAGCAATAATGATATGTTTTCCAAAATGTTTGACAAAAAGAGTTTGATCATTTCCACCTCTTTTGAAACCTTTATCTAAGAGGAAACTGGAAAGACGCTCATACCAAGCTCTAGGTGCTTGTTTAAGGCCATACAAAGCCTTTTAATACTAAATACATGATTTGGATATTGAGGGTCAATGAACCCTTTAGGTTGTTCTACATAGGTCTCTTCAATCAATATTCCATTAAGGAATGCAGATTTAACATCCATTTGGTAGAGTGTAAAATGCAAGTTGCAAGCTATAGCAAAGAGAAGACGAACAGATTCTAAACGAGTAACCGGAGCAAAAGTCTCGTTAAAATCTATTCCTTCAATTTGAGAGTATCCTTGAGCAAATAATCTAGCTTTATTTCTAATGATTATCCCACTTTCATCAGACTTATTTTTAAAAATCCAACGTGTGCCAATAACCTTTTTGTGATCAGGCCGGGGTACGAGATACCAAACATCATGAACGACAAATTGAAGAAGTTCTCCTTGCATAGCAGAAATCTAGTGAGAGTCATTCAATGCCTCATTTACATTCTTTGGTTCCACTAGGGAAACAAAACATGCATAATGTGCATAATTTCTTAGTTGGGATCTTGTACGCACTGGCTCATTAGGGTTACCAACTATGTTATTTATGGGATGATCTTTAGAAACCTAGTTAGGTACTTCAGGTATCTCAATAGGTAATGAATCATTTTTTTCAGTAGAGTCATTTTCTAAAATGTTTGTAGGCTCTCCCTCAATAGTTGATTCACCAGTCTTATTCTCTACAGTAGTGTCACTCACAATTAGATTTATGGATTCCATCAAGGTTTTAGTGCGATGATTATACACTCGATAGGCTATACTGTTAGGCGAGTATCCTAGAAATATAGCTTTATCTACCCTGCTCTCAAATTTGGACAAGTGTTCCCTATCTTTGCATACATAGCAAGTACTACCAAAGGTTCTGAGGTACTTAATATTGGGCTTTTTCTTATACCAAAGTTCGTAAGAGGTTTGTTTGGAATTCTTTCTAAGATAGACCCTATTTACGATGTGATAGGCAGTACGAATAGATTCTACCCAAAAATACTTAGGCAAATTCTTGGCATGTAACATAACGCGTGACATCTCTTGAAGTGTATGATTCTTTCTCTCGGCGATCCCATTTTGTTGAGGAGTCTTAGGAGAACTAAACTCGTGTTTGTAACCATTATAGTCACAGTACTCTATTATACCAGTGTCTTTGAATTCTCCACCTCTATCACTACGGATTCTATTTACTTGAGTGTCTTTTTCACTTTCAATCCGAAAAAGTATTTTTAAGAAAGTTTGAAAAGTGTCAGACTTTTGTTTGAAAAAAGCTACCCAAGTAAATCTGGTGAAGTCATCAACCATAACTAGGATATAACTATGTCCACAGAGACAAACAGTTTGGGAGGGACCCATTAGGTCCATATGGATGAGCTCCAAGGGATTAGAGGTAAGAACAGCATTAACTTTCTTATGAGGTGCCTTAATAATTTTTCCTTCCTGACGGGAACCACAGACAATGTTAGGAATGGGTTTGATTTTAGGAACTCCTCTAACTATTTCTTGAGAGGTCAGTCTACTAAGGTTATCAGAATTTATATGACCCATTCTGTTATGCCATATCTCGTTGTCATCCATTTTGGCAACGTTACAGATTTTAGAATTGTTCATGATAGTATAACAATTGTCAGGAGTCCTGAATCCTGTAATTATCCATTCACCTTTTTCATTTAAAATTTTGCAATTGTTCTTTGAAAAGGTAACAGCATGATCTGAGTCACAAAATTGCGATATACTAAGTAGATTGGCCTTGAGACCTTTAACTAGAAGGACATTTTCAAGAACAGGAAGTCCATCTTCTTGGAGAGTTCCTTTGCCTATGATTTGAGATGATACTCCATCACCAAAAATAACTTTTCCACCAGCAAAGCTGGTTTTGTTCAAAAGTTTAGTATCATCCCCAGTCATGTGCTTAGAACATCCAGAGTCTAAATACCAACCAGATGATGTGTTCTCAGCTTTTAAAGCAGTGATAAATATATTACACTTCATATGAGGTAATAGATCATCTTTTCTAACCCAAATTGCTCTAGTTTTGATTTTGCGCTTATTAACTCCGAGCGGATAAAATCTGCGAGCATTCGATTTTTGTTGAAAAATGTTTTGCGCATGATTTGGAGTTTTATGATAAACATGAGCATTTGGTTTAGGAAAGTTCTTAGGAATCCTTCGAGGAAATGTTCTTTTAGGTTTGGTCTTTCTCTTCCTATAATTAGAGTTTTTGTCAGGTTGTCTAGGAAGTACATAATTGTCTCGGCTCCTCCTAGAATAGTTAATGTTCTGATAAATAGGAGAACTATAGGCAGGTGTAACTAGTCTCCTAGCATAGAAACTATCAAAAGAGTGACCGTATATATCACAGTAAGAGTAAGAAAGATTGCTCAAGAATGAGGTCTCCTAAGGAAAGTCTCTAAACAAAGGTTTTGAGAAGTTTTGAGGTTGAACTCTATTCCTAGGTGTGACAGTCTTGAATGCAGACTCACTCTTCCTAATAGAGGGGCATACGTATTTAGCCTTAGGTGAACTTTCATGTTTAGAGAAACTTGATTCCCCAATGTTAAAATTTTAATGTTTTGAATCAAACTCAGGTTTTAGGGAATGAAAGTCTGGGCAAGTTTCAATAGGTCTTTTACCTCCTGACACAAACTTGATAGTTTCAAAAGATTTTATGTGTGTCTTCAAATTGGGGAAAAATCTTATTCCAGTTCGATCATCAGAATTGGTTTTTGATTCAGCAACAAATTCATTAAAACAGTTTGAGTTGTTTTCAAATTTTGTAAATTTTTTGAAAACAATTGCTGTCTTTTCTTTAGTTTGTTCCAATTCTAACAATGTCCCTTTGTACTTTTTCTCCAGAGTTTCATTTGCTTCATTTAAATTTCTGAGTTTTTGATCAAACATTTTGATTTCACTTTCATGAGTCAGACATTAGGTAGAGTACTCTTCAGCATTCAGTTTGACCATTAGGCTTAGATCTTCTAACTTCTTAGTGAGATCTTTCACAATCTTTTCTAGTCTAGTGCTTTTCTTGAGAGTTTTAGCATAGAGTGTGTGAATATCTGGGAGGTCTTCATTGTCCGAGTCACTAAGTGTAGTGTGTGAAGTGACCCCTAGGGCTTCATTCTTTGGACTCACACACCCATTGACATCGTCATTATCGCTTTCCCTTTGACTCACACACCCCGAGGAACAGATAGTAATATTCTCAGTAATCAAAGCATCTAAACCAGTAATAGCAATATTCGAAACATCAGAAGTAGAATTACTAGATTCATCCTCACTAACAAACACAGGCATATCATCATTATAGATAATCTTGGCAAAGAAGGACATGCAAGGGTCAAAAGTATCAGATGACTCAGGTTCCTCATTTTTAGAGTCACTTGAATCATCCCATGTCTTGCAAATGTTGGCTCTAGTGTGTTTGTTTTGAGTGTTCAAGTTAACTCTACAGTCTTGTGCAATGTGTCCTAGTTTACCACATCTATAGCATTCAGTCTTCTTAAGGTCTCTGTTAGGTCTAGTGTGAGAGTCCTTGTGATTTTTGTCATGGCTTTTCTCATGAGGTCTGTGATTAAAGGGAGTTGGATAATTTGACTTGCCTTGTTTGTTTTCCATGTTATTTCTAAATTTAATGATTTTCTTAAACTTTTTTGACATTAAGGCAATCTGATTGTCCAAACTCTCTATATCGCATTCCTCATCATAGTCATCATTGGAAGTATTAAACTCAGGCTTAATCAATTTAGAAGAGAAGCTTAGATTGGAACTAGTCTGTTTCCTATGGGACTGGGTTAATTGTTTCTTAAATTCCAGTTCCATTTCCATAGGTCTTAATTTACTACTGAGTAGTTCAGGAGTGAGATTGATATCACACATTTCCTCAATAGCATATCTTTTGTTGTCAAATTTCTTTGGTAATGATCTCAGAATTTTAGATACAATTTCTTGTTTGTCATATGTTAACCCATTAGCATGCAATTTTGTCACAATATCAGTCAAGTTCATATAGAAGTCATCAAATGACTCAGTCTCAGACATAATTAAAGAATTATACTGTTACATGAGCATTTGAGTTTTAGCATCCTTAACTCTAGTGTCACCTTCATGAGCAGTAACCAAGGTGTCCCAAGCTTCCTTAGAAGTGGTACAGGATGAGATTCTTTTGAACTCGTGTTCATTTATAGATATAAATATGGTATTCTTTCCTTTGTTATTGTTGCGAGAAATTTGTTTCTCTTCTTATGTGAACTCACTTAATACTTTCTTAACCCTCCCATTACTTCCTTCAGTGGCTGGTTTAGTAGGAAAAATGTAACCATTTTCAACAATGTCCCAGACATCATCTCCTAGAGTTCCTTGAATGAAAGCAATCATCCTTACTTTCCAGTAAGCAAAATTGGTTCCATCAAAGATAGGAGGTCTCGTCAAGTTACCAAATCTTTCATTTTTCTAGTCCATATTTGATTTTCAGAAAACAATTTCAGAAACACATGATCTCTTTAAAAGAAGTTTACAAAGCTCTGATACCAATTGAAATTCTGTTACTAAAGCCGTTTAATAAAATTAAACTATTTAAGTAACTCTGAACAGTTTTTTGAAGAAACTCTTTTCTTAAAAACTAAAACTATTTGAACACAAGATGTGTTTTATAAAAGTATGTATGAGATCTATTCAAGATTTGATCAAAAGGTTTATTAAACAGTTTTAAACAAACTTTTAAACTCAACACAACCAAGAATGAGATGAGAAGATGTAGGAAGATTGAGAACAAGATTTTTACGTGGTAAAACCTCACCCAACTGAGGAAACATCCACGACTCCCTCTACAGAGTAAAACAAAAATCCACTATAAATAAATTCAACAGTTACAAACTATATAACAAACATGCATACAACTCAGACCTATATAAGTTTAGGAATGTACCCTTTGGTGTACTTATAACTTCTCTGCAGTTCTGATTGTTGATGTTGTCCTCTCAGTTTGTTAACTCCAATTTGTTCAAGCTCTTTACGTCGACTCTTTTTCTCAAGATCTTATTACCAACACTTTTCGTGTGGTAGAGTGAAAGTGTTTGTGTAGGTGCTCTCTAACACATGCATGCACACACACACACTTATCATGTACAAACAGTCCTAACAAATTACATATAAGAATATATGCAGTGACTTTTCTTTTTCTCTCTTCTCATAAAACTTAACCTTTTTGACCTTTAAATCAATCCCAGAATCCACGGCTATCTTGCTCTGAAGACGTATCAAGATCTTAATCAGTCTCGGGTTTTGAAAAGATTTTTGAGACTGAAAATCACCAAGTGCGATTCCAAACTAGGTCTAAGGTCTTGTTTCAAGAGAACTAGAAACATAAAACATTATTGTTGATTTCAAAGTTAAAAACATTTATAGAAAAAGAATCAACAATATATTTCTCAAGCTGAGAAACAAAAATGCAAACTAAGTGTAATATACCATGAAAAACTCAGATCTGAAATTTCTATATACCAAAAAAATAGATCTGATAAAATGATTAAGTTGGAAACAAGATCAAAAGATCGAAGAGGTTACAGCAACAAACCAACTCACAAATCACCTCTCAAACACTCAAACACTCAAGGTTGTGTTTGGGGAAATACAGGGGTTTGAAGGTTTATTTATGGTTTCAACTTGTTTAGACGATTTAGGGTTTGGGTTAGGGTTTCTAACTCTTTCTCTCTCTTCTGGTTTCTCTCTTCCTCTCTCTTTTCTCTCTTCTCTCTCTACTCTCTTTTTTTCTCTCAAAGGACGAAATGGCAAAAGTCTTCTAATGCTGAGAGTAGGAGCCTTTTTATAAGAGGCATGGAAGGTTCGAGAATGAGGATTGAAATCAAGGGACAAGATTGAGTCAAGATGGATTGACTTTAATCCAAGGGCTCACGATATGCGGTGGTTAAAATTCTCTTGATTGGTCCAAATAGGGTTCACAGGTATTATGAAAGGGCGCATGCAGATCGTTGATAAAAACGATCCAAGGGTTGAAAATAGGCGCTGGTTTACACTCTGTGAAGAAACACAATTACAACCAATCATAGGGCAACAGGTGTTGGACAATAAGACGGGATAAAACGCGCGTCTAAAAATAATTACAATGAACACCTTGAAGTCTTTGTCGCTTTCGGATTCTACCCAAGGCAACTTTTAGTCAATTAAACCAACAATGTGAAATAACATATTTACCCCACAAACTTTTAAAACCAAGTTTTAATTAATAAAACCTTATTTTAAAAAGTTTATAAAATCCCAAATATTATTTTAAAATCAATATTAGGGATTTAAACACACTCAACATATGTACACACACTAATATGCAATATGAGATGTATATGATCCATTCTACTGTGTGTGTAAGTGTTGGTAATGAGGTCTAGATCACTTTAATCAAAGATGAAATAGTAGTGCAAGCTCTGAGGTTCTTTGGATTCTGGGTTAGACATAATTTTATCACAATTTCCAAACAAGATGAACACTTATACAATGTAGACTCAAGTGAGTCAAGAATATAAGGTGCTTCAGTTGGGGGTTGATGAGTAAAGAAAGGTTTAAAATAGGGTTGAAAGAGGTTATGTCAGATTAGGATAACACTTGTGGGGTTAGGGTTAGGGTTTGGGTTTGGGTTTGTTTTAGGGAAATCGAGGATGGTGGGGAAGAAGATGGGGCTGTATTTTGGAGTGTAGTGGAGGTTGTGTCACGGCAACAGAAGGTAATGGTGGAGGAAGATGAGGTGGTCAAGGGTGAAAAAGTGGTGGCTAAAAGGGCTGGTATTCCCTCAATTAGCAATGATGGAATCTAGGATTTCCATCCACCCAATTCCTATTTGGACATTTATCAATCTAACAATTGAAGGGTTGCCTGAGTTGGAAACACAACTCGATACCCACTTCATATACCAGACGAACACCAAGAAAAACGCAGCACTGATACCAATTTGATGTGAATCTATGAATATGGAAGCGTTATTATTATAACAACACAACACCACCACTAATAATAAATAAAACTAAACTAAGAAAATGAATTTTTTCCCTCTTCATATTCTCTTTCACAATATTCAAGTGTAATTACAAATGAATGCGAAGGGCCTATTTATAGGAAAAAAATTACTTGGTAACCAAGTAATGACCCAAAAGACTCAAAAAGGACAACTGGTAAATAAAAATGACCAATTAGCCCCAAACATGCTTGGAGACCAATTAAAGACTAAAAATAAAAGGAAATGATAATGTTACCCCAAATTAAAATACAAAATAAAATATAGTCTTCTCCCGGTAGCACAACCATTCACTACGTGTCGCTACGTATAACAAAACACATCACTAATATACAGTAATAAAGAAATAGTCAAATATAAGAAAAAGATAAATCACCTGTTAGGTTTTGAAATCATTTGAGAACATTTTGGTACTTGGTGATCCATCCATGCTATTTTCCTTTCAAATGATTTTTAACCATATCCAAAGAAATCGTTGGGACACAGGAGATGAAATGTCCCCCCCCCCCCCCCACCAACACCAAAATATTCACAATGATTATTCTGTGAGTTAAAATAAATACAAAATTAGTTTTAGTAGTACGATCATCTAAGAATATTTGGACAAAAAATGTTGAAAAACTAACAAGTGTCCATTGCTCTATCATTGTTGATTTTAGCTTACAAAAACTATTGTATAGTGTATGATAATTTGCACCGAGGCCTCCTCCAATAGGACCTTTTTGAGCTTTCCACTGCATGTTTATCTTCCCCTTCTCTCTCCAAGTTTTCTCCTCTCTGTATCATTCAGTTTTAACATAATGCATTTTAATGGCCGCCACAGGGTCCGAAATCCCCCCTCCTCTCCCCATAACATGTATCTCACTTTATCTTTCCATCTGAGAGAATATGATGTCCTGGCATTGCTTTATATCTACTGTAAAACGCTGCACTTTGGCAACATCTCGGTTCCTTTTTGGCAAAATTGGTACACCATTAGAATTCTATCATTAAGGTTTATTAGTGAAGGTAATGGGTATTATCATTGTATATTGGATGAAGGCGTCGGGTAATTACTAAATGCAACTGGGTATTTAGCCAACAAGATAACAGGGTCGGGAATAGAAGGAAATCATGGTTGTATTATGTTCCTATGCCAGTAACCATAACTACTCTTTACTAGAACATACTCAAGACCCGAATTATTATTAAGGTCGATTTTTGACAGAGATGATTTTATATCTACTTTGAATTTCATGTTGAAAGAGGATTCACCACTTAATTTGGAATGTTGACGGACCTTATCATCATTCTCGTGTTTATTACTACAAGGTGTATCCTGAGAAGCAGGGTTATTTAGGATCTAACAAAAGAGATTTACATTACCATTCCTGCATGGTTTTGCTTCATTAGGAGAACTAAGTTGTTAGGGTCTTGAATCAATCATATTTTTTTCATTGTTGAGTAATAGGCAACTCCTAGAAGATGTCATGCCATATTCTATCCATATCTTGATTGGTTGAAGATCAAAAGCATCTTATATACAATATAAAATACACCATAGCAATCTGATAGTAGTTTCAAAATACATGACAAAAAGATTAAAGTGTAAAAAAATGACATAAAGCAAACGGACAACCAATCATCTTGTTGTTGAATTCTCACAAAACACAAGTTGGTGAATATTTTCAACCCAACTCATTAGTTTGAACTAGCTCATTAAATATTGCATTGCTTTTAGGGGAGAAAAAAATCCACCAAAGTATAAGATTATTCTATAATTTAATAGAACACCAGGAAACAAGACATTAAATATATGCAACAGACCTAAACTCTGACTCTGTAAACAGTTGTGGAAAAAATACGCATGTCTTTTCCAGAAGGCTCCTATTTCCCTTATACTCTTAGAATTTGAATCAAACATATACTCTCAGCTTAATAAAGGTGACAGTGGTGCTCTCTTCACACAAATACAAAACTGAAGGAAAGCAGTTGAATAATTGGGAACTTAAAGTAATTATGGTCATGTTAAGAACTCATTAAGTAATTATATCCAAAATATTTATTATGTTTTCTACTGAAACAAAAAGTCTTTACTTTTTTCACAAGTAAGTCCATGGAAAAGCATAAGTTTCTTAAAAAGTCCACATATAGTTATTAGGATACGGTCTAGATACCTTTAGATTAGGTTAAAGGTATATGTAATTTCATAAAAGTATATATACCACATTTAAAAGACCTTGTTCACAAGGGACTGTATCCAAATATTTCATTTAACCGATGAACTGATTTTCGTGAAGTAAAAAACAAGTGTACATGACTCGATTAAGAATATTTATAATGGAAAAATTTTCAATAACTTTTATCTATATTAACATAAGACCTATTTTCTGGACACTAAACTAAGATACATGCAGGAGTTCAAGAATTTATTTCATTCTAATGGAGGCTGATGATGGTACTCATGGAAGGCAAATTATTCTCGGGCTGCTTAGGATGGTAACTCACTTAAGGTATCAAATTAAAGGGATGGGAGGAAGAGAGAAGTGGTTTAGGTTTTGGTTATTGATGGTTTAGTTGATGAAATTGTACTTTTTAGCAAGTCAAACTTAAGTAGTAAGAATGCCATGGAGGAACTCGTGCAAGTTTTAGTTAGTTGAATGCTATGTTAGTTTAAAGTTACTTATTAGAGAGAAATGGAAGTTGGGGATTCAATTATGATAGTTTTTTCAGCTAATCATCAATATTTTATCAATTTGTTCATTTGTCTTCTATTTATTTTGGTTCAATATACAACCATGAAGATATATAAGGAATATTATGAGTTGGAATCAAGAATACAAGTATAAACCATAAATTTATTGATGCTATAAAATCTCCCAAAATAAAAGCAACTAAATCGTATGTGTTGCACTTTCACCAACTACACAAAATCGAGGCAACTGCACAAAATTTGTTCATAACTATACAGAAAGGTATTCCACCAGAACAAAAAGGTGTTCCACTGCTACTATTGCCCTTGATTCCTAGTTGAGGTGGATTCCTGAGTTAATTTCATTTTCTATAAGACTCTTGATGTAGACCATCATTGGTTCAGTTTCAACTAGATTAGTCTTTGAATGTAAATGACTACTTTCAAGTCCTGAATTTCCGATACAAGCAAGAATTTAAGAAACTGGGGTTAAAAGATGCCTAACAATAATTTAAAAAAGGAAACTATAATTTTAATTAAGATTCTTAATCATCTATCCTCCTTTTGAGGTTATCTCTCTAAAAATATATATTATCTTGCTAACGTATCGATGATTAAGAATAAAAAAAATTTCAAGTGCCATAGAGTGGACTCTTACAAACTACCTACGCTAGTTATTTCTCATCCAAAGCTCGTAAAACAAAATTCGCGGAGCTACTACCTGTTCCTATTTTTTCTCTTAAATATGAACATTTTTTCTTTTTCTAAACTCATTGTTTTTAACCGATCCCTCCTATAAGCATTAGCAATTAGTAGGGATTTTTAAATTATTACAATATGAGTTTCAGTTACACGTGAACAAGTGTCGCATCCTATAAAATGCAAGGTGAATCCGTTTGGATTCTTTCACATGTACTCATTTAAAAACAAAAGAAGTAGACGAAGGCCTAGATTACTGTTTAAAAATAATGTAAATGCATAAATTCTATAAATAAATAAATAAAAATTACGGATAAAGTTCAACACTAGAGATTATAACACAATAGTTTTAAAACTCATGTATTATTTACCAGTTAAATTGATGAATTTCTCCTTCGTGAATGTCGGGGACTTATCATTACATTCTTGCGCTATTTATTTTCAGAAACTATTATAGACCATCTCGATCTTCCTCTCAAGAACATGAGGTAACCCATAACCAATCCAAACACAGCCCCACAACCATACCCCATCAACATAAACTTCCAGGTGAATCCACTCACAAAATCTGAATCATTTTCCTATTGGACTATCGGTGGGTCCACTATACTAATCATTTTGAAATGTATAAAATTTCTTGCCCTGAGGTATGGGTTCGGCTAGATGATTTTATGAGAGATTCAATACCATAAGAAAGGTGAAATATGTTAATCGTTGAGGAATTTGTCCCACAAATTGGTTAGAGGAGAGGTCTAATGATTCCATCTTGGAATGACTTGCCAACGCATAAGGAATATGATATGTTAGTCTGTTATGGGATAAGTTGATCACTCTAAGTGAGTTTATATTTTCGATGGAATTTGGAATCTCATCTTCAATTTCGTTGTTAGAAAAATTAATGGTTATCAAGACAGTCAAGATAATCACTAGGTCAATCTCCATTCCTTTCACTACCAGAGTTATTTCATAGTAACTCCCCTCTGAAACCATATACCTCTCTTTAATTTCATTTTCTTCCACATTCATCATGGATTTGAAATTCATAAAAAATTGTGATGGAAGAAAGCTAGTAAACACATTGTGAGAGAGATCAATTATTCGAAGCTTACTGAATAGAAAGTCATTAGTCTTAGACGTGCTACTTATGGGACCATGTAACCTAGTATATCTCACGAAAAGAACTAGGAGTTTTGGACAGTTCTTAACCAATGCGAGAATGTATAACTTATTAGATTATTTCTGAGGTTAAGAACTTATAATTCTGTGTAGTTGGCCAAAGATCGTGGCTACGTTCCTTATAGTTTATTTCCCCATATATTGGTATTTTCCAAAGATTTCACTTTTGTACCAAATGTTGTTAGAATGGGCCCGTGAAATCTATCCATTTGTAAATCTAATAACAAAGAACATTGCTGAAGTTTCCTAAACATCGTAGAATTGTACCAGAAAACTTATTATTCGACAAATCAAGGATTTGAAGATAGATGAAACTACAAATGGATGAAGGTAGTGGTCCCTAAATGAAATTGGATTGAAATTGAATAGAATATATTTGATGCAACAATAAAAAATCGGGGGGGATTTGGTAGTGAATTTGGTTATAGGATAGGTCTAAACGCTGGAGCATCGAACTTCCTTTTGAAAAATATAGGAGCTCCTTTATCTTACAAGAGGCCAATCCCCAGAAAAGAGGAATTGGAAGTCTACATTGATATTGCTGGTCACATATAGATTATTATTGGAAATATAAAGAAACATAAGCCTTGTGAGAATTGAAAACGTGTCTAGATCCACAGTACCATTGAAATTGTTCCACGAGAGATCGAATTTAATTAGGTTCATAAGTTTTGACATTGAATTAGGAATGAGGTCATGTAGATCATTGTTATTTAATAAAATAGATTTTAGTGAGGTTAATCTGAACTCATAGACATGGCCAGTAAATCAATTGAAGCTGAGATTTAAGTCCTCCAAAGTGGAAGAGCAAACAACCAACATGGTAATGTCCCATTGAAGGAGTTATCGTTCAATGCGAGACTAATTATATTGTGAAGCCCAACTATGTTGGAGGGAATAGGACCCATAAATAAATTACTTGAGAGATATAAAGTAACCACTTGTGTTAGGTTTATAATTGACGACATGAATGGACCACTGAATTTGTTATCTCTAAGATCGATAGAGCTTAAGGATGTGAGATTAGCAAAAACATTGAGAATTTGGCCAGCAAGATGATTTTTTGAGATACTTGTGTGAGTGAGGTGCTTGATATTTGAAAGTGTAGATGGTGTCTCTGATTAGGCATAAATTCTTCCCATTTACCCCCTTAATTTAGAGGCTTTTATCGCTCCGCAAAGTGTAATTCGAGTGGATTTATCACATATCATTGATATTGACATTTTCTAATTAGTACGCCGAGTTTCGTGTATTTCCTTCTATTTTGCAGGTATTCAGTTCTTAGGAAGGATCGACATCCTAATTCGAGTTCCAGATCAAAAGTTACAAATATTCAAAAATACAAGGAGGAAAAGTTCCTGAAAAGATAGAACCGAATCGAATGGGTTGGAAAACGAACCGATTATATACTGGGAAAATTCCTGTAAAGCACTAAGAGATGGAACCGAACCGAAGAGGAAGAAAAATGAACCGATCCTATACTTGAAGAACCTCCAGTAAAGTACGAAAATATGGAACCGAGCCGAAGAAAAGGAAAAATGAACCAAACGGATTCAGGGAAAAACTTCTGTCAAAGATGGAACCGAACTGAACCCCCTTAACAACATCGGTTCGGGTATCAGAAATTCGAAATTATCCACTTGTAAAATTAGAGTATTGCATGGTTGAAAGTTTTATAAGTCTTAGAGTACATATTTTAAACACCTCCCAGACATTGAGGGGCTTCTAATTCGTTAGGGAAACATTGTAATTATTTTAGAGAAGAAAACAACAAAGAAACCCTAGTTTTGATTCCAGTTTTGCAATTCAAGTATCATTCTAATATTTACTTTCATTATTGCAGTAGTGGTTTCCTTAATAGTAATTTCATTCTTCTTATTCTTCATTCATTAGAAAAATGTTTTCTTTACTTCAAAACATGTTTGCTTCTAGTTTAAATATGTCCGACTAAGTTTCCACGGGTTGGGGTGCATGAACCCCACCCGATGTAATTCATGATAGTGGAAATAGAAGTTAGATTTAAAACCTTAGATGAATTGTATTATTGCTCATACGATACTACTTTAATTCATCCTTTGCTTACATACTGTGCGGGCTACGATCCCTCATATGTGTAATACTTAGGAGAAATAAAGACCGAATTTTAATCTAACCTTTTTCTTACATACTGTGCGGGCTACGATCCCTCATATATGTAATACTTAGGAGTATTAAAAATTCGAATTCATTTAAAGCTTTAATTCTGAATCTAGTAACCTACGAAGTGAATTACTATGGTGTGGGGGATCGTAACCCGACCCATCTTTCTCATCTTATATTTAAAGTTATATTTGAATCATCATCAGTCTTTTAGTTAATTTAGAGTAATTGCAATTCTTTTATTCCTGATTTGATTAATTAATCATTTTCAAAATTGCATCTAGCTGTAGTTATTTCACAATTCAAATAACCTTTTCGTTCTTTTTAGAGGTCAAAGTTAGGTTGCTTTTATCTTTCCAACGTTGTTATGACTCCGTTCGTCCTATTTACCTGAGGATCGATACCCTCTTTATCGAATTATTACTTGAGCGACATGCTTGCACTTGAGCCTAAACACCACACACACTAGACACAAGTGTGGTTGCATTAAGTTTTTGGCAGCATTGCCCGGGATTTAGGTAGACTTAGGTTAGATCAAGTCAATTTAAAACTTTGACCAAGAAAACCTGAAAACATAAAAAATCTGAAAAATAAATTATAATAAAAATTTCATCATCTCTCCAAAGCCTTTAATGAAAAATCCTGAACATACTAAGAATCTCACAATACTCCAACCAGAATCCACGAAAATCCAATCGTTGAATAAAACTCTAAAAGCCCCCCACACCTCGCTTCTTATAATTCTGGTTTCTAATTCCTACGCCCGGGCACTCTATCGGTAGCTACACCCTGAGTCGAACTTCGAGTCACAGATCTAGGACACCGAGTGAGTACATAGATTCATTTGAAGAGAGTGCGAGCACAATGTCTGATGCAACGAGTTTTGATACTCGAGAGGGAGATCTCCCCTATTGTCCTATGAAAGACTTACTATTTTCTGAGCGGACTATCACCCCGGGTTGCATTTTACTTCCGTATACTGCCGGTCAGTTCCACTTTCATAACGGGATGATACAGATTCTCCCTATGTTTCATGGCATGGATTCAAAGAAACCATACCTGCATATTTGTAACTTCGAAGAGTCATGTGACACATTTGTTGATCAAACTTGCACGTAAGATCTCATTCGCCTAATGCTTTTTCCTTCTTCCTTAAAGGATAAAGCCAAGACCTGGATATGGTCTCTACCCCCGAACTCCATCACTTCCTAGAGAGATATGTAGTCTAAGTTTGTCTCAAAATTATATCCGCATCACAATACCAACTCTGCCAAGACTCAAATCCAAGCTTTCCGACAACACGATAATGAGTCCTTTGACAGATGTTGGGAACGATTCTAAGAGTTAGTAAGCGTATGCCCCCATCATGGTTTTGAAAAACACTTAGTGATATCTTTCTTCCATAATGGGTTGATAATAGCTTCCAAACACCTTGTGCAAACAATGTGTGAAAGTCCCTCTTAGGATTTAAACTCATGCGCGCCTAGGCCCATCTTAAGTATGTCGCAGAGACTACTCAAGCATGGGACGCATCTGATCCCAACCAAGATCGACCTACACAACCACCTAACAATCAAGATACCTTCAGTTTGTACCATTTGAATAGCAATACCTTAATAGACCATTGATTTGATTAATTTCAAAGATATATGAAAGAGTGGTTTGATGGTCGGTTGAGAAATATCTCCGGATATAGGCATGGCTCGAATGAAAAGTGTGTGCTATCTATGAGGCGGGCCACTCCACAAAGGCATGCCCGACGATTTCTGCCTATAAGGCCGTGCACACCGAGCAGATGGATGCTATATGAGGATTCAAGGGGAATTTTATTGCCCCACATGGGAATTCTTACAACCCCTCGTGGAGGAACCATCCTGGTTTCAACTATGGGCAACCATAAGCTGCGATGAACCCACATTCACAAGTTGTCCCACCTCCACCACCTCCTCAATACCAACAAGCGTCACCACCTCCAGCCTCATATGTAGCTCCATAGTGGAGGAGTCTCGAGGATACAATGAACCAATTCATCAATTCTCAAAGTGCAACCAATGCTAGAAATGAACACATATTCACCAAAATAAATGCGAACATCTCCAAGATGCAATCCACATTGAGCATCCAAGAGAAGGGCAAGTTCCATGCCTAAGGCCAAAGACCTCCCCAAGGTCAACCTAGTGTTAGCTCTACCTCTAACGAACAACAAGAGTACAGCCAAGTGATAACCACTCTTTGTAGTGGGAGGGTTGTTCATTTACCACCTCTCCCACACGACTTTTCAAAAGACAAGGAGAATTCACTCGGCACGAAAGAGGCTGAAGATATCTCCATTAATGAGAGTGAAAAGGAAAACACTAGTGAGCCCAATGTAGCTGTAAAAACACCCTCCGCTGCACAATTTCCTCAAAAGTTGGTTCCTGCCCATAAAGGAACCATAAGTGAAGAAGTGATGGAAGTTCTTAAGAACGTAAAATTTAACTTACCTTTCCTCGATGCAATAAGGAAAATTCAATCCTATGAAAAAGTCATAAAAGACTTATTGACACTCAAAAGGAGGATGAAGGTAAAGAAGAACGTGTTTCTAGCAGAAAATGTGAGCTCAGTACTTCTTAATGATCTCCCACTTAAATATAAAGATCCCGGTGCCCCCACCATTTCCTGCACCATTGGAGAGAACAAATTCAAAAAAGCCTTACTCAATTTGGAGGAAAGTGTTAATATCCTTCCCTATTAGATTTATAGGAAACTTGACCTGGGCGATCTTAAGCCCACAAGGATCACTCTCCAGTTAGTGGATCGAACTGTGAAGATACCAAGGGTATAGTTGAGGATGTGATAGTCCAAGTGGACACTTTCTACTAATCGGTAGATTTTGTCATTTGGGACACGGATCCCTCCTTTGCCTCGAAAAATCATGTTCCCATCATACTTGGACACCCATTCTTAGCCATGGCTAATGCAGTTATTAATACTAGAAATGGGCAGATGCAACTCACTTTTAGAAATATGTCTCTAGAAACAAACATCTTCAACATAGCCCAACAAGCAGGGGAAGAAGATGATCTTCACACAGTGAGCTTAATTGAGGAGATTATAGAAGAAAACTTTGGGGAAAATTATTGTGGAGACGCCTTAGAAGCTTTCCTATCTTTTAGTTATGAGTGTGAAGGAGCCTACACTGAGTTCGAGAGGGAGATATGGGAGTTGAGAGGATTACTCGATGAGAGAGCGTCGGATAAGGACGCGAGAGATGCTAATTGGGTTTCCCGATTTGAAGAGTTACCGCAAAGGGAAGAATGCATGGTGATCCCTAGAAACACATTCCCGACTCTCGAGTTGAAGAAACTACCCTCCAATGTTAAATATGCTTTCCTAGGTAAAAGTGAGACATTTCCTGTTATTATCTCCTCTAACTTAGATGAAGAGAAAGAGGGTAAATTATTAAAGATTTTGAGGAAGCACCAAGGCACTTTTTGTTGGTGTATATCTAATTTGAAGGGGATAATCCCTCTAATTTACACCCACGAGATTCACCTCGAAGAGGATGTTAAGCCCTCGAGAGAAATGCAAAGATGGCTAAACCCCACGATGAAAGATGTGGTGAGAGATGAAATTATAAAGCTGTTGGATGCTAGGATTATCTACCCAATCTCAGATAGCAAGTGGGTGAGCCACATTCAAGTCGTCCCAAAAAAGTCGAGCATGACTGTGATTGAAAATTCCAAGGGAGAGTTAGTTCCCTAACGTACCACCACTGGATGGAGCATTTGCATTGATTATCAGAAACTCAATGCGGGAACTAGGAAAGACCATTTCCCCTTACCATTTATTGATCAAGTGCTTGAAAGAGTAGCGGGACATCCTTATTATTGCTTCCTAGATGGTTATTCTGGATATAACCAAATTGAGGTGGATGTACTTGATTACGAGAAAACATCATTCAGTTGCCCTTTTGGAACATTTGCCTACAAACATATGCCATTTGGCTTGTGTAATGCACCAGCGACCTTTCAAAGGTGCATGTTGAGCTTATTCAGTGACATGGTTGAGAGAGGGATAGAGGTATTTATGGACGACTTTAGTGTTTTTGGCACCTCTTTTGACCTATGTTTATCCAATCTTGAGAAAGTACTAGCCCGATGGGTGGAAAATAACTTAGTGCTGAATTGGGAAAAAATGCCATTTTATGGTAACCGAGGGTATAGTTCTTGGCCCAATTGTGTCATCCAAAGGGATCGAGGTTGATTGAGAAAAAATAGATGTCATAGTTGGCCTACCCCAACCTAAATCGCTGAAAGAAGTGCGCTTCTTCTTTGGCCACACGGGGCTTTATCGAAGGTTCATTAAGGACTTTAGTGCCATCGCTTGACCCTTAAGCAATGTTCTTAGGAAGGACACCCCATTTGAGTATATGGAAGCATGCAAAATCCCTTTTGAAAAACTAAAAAACATGCTTGTGTCTGCTCCCATTATGCAAGCTCCGGATTGGTCTTTACCATTCAAGCTTATGTGTGATGCTAGCGATTATGCGATCGGGGCTGTTTTGGGACAAAGAAAAGACAATAAGGCTCATGTCATCTACTACACTAGTCGGACCCTTACCTGACCACAACTCAATGACTTCACCAAGAAGAATGAGTTGCTAGTGGTAGTATTCGCTCTCGATAAATTTCGGTCCTATCTTATCGGTTCTCCCATCACTTGTTTCACCAACCATGCAGCGTTAAAATATCGACTTGCGAAGAAAGATGCAAAGACACGCCTCATAAGGTGGATCCTACTCCTCCAAGAGTTTAATCTTTCCATTAAAGACAAAAAAGGAGTAGAAAACATCATTATCGATCACTTATCACGGGTTTCGTCCGATGTACCTAGTGATCCTACACCTATAGATGACTATTTTTCGGATGAGCAGCTCTTTGCCCTGGTTTGCGAATTTAGTGGACTATCTTATCACGGGAGTTGTCCCTCCCGATTGGACACTGCAAGATAATAAGAGGTTCATCACTTGGTCGCGCATGTTTTTCTATGATGACCCATTCCTTTTTAAATATTGTGCTGATCAAATCATCCGACGATGCGTACCGGATGACGAAGTCCCAAAAGTCAACAAATTTTATCATTCAAAAGCATGTGGAGGCCACTTCTTCATGAAAAAGATTGAGAAGAGTGCGACTGTGTGATAATTGATTAAATTTGCAAATATCTAATTTGGCTCACTTATTTAATTAGAGTCTATTAATTCAGCCCCTAAACATGCATCTATGGTGTGTGTGACAAACCATAAACAAATAACGCATGCGACACACACCAAATATGCTGAGACACAAATTTCAGGAAAAAACCCCTTTCGGGTAAAACATTTATTTCACTATGAATCTATAAATCACAACTTACAATTACATAGAGAAATCTGCAATGGATCAACGCGCAGCCAATCCACAAAGACTCGCAGTCTTGAACTCAGCAAGAGAATACCCACAGCACCCTCCAAGGACTCGCAGTCCTATCTTCAGCAAATAATCTTCACGCAGCAAGTTCCTTAATGACACGCAGCCATACGGTGTAGAGATGCATTCCACCAAAGATGAACAAAGGCAAAGATGTGTTATTGAACACCAAAACAATTAACTAAAGCAAGATAAGAGTTTTGTGAATTGTAAATCAAAAAAGGAATAAACCCCTAAAAGAAGAAGCCTAAAGATTACTGCGTTGGCAGTGTTTCTGTTCTCGAAAAACATATGGACTTCTTAATGAAAATGTTACCATTTAATGGATATTTATAGGAAAATGCGCCACCTCGAAATTCGAGCTCGTTCGAACGAGAATCATATGTCGCTCGAACGAAGTACGCATGTCGTTCAAACGACATCGCGCGACTTCCAATCTCGTTCAAACGAGATGCTGATCTCGCGCGAATGACCTGGGCGTCAAAATCGAGGTCCGCTTCAAAACTTAGAAAAAATACTCATTCTTAATTTTTGACGAAAAGTTCCGCTCCAACACTTAGAAAATATTTTGTAAAAATCTCCCAAAAGTTATAAGTGAAAAGTTAAGGTATTTAAAACATAACCTTACCAAAGTTAACTACGCCGAGTCTTGAATGATGAAGAACTTGAACAATTCAGATCCGTCTTTGATGTAGATTACCCTTGAATTCTCTTTGACGGTGTATCGGTATATGACATAACAAATTGATAACGGACCTATGAAAATATGTCCTTACAAATCTCCCCCTATGTCTATGCCGGTACATACATAAAAAATCTGAATTATCAACAATCAAAAATGCCTATACAAATCTACCCTCCCATGAATAAATTTGTAAGACCTCAAAACTGTTCTTCAATCATCTTCGTCAAATCTCAAAGTTTTTCTCATCAGGGTGTGCAACATTATGATCTTCAATCTTTGCCTACACACATGAGAAAAAGCAAAAACCTTCGTGACGCATCGAGTTTGAAATGATATAAGAATAAAGCATTAAAAATCATATCTCCCCCATAATGCAAAAACTCCCCCATAACATGATAATTCTTTCTACCCCTTTTTATGATGTCCCCAAATAGACAGATAAGAAGAAAAAAAATCAAAACATGCAGTGTCACGATAAAATGCATAGCAAACAAGGATCAAACTACGCGCATGCAAAGGGATATCTCAAAAATCTCACAAACTATTTTTGGATTTTTCAATTTTTCATACAAAAATAAGATACCACTTTGAAAAATATGATACAAAAATCACACCATGGATTTAAACTCAAACAACCAAGTCATGGAAACATAAGAATGGGTGTGAACACATTAGATAGGTAAATCAACTCAATCAATCATATGTGCATGATGAATACGTGTACCCTTAACGAATGAACATCAAAAGAATCCTTAGGTGTAAAAATTTGTTGAATTTAAGTGACATCGTCTTATGAAAATCAACAAATCAAAGTCAAATGATTTCCACACCAATAACGTCCAAAACTATTTAGCACTTTTTCAAGGTTTTCGAGGACGTGCAAACCCGTTTGAAATTCTCCAACCAAACTCCCTCGAAGATATTTTCTTTTAGAGGTAATCTAAATTCTCAAACATTGGAGAATTGGTGCAAAAACATAAATGGCCCATAATTGGCATGAATTTCTTTTTATTGCCTTTAAATATTTTCGGGCTCTTTTAAACCTCTTTGGACCCCGGATAATAAAATTCCTCCATTTTTTAGGTCCAATTTAACGGTGGCTTAGTATTCGCAAAGGTAAAATGAACCTTTCGCAGCCCTTCCCCGTTTTTCAAACAAAACACACAAACTCACAAAACGGTTTTTTATATGCACAATTTCCTTATCAAAATTTATCACACTTGGTTCGTTTTAAGGACAACATTGAAGTGAAAAACCCAACCAACATGTGATAAGACAATCACAATAATCAAATAAATCCGTGCATGTGTGTAATAAAGGAAATATGAGCCAAAATGTAGGAAGTGACACTTAATTACATCTTAATGACTCCAAACATTATAAAGCACGAGGATGAATTGACCTATTGTCTCAAAACACTATCAAATAGTCACATGAAAATAATGGAATGATGTTGTGACTCGGTCATCCTAAGCCTTAATCCATAAACGGTGCAAACAAAATACAAAAATCTTTTTGGATTTTTCTAAAAACTTTATCAAAATAAAATCTTTTTTGTATTTTTCAAACTTTTTTTTCTCCCAAAAAATATACACAAATGATACATACTAGCAATAGGCAAACAATATCATCATGAAAATCATCCTATGCTAGTAAACAAGTCAAACCTCAATCATTAGGTGTGGAGGGGTTTTCCAAAGGTTGTGACAACTTATGAAAAACCTCCATCAATTCTTGTGAAGATTTGACTAAAAACTTAACTTGCTCACCTAAATGTGCAAACTCTCTCATGTAGTCTCCGGGAGCATGTAAAGAATCATGTGTGGGTGCATGTGCATCAGAAACACGTGTAGAAGCAAAATGTGACACATACCCCAACTTAAAGCAAAATTCCCTAAGGTCTCCTCTCCTTTTGCAATGTGAGCAAACATAAATAGGCCTCGGAACACCTCTCTCAAAAACTCTAGGACGCACTTTCCTAATAGGAATGGGACACCTAGGTGGGTTAGGGTGAGACTCACGTGAATTTGACACTAAAGTGGGAACCGGCTCGGGTGCTAATTGGGAAATAGAAGCACCGACATGACTTATTACTAACTTCTCACCTTTACCCTTAAGAACCACCTTTTCAACCTTCTTAGGTGCGTTCTCAAAAATGACTTTGACCTCCCTAGCACGTTCGGGATCACTCTCGAGTTAGGATACACGTGTCGTCAGACTAGATAATGTGTTGGTCAAATCACACTTCTCCTTTCTTAAAACCTCCTTCTCTCTCTCCAAATCTAAAACCCGATGACCTAAATCTCGATTATACTTATTAGTTTTCAAGGTCTCGGTGTACAAATCCCTAAAAGCTTTTTGGAGCTCACTTTCATCTCCACTTTTTTCCTCGCTCTCATCCTCACTAGAAGAAAAAAAATCACTATCATTGCTCTCGTGTGCACTCTCGTGAGACAAAGTGGGTGTGCTCACATGACTAGAAAAAGCGATAACCATCCCATGAGCTAAACCTTTATCGGACTCATCTCCCTCATCACCCTCACTATCACTAAGTGTGGTAGGCATGGATACTTTCTTCCCTTTCTTTCTAAGACATTTTGGACACTCAAACGACTTATGTACCTTAACCCCACATTCAAAACAAGTCACGTTCTCAAGATCTTCCTCACACTCCTCATCTGAGTCATTCTCTTTTTCTCTCTCACCGCTTTCTTTGGCCTTTCCTTTCTTTTTGTTTTTCTCAAAAAATTTCCTTTTATTGGAAGGATTATTTTTATTCATGTTGAGAAAATTTTTAAAATTTTTCGCAAACAAGGCCATATCATTAAAATCAAAGTCTCCCTCAGAATCGGACTCACAAACTTTTTCTTTCTTTTTCTTACAATGAGTCTTTAAAGCAATGCCATTATCCTTAGCCTTAATGGTTTTGGGAAACATGTCAATCTCATAGGTTTGAAGATCTCCTACAAGTTCTTCCAACTTAAGTGATTTCAAATTTCCCAAAGAGTTCAAAACAGTGACTTTAGAAATAAAGCATTTTGGGAGAGATCTCAAAATCTTTTTAATGACACGTGTGTTATCAATCACCTCACCCAAATTAAAACTAGTGTTAATAATGTACGACAAATGTGCATAAAAATCATCAAAGCATTCAGATTCAGACATGGTGATAGTCTCAAATTGGGTGGCCAAAATTTGTAACTTAGATTCTTTAACCGCGTTCGTACCCTCATGTGTCAATTTCAAAACATCCCATGCCTCATTAGACGTGGTGCACGCCATAATTCGGCGAAACTCATCAGGAGTGATAGCTCCAGAAATAGCACTCAAACCACGTGAATTATATTTAGACATTTTATGATCATCTTCAGTCCAGGCTGACACGGGTTTTAAAGAGGTGATATTATCAACGGTGACCGTGGGAGGAGTCCACCCATTTTCGCAAAGGTACCAAACACGCTCGTTAATGGATTTTAAACCAGATTTCATGCTAGCTTTCCAATAGGCATAATTAGACCCATCAAAAATAGGCATCTTATTATAGAAGTGCTCCATAGAAAAAATGCGATTTTTCACAAAACTGATTTTTCAAAAAGAATCAATATCACACGATTTTGCAGAAAATAGGAACACGCGATAAATTAGCGTAACCTGCTCTGATACCAATTTGAGAAGAATGCGACTGTGTGATAATTGATTAAATTCGCAAATATCTAATTTGGCTCACTTATTTAATTAGAGTCTATTAATTCAGCCCCTAAACATGCATCTATAGTGCGTGTGACAAACCATAAACAAATAACGCATGCGACACACACCAAATATGCTGAGACACAGATTTCAGGAAAAAACCCCTTTCGGGTAAAACCTTTATTTCACTATGAATCTATAAATCGCAACTTATAATTACATAGAGAAATCTGCAATGGATCAACGCGCAGCCAACCCACAAAGACTCGCAGTCTTAAACTCAGCAAGAGAATACCCGTAGCACCCTCCAAGGACTCGCAGTCCTATCTTCAGCAAAGAATCTTCACGTAGTAAGATCCTCAATGACACGCAGCCATACGGTGTAGAGACACACTCCACAAAAGATAAACAAAGGCAAAGATGTGTTCTTGAACACCAAAACAATTCACTAAAGCAAGATGGGATTTTTGTGAATTGTAAATCAAAAAAGGAATAAACCCCTAAAAGAAGAAGCCTAAAGATTACTGCTTGGGCAGTGTTTCTATTCTGGAAAACGTATGGACTTCTTAATGAGAACGTTACCATTTAATGAGCATTTATAGGAAAATGCGCCACCTCGAAATTCGAGCTCGTTCGAATGAGAAGCATATGTCCCTCGAACGAAGTACGCATGTCGTTCAAACGACATCGCGCGACTTCCAATCTCGTTCGAACGAGATGCTGATCTCGAGTGAACGACCTGGGCATCAAAATCGAGGTCCGCTTCAAAACTTAGAAAAAATACTCATTCTTAATTTTTGACGAAAAGTTCCGCTCCAACACTTAGAAAATTTCAGTCTCTCCCGCCAACTTCACATAGAGCGCGTCGTCAACTGGGATAAGCTACCCCACTCCGTGTCCACTCTTTTCAGTCGCAGGGTGTGGACACAATACCTTGCCAAATCACACCATCTCGTGTGGGTCGACGAGGTCTGCTCCTTTTATGGTTCTCTCATCCGCAACGGGTAATTTGAGGGCCAAGATTTTGTCAACGGCCGCCCCATCCCTTTTTCCTTGGACATCCTGTCCCGCAAACTTCCTACCAAGGGAGTCCCACACCCGAACAACTATGACTACCCCGTCAATTCCCCTACCATCCCAAAATATCAATGCATCGATCGTCTCGCACCCAACGAGATTTGGTAAAGGGGCACTTTCCTCGTGGGATGCCTAAATGATAATGCGCGCTTTACATTTCATATTTTTTGTGCCAACTTGCTTCAAACCTCAAACGACTCGGCGATGCGCCCTCGCCAAGCTACCCTCGTCTACTACCTTTTTTATCCCAACTTCACGATCAACCTTGCCCACATGTTATATGCCGACATTTTGTATGCGGCCTTAGAGGAAAAAGGTGCGATGCCACTCCCATATGCACGTCTCATCACCTCCATTTTGGCCGATGCTGGTATCCAGCCACCTTGAGCCTTTTTGCGCCTCCCGGAGCCCATTGGGAGAGTGTCACGTAGTAGGAGCGCCCAGCAAAGGGAAGCCATTCGAGCAGCCTGGGAGGTGGTCGATGTAGATGAAGATGAGGAAATCAATGTTGAAGAGCACGAGGCTCCGTATGTCGTGATGGGTGGTGCAGACGAGGAAGACGACGACTCAGATTTTGAGCCCCTGGGTGCATATTTTGATAGACGCCTTTCAGCGATGGAAGCCCATTTTGACAGTTTCATCACACAATACAATAGGGTTCAAGAGGCCTACCGAAGGGACACGATCATGATGCATCGTCTCCAGACCCACTTGTACGAGCTCAACTTCGGTGGACCTCCTCCAACATTCTTCTATGATCCATATGATCCTAGCACACCCAGGTCCGTCCAATTCACCTCCCCAGTGACGCCCATTTCTGTTGTTGGCTGTTTGTGTGTTGTTGTTGGCTATTAAATATGTTGGTTGTGTGTTTTCTCACCTCTCCCTTGCAACGCATGTTTTTTGTCTCTATAAATTTATGCATTTCTATTTCATTTGTTCATTTTATTTATTCGCGCTTTCATTCGCTTGGAGTTAGATTTTAGGCCTTTTTTCTTGAGGACAATGCAAAAGTCTAATTTGGGGGGGGGGGGGGGGTCAAAAGTGCATCTTTCTAAAACTTCACAATTTTTCAAAAATGCCCAGAAATTTCAAAAAAATCATAAAATTTTGGAAAGCCCCAAAATATTTTTCTTCAAAATAAATAAAAATTGGAATTCAAAATTTTCAAAAATATCATTAAAAGTCAGTTTAAAGTCTCAAAGTATAAAAACATAATACACAAAGCCGAAATTAACCAAAGATGGAAATCGAGCGAACATAGACGACTTAGCGAATAAATGTGGAGATTAACAAATCCGGTGAGATTCGAACCTTTCCCTATTGTGAGTTGTTAACTCAATGTTTGTTTCAGCGCTCTAATAAGTCATCAAGGATCTCAATTCTTTCACTTTGATCGGTGATGGAAAATGTGTGTGATATTGCCTTGAAAAACATACCAAGTAAATCTCTAAACTAAATTAATCTCGAGACACATATGGTAACACAATTAGTATTTCGGACAATGAAGTAGGCACTCGTTTGTCATCTAAAAACATTGGCCAGAAAAAGTAAAGAAAAAATGATCCCTTTTGTAAACCCAAATTGAGCTGAATATTTTTTTCCCTTTCGTTTGACAACCCGAAAAACCCCAAAAGGCCCAGAATTGTGAAAATTTAGAATCCAAAAAATTAAGTCCGAAAAGTGCATAAGAATGGTCAATAAAAGAATAAATATGCTCAACAAAAATTGCAAGAAAAGAAAAGCATGAAAAATAGAAAAAAAATAGAAAAATTATAAAAATGAGCAAAATCCCATAAAAGCACTAATGGACATCATAAATGAATTCTGCAATTCCGAAGTCCCCACCATTCCCATTTTACCCAATACACCTTTAACTCCCCCCCCCCCCCCCCCCCAAAAAAAAAAACAGTCCTAATCGAGTCCAAATTACTAGATTAGTTACCGCGTGGAGAGATAAAACATGAAAAGATTATAAAAGAGATTATAAATGTGAATTAGAGGCAATGGTCCCGTTTTCTTATAATCGTAATCCAATGATGAGATCCAGTTACCATAAATTTTCGTCTTTCTATTTGTGTGTATGAACTTGGTTCCAATGCATTTACTCTTATAAATCATGCATACCGAGAGAACATAGCCACATTCCAAGTGATTCCTTTGTGAGAGCATGCAGTGAGATTTTGAAACCAAAATGAATTTTCGGATAAGTCATGTAATGGTCAATCGGTGGAAATCCATGGTTAAATTTCTGGCTTCGCACACACGCATTATGATTTGAGACTCTTGAACATCAATTGATGATAACTATTTTCTGGAAAAGTTTGAATTATATAATTTTTGCGTATTTTGAAGTTTTCTTTGAGTCGAATTTTGTGGGTATATTCGCTGCAAACCCTCACGAGACACAACTCGTCCTACTAGGGTAACCTAGGGGTTTAAAGTCTTGTTGCATATGCTAAATGCAATCGTTCGCCAGCGAAAGAGGTACGCTATCCCATTTAGAGTTGGACCTTATTTTCATTCTTTTACATTGCTCAGGATGATCAAAGTTCTAAGTTAGGGGGGCTTTGATTAGGCATAAATTCTTCCCATTTATCCCCTTAATTTAGAGCCTTTTATCGCTCCACAAAGTGTACTTCGAGTAGATTTATCTCATATCATTGCTATTGACATTTTCTAATTAGTACGCCGCGTTTTATGTATTTCCTATCTATTTTGCAGGTGCGTAGGAAGGATCGACATCCTAATCCTAATTCCAGATCAAAAGTTACAAATCTTAAAAAATACAAGGAGGAAAAGTTCCTAAAAAGATGGAACCTAACCAAATGGGTTGGAAAACGAACCGATCCTATCCTGGGAAACTTTCTGTGAAGCACTAAGAGATGTAACCGAACCGAAGAGGAAGAAAAATGAACCGATCCTATACTTGAAGAACCTCCTATAAAGGATGAAAAGATGGAACCGAACCGAAGAAAAGGAAAAATGAATCGAACGAGTTCAGGGAAAATTTTTTGTCAAAGATGGAACCGAATCGATCCCCCTTAACAGGATCGGTTCGGGTATCGAAAATTCAAAATTATCCACTTGTAAAATTAGAGCCTTACATGGTTGAAACTATTAGAAGTCATAGAATATAAATTTTAAACACCTCCCAGACATTTAAGAGGCTTTTAATTCGTTAGGGAAGCATTATAATTAGTTTAGAGAAGAAAACAACAAAGAAACCCTAGTTTTGATTCCAGTTTTTCAATTCAAGTAATATCATTCTAATATTTTCTTTCATTATTGCAGTAGTTGTTTCCTTAATAGTAATTTCATTCTCCTTCTTCTTCATTCATTAGTAAAAATATTTTATTTCCTTCAAAACATGTTTGCTTCTAGTTTCAATATGTCCGGATAAGTTTCCTAGGGTTGGGGTGTATGAACCCCACCCGATGTAATTCATGATAGTGGAAATAGAAGTTGGAATTAAAAACTTAGATGAATTGTATCGTAATTCATACGATTCTACTTTAATTCATCCTTTGCTTACATACTGTGCGGGCTATGATCCCTGATATGTGTAATACTTAGGAGAAATAAAGACCAAATTTTAATCCAACATTTGCTTACATACTGTGCGGGCTACGATCCCTCCTATATGTAATACTTAGGAGCATTAAAAAGTAGAATTCATTTAAAGCTTTAATTTTGAATCTATTATCCTATGAAGTGAACTACTAGGGTGTGGGGGATTATAACCTAACCCGTCTTTCTCATCTTATAGTTAAAGTTTTATTTGAATCATCATCAGTCTTTTATTTAATTTAGAGTAATTGCAATTCTTTTATTCCTAATTTCATTAATTAATCATTTTCAAAATTGCATCTAGTTGTAGTTGTTTCACAATTCAAATCACATTTTCATTCTTTTTAGAGGTCAAAGTTAGGTTGCTTTCGTCTTTCCAACGTCGTTACGACTACATTTTTCCTATTTCCTTGAGGATCGATACTCGATTTATCGAATTATTACTTGAGCAACAGGCTTGCACTTGAGCCTAAGTAGCTCGCACACTAGACACATTTGTGGTCACGTCAGTCTTTCCGTTAAAATTGTTAACCAAGATGCCCAAATAAATGATTTGTGTTAGGTTTACGAGCAATTTAGGAATGGACCCAGAGATTTTGCAATTCTCTAGATTCAGATAATCTAAGGAGATAAAATAGTCGATTGAATCAGATACAACTGAAAAGATACCGACATCGAAAAAACAAAGTTTTGTCAACCGGGTCAAGTTTTGAATTAGCAATTTGAATTTCTGACTTTCAATTTCGATTTCATGATTCTCAGAGAGATGAAGTGAAACCAATTTCGAAAAATGGGATATTTTGGCTGAAACTTTTCCTGTAAAAGCAGAGTTTGGAAGGTTAAGATGAGTCAAATCTAGAGTAAATCCACCAAATTCATGTGAGATCTGAGAGTTATATAAATTATTATGTTCGAGGTTGAGGCTCATAAGATAGATGGAAGGGGGTGCTGTTGGAAGGGATAATTCCCTTCATCTAGATGTAACTTAAGTCCAGCCGAATTATGTAACCCTTCCTCCAATCGCTAGGTATGCCAACCCATATTCAGTAATTTGTACCCCTCTTCCAAGACATGGTCTTTTGTTTTGAAGTTTGACGAAAGTTAACACTCTCTTCAAAAGTAACACTATCAATGGTAAAAGTTTACTTAAATTGAAGTAATGGAAAGCGCTAGTCATATGGGCACGAATGAGAATGATTTTTTTTAGAGTCAGAGAAAGATGAGATAGAACAATTATATTTATGTAGCAAGATGATGATGAAGATTAATGGATAAATCCACAATGACTTTACCATTTTTCTAATCGGACAAGCAAGGAAATAATAAATTAAGATATTATTATTCGATATGAAAATTAGGAAACACATTTATCTTTTATACAACTTTTTTCTCCACTTGTAAACAACTTGACCACGAAGTTAAAAAGACCTTTTGATTCTAAGGTGTAGTTTTCTTTTACCTCTTAAGTCTGAATCTGAATCATTCAAACTTAAGAGGTACCAAATAGTGTTTGTTTTTTAAAAATGATTAAGAGATCAATTACTATCTTTGCCTCTGAATGATTAAGAGGTAAATGTACCTCTGAAGTCTAAATCAGTCTAAATCTATTCATTCCGAGGTGACATAAAAATAAACATATTTTTCAGATTCAGATTTCAGACTTTAAAATTCAGTTCAGATTTTAGATTCAGACTTAATATTCGGATGAAAAAATAAGCACAACCTAAGTCTTTGTGGATTAGTTATTTATTTCCTAAATTGTATACCATATGACTACCAACACCAATCTATCCCTTTAAACTTTATAGGTCTTTGACCATTTTTTCTTCTACTGAAGTGGACAACAACAATAAGACTTAACAAGTCTTTACCAGACTTTTACAAGACTTTGTTGGGTAAAGAAGGGGTGGGTGTGATTTGAGCCCAAATCAGGTACTTGACGGGTCTATGGGAAATGGATTATTCCCAAATCAGGAGATGCACAATTTTCGGTCTGGATGGATCTGTCTGATTTGAGCTTAACCTTAATTCACTAAATGAATTTCAATTTTCTATGTGGCCAAAATAAATTATTTTTTATTAAAAATATTTTTGGAGCTATGTATGAATTATTTATTGTCGCATATGATGCAATGGAGAATTTTCTGTCATGTATTTGAATGACACTTTGATGATCGATTTGATTGCAATAAATTTCAAAATTCAATATTAAAATTGCATCTTTTAAAACATCGGGTCTAAAATTAGAATTCACCCCAAACGTCAAGGCTAAATTTGCATTTCTAAGACTCGCCCAGGATCGTTAGAAAGTTAATTAATCTCAATGGGAACATGCCATTTAAAATTAAAATAAATTGAAAAACCATAAAATTGAAAAAAAAAAGCTAACCCTAATCTCTCTTCATTCTCCTTCCATCACCACCTCCACCCATGCACCCTACTCCCCCCACCACCATTTTCCATCAAACCAATTGTCCCTATAAGATGTGCCCTATGTCAACGAGATTTTCATATTATGTTTTACAACCACAACCTAAGCCTTTGCGGATAAGTTATTTATTTCATGAATTGCATACCACATGACTACCAACACCTATCTATCCCTTTAAACTTTGTAGGTCTTTGGCCATTTTTTCTTCTACTAGAGTGGACAATAACAACAAGACTTAGCAAGTCTTTTCCAGACTTTTACAAGACTTCGTTGGGGAGAGAAAGGGTGGGTCTGATTTGTGCCCAAATCAGATACTTGCCGAGTCTATGGGAAATTGATTGTTGTGAGACACACAATTTTCGGTCTGGATGGATCTGTTCGATTTGTGTCTAACCTTAATTCACTAGATTAATTTAAATTTTTTATGCGGCAAAAAAAATTAATTTTTATTAAAAAATTATTTTTGGAGCTATGTGTTAATTATTTATTGGGAAAAAGAGTACACATGTCACATATGATGCAATTGTAGAATTTTTCGTCATGTATTTGAATGACACTTTGACGATCGATTTGATTGCAATAAATTTCAAAATTCAATATTAAAATTGCATATTTTAAAACATTGGGTCTAAAATTAAAATTCACTCCAAACGTCTAGGCTAAATTTGCAATTCTAAGACTCACCCAACATCCTTTGAAAATTTATTAACCTCAATAGGAACGTTCCATTTAAACTTAAAATAAATTGAAAAACCCATAAAATTGAAAAAAAACTAATTAAAAAGTTAACCCTGATCTCTCTTCACTCTCCTTCCACCACCACCTCCACCCAAGCACCCTCCTCCCTCCACCACCATTTACCATCAAACCAATTGTCCCTATAAGATCTTCCATGTGTCAACGATATTTTCATATTCTATTTTACGACCACAACCTAATCCTTTGTGGATAAGTTATTTATTTCCTGAATTGCATACCACACGATTATCAACACCTATCTATCCCTTTCAACTTCACAAGTCTTTGCCCATTTTTTCTTCTTAACTGAAACCAGCAACAACAACAACTAGACTTCTCAATTCTTTGAAGTGTTAGTCAAATAATGTGAGTGGAAAAACGATTTGTTTTTAAACGGCGAGAAGCGGTGGGTGTGATTTGAGCCCTTCGCGGGTGTGTGGGAAATGGGGTGTTCGAAAATTAGGATACAGACAATGGTAATGTTGTGTCTGGATGGGTGATAAATTTCAATTAAACCAACCTCTTCAGTAGAAACAAAATTGAAATCCGATAAAGCCTTCTGAAACTTGGTATACTCGTACATCCGAAATTGAATTGAACAAAGAACAAAAACAAAAACTGAAACTCTCAAACTTGTGTTGGAATTAGGGTTTGGTTTTTTCCAATTACATCCACAACTAACTAAAACTAAAATTTCATAATTCGTAGTTGAGATTAGGTTTGAGCAGGAGAGTGAATTGGGGAAAAATCAATGGGCCCTATGTTTATATCTTTGGTCTAGTTGATACATGTTAAACTTGTTTATTTTATTTTTGGTACATGAATTCCAATGGGTTGCATTTTTGGGCTAATACAAAATTTTTCCATTCATAATATATTTTACTAAAAAATTTCGTCGAAAAAAAGTTAGGACTCAATTGAAAATCTTTAGGTGTGGTACGGTTTTTATATCTTTGGGTGGGGTCTAGTCTATGTTAATGTTAAAGCTTTTGATTTTATTTTTTTAATACTTACACTTCTTCCATCCCAAATTAAGAGTTCATGCTTTCATTTTGTTTAGATTAAGGATACACTCAATCAATGATTAAGATTAAATTTAGTTCACGATCGTGGAACTTGGATCGGATTATGTCCAAAAAAGGAAAGTGGACTTTTAATTTAGGACAAGTGAGACATGAATAGTGGACTCTTAATTTGGAACGGAATGAGTATTTAATTAATTGAATGCTATGAGATTAAGTTAGATTAACAATGGGAAGGGTTGTATTTTAGGATTAATACCAAATTCATATATTCATAACATATTATTACAAAAAAAAAACTAAATAGATATACTAAATGGATTAAAAAATTAGCATTGATTTAAAAAAAGATTCATATTTTTTCCCTTAGAAGACTGTAAAATATTTTTCTAATCAGTCATAATTTTTGGATCGATTTATATTTTTGTATCTTTGGATGGGGTCTAGACTATAGGTTGTTTATTTTATTTTCTTAGTATTTATATATTTGGTTATTTGTTGTTGTGAGATTCATTTAGGGTTGAATATGCACAACTTTATATACTTAATTCATATAAGAGTTATCTCCAATGGTGTAAGGCATATGAGAATGCCCTTCTCCTTTTTTTTGAATAACCATACCACAATATAGAAAAAACTAGCCTAAGAATCATCCTGTGACACAATTCTAATCACCCAAGAAGGAAATGATTTATCAAAATATTGGACAGTGGAAATGCATTTCATGATCAAATTTATCCAAATATTGTGGAATCATAATGCTTTCATAACATGTTTTATATATTCCCATTCTACTTGATCATATGCTTTTACTGATATCTACAGTTAATGCCGCAACTCCTCAAGACCCAGTTGTTCTTCCTTTAAGACAATGCATCGTTTAAAACGAAACAGTAACATTATTGATAATATGTCTTCTATAAAAAAAATGCACTCCAAGAATCTTCAACAATATTGGGTTAACGTAGTCAATTAGCCAATGCCTTCGAAATAATTTTATAAATCATGTTACATAATCTAACTGGTCGGTAATCAGATGCACTTTATGGATTATTGATCTTGGAATGAGAAGAATGAAGGTTTTATTAATACTCGAATTATCATCTCCTTCATTGAAAAATCCCATACATAGATGACAAATACCAGTCCCTAAGTAGACTCCAAAATTTCTGATAAAACAATATAGGAAAGCCATCAGGCTCGGGAGATTTTAGCGGGCTCATCTGATTAAGAGTGGCTTTGATATCATCAGCATTAACCGGAGCAGTAAGAGTTTCATTCATATCCTTTAAAATTTTGAAATAAATGAAATGTCTTGATTAGAGGCTAAGGTAGAAGTAAAAATCAGTTGAAAACACGAACATTTCGTTGAAGAGATGGCACCTTCATCATTTATCCAATTTCCTTTTAGAGATATCAACTTTGTAATTAAATCTATTTTCCTCCTTTTAGATGCTTTATGATGAAAAAACTTGGTATTTTGATCCCCTAACTCCAGCCAATTAGATTGGGAACTCTGACCCTAATACAGTTCTTCTTTGTGAAGAATTCGAGCTTTTTCTTCCTCTATTAACTTCAACTCATCAAAATTATTGGAAGAAATGGGGGTAGATTCTATTTACAGTATCGTCGCCTTATTGGATGATAGGTAACTTTTAAAAGGTAGCTTAAAATTACCTGTGTTCCATCCCTTAAGAGCCAATTCATATCCATCCATCGCAATCACAATATTAGAGTCAACATCAGTACCACTAGCAATTTTCCATATTTTTATTGTAATATGGACACAATCCTCCCTAGTCGTCCACATTTTCTCAAACATAAATCTTCCTTAACTATTTTAAATCATGTCGCTTACCTCCTCCAAGTCGCGGTTTAGATGAATCAACAGTTGTCGGTGGTCAGAAATGCATAGTCCAGCACCTTAACAGTTGAATTTGGAAAAAGCACTTCCCAATCTTTAGTGAAAGAACTCTATCAATTTTCTCTTGTACAAAGTCTTAAGTATTCCTACCATTCCTCCATGTAAATAATGGTCCTTGATACTTTATCTTAATCAAATTACACAAGTCTTTAGTCTCCTGAAAGTCTTGTATTAATATAGGATCACGTAACATACCACCATTTTTCTCCCCATATGTAAGAATTTCATTAAAATCTCCCTATCAACCAAGATAAAAAGGACAAATCAGCTAATCTGTTTGGCAAATTCCATCCATGAATTCTTTGATCCGTTTAAGGTCCCCGTAGAATCTCATAAATCGCCAGCACTTTTCATCCATTTCAATAAAGGAATAAATATGAAAACTTGAATAGGACAGAATATTAACTCATATATCATTACTCCACATTAGAGCCAGCCTGCCGCCTAACCCAATCCTCTCTACCGTGAAAGAATTTGGATATCCTAAGTGATGACGAACCCAATCTACATGTCTCTAGTACATCTTAGTTTCAAAAAGGAACATCGATAGGGGATTACTACTCCAAACCAGTTTTTGGAGTTCCTCAAGCCCCGTACATTTTACCATAAGCAACTCATTTCTTTTGGCAAGACTGGACTCCACCAGCCGACGCCGATAACTCAACTGAGGATAATACTGGAACATTACAAAACAATTGCTTTTTTAAAATTTGGTCCCGTATGTTTGATCTGCTTTAGTATGTTTGGTCCACTTGTTTAGTATGAGGTTGATGATTTGGAATTAAAATATGGGTCTGTTTTGGTATGCTTGGTTCAGTTGTTTGAAACACCCAGAACAAACTCAGTTTGGATTTTATTTGAAACATATTCTTTGCCCACATCCTCTATAATTGGAACATCCAATAAGTTTGTTTAAATAACTACCCTATCCATATCATCAATAATCCTCTTATTTTTTAAAAACTATTCAAAAGTAGTAGGTCCATGCTTATTGATAGTTATTTTTGGTTCAACTGCATAACCTTTAACTGCTACTCCATCCCCTCTTATTCCAGAGGGTTCTACAACTGCCAGATTCCCATCGGAGCAATCATTATCGCCGCCAATTGTCGAAAGATCTGTAGGCATAGAGAGGGTTGCTTCCACCCTTTCTTAACATCACCCCCAACATTACTTTTTACCTTATTGCCTTTCAATCCCTCAAAACTCATCCACAACCAAGAGCCATATTAAAATTTTGAAACATCAACCTTGTTATTAGCAACCAATAGATCAAGACATTGTTTGTAGACATCCTATCTTGCCATAGTAGTAGAAGAAATATATTAACCGCTTATATTGAATAGAAATCCATAATGTCTCTTTCCCTTCCTCTACCACAAGTTTCAATCCCCCACACAGAGGTATTATAATATATATATTAATCTTTACCCTCAAGGATTTGTTAATGCAAATGGAGAATTTTGAGAATTTCCACCTTTTAGATATCATAATTAACACAGATGGTAGCCTACCCAATGAATAGTTACTACACATGTTTAGTAGCCTACAAAAGCAATAGTTACCACACATGTTTAGTATCCTACCAAAGGAATAGTAATGGTTGGTGGCACACCATTAATCTCAACAATCCAATCTTTTTTTGATCCAATGTTCATGGTGACTCCCAAACAACTATATATATGCCTTGCTTTCTCTCATTGTAATCATCCCAAAACTCTCAAGCTTGAGAGGAATTAGAGAGCAAAAGAAAAGAGAGTAGTTAGGGAGAAAGACAGTGCATTGTTAGCACTTGTCAGAGTGTGTAGAAGGCAGTGTTAGCCTCCACAAAAATAGTGAGTGCAAGAGTGCATACAAGAGAGTTGTAAAAGTGTTCCTTTAACTTTTCTATAGTAAAAGTGGGTATGATCCATGGACGTAGAAAAATTGGTGAACCATGTAAATCTCTTGTGTTGTGTGTTGAGTTAGGAGACATAAGCCCAGAAAATTTTGAGAAAGAATTCGGGTTGATGGATGAGAGCTTCACTAGCGAAGTCCACTATCTATTGGACTCATATAGTCACCTAGAAGAGAGCGAATGGAAAGATAGGATAGATGAATTCCTTCTTCATGACCATCCACCCGTGCCACTTGAGTCCTCGGATGCAAACGAGGAGAGGACTCGAGTCTTGTCCGATTTAGAGCCCGACCCATGCATTCTCGAAGTTAAGAGAGATCTAGGTTTAACGTGTCCCTCCAATTTTGACTGAGATGTGCGCTCCAAGCCGGGACAAGTAAGTGGCAATTCGATAGGGCACCATGTGGATCCCATTCATGAAAAATATCATGAACCACAAGGTGACTCCTTTACCTTTGGGAAGGGTACTAACTTATTCTGGCTATTGGTACATGATGTTAGGATGGGAGAGACGAGGAGAGCATCGATCCCCGTTCATGGGGTCGGGTGAGTTTTAGGAGAAAGAGATAGGTCATCAGACCCTCGACATGTATTGGGTGATTTTTGTCGTATTTTTGAGTCATGTGTTAGAGTTATATAATGTCTTATTGCATTTTAATAGTTGTTCGTTTTATTTTCGCACTTATTCTTATTTTATTTTAGATTTTAGTCCTTTTGATTGACGACAATGTAAAAGTCTAAGTTAGGGGGTGTGACAAGTTCTCCTTTTAAAAAACCTTCACAAATTTTTAAAATGTCGCCTAAAAGTTTCAAAAAAAATTACAAAATTTCAAAATTTTCCAAAACAAAATTGAAAATTTTTGAAAGGCCAAAAATATTTTTCTTCAAAATAAATAGAAATTGGAATTTAAAAGATTAAAAAATGTCACAATTTTTTTTGAAGTATCAAATTATAAAAATTCAATGCACTGAGCCGAAATTGACCAAAGATGGAAATTAAGCGAAAAATTGACGACTTTACGAATAACTATGGAGATTAATTAACCTAGTGAGATTTCAAGCCTATCACTTTTTGTGAGTAGTTAAATTAATCTGAGTTAATGGTTAACTCAAAGTTCGATTTAGCGTTTACATAAGTCGTTGATGATCTCTAAATTTTTATTTTGATCTGTTACGGGAAACGAGTGAGATGTCGTCTCGAAAAGCGCACTAATATATATCTAAACTAACTTAATCTCGAGACACATATGGTAAAAAAATTAGTAATTCTGACAATGAAGTAGGCCCTCGTTTGTTTAACCCAAAAATATTAGCCATAAAAAGTTGTGAAAAAAATTCCCTTTGCAACCAATTTGAGGCTAATAAAATTTTCTCTTTTCGTTTGCTAACCCGAAAAACCCAAATAGTCCAGAATTGTGAAAATTGGAAATTTCATCAACAAAGTCCAAAAAGTGGGTAAAAAGGGGCAAGAAAAAAAATGTGAAGAAAAAAAATGAAAAAAGAAGAGGAAAAAGATCAAATGCCCAAAAAATTACTAACGGACATTGTGAGAACACTTTCCAATTCCGAATGTCCCAAACCATTCACTTTTTTACCCAATATACCTTATAACCCGAAAAAGTCCTAACCGAGACCGAATTGCAAAATTAATTACCACGTGGAGAGCTAAGATACGAAAAGATAACAAGAGATATTAATTGGTGTAAATAAAAGATGATGTTTCCCATTTCCAATTATCGTTTTCCGATGAAGAGATCATTTCACCATAAATAATTTCTCCTTTCAAATTTGTATGCGTGAATTTGTGTTCCTTTATATTTACTCTTTAAAAATCACTCATACCGAGCGAAATAGCCACATTTCGACTGATTCATTTGTGAGAGTATCTCGTGAGCATTATAAGAAGAACGAATTTTTGAAAATTAATGTAATGCTCAATCAGTGGAAATTCGCGGTTCGCTTTTTGGCTTCGCACACATACACACTACGATTTGAGGCTTACGAATATGAATTTATGGTGACCATTTTAGGGAAGTTTAAATTGTACAATTTTTAAGTATTTGGATTTTTCTTTGAGTAAAAAAAAAGAATTTTGTGGGTATATTCACTACAAACCCTTACGAGACACCACTCGTCCTACTAGGGTAACCAAGTGATTTAAAGGCAAGTTGCATATGCTAAATGCAATCTCTTGCCTGTGAAAGAGGTACTCTATCTGATTAAAACGTTTGATAAGAGTTTGACCTTGTTTTGACTCTTGTACATTGCTTGGGATGAACAAAGTTCTAGGCATAGATTCTTCGTATTTATCCCCATAATTTAGAGTCTTTTAACACTCCTTACGGTGTAATTTGAGTTGATTTATCTTATATCATTGCTACTGACATTTTCTAACGAGTATGTTGAGTTTCATGTATTCTTCATCAATTTTGCAGGTATTTAGTGAATGCAAAGAAAGAAAGAAACCGAAAGATGGAAAGAAGAGAAAAAAAGAAAAGTCAAAGGGAGAAAGAGTTATTTTACCTCTAGAATTTGGATGAGAATCCTAAAGAAAAGTTGAAGACCTCAAATCTACAACCACATAGGAAGAAACATCATCAAAATTCGAGTCCCGAATCAAAAGTTATGAAGCTTCGAAGTTGAGAGAAAATCACAAGGAAAAAAGGGAAGATACCCAGACCTTATAAAATATAGACGAGAATTTTTTGACGGTGAAAATACTCTTATAGATGCCCTATGGTGTAATGTTAAAAATAAGTTGTGGGTAGAATTCAAACAGAATTTGGTATCTATTGCGAGATTCATGAGAGAGACTTCAAAGAATTGCAATAACTCAACTCAGCACTGCTACTCCTAAACCTCAGACTTAAACTTATGCTCAGAATCTTGTAGAATCCTCCAAAATTTGACCAATTGATAGGTTTTGCTATCAACAAAAGACTTTTAAGGCTAAGATTATTATACCATTTGGTCATAATAATCTTCCATTTTCAGAAGACTGTCGGAAAGAGGGTAATAACATTATGGAACATTTTAATATTTTATTATCTATGATTACTGGAGATGCGTTAAGGTTTAAAGGTTTCTTCAAAGACATTCTAAAAATTTATCTTTTTGGAAAAACAGACATAACAGAGATAACCCTAGCAGACCATGGGTTCATTTGACTCGTTCAGATACAGATTGTAGAAGACAATATTGCTCTTGAAAAAATTATCCATGAGTATGATAAGAAGGTAGAAGAATTTATCCCCATGTTTACTAGAATTTATCAGATTGCTCGAAGTTCCTATAGAGGAATTAGAGTTGATGGATTTAGACTCATTAGATTCTGTACATTTTCATTTGAAGACGATGAGATTCTATTTGAAGACGAAACTAAACACCTAACTATTGATAATTCTAAATTATAGATTGCCCAAGCCGTGAAAATAATAGAAATCATGGAATTATTTTCAAACTAAGAAAGATGGTAAACTGCATACCATAAGGAAGACCTGATTATCCAAGCAGATGAGACATTCATGGAAGACTAAAAAAGAATTCAAATAAGTGATAGAGATAGTGTGACAACCCGCAGTCCGAAATAAGGGGTGGTCAGCCCGATACTCTAACTTTTGCGGAAATCATGGATGGAAATCATTCTCAGCATCATAAATATAACACGAGTACACGGGAAAACCACCCAATAATTCAGAAAATGGGTTGTCAAAATATTTCAATTTGATTAAAACGTTAAGTTAAGAAAACAATTTAAACAACCCATTCTAAAAGATAGTGGAATTCCGAAACAACATATATAATACATCGAAAATGAATATACAAGGAGAGGACCGAATATGTTGTCGGTCCACAGCTACACAAAATGAATCATAACAGTTTAATATGTTACATAATACATCCATTAAGCAATTACAAGGTTTGGGCCACACACCCGAATGACAGACCCGATCATAGGTAGAATACAAAAATGATGGCGTCTAACAAAACATCCTATAATATCCACAATTCTTACAGCTCCTAAAAAACATAAGAGTAGGAATATCAACACGGGCGTCCTTGCGGAGGAGCACCTGGGCGTATACAATAATATGCACAACATAGGAAAATGAACGGGTCAGGGCCCGGTTTTTATATGATTCCCAGATGAATAAGAAGCATGATAGACATGAACAGTTAATCATGAAGGATGAAGATGAAAAATCTAACAACCTAATCATGAATCATAAATGAGACAGTTAAAATGACATGCCTACCATTAGGTTAAACAAGAGAATTACATTATGCATTATTAAATTAAGAGCTTATATCCTCAATTTCCACTTTAATCCACTTTCCATTCCTTGACAGGAATATAATATCTTCATTATTCTTATCTCTTTCCGATTCTGATTCCTTAGCAGGAATATAATTACCATCATACATTTTAGTGGAAATATACATATCTCAAGTCCCACTTGAGTTTAGAAAAGTTATATTCTTATACATATAAGGATTCTAAGACCGCCCCTCCGAGTTTCCCCACTGGGCGCGCCCCTAAATGACTATCATCTTCCAGGGGCCTATCAAACAAGGTAGTCTGGGCACCTAACGCACGACGGGAAGTGGACATATGCCTGCGAGTGAGTCATAACCACACCCGGAATTACTTCACTAGTCAGGGGACATCACCTCATGTGCGAGCTTACCTTATGATAGCATTTAGAGAGGTGTGTTTAAGTAAATTAGCATTTACCATATAAATCACATCTTTCATTTCTATTAACATATGTGTTTCATTATATTTGAAACCGTAACTGTAAAACAAATTTTTTCATTAATATTCATCATAGTGTATGCCTCGAATAATTCTTTGAGGGATCATAATCATTCCCAAGTATTAAGGTCTTATATACCTCAAATAAGCCCATAAAGTCTCCAAGCATGGGCCTACAACCTCTATCCTCCTAGTACCAAGTAAGCAGAAGAGTGATGCCTGAACATCACTTTTAAACACCCCCGAATTTAACCCCGAGTGAGCCCATTCAACTCTAGGGTGAAAACCAAACTCAACTTGGACTCTAAATGCCAAGTTTACTTCATTAAAGAAGGTCCCTAAGTCCCTATGAAAGAAAAGATTTAAAGAAATGAAAATAAGATTCTAGGAAGAAAAACAGGGGACCGGTCGACCGGTCCCAAGAACGCGGTCGACCGCGTCTCAAGTTTTTGCCTAAGAAGAAAAGCAGAAAGCTCACTTCGGCAGGGGTGGTCGACCGGTAAGGGAGACGCGGTCGACCAAGCCAAAAATTTTATGCCTTTGAAAGAAAGCATGGTGCGCTCTCCCGAAGGCCCGGTCGATCGGTCCGAGGACCGCAGTCGACCGGTCATTGCAGACTTAGACCCAAACTTCCTATTTTCAAGCTAGATCCCAAGCCAAATCTCATCCCAAAAAAGCCAACCTCATTTAATGATACTAAATGATCATAAATGCTTCCAACAACCTTATTATACATCAATCCATCATCCAATCTCATCCAAAGATTTCAAAACCCATAAATCCAAACCAAAACCATAACTACATTAAACCTAAACTATTACATATCTATCAACACTAATTATCCACATTAAAACATATAATAGCAAGTAGAAAACTTGCCTTGGGGCTTCAATCTCAGATTTTTTTTGTGAAGAAGAATGCAAGATCAATCCACAGATCTTCAATCTCTCCCTTTCTCCACAAGTTTTCTTCCTCTCTCACTCTCACTCTAGGGCTAGAAATACACTTAGGGGGAAATAAAAGGAATGAAAGGCTTAGGGAGACTTAATCGTGGCCTTAAGCTAAAAGTCCCAAATCTTTAAATGTCAATACCGCAATAAAATGATTTCTAATACGCGATATAACCAAAACCAGTCAAAAGTGCCCGAAACCTCAAAATACAATATGGCACACATTTTGACTATCTCGCATCTCCCGGAACTAAACATACCCTCCAAATTATCATTTGGAAATTTTAAAATTCATTTTAAGTTCCGGTCTCAATTTAAACCAAATTGTCATTTTAATTCTCCTGACAAAATAAAACACCACATGGTAATATCCACCCACGCATAAGGTAAATATGCAACCTTTTTGTAAATATTAACTTATCTCATCAAATTAATACTTACTCCACAATCCAGTAGCTTATATATAATTACTCTGCATAGTAAATAAATATGAAATAGGCTCCCCAAAAGCGAGGGTTGTTACATACTCCCCCCCCCCCCCCCCTTATGAGGGAATTTTGCCCCCAAAATTCAAGCGTACCATGGATAAAGAGATGCGGATACTTATCCCGCATATCATCCTCACGCTCCCATGTTGATCCCTCGACACTGTGGTGACTCAATTTACTCTGACCAAGGGAACCACTAGAGACCTCAACCTACGCTCCCCATGCTCTTGAATAGCAACGGGTTGTTCTTCATATGAAACATCGGGTTGCAACTCTATGTCCTCAAAAGGAATGTGCCAAAGGGCACCATCACACCTCTTGTACTTCTTCAAAGAGGAGATATGGAAGACATCGTGAATTTTTTGTAAAGGTTTCGGTAGATCAAGTTGATACGCCACTGGACCCACCTTAGCAATCGCGGGAAAAGGTCCAACAAAATGCGGCGCAAGCTTTCCTTTCTTTCCTAAACGCTTAATACCTTTCATAGGCGACACCCGCACCAACACTTGGTCCCCAATCTCTAACTCCACATGCCTTCTACCCGCATCGGCATAGCTCTTCTGTCTATCTTGGGCTATTCGAATGCGATCTCGAATAAGCTCGATCTTAGAAGAAGTATCCCGGATCATTTCAGGTCCAAGAAACTTATTATCTCCCACCTCCAACCAACTAGTGGGCGATCTACAGGGCTTACCATACAAGGCTTCATAGGGCGCCATCCCAATAGTGAACTGGTAGGAATTATTATAAGCAAACTCAACCAATGGGAGATATTGTTCCCAACTACCTTTAAAATCAAGCATGCACATACGTAGCATGTCCTCCAACATTTGGTTAACCCGTTCGGTTTGGCCATTTGTTTAAGGATGATAGGAAGTGCTCAATCTCAATTCGATTCCCATGGCCTCTTGGAAACTTTGCCAAAAGTGGGAAATGAAAATATTGTCTCTGTCAGAAACAATATTCAAGGTCACCCCATGCAATCTAACAACCTCTTCAATGAACAACCGGGCATAATGAGGGGTGTTGTAATCGGTGCGGACCGGCAAAAAGTGTGCCGACTTCGTCAAACGATCAATGATAACCCATATAGAATCGTGAACCTTTTGTGACATTGGTAAGCCAGTGATAAAATCCATTGATATGCTCTCCCATTTCCACACCGGAATCTCTAGAGGTTGCAACAAACCTATCGATCGCTGATGGTCAATCTTGACCAACTGACAAGTAGTGCATTGAGATACAAACTAAAAAATATCTCGTTTCATGCCGGTCCACCAATACTGACGGTGCATATCCTGATACATTTTATCGTTACCCGAATGTACTAAAAATTTGGAACCATGGGACTCTACCATCACTGCCCGTCTCAAATCCCCCTCCTCCGGGACAATGAGTCTTCCATGGAAGCGTAGTCCGCCCTCAGAATTTATCGAGTAGGATTCCGCTCCCTCGGACAATAATCGGCATATGTGATCTTGACAACCCTTATCCCTTCATTGAGCCTCTATGACCCTTGCCACAATTGTAGGAGTAACGGCCATTACGAATATGAACGCCCTAGCAACCGCATCCTCATGACTGAGCTCTCTCCACTTAGCTTTCCATACATCATCTAGTTCTCCCTCGGGCTTCCTACTCAAGGCGTCCGCTACTACATTTTCCTTGCCCAGATGATAATGGATATAAAATTGATAATCTTTCACGAACTCCAACCATCGGCACTATTTCATATTCAAATCTTTCTGAGAAAATAAATATTGTAGCGACTTATGGTCCGTGAAAAGACTGAACTTCTCCCCGGGGAGATAATGCCTCCAAATCTTCAAGGCAAAGACAACTGCGGCCAATTCTAAGTCATGCACCGAATAGTTTCTTTCATGAGGCTTGAGCTTTCGGGAAGCATAAGGGATAGCCCGTCACTCCTGCTGAAGCACACCTCCCAAACCTTGTAGAGATGCATCGGTGAAGACTAGATATTCCAACCGCGGCTTTGGTAGAGCAAGGACTAGAGCCGAAGTCAATCTATCTTTGTGCTCATCGAAAGCCACTTGACAAGGGTCGTCCCAAATAAATCTCGCCCCTTTCTCGGTCAAATTTATTAAAGGGCTAGCGATCTTAGAAAAAATCTTAATAAATCGACGGTAATAACCTGCCAGACCCAGAAAACTACGAATTTCGGTAGATGTCGTGGGCTGACCCCACTCCCTCACCGCAACCACCTTACTCGGATCCACCGATATACCCTGTGAAGTCACAATATGACCCAGAAATTGGACTTCCCGTAACCAAAACCCACATTTCTCAAACTTAGCATACAATTGGTGATCCCTCAATCTTTGCAGGACCAACCTCAAGTGAATAGCATGGTCAGCTTCTGTTTGAGAATACACAAGGATGTCATCGATACATACAATAACAAACTGGTCCAGGAAGTACCGAAATAACCTATTCATGAGATCCATAAATACGGCAGGGGCATTGGATAGCCCAAAAGGCATAACCAAGAATTCATAAGACCCGTACCTCACCAGAAAAGAAGTTTTGGATACATCCTGCTCCCGTATCCTCAACTGGTGATACCCCATCCTCAAGTTTATCTTAGAGAAGTATGTCGCTCCCCTAAGTTGATCAAACAAGTCATTAATATGAGGCAAAGGGTATTTGTTCCGGATGGTGACCTTATTCAATTCTCTGTAGTCAACACACAATCGGAGAGAACCATCTCTTTTCTTCACAAACAACACAGGAGCACCCCATGGCGATGTACTATGCCTAATAAATCCCTACTCCAACAACTGCTGAATTTCATCCCTTAACTCCCTCATTTCAACGGGAGCCATACGATAAGGATCTCTCACGATCGGTCGAGTCCCCGACGCTAAATCAATCACAAACTCAATCTCTCTACTCGAAGGCAAACCGGGTATTTCTCGGAAAACATCCTCAAAATATCGAACAACCAAAATAGAATCCAAGGGAACAACTGCATCTCGAGAAGTCTCTTCCGCAATGCAATACAAATAAGTACTAGTATCTCCCTCTAAACGAGGCATAACCACCAAGAACATTTCTTGTCCTGGAACGGCGAAGACTATACTCTTCCCGTAACAATTTACTATAGCATGATACTTAACAAGACAATCCATGCCCAAAATCACATCATACCCGACCTTGTCTAGGACGAGTAAATCGGCCTCCAAGCATAAATTACCAAAAGAAATTCCCATGTGTTTACAAACAAGGAAAATAAGGGAAACATCACCCATAGAGGACTCAACATTAGTGAAAGTGCTCTCTGTAGATTTTATCAACTCTGTGGACTAAGTAAAGCTTCTAGAAATAAAAGAATGTGTCGCACCCGTATCAAACAAAATGCGACCCATGTGTCCCTGAATAGGGAACTTACCCTTGATTGCCGGTGGCGCTGGCTGAACAGGAGGAAGCATAGCATCCTGAATATGATAAACTCTCCCATACTGTAGTTGACCCTGTTGCGGAGGGACAACTGGATTTAGTGCATGTGGCAGAAACTGAACATAAGGCAGCTGAGGGGTTCTAGGAGGTTGTCCCCCAGTCAATTGAGGACAATCCTTCTTATAATGACCTGCTTCCCCACATTGGAAGCACTTCCCCACCATATTCTCCTGACCTCGACCTCTACTATTTCTAAACTGCCCGAGACCCTGGCCCGGATGGCCTCTACCTCCATGACCACCCCAACCCACTTGCTGTTGAGAGGCACCCTGACCTTGCCTATTATTACCACTTGAATTAAACCCACTGAAGTGTTGTCTTTTCGATAAGTCCCCTTGCTGGGGATCCTTTTCACGTTTCTTATTACCCGGAGATTGGGACGAAGGAAAAGCTCCTCCTCCATTCCCACTTACTCCTGGCTTCCCAGCTTGCCCCATCCCTGTAGCATTCTTGCTACCCTGCATATACAACCGATGCTCTTGGCAATGGAGCAAAGCTGCATTAATCACCTCACCAATTGTTTGTAAAGTCGGATTACCCAGCAAATGCTGCCGAATTCTTCAGTTCAGACCACCCATAAACTTTAAAACTTTTCTTTCTTCCGGAGTCACCTCATCCGGTACAAAACTTGCCAATCGGGTGAACTCCTCTTCGTACTCGGCAACAGACCGTTCTCCCTGAACCAGATCCTGAAGTCTCCTTCTCATCTCCCTTTGAACCGCGGGAGGAAAATACTTTTGGTCATACAAGACCCAGAAATCAGTGATCGACATAGTGTCCCTCTGTTCTGGTGTAGTCATCGACTCCCACCAATGTAACGCGGTCCCAACAAGCTTGAAAGTAGCAAGGACTTATTTCTTCTCCTCACTACAATCCACCATTAGTAAATGGCGTTGCATATCTTTCTTCCATTGATTTGCTCAAACAACATTCAAACCTCCATCAAATTCTGGGGGATGGCCCTTTAAAAAGGACTCCCTAACTCTTTCCCACGGAGATGGTCCCGTAGGAGCTTGGGCATCCTACGCTCGCTGTTGAGCTTGTGGCATTTGTTGAGCTACTGCGGTCATGGCAGCATTGACAGCTTGAGCCACAATGTTGGCTACATCAGCAGCATTAAAAGTTCCTTGGTTGCAGGACCAACATCCTCATCTACAACTCTATTGCGTCTCGCAGGGCGACCTCTTTTAGGCGGCATCTGAGATGAGGGAACAATAGAGTTAGAATACTATTCAAGATAATCTATATTGCAGATAATCGCAAATATATGCAACAAAGCAGTCTTATCATTAGGCTCTATATTAAACAACGCTACGGTAGAACGTGACAAGTCCACATAGATCCTAGTACTCTAGAACCTGAGGCTCTGATACCATCTGTGACAACCCGCAGTCTGAAATAAGGGGTGGCCAGCCCGATACTCCACCTTTTGCGGAAATCATGGATGGAAATCATTATTAGCCTCATAAATATAACACGAGTACACGGGAAAACCACCCAATAATTCAGAAAACGGATTGCCAAATTATTTCAATTTGATTAAAAGGTTAAGTTAAGAAAATAATTTAAACAACCCATTCTCAAAGATAGTGGAATTCCGAAACAACATATATAATACATCAAAAATGAATATACAAGGAGAGGACCGAATATGCTGTCGGTCCACAGCTACACAAAATGAATCATAACAGTTTAATATGTTACATAATACATCCATTAAGAAATTACAAGGTTTGGGCCACACACCCAAATGACAGACCCGATCATAGCTAGAATACAAAAATGATGGCGTCTAACAAAACATCCTGTAATATCCGCAATTCTTACAGCTCCTCAAAAACATAAGAGTAGGAATATCAACATGGGCGTCCTTCCGGAGGAGCACCTGGGCGGATACAATAATATGCACAACATAGAAAAATGAACGGGTCAGGGCCCGATTTTTATATGATTCCCAGATGAATAAGAAGCATGATAGACATGAACAGTTAATCATGAAGGATGAAGATGAAAAATCTAACAACCTAATCATGAATCATAAATGAGACAGTTAAAATGACATGCCTACCATTAGATTAAACAAGAGAATTAAATTATGCATTATTAAATTAAGAGCTTCTATCCTCAATTTCCACTTTAATCCACTTTCCATTCCATAATAGGAATATAATATCTTCATTATTCTCATTTCTTTTCCGATTCTGATTCCTTAGCAGGAATATAATTACCATCATACATTTTAGTGGAAATATACATATCTTAAGTCCCACTTGAGTTTAGAAAAGTTATATTCTTATACATATAACGATTCTAAGATCGCCCCTCCGAGTTTTCCCACTGGGCGCGCCCCTAAATGACTATCATCTTCCAAGGGCCTATCAAAAAGGCAGCCTGGGCACCTAACGCACGTCGAGAAGTGGCCATATGCCTGCGAGTGAGTCATAACCACACCCAGAATTACATCACTAGCGCAGAATAAAACATATAATAAACCCGTATATGGCCGAGGACTATAGTTTCCCTGCATTCACTAGTTAGGGAAAATCACCTCATGCGCGAACTTCCCTTATGATAGCATTTAGAGAGGTATGTTTAAGTAAATTATCATTTACCATATAAATCACATCTTTCATTTCTATTAACATATGTGTTTCATTATATTTGAAACCGTAATTGTAAAACAATTTTTTTCATTAATATTCATCATAGTGTAATCCTCGAATAATTCGTTGAGGGATCACAATCATTCCCGAGTCTTAAGGTCTTATATACCTCAAATAAGCCCCTAAAGTCTCCAAGCATGGGCCTACAACCTCTATCCTCCTAGTGCCATGTAAGCAGAAGAGTGATGCCTGAACATCACTTTTAAACACCCCCGGACTTAACCCCGAGTGAGCCCATTCAACTTTAGAGTGACAACCAAACTCAACTAGGACTCTCAAAGCCAAGTTTACTTCATTCAACAAGGTCCCTAAGTCCCTATGAAAGAAAAGATTTAAAGAAATGAAAATAAGATTCTAGGAAGAAAAACAGGGGACCGGTCGACCGGTTCCAAGAACGCGGTCGACCGCATCTCAAGTTTTTTCCTAAGAAGAAAAGCAGAAAGCTCACTTCGGCAGGGCCGGTCGATCGGTAAGGGGGACCCGATCGACCGCACCAAAATTTGTTTGCCTTTGAAAGAAAGCAGCGTGCCCTCTCCCGAAGGCCCGATCGACCGGTCTGAGGATCGCGATCGACCGGTCATTGCAGACTTAGAGCCAAACTTCCTATTTTCAAGCTAGATCCCAAGCCAAATCTCAACCCAAACAAACCAACCTCATTTAATGATACTAAATGATCATAAATGCTTCCAACAACCTTATTATACATCAATCCATCATCCAATCTCATCCAAAGATTTCAAAATCCATAAATCCAAACCAAAACCATAACTACATTAAACCAAAACTATTACATATCTATCAACACTAATTATCCACCTTAAAACATATAATAGCAAGTAGAAAACTTGCCTTGGGGCTTCAATCTCAGATTTTTTTGTGAAGAAGAATGCAAGATCAATCCACAGATCTTCAATCTCTCCCTTTCTCCACAAGTTTTCTTCCTCTCTCACTCTCACTCTAGGGCTAGAAATACACTTAGGGGGGAAATAAAAGGAATGAAAGGCTTAGGGAGACTTAATCGTGGCCTTAAGCTAAAAGTCCCAAATCTTTAAATGTCAATACCGCAATAAAATAATTTCTAATACGCGATATACCCAAAACCAGTCAAAAGTGTCCGAAACCTCAAAATACAATATGGCACACATTTTGACTATCTCGCATCTCCCGGAACTAACCATACCCTCCAAATCATCATTTGGAAATTTTAAAATTCATTTTAAGTTCCGGTTTCAATTTAAACCAAATTGTCATTTTAATTCTCTTGACAAAATAAAACACCACATGGTAATATCCACGCACACATAAGGTAAATATGCAACCTTTTTGTAAATATTAACTTATCTCATCAAATTAATACTTACTCCACAATCCAGTAGCTTATACATAATTACTCTGCATAGTAAATAAATATGATATAGGCTCCCCGAAAGCGAGGGTTGTTACATACTCCCCCCCTTATGAGGGAATTTTTCCCCCAAAATTCAAGCGTACCTTGGATAAAGAGATGCGGATACTTCTCCCGCATATCATCCTCAAGCTCCCATGTTGATCCCTCGACACTGTGGTGACTCCATTTTGATCCCCCCTTGAGACATATGTATTTTCTTATCAAAAATAAAATGTGAAAAGATGAGAAATTAAAATTTCAGGTTTGGGCATTCGTGAGCTGGGGATTGCATCTATATATATGATAGTAAGATTCATCGTGTCTTCGAAATTTCTAACATATATTGATGGAAGAAAGATGGTAAATTGATTATGAGGGATCAATTATTCGCAATAACTTCTAAGGATCTACAGTTGGTCAAAGATTTTGGCATCATTCCTTAAAGTTGATCTTCAAGCAAATTAAGACTCCTCAAATGGTTCACTTTATCGCCATATGTTGTTGAAATGGTCCGGTGAAATTTATTTATTCATAAATCTAACATTGAAAGATGAGGGTTGAAGTTTCCCAAAGTCTGTAGAATTGTATCAAATATATTATTGGACATATCAAGGATTTCAAGAGAGATGTAAATACAGATGGATGAAAGGAGTGGTCCTTGAAGAAAATTGGATTGAAGTTGAATATAATCTGACATATTTTACAGTGACTAATTGGGGGGGGGGGGGGGGGGGGGGGACCATGAATTTGGTTATGGGATAGGTCTAAGAATTTGGCGACTCCATTATCTTGCAAGAGGGCAAACCAAGTCAATGATGTTGGGGAAAATTCCATTGATATAGCCACTCATAAATATATTATTACCAGGAAGACCAAAAATCTTAAGGATTTTTTATTAAGGGTGAAAAGTAGCACGTGTCAAAGTGCCGATCGTTGTTTTCTCTTCACCGCCTTAATACAGAAACCTAAACTATTGACTACACTCTTTTAAGGGAGTATATCGGCAAGTTCGGGTATCGAAAATCCACAAAGACGAATTTCTAGAATTTATAAGGTTTAATAATCCTAAAATAAAAGTGTAAAAGATATTTTGTTAACTAGAAATAAAAGATAAACTAGGCATGAGTGTATTTAAACTAAAATTAACAAAGCGAATAAAAACTATAGGTTGCGTCGAAAATCCCTCACCCCGAGTTAATTAGTATAAAATGATTACATGGATCAACGAGTTATTAAGACTGCGTCTCGTTTCGACAGTTAATTGAATCAGGAGTTGTCACACCCCTAAATTCGCAAAAAAGCCTAATAAGATTTTGGCGTCAATAAATACCCCAAAAATTACGCACGCAAGGTCGTAAGCACGGAACATACATGATATGCCCCGTTAAATATCCTAGGCGTAATAACTAGGACAACGCACCCGAAATAGACCCGTAAGCTCTATCACCAAAGCAAAGCAACCCGCCAACCCATAGGTGAGTTCAATCCAACACAACCAAGACTAAATTAGCTAGAAAGCATGGTGAAAGACATGTATTTAAAGCAAGAGAGTAAATTAAAACAAGTAAAACTAATTATCAAAGCTTGTAAACTAGTTAACAACACAAGAAATAAACAATGGAAGCTTTATAAAAGAGAAAGAAGATGAATAGTAGCAACTTACATAAAAAAATGGGATGGAACCCTAGGAGAGAGAATCTCTCAAAAATATCACCTAAAAACTAACATAAATGAATTATATCTCCCAAATAAAGCCCCCCCCCCCCCCCCCCAATTCTATTTATACCCCAAAACACACACCAAACAAAACCAAGCCAAAAAACCCAAAATCAGTCAATTTTCGTCCATATCTGATGGGACCGGTTGACCTCATGTTTGGGACCGGTCGACCGCGGTTTTGAGATTTGCCCCCTTTTCCTATTTGAACCAATTTTGACGCCTTGCACGAAAAAGGTTATAACTCCCTCATAAGTAATCAAAATGAGGCGTGGTCAGAACCGACGCGAAGCTAATTCAATTCTCTATATGATTCAGTTTTCAAACGCTCCAAATTATGCAGCATGAAATTACCAAAATTCCCTTGAAGTAGAAGAAAATACTGAAACCTTCCGGAAATGGGCATAACTTCCACATACGGAGTCAGAATGACGCACAGTCAGTGGCCACGGAAAGATAATTTGATGATCTACATGTTGGTAACTTTATTCCATAAAAAATAATGAGTTTGAAAACACAAAATGGCCCTTGAAGTAGCATTCGATGATGAAACTTCTCGAAAATGCAATCGAACCTCACTTATAGTGTTCCAATACCTACAAAAGCATAATTAATCCCTGCAAAACATATATATGTCAAAATATGAGGTTATCTGGTTAACGAGTATAAATATAGACATTAAGAACATAAAAGTGCTAGAATGCATAAAGATAAATGGCGCAAATATGTAATATTCGTGATGTATCACACCCCCTAACTTATACATTGCTAGTCCCTAGTGATGAAACAAAAAAGAAACAGTCCATAGAAGGAAATACAAAATGTATAGATGCATCAAAATATAATTTCCACTTTCGTAGGGAACACGATTGCATTTAGCATATGCAATAAGCCGTTAAATCCCTAGGTTACCCTAGTGGACGAGTGTCATCTCGTGAGGGTTTCCAGGGATGATACTCACAAACATCACATGGTTTCCTCAAAATATGCCCAAACCAGCATGCGACAAGACCAACAATAGCGAACAAGATTTCATACACATTATTAGCACATTGAACGAATTCAAATAAAAGTCTGAAATGATTAACATTATATAATGCACCTCATAGAATTGAAACCTTAAAATGTGGGAGGGGACCGAGCACATGCAAATGTATGATTTGGAAAAAAACTTATATAAAATGGATACTAAATAAATCAAGCATATATTCAATCCTCACGGGCATTACACTCATCAAGTGAATTCACTCGAAATAGGGAGTTAACACACGGAACATGCGGGCATAAAGAGTAAATGTAAATGGAAACTAGGTCGCACACATGTCACAAATGAAGAACTCTATATATGAAATTAAAAATTATAATCTCAATGAAAGGATACCGCACTAAAAGAGGCGAAATGCATTTTCACAGATTATCAAAACTATTTCAACCTTTGAATTACATCAACCTAAGATCACATAGGACTTGAATAGGGTTGTAATGTAGGTTAGGCTAGGGTGAAAAATGAAGGAATGTATGTACGGATTAAAAGTGTTCGGGATGAAAACTTGGGACAATGGGAAAATGCAGGTAATATCAAAATTGGAAAACAAGTTCCAAAAAGGCATTAGATATATCATCGGGGAGAGATCACAAAGCTTATTCGAACACTATATACAACATTTACAACTTTCTCTTTCTTTTTCTTTTCTTCTTTTTCTCTTTTTTCTTTTGTTTTCTTTTGCCTTTTTCTTTCTCTTTTTCTTCAATTTTTCACTACTTCTTTTCTTTACTTTTCTCACTCTTATATGCCTAAATTGCAACCGACATCACAACAACATAATTCAATCCCAAGTAGAAGTCCAAACAAAGGTATGGAAAGTATAAGTATGGTTTACAACTCCAATTCAGAGATGGTTATGGGAATGGGGTTATGAGACGAAAGGCTATATTTAGGCGCAAGGGGGTTAACGAGGGTAAACATATAAGGGAGAGGTCATGGCTAATATGGGTGATATAACAAAAAGGGCCTATGATCATTTCCAAAAGTTTATGCAATTCTCGAATCAAAACAATATATGAAAATCATGATCAAATAACACATTTCAAGTATGAACTCAATTAATGAACGATCAAATGAAAGAATAGTGAGATTACCAACAAACTCAACGTTTTAAATGAGTAAAGAATAGTGCATACACTCACAAACGACGAAAGGTACAAAGCTTACTCGGTGTAAGTATATACAATGCAACAAAATCTTACCGAATTATAAAAATCTTAAACCAAATCAATAGAACAATAAAAGTGCATGTGCTCATGGGATTAAAGTTTAATTCATGAAGTTATTCATAATATCAATAATTGAGACTAAAGACTAATAACTTCTAAAATCGAGAACATGCATCATTGGGATGTCTATTGGATCGGGAAATTATTGAAATTTATCATCGAAAACGAAGGCAAAATACCCAATAAAGGAGAAAAAAAGAAAGAAATCTTTTTGAAAATTTTGAATTTTTATAAGAAAAGCATACTAAGTAACTAACATGTGAGAAAAAACATGGACTAACATGTGAAATGGATAGAATATCCCACACCCCCTAACTTAAAACCTGACATTGTACTCAATGTGAATTAAGACCTAAGTTAAAGAGAGAAAAATAGCGATATTACCCGAAACTGGAGCGATCCCCATAAGAACAAGTCTAAAGAATCTACAAAACAAGTTAGTACCGAGCATAGCAAAAACAAATAAAAAAAGTTAACTAATTACACTAGACTAAATTAAAAGGGAAATAAAAAATAAAAAGAAAGAAAGCTAACTATATACAACCTACTATTTAGGCTGCACACTAACTATACACTAGAAGTCTAAATAACTGAGGGTCCACCGCCAAAATTATTTGACTTTGGAGGATAATCGGTGTACCCTCACATATAAGCATGCCTTCCGAAAAATATGAATTCCGTTTGAACAACGGAAGGCATGTGTAAGGCAGAAGAAATGAACCAATGCCAATTAAAAGTTTTGGAGGGATGATGGGGGGTTTGGATTAAATGGGTGACAAAAACATGTGGGGACCAAGAAAAGATGAATATCCTCCCAATTATTTTGAAATTGGAATGGGAACCGGCACACACGAAGGCACGAATGCGACCGTGGTAGGAGACTCGAGAAAGTACTCCTCATCGACGAAAAGGTTTAAAACATTAAAGTTTGAAACCGAATCATCGGGTACTTAAGACGGTGTGATAATAGAGAATGAAAATGGGGATGAAAGAAATTCAAACTCATGAGATGAATCATCATCGCATGAAGTTTGAGTTTCGAAAGAAATAATATCATTTTCAATGAAATGTTCTTCTTTGGGGGCCAAAGAAGAAATCATTTCATTGCAAATAGATATTACGTCATTTTCATCCTCACTTTCAATATCTATTATGTAATGGGCATAGTCTAGAATGGTTTGTTCCAAAGTAAGTACAAGTACCTCATTTGGTTGAAAACATTCCTTGACTTCAAAAGTCTCGGAAGCAAAATCGTCGTCGGACTCAAATAATAAATCCAATTCATGTTCCCAACAATGATTTTTTTCCCGATAACGATTTTCAATTTTCTCATTCTCATACATACACAAACCCTCACTGAATGTCATAGGTCGAGGTGCGGATCAATGAAAATGGGAACTTTGAAAATTACCATTGGACTTAGACGAAACCTCATTATTATAGGAATTTTGAAAACTATTCTAATTCGTTATAAAATTCCTATTATAAGGAGGTAGAGGCCCAAAATCATTATTATCATCATCAAAATTCCAATGACCTAAATTTTGACTTTCGTTATACTCGCCCAAAGTCATATTTGAATTTGTTATACTTCGGGATTCTAAGTATTTACTGAAAGTCATAGGTTGAGAATTTTGAGAATTATAAAAATGATTACCGAAAGAATTGGAATAAGACATGCTTACCCCAAAAATGGCTCGAAGTGGAGGATTCCACAAAGTAGGTGCGCGTGGCGAAATTCGAGCGTTTCTAAGTGCTCAAATGTGGAAGTCCTGCAAAAAGGTTAGCAAATAATACAAATAGAAAGAAAATACTATGAAATACTGAATCAAATAAAGTCTAAAACAAACTCATCCCCGACAACGGCGCCATTTTGATTAAGGGTGAAAAGTAGCACATGTCAAAGCGCCGATCGTTGTTTTCTGTTCACCGCCTTAATACAAAAGCCTAAACTATTGACTACACTCTTTTAAGGGAGTATAGCGACAAGTCCGGGTATCGAAAATCCACGGAGATGAGTTGCTAGAATTAATAAGGTTTAATATTCCTAAAATAAAAGTGTAAAAGAAATTTTGTTAACTAAAAAGAAATAAAAGATAAACTAGGCATGAGTGTATTTAAACTAAAATTAACAAAGCGAATAAAAACTATAGGTTGCATCAAAAATCCCTCACCCCGAGTTAATTAGTATAAAATGGTTACATGGGTCGACAAGTTATTAAGACTGCGTTTCATTCGACAGTTAATTAAATCCAGAGTTGTCACACCCCTAAATTCGCATAAAATCCTAATAAGATTTTGGCGTCAATAAATACTCAGGAAATTACGCACACAAGGTCGTAAGCACAGAACATACATGATATGCCCCGTTAAATATTCTGGGCTTAATAACTAGGACACTGCACCCAAAATAGACCCGTAAACTCCATCACCAAAGCAAAGCAACTCGTCAACCCATAGGTGAGTTCAATCCAACACAACCAAGACTAAATTAGCTATAAAGCATAGTGAAATACATGTATTTAAAGAAAGAGAGTAAATTAAAACATGTAAAACTAATTATCAAAGCTTATAAACTAGTTAACAACACAAGAAAAAAACAATGGAAGCTTTATTAAAGAGGAAGAAGATGAATAGTAACAACTTACATACAAAATGGGATGGAACCCTAGGAGAGAGAATCTCTAAAAAATATCACCTAAAAACTAACCTAAATGAATTATATCTCCCAAATAAAAGCCCCCAACATTCTATTTATACCCCAAAATAAACCCTAAAAAAAACCAAGCCAAAATACCCAAAATAAGTAAATTTTCATCCATATCTTATGGGACCGGTAGACCTCATGTTTGCAACCCGTCGACCGTGGATTTGAGATTTGCCTTGGGCTGTTGACAGCCCCCTTTTCCTCTTTGAACCAATTTTGACGCATTGCACGGAAAAGGCTATAACTTCCTCATACGAAATCGAAATGAGGCGTGGTCAGAACCGAAGCGAAGCTAATTCAATTATCTACATGATTCTGTTTTCAAACGGTCCAAATTATGCAGTATGAAATTACCAAAATGCCCTTGAAGTAGAAGAAAATACTAAAACCTTCCGGAAATGGGCATAACTTCCACATACGAAGTCAGAATGACGCACGTTCAGTGGCCACGAAAAGATAATTTGATGATATATATGTTGGTAACTTCATTACATAAAAAATAGTGAGTTTGAAAAGGCCAGATTGCCCTTGAAGTAGCATTCGACGATGAAATTTATCTGAAATGCAACCAAACCTCACTTTTAGCATTCCAATACCTACAAAAGCATAATTAACCCCTGCAAAACATATATATGTCCAAATCCGAGGTTGTCTGATCAACGAGTATAAATATAGACATTAAGAACATAAAAGTGCTAGAATGCATAAAGATAAAGGGCGCAAATATGCAATATTCGTGATGTATCACTTTTGATATTTGAAAACATGTCTCGCTCCTCCGTAGTGGGAAATTGTTTCCTGAAATATCAAGAAGATTTAGTTTGACAAGTTTTGAAATTGATTGGGGAATGGGACCATGTAGGTCATTGTTAGTCAATTAAATAGACTTCAGTGACTTCGATTGGAACTCATGAATTTTTTATTAAACCAATCGTGGCTTAGATCTAATTCCGCCATGATGGAAGAGCACACAACCAAGAAGTTAATGTTCTGTTGAAGGAGTTACCAAAAAAGTCAATATAGGTTAGGAATAATCAATTTTATTTATCAGTTACCTATTTTTGTTAATCCTCTAAACTTTTGGGTTTCTTTTAGCTGAAAAGAATTTTATTTGGATTGAACTTGCTATGTATTTGCTTCAAGGGTAAGAAACTCACTAATAGTGATAAAATGGTCAATCTTATCTATTAAATGAATCTGAATTATGAATTTTCTCCTTCTTTTTCAGATTTCATTTGTACTAGTTCTTGTAAAATTTCTTCTTTTTAGTGACATGATAATAAGATGTATTTATGTTATGGATCTTTTACCAAGTATTAGTATTAGATCTCATCCTTTGGCACCTATTTTCTTTTTCCTCATGTTTTATGTCATTCAGTAATAGAGAATTTTAAACCTCAAAATTCCTCATCCGAACACGGTGCTAATAAGGTTAATTTTGTATCTGATCCCTTCGGTGCTACAACTTTGAGAAGCCAACACAAGTTCACTTTGTTATTTCTCAAGGTAAGTTCAGTGGTGATAGTCCTACTTGCTCTTAGAGGATCGTTTTGGCGGAGTATCTTAATAACGACCTTAATGAGAGGTTAAATATTTTGTGGGTAGAGGAGGCTGAAGGAGCAGCTTATTTCGGACTCATGGGATATTGGAGAGATCTCCGGTGTTACTGTAAGATTGAAAGAATGGGATTTTTTCTGAAGATTTTGAAAATTACATACAATGCTTTAATGTCTTAAAGAATATTGAGTCGGGTTTTTTCGGAGATGAGGAGTAGGACTGCCAATGCAAGCACATCACGAGGGAAAATTGCTTTAGCAATCCATTATAAGATACCACCAAAAATTATGTTTTTTTTTCACTATGTTCTCAAAATAATTAAATAGAGTCCAAAAGATTGAATAAGAAAATTAAAAGGTATATGCCAAAGGAAAGGAAACAACTAATAGGAAAATATCTCGGCACATACATTTAATATAAATATGTAAAATCTGATAAGTTTTAAATGAACGACACCCTGAAATTGGAACCAATAAAGCAATAAAAGCTCAAAACCCCTTAAAAGCTATGAAGAAGCTACAAAAATAGCTAAGCAGCATAACACATATGCATAGCTCCAATTTTGATATATTACAACATGTACCATGAAAAACAAAACTTAACAGAACCTTGATTAGTTATTCTAAAATTCCTCTAGTTTTTTAGTATGATTCTAATATGATTAGATACCTTTTTTCTTTATTTTTAGCAATACCTTCATCTTAATCTGACCAAGGACAAAGAATAAGAGTTCTCAATAGCAAAATGCATAAAATCTAATGCTAACATCAAACTCTGGCAGGGAATGTAAATGTAAATATTTAAAAATCCCGCCTAAAATTCTAGTAATTGGTTGATAGTTAGAATACATTTGTAGACCAGGTCGATTGATCCGTTTTAAATTTAAAACATTTCTATAAGGCCTTTCCTTATTCTTTCTATGGTATAGTGTTAAAACTAAAAAATATTTGTTGTTTTCTTCTAAGTCTGACCTCTCCTCTAAATGATCTGAGCCTCGATAACACATTCATCAAAGAGAGACGAACATCTCTCTAGGTTGCACAAACCCTTTAGATCATTCTATTCGTGCTTGAATTCCTATGATAAATTGAAGGGGGAACACTAAAATAGCTCGATTATATGTCTTAGGTCCAAGTTCGTAAAATACACTTCGAGATACAAATTGACAACACGGGTTAAAATTACAACTTGGCCACAAGATTGTTACTTTCAAAATTTTAATCTTCATTACTAAACCCTTAAGTGAGCATGCAGGATTTGATATATAAATAGAAAGAACACAACCACAACACCGCGATGTACGAGAAAAACCCAAATGAGAAAAAATTAGGACATCTAGGCCTAGACAAAATCCACTACGAATATTGTCTTACAAGAAGACACAAAAGACTTACAAACTTCACCCAACAAGTACCGTTGATGTCGTCTTCAACATCTCCCGTCTGTAGTAGGTGTAGCTCCGACACGTGGCACAAAACCACCTGTGTCTCGGTATCCACCGAAAGACAAAGTCTATCTCCACCCCATTCAGAGGTCCACCACACATAATGGTGATGAATGTGGGATAAGATGTTTCTGGGTTTTTGTCCTTGAAAACTGATCCAAAAGATCATACAAATGTTGGAGAAATTTTCTTAAGAGATTTTTAGATTTTATCAAAAATTCAAAGATCTCATCATATAATTTTTCCCGATGCCCTTTTTCTTGTCAAAAGTGGAAGTAGTGGGCAGGGGAAGTTATGAAGAAAATTATTGAAATAACTAAATTTTCCATAATTATTGCGGTCTTTCGAACGACATACAATCTCGTTCAAACGATAGTGCTAAATGTCATTTGAATGAGATACGAACGAGGTTTTAAATGAGATCTCAGCACAGACCATCTAGGTATCTCATTCGAAGTCGTTTGAATGACCTAGTTCGAACAAGATTTGTTATCTCATTCGAACGACCTTAACAATTTATGAAAAATAAATTACAATGTTAAATAATGCTTTCTAGAAACAGGAAGCCTATAAAATGTATCTCCTATAAAATCTAAAAGAGGGTCATATACCTTTGTGAAAAATGAGCGTTCAGATTGATGATGTGAATTCTTCAATGCGGTGAAATCCTGGTTGCTTAATTTCTTGGACCCCTAGGCAACTTAAATGTTTTGTCCAATGGAAATAGCCAATACTAAAAGCTGAATCGATTTAGAAATTTTTCCTTACAAGCACTATAATGTAGTTAATAACATTAAATAATCTTGTTGAAATAGAGAATACATTTCTATTAATCATTCTCTAAATTTCAAACACTGAGTAACAATCTCCCTTGCCAAATATTTTTGAAAAATATGAGAAAAAGAAGAAAGATGTGTTATTCATTATTATGTGATATAACACGTGTACGTAGGAATTAAAATGATAAAAGGATATAAATGGAAAAGTTAAATCCTTCTAATAATTGGTGTTCTCAAAATCTCATAATGTGCCGAAGGTTCTAATCACAAGTGGTGGTGGTGGACAATAGATGGTGAGTCGTTAGAGATTTCATTTAACAGTGATGGAGTATCGCAAAGCATCATTTATGAGGCGTTGTATAGAATACACAAAGTTGAAAAACCATAAATCTAAAACAAAACACATAATATTTAGATATTTCCAAGATCCTCCATGATTAAACAAAACACATAACTAGTTAAAGTCTCAATGTTTAAGGATCACATAATCCTGTAAATGCCTTATCCAAAGTGCCTACTAACTTTTTAATCACTTATAGTTTTCATCCAAATTTGATAACACAAAACTAAGAGAGATGATGCATGTTCCCTTTTGCCATTAATTTTAATTTTCTTCCTTTTGCTTGTACTCACTTTTCTTACCGATTACTACTAGAAGAAAAATTAATTAGTTGGGAGTTCAATATTATTACAAAGTGAGTACAGATTATACATGCACAAGTGTTGGGTCCTATAACATGCGAGGTGTATCTGGATGGCTTCCACTATAGATCTTCATGACAAAAGGTAAATTTCTCTACTATGTAGATGAAGATTCAACTTACTATCAAAACAACCATAAATACTTAAATTCTATAATATAATGACAAGAAACACTTCCAAAGTCGATCTTAAATCATAGTCTAATAAGCAATAGCACATTGATACAATACAGCCTTTAAAAGAAATATGCAACATTTATCTGGAATTTTGCTAATTTCCTCTTCTATGATGCCTGTGAACTCTCTTCATTGACCCACTTAAATTCTTGTGTGTTTGTTTTTAAAAACTTTTGTAAACCATTTTGGTGTTCTTGTTAAGAACACGAGGCAACCCATTTACCAATCCAAACACTGACTGATAATCATATCCCATGAACAAAACTTTCTAAGTAAATCCACTAGTAAAATCTGAATCTTCTTCTCGTTGGACTATAGGAGGATGTGGTGTCTCTCTATCTCTTTATCTTTTGGGGAGTGGAAATCCCCATAAACTCGAGTTCCCATTGTACAAATAATTCTAAAATGTATTAAAATGCTTACATTGAGTTATGGGTCCCTCTAGATGATTTTCGAGAGACTCGATACCTCTAAGAAATCTTAGATTCGTTAATTGTTAAGGAGTCCGTCCCACAAATATATAAAGGTTTAATGATTCAAAAACAAAAGGATTTTCTAGCACTGACAGGATATAACTTGTAAGGATGTTATAGGATAAGTTGAGAACTTGGAATGAGTTGAGTTTTTCTATGAAATTCGAACTCTTGCCTTTGAATTTGTTGTTGGACATATCAATGGTGAAGACAGTTGGAATTTTGTTTATATAAGTCTCGAATCATTTCATAACCAGAGTTATTTCATCATAATAATTTCTGGCACACCCGATATATTTCTTTAAAATTTCATTTTCTCCCAAATTTATGGATTTGAAATTTATAATATACGATAATGGAAGAACTCCACTAGATTGATTGAGAGAGAGATAGATCAATTATGTGCATCTTAGCTTAGTGAATAAAATTTTCGTCTTGAAAGTGTTGCTTGTAAGGTCTTGGAGCCTATTATATCTCAAGATAAGAGCCTGCAGTTTTGACATAGTAGCTAACCAATGTGGGAATGTATCATTATCTGATTATTTTAGAGATGAAGAACTTGTAATCATATGAATTTGGCCAAAGATCGTGGAATGATTTCTTTTAGTTTGTTTCCATGCAAATTAAGACTTGTCAATTAGTTTCCAGTTTCTCTAAATGTTTTTGGAATGGTACCGTGAAATCTATTCCTTCTTAAATATAACACTAAAAGGTGACCCAAGCATTTCAGAATTTCTCCATCAAATATATTATTAGACAAATCAATAATCAAAAGTAAGTTGAAATTGCAAATGGGTGTATAATGTGGTCCTTAAATCAAATTGGACCGAAGTTGAAGAGAAATCGATTGACCCGAAAGTGACCAGGAGCTTCGGACTGACTTTTAACAAATATGGAAATTCATTCATCTTAAGATATACTGTTTTCTGAACAAGTGTTACTTAAAACTTATTCCAACGAACAACCTAGTAAAGATAAAAAAAAATAAAGAAAAGACTTTTAAAGAACACCCAAACAAAAATTGATCCTAAAACACAAGAATAAATGCTTTCAGAATTAGATTGAATGAGGCATTGTATCAAGCGTATGCAACCTTTTTACTTTATTTGCACACAATAGACATCAAATAATAACAAACAAACACATATTTAGCTTATGACTTCAATTTTCAATCTGAAATACGTAATAACCATGTTCATACACAGTCTCTAACATTTGGGCTCCTAATATTGGACAATATAATTGTTTTCACACCCCTTGTCAGATGTCCGTCCTAAGAGAAGCCATGTTTTTTAGAAATCAACAAATACCTGTAGAAAATTAACATCCATCAATCACTAAAGTGAAAGCATATTGAAGAAATGCATAACATTAATCTTTACTTGTTTGCTACCATGTCTTCTTTGTTACTACAATGGAACTGAACAAAGAATATAAATGAAAATTATAAATTGCAATTGGCTTGAAAAATGAAAAATGTTTGTGACTAACACACAAACACAAAGTTATGAAGGTATCCAAGTATTTATAGGTTGCCACTGTGAAAAGGGGGTAGGAAGGGGAGATGTGCAGAAGTGCGGTGTATTTTCAACAAAGTCTCCGTGATTAACAAACAAATCACACGCAAATATGGCAATCCAAATAAAAAAATAGAATAATGATGAAATAACACAATATATACGCGGTTCATTAGTTTGGCTACATCTAGAGATGATCCATGTCACTAAATAGATTAAGATTACAAATGGAAATGGAAAGACTTTTTGCTTTTTCCTCACATAGAATACTCTCTCTTATGAAAAAATAACCCACACAAAATATTTGGAATTACTCTTACCACAAAAGACTCGTAGATTCTACCCAAATCCTCAATAGAGCATACCCAAAATTAGTTCCTAAAATAACCAATTTTCTGCAAAAGAGTCAACCCTTAATTTTCACTCACAAAATTTACTATTGGGTCACAAGGAAAAGAAACCCAATTTCTCTATTATAATCGGTGGAGAAGCACTTATAAAATAAGGAGACAAAATCCAAAAAAAATCAATGGTCTTAAAAACCTCCTGAACTTGGAAACTACAAGTACTCACAAATTACGTAACTTGGATATCAAAGTCTCCTTGCATAAGATAAGATAAGAAAGATAAGATAAACTAAAGGAGATTTTGGGCTGATAAACATTTAACAACAACATGCAAATAGAACAAATAAAGAAGTAAAAGTTTGACACCCTTAAGAAGTATATGAGTATGAAGAAGCACAAAAAAATAGTTGGGTGAAGTAACACGTAAGCACAGTTAGAACTACAAATAACGAGTTTCAATGTCCAAATAAAAAATATTACAGTTTGTAGATTGAAATAAAAAACTTAACAGAACCTTGATCAGTTATTCCAAAATGCCTTTATTATTCCAGATGATTTCGATTGTTTTTTTCTTTACTTTCAGAAATTACTTTATCTTAAAAAGACCAAGGACTAAGAATGAGACTTCTCAACAACCAAATGCATACAATTCCATGCAAACATAGAAATCTAGCAGGAAATCCAATCATAATAACCATTCTGGTCCATTATATACATAGCAAATTTTCATTTTCTCGCATATTCTTCATGGGTTTAAAATTCATAAGATATTGTGATGGAAAAAATATAGTAAACTAATTGTGAGAGAGATCAATTATTCGAAGAATACTGAATATAAATATATTACTCTTCGAAGTGCTACTTATGGGACCATGGAACCCATTATATCTCGAGCCAAGAACTCGGGGTTTTAGGAGAGTCCTTAACCAATGCAGGATCGTATCATTTATTAGATTATTTTTTAGGTCCAAAATTTGAATGTGAAATTGGCCAAAGATTGTGGCGCCGTTCCATGCAGTTGATTTCTATGCAAATTAAGGCTACTCAATTGGTTCCCTTTTGCATCAAATGTTATTGGAATGGCCTCGTTAAATCTATTTATCCGCAATTATAACACTGAATGAACAAGGATGAAGTTTCCCAAACACTGAAGTTGTACCAACAAACTTTTTATTGGACAAATTAAATCTTTAAAGATTGGTGAAACTGCAAATGGATAAAGGAAATGGTCTTTGAAGAAATTGGATTGATGTAGAAGAGAATATAATTGATGAAATGCCATGAATTTGGTTGTAGGATTGGTTTAATTGCTCAAGCATCATACTTCCTTTAAACAAAACTCCTTCATCTTGCAAGAGGATTATCCCATAAACTGGAGGGTAAGGAAGGTTGCATTGGTATTGGTGTTTGTGGTTCCCATAGATAGACTATTGCTATACAGATCAAGAAAGTCAAGGTATACGATATTTGAGAACATATATAAATCGATAATACCATTGAAATTGTTCAATGAGAGATCGAGTTGACTTAAATTCACAAATTTAGAAATCAAAATCGAAATGGGGCCATGTAGATCATTGTTATTTAAAAAATAAAACTAGATGATATCGGAACTCATGGATTTGTCATGTTAATCGATTAAATATGTGATCTAAGTACTCCAAATACGGAAGAGCGAACAACCAAGAAGGTAATATCCCATTGAAGAAGTTATTGGAGAAGTTGAGAATGGTTAAAATTTGAAGGCTAGAGAATGGGTCCCGTTAGTGAATTACTTTAGATGTCTAAAGTAACAAGTTGTGTGAGGTTTTCAATTGAGGATGGGGTGATACCCTGAAGTTGGTGTAACACCACGCCTAATTAAATACCGGGTGATAAGTCCTATATTAAATTATAACCAAGGTGAACGGTTGGTTCATTCTTAGCATCATTGTCGCAAAACTAACTTTTCAAATTAAACACCCTAAATAATTAAGCTAAGTGTCAAAACCATTTAAAACATTATTTCCATTTTTTAATTTAATTCCAATTATAAAAACACTTCATAATTCATAATTTAGCAAGTATTTAAAATGTTTACCGGCTAATGCAATAATCATACTAGTATGCGGCACTCTCTTGAGAAATTCTCACCTCTCTTCTAATGTGCACACCTACCGCACTATTAATCCCCATAAGTTAAACTTATCTTAAATTCCTCATAAGGTTTCATGTCGACCATTACTGGGGCTAAGATAATTAATTTATGAGAGTAAAGTTTTCATAAGAATTTCATTTCATTATAAATTTTTCAGTATTTCCTCAAACTTTTCAAACACTTATATTAAAGTCAAAATATTTATTGATTACTTTACTAATTTTAGTCACAGTAGAAAGTTCCAAATTTCAAGTCTATATATATATTAATCACTTATATAATATATATATATTATCGGCACCCCACATAAAATTTATGGTGCTTGCATACTCTGCTATCAAGTCCCTGTATCACTCGCACTAAGGGAAATACTACTTCGGAATCACTCTCGAACTGTATTATCACAAAACACATACAAATTAAGGCGAAGAATAGTTCCAAGTCACTAAGAGGTCAGCACATACCCTCATGTCTCTTAGGACTGTCTGACTATCGATCAGATAGCCTGTACTAAGGATTCCTATGTTCTAGGGTACAAGTCAATGTCCCCCATAAAGGTCCCATCGAGATAAGACTGTCCCGATGCGGTAACCTCAGTGATAGCGAGTAGCGCATGCATGATTTTTATACGTATATAGTATATGCACAAACGCAGTCATATATATATGTATACTACCATTCCCATTTCTAAATTAGGTACACCCACGACCCATACTTATGATATTCGTTCTTAGTACACATTACTAGATTATCCCGTATAACGGCTCGTCTCTTTTATTCTTATTTATGGGATTATCCCAAACTTACTTTGTATCACTCGTAGTATCTTATCTCCCTAAGTATAATTTCAGTAGGTACTCTCTTCATTTTACGATGTAACTTCCTTACGATTCTCACTCCTTTAGACACACGTTCCCATTATTCCTTAAGTGTAAATCACTCCCCGTTAACACTAATTTCGTCTTTACATTAAATGCTCCATTTTTTTACAAAGTCATACTGGTCCTCTTTATGTCCTAAAATGTTCTAACAATAATGTTCAAAGGTTACCACTCATTGTAATCGAAATAAACTATTTAAAATAGGAATATGAATTTTCCAGGAGGGGTCGATCGATCGATGGAAGTGGGTCGACCGATCCATCCATCGATCGATCGATGCTCTTTGGTCGATCGATCGATCAAGCAGTTATGGCGAAACTGCAGAAATACCAGTTAGGGGAATCCTATTCCAAACTCATCCAAATCATCATTTTTGACTCCCAACAAATGATACTACAAGTGTTATATACCCAATTAAATTGTATTCTACGTAAGACATGTGGGTTTCCATCAAGTATAACGAATTAAAAGGGCAAAATCTATATAAACCTCAAGAACTCCAATCTTTTCTTTAACTTAGTCCTTCCCATTCTTTTTCCATATTTTCTACTCCTAACTCAATGAAAATTCGTGGTTTAACCTCTACATGTGAAATAGATTTCCAGAACATGATTATTACCTCTATAACATGTGAATTCTAGCCTCCAAAATATGCTTTCTTTCATGAAATTGGTTCTAATCAACCCTAGACTAATATAATTGAAGCATTAACTAAAATAAAGCAAGATAGATACTTGTATGGAAATCTTTGTTTCTAATTTGTGGAAGAAATGTGTGTGGTTGTGATCCTTGTCGCGCGATCTAAAACTTGGCGGTGATGGCGGTGCAAACGGTGGAGTTCTTGGCCTAGAACTCCTTGGAAAGCTTCTCCTCTTCCTCTCCAATGGCCGTCCTTGGTTTTTTGTTATGCTAACCCTAGTAGACAACCCCTAAAATTTGATATAATCTTAGAAAATTCGTGGGTTTCCATGCCCAAAAATACAAAATGTCTAAAACGCCCTCCCGGGATGTTAATTAGGCCTAAAAACACCCCGAGACCCAAACTAAACCCCCGGGTACATTATTTTGACTATCTCGACCCTTTCGGACACATTGGCGCACTCAAAATGACCATACGGGCGACTTATAATATATTCACATTTAATAATACGAATTTAATCCCGACACGACACAGGCACGTCCCGATAAAATTTCCAAAATTATCAAATTAGATTTTCGTGAAAATTTTAATAAGTTTAATTACACATCTTGCTTTACCCATCAAGTAATTTACAACATGATTCTAATAATCACTAACTCTCATCACGCTAGTAAATATTTAAATAGTTTCCGGATTAATATTAAATTAATATTTCGAATTAAATTTAATAAATCCTTAAATTTAAAAGTCATAAAAATAGGGGGTATTATAGTTGGCTGCAACTTAAGTCGAACTGAATCACTTAAACCGTCCTCCACTCGCACATGACACCAACCCATGTTTAGCAATCTGTACCGCTCCTCCAAGAATCATCTTTGGTTCAGAAATTTGACCATACTTATCACAAGCTTCAGAAGCCACACACTGCTAAAAGTTTTCTGAAATCAAAGCAATGCAAGGACCTTCTCATAAGGGCACCAATAACTACGTTGAAAGTAAGAGAAAGATAACACATAACAAGTATATTCCTGTAGCAAGATTATGATGATGAGCAATGGATAAATCCACAATGAATTTACCATTTTCATAATGATGATTATTGAGAGAAGTAGCAGATAAGAGGAGATATAATGGTTATTATGTGTTATGTAAGTTGAAATATAATTATTCTCTATGTATGTATATATATATATAACATCTATGTTTATACATGGAGAGTAACTTATTTCTCCACTTGAAAATAACTTGACCACAAAGTGAAGAAGGGCTTTCAACTCTAAAGTGTTTGTCATGTAGAAAGATAAGATTCTGGCAATTTATCATAATGTATGTACATGTGGAGTGTGTTTGGAGATAACTTATATCCTCTTCAATTGCATAACATATAATGACTTTGAAGACCTATCCTTTATAAGACTTTGCCTATTTTCCAAGTTTTGACTGAAGATCACAACAACAAGAAATGAGCATGTACAGTTTGCAAGTGTTTGCAGTGTTAGTCAACACATATCTATTATAAAAAGGTTACCAGTCCACTCAAAGTTCTTTTGTTAGTTTTGGGAGAATGGTGATGAGAGAGAATAATGCAGAGCCTTTCGATTAACATAGTGAGAGACTCTGCTTTATTTTTAACTGCGACTAGTTATTAGGGAGAGAAGAGGTTACCCACTCAATTAATATAGTGTTAATTAACGTAAATCTATGATAAAAGGTTACCCAATAAAGTTTCTTTGTTGTTGTTGGAGAATGTATATGATTAGCATAAGGATTTAGGTTGCGTTTGAAGTCTGAATTTGAAGTTTGAAATTTGAATCTAAAAAATATGTTTGTTTTAATGTCTGAATGAATGTATTTAGACTAATTCAGACTTAAATCATGCAGAGGAAAATATAGTCATTAACCTCTTATTCATTAAAAAAATAAATATTTTTTGTTACCTCTTAAGTATGAATGGTTCAGATTTAAACTTAAGAGATAAAAACAAACAAACCCTTAGAGTCTTTCCATTACCAGAGTGGTCAAGGGATTAGGGATCAGATTATTGATCGGACCGAACTCGATTTCAGCCTTCTTCCCTTTATTAAAGACTATTGGTTGGCTTTCAATGGCCTACAATTCAATGGGGACTATTGCGAAGGACCAAGGAAATGAGCAAGCAGCGAGGGATGAAACTCGAAAACTAGATGAACTTCTTAATGCTATGCTTGATGCGGTGGAAAGTAATTCTGTCTTTCTAGGAAATGGCCATGTTGTGGTAGTGAAAAGAAAAGTTTGATGGAAGATGAATGGTTGGGCGATGCCCTAGTTGGGGTTTGCCAAGGTTTAACCCCAGTTACTTTCGTCATAAATATTTTATTAATAATTATACCTAGAATCATGAATTCGATTCAGTTTGTGCGATTGACTGATGTGACATTTTGTGTATGCATTGGTTCATTTTTTGGAGTACACATAGGGTCCACTAAGTATCATTTAAAAAACAAACCGATGAGAGACGACATGTAAGTCACACAAACTGAGTCGAATTTCTATGTCGGCTTAGAATTACTCATTTTTTATTTAGAAAGAGTTATTACCCCAATTGCCCTAAACTATATTAATGCGACCAGATTAGTCCATAACATAAGTTTTTGATATTTTTTCCCTCTAAACTATTAGAAATGTCATTTCTAAGTCCCTTCATCAACTATTTACGTTAAAGATAATTGAATTTCTATAAAAATCAATTATCCTCATTAAAAAAATTCCAACAATTAATTAAATTTGCAACATTTTGAAAAAAAAAAGAGGACTTTCCCTCCCTAAAATTGGCTAAAAAGTATTGATTTTATTTATAATTCAACAAGATTGAATTAAATACCACACGAAATATTGTATTTTTACTTAACACAAAGACGACCCAAATAAAACGCGACATTACCTGAAAACGTATTTATAAACCAACACAAATTCGACCCAATTAACTCGACACAATGCCAATTTTTTTACCTAACACGAACACAGGAAAAATAAATTGTCACGCGATATAAATTCATATTTTAACCTCACACAAACACAACCCAATTAAAACACATCATGAACATGAATCAGATAAAAAAGCACGATTCAACATTAATTCGTATTTCTTTTACGAAACAAAAAATGACCCAATTAAAAAACAAAGCGAAATCTTTGTTTACCTAATACGAACACTGTCAAAATAAAATGCGACGCAGAAAGACCCAATTAAAACGTGAGATGACACAAAATATTTTTTACCAGACACGAATACGACTGAAACGTTGTGTCATTTTTTATTTGGGTCGCATTTATTTTAAGTAAAATAAATAAATTACATCAACCCTCCCAAAAAAAAACTATCTCGTGTGACACACTGCCCAATTAAATACCGGGTTATCAGTCCTTTATTAAATTAATATAGAATATCCAGTTGGTCAATTCTTAGCATCACTGTCAAAATTATTAATTACTCACCACCAAATATTTAATTTAGTCGGTGCCAAAATTTTATCTTATTATTTAACAGTCCATGTACATGTGAAACTAAAATAATCCATTCACACCATAATATAATCCAAACCATCAAGAGGTAATAATAAATAAGGTTATGCTGAATAGCTCATCAGTGAAAATCCAAATCCAAATAAATAATCTCCACACGTGATAAATAAAACTAATAAAAGTCTACCCTGAATGACTGAAATAAATGATGAAGGACAATAGGTCCATAAGGAAATACTAAACTGAAATTCTACATTAGATCTGAATGAAATAATGGAGGCGTCTATTCAAATACTACAAGTCTCCACTGTAGTGCTGCTCCACATCCTTGGAATGAACATTCAAGTCTGGCGTTCCTGTGGTTGGACACCTAAAAGGTTTTGAAAATGTTTTTATTGCAAGGGTTAGAACCCAAAATATTTAGCAATCATTTATCATAATTTAAAAATCATTTATTGATTACACATGTTAGGTTTGCGTACACTCTCTTGAGTTTCCTCACCTCTCATCTATTGTGCATGCCTAATGTCTCTACTTAGCCCACCTAGTTATTCTACCCAAGCTAACTAGACATAAGTATTATATTTTGTGACTAACACTTCCAAGTCCCTATACCACCTAGTTATTCTACCCAAGGTAACTAGACATAAGTATTATATTTTGTGACTAACACTTCTAAGTCCCTATACCACCCATACAGTACGCTATCTTATCAACATCAGTCATATGTTATAATCATTCTAAGTAAAATTTCTCACATGTTATCATTTAATCATATAATTAAGTTTCTCTACTTAATTACATTTTTTTGGGTTTTCTCATCTAGAAGTCTACTATCGCACATAAGTAGATTATTTATACGGTATATATTTCACACAAAATATATACTATAAGTGCATACTTTGCTATCATGTCCCCGTATCACACAATAAGGACTATCGGTTCGGAATGTTACCTCGACCCTAAAATTTGTTTCATATATTGGCTCGGAATGTTACCTCAACCATAATATTTATTTCATATATTAGTTCGGAATGTTAACTCGACCCCAATATTGATTTCATATATTGGTTCGAAATGTTACCTCGGCCCCAATACTCTTTCCGTCTATTGGTTCAGAATATTACCTCGACCCTAATATTTATTTCATATGATGGAGGGATACATAGTTCTATGTTTTTTAGACATGCACATACCTAACGTACCCAGTGAACCGCCCTAAGTTCCATGCCCTTGGGCACAAATCCAAACCTCGCTGTCATCGCCAGGTAGGATTGGCCTTCATATATAACCCCCGTGATAGCAAGTAGCGGTATCTTCACCAATACAATCAAATATACAATAGGTATTCACTCCACCTATAAATAACCACTCGGCATACACAAACCTAAATATCATACTTCGTACATAGTATATATCTCTCACATACTCACCGTACTTATTATTTTATGATTCTCTCACTATCGTATTTATTCGAGTATCATTCACTACTCTAAGGGACCTAGTTACCCCTTAATTTCTTTTAGAAATTAACCCTATTTCACACTATGGGTCTACATATAAAAATCAATCAAAATTCCCATAAATCATTATCTTTCACTTCATTCAATTACATCACAAAGTTAGGTTCGTTCAATTAAAAATTTCCTCCCTAAAAAGTCATTCGAAAGAAACTGAAATCTCGTTCGAACACGATATCTAGTTCGTTCGAACGACCTCTTAATTCAATGCTCTAAAATCTCATTGGATGTTCGTTAGAAATCTCGTTCGAATGACATCTGCCAAGATCATCCCCTGCCTCTAAAAATTGCATTTTCATCACTTTTGTTCACCCAGCTCATATGATACTTTACCAAACTTATTTCCAATGATGCTAAACGTCATCTACATGCGTTAGAATGATTTCCAACACAAAGGTAGACAATCAATTTATACCTTAACATATAATAAATAAAATAAAGAGGCATTTACTCTTATGTCCCTCACAAGAAATTTTATTACTCTAAAACTAGTATAAAAGATTTTTAAACTCGTAGGTCCCTTAGACACAAATTTACCCCATACTTTTTTTATTTTTAAAAATCCGCACAAGTGACACCCACCCCCACCCCACTATCGGAACTCTGTCAATGGGGGGAGGGGGGGGGGGGGGCTAGCGCTTACTTTTAAAAAAAAAAGAGTATTGGGTAATTGGGTGTTTGAGGGACCTGTGTTTAAAAAAAATTATTGGGTTTTAGAGTATAAAATTGCTTATGAGGGACCGAAGTGTATTTATGTCTAAAATAAATCATAAACATTTTAAACACGATATACGGATAACCTTAAATTGAATTAGTATAGAGCTACCTCCAAAATGTGAAGACTAATGAAAATCTTGAAGCTGCCAGGTAAGTCCTTAAAATTGCTCTGTTTCAAATAAATAACAATCAGAAGTAAATGAAAACACTAATAGTTATAAACAAATAAAAGTCAAAAATTGTATTGCAAAACCATGGGAAATAAATAAAAGAACATTTCTTTGCCTCTATTTTGGGAATGATATTAAAGCACGTAGCTTGACATCTCTACCCTAAGAAATATTAAATCAAAATACAGGATAAAGAACACAAACACAATCATGAGTGACGTGTAACTATCGATCCATTATCAAGCTGATAGATTTGTTCAAGTTCTCTCTTTATTATCTTTCCATCATTTTGCTTCAGCATTCTAACTATTTAAAGCTAAATATCAGCAAGTTATAGGGATTTTCCATTACACATCAACTCCCTGATTTTACTGAGGCATGGACTTATAATGTGAGGATAAGAGTAGTTATTTTCCTCAAATTTAATCTTGTTTCTCACAAGTCTATGTTGCCATGAGATCATAGTAAGAAATACCTTATATACCAGCTTCATGTAATCAGACTTGGGCAATTCATCAATCAATCATTCAACCACGAGTGAATTTTTTTAGCTTCATTGGGAATCCCACATATGTTGCACAAATACTATTAAATAGTTAGTCAATGGAAAAGAACACACGTTGCAAAGTATACAACTGAAGCAGAGTATTAAGTGTAGCAAAATATTAACCGTAGCAGAATATTAAAAGAATTATCTATAGAAATATGACACCTCAATGTTATTGTTTATAATTTTTCACGAACTCTACCAATATATTAAGATCTTCAACTTGAAATCAATAAAGATATTGGTCGGTAAACTTCAAATAAAAAAAGAATGAACAAATAACAAAACACATGATATATACCTCTGCCAAAAGATCTATAGGCTGCTGGTTGTTATAATTTTGGACTGAAGTGAAGCCTAGTGGTGGATAACTAATGATATTACCCCACCCATCAAAAAGCTCAGAAACTATGTCTTCCCATACTTTGGCATGTGGATAACGTTGGTTGCGCGACTCTGGAACTATATGTGGAATTGGAGCCCACTGTTTCCAATAAAATTTCAAAAAGTGATTGTTGTCATATAAAACCCTTCGAACAATCTATATCGCTTCTAATGGTACCGCTCCCAAAGGTAAATATTTAATATATTGTTTTGGATCTAGAATAAAAAGAGCGTAATTAAAAGCAGTAGCAAATAATCATCCCATTCCAGGGAACTGGATCCACTACTTCTTAGAAACTCCACATGTCCCAAAATAATTTAGTGAGGTTTCCACTTCATTGTAATGTAGTTCACCACCTAACATGTCCATGTGCAATTCTTTGTACCTCATAACTCCGATAACATCGTTTACCTTATATTTTTCCACCCATCATCCGAACTTAATCCAAACTCCTATGCACAACACCTATAGTTACAATCACCATCCAGTTCAACATTCTCCAACCGATCATTAATATGCTCCTTAATTTTTGGATCGAATTCGTTCAACACTAAATCAAAGTATTCCTCATCGTTTAACTCTCTAAAAAATATTGGCAAACACCAACGACACAATTTATATAACTGGCGATAAAAGTAATGGGGGAATAGGAAAAAACATGGGGTAAATATGAAATTTCAAAATGCTTACCTCCGGGAAAAAAAAATTAGACAAACTGTTCCCATCATTTTTGAGATGGTAAAATAGAATGATAGACAACTTGCAACTCATGTCGGAAATAGTCCTCACCTGGGAGTTTTTAAGACAAATATGAAAGGGATTTCACTCAATTCTCCACATTTTAGGAAAATGTTGAAAAAGAAAAATGAAAATGGGGATTTCATCTGACAAAATAACATACTAAAGGCAAGGAAACAAACCAAAAGATCTGAGTATATATTCAAAATCTTTGTGAAAGAGACAAAACTGAAACATGTAAATAATAAGTAAAAGTAAATAAAGTAAATAATTTATGAAGGAGGTATATTTAAATATAAAAAATTGATAATAGTAATTTCTAATGGAGCAAAGTTTTGAGTACTGATCACTTAACCTATTTGATGACTGTAATTAGCAGATTGTTGGTGTTTTGTTTCCAACACTAACCATTTGATTTGCATTGAATACATATACCAAATGAAAGTGAGGGATAAATAAAAAATATATAAAGTAATGGAAAAGGTCATTCAATAAATAAATAAATGCAGTACTAAGATAGTTTAATACCCAAACAAAACCTCCACCACCATCACCAATATATTTACCCTCAGATAAAACTTCAATTCACAAAATCACACCTCACGAGTATGCATATCAGTGCTACTTCAATTCACAAAATCACATAACCATCGTATAAGATAATTTCATTGATGGATTAGTTAGCAATACTAATTGTTGTGAATCCACTATTGCAATTCAAAGCCTATAATGATTCTATTTTTTGAACGGTTTCATTATAGAAGTGTTTCCATAACTACAACATGCTTTGATATAAAAGTATCCATATAGAATCAATAATAAATAATTACAATTAATTTAATTAAATAATTTATAATTTAATGTTGATACAAACCTCACATTGTCTAGTGTAAAAAATGAAGTAGCAGCTAAAGGGTGAACCTTCTAAAATGAACCACCATAAAGCCCAGCTTCTCGCATTTCAAATCAAATCCCATTTTATAGCCCTAAATATATGCACATTATTTTACTTTTTCCTCTTAAAGGTATGATACATCCTCACCTTGATAATAAAATAGAAGCAAGAGGCCAGCAATAGCATATATGCATAACAAGACAAAGATGTGGGGTTAAATGGAGCGTGTGACAGAGTAAGCTTGGTGTCAAATGATGATGATGAAGATTCTGGTATAGATGATTTTGAGGAGGATGACTAAGATAAATATGGTGATGGTGTGGAAGAAGGCAGAGGTAGCTTAGTTATTGATGAAATGGCCTAGTAGAAGAGAAGAGAAATTATGGGACAGTTTTTGGTCGGGTGATCTTTTACAATATGGGTTACTTGTACTTTTCCGAAAAAAGGAGTAGATGTTGAGGATAAAACCTTTGGCTTATGAACAAAGGGGATTACTGATGTATGGGGAAACTTGGAAGAAATTGAAGTGCTTTGAGAGTGAATGCGTGTGGTGTGTGCATTAGATTTGGTTGTGAAATAAGTTTGACTAGGATATATGGTGTAATTGGGAACTTCCCAATAGTTAGTAGAGTTTTAATTTCTATTTGGGACCGAACATTCAATGTACCAGGACCGGATATAAGGTCGAGAGTCGTCTTATTCGCAGTAAAGTATACAATGCAAAAATGTCCAGAAAAACACGCATTTTTGTTTTTGTGATCACACACACACACACACACACAGAGTAATGACAGTGTCAAATATGACAAAACGATCGAGAAGACTTTGGCAAGTGAAACGCATTACAAGAGTCGGTCTATGGTACACCCAAAGCACCAATGTTGTATAGTCCAATTAATATTTTTTTTTAAAGTAAAGGTTCATATAAAAATGAATATGAATATGATAGATCACCAAAACATTCTCTATTTTATTTGTGGGAAACAATCCATTCATACAATACTAACACTCGAATTAAGGAAAATCATATTTTTTATAATTTGTGGATCCATGAGTCAAAATATTACTTGTAATTTGACCCACAAAATCCATAAACACATTGCTGGAAAGAAGCATCAAGTAACCATAAACAAATAAATAGCCTATAATATTCAAACATGTAGAAAGAATACCGTGACCAGTGCGTTGAATCGGTAAGGAAGAACCATTTCCAATTGTTACCTAATCTGAACCAGAATAAGAGTCATGTATCTAAAGATTTGAGAGGCCCGAAATGAGATGATGCATGGATCCATAATGAAGAATGAAGGATTGAGGAGATGGAAAGGAAAAAGAAATAGTAGCGAGGCAGGGGCGGATGCACTTGGGGCTCAAGAGGGGCCAAGGGTCCCCCTGATTTCCCCGCCCCTCCCCCCCCCCCCCCCAAAAAAAAAAAATTAAAAATTAGGGGTGCTATATGTAAAGATATAAAGTTAAAGACATAGATAATGAAGTTTTTTCAACTTTTAGAGTAAAAAAGGCAATAAATTTTTATAAAACTATAAATTGAAGCTATAATTTGTATAAAACAAGAATTAACCAAAAAACAATTTCGCCTCGGGGGCTCCCACCCCTGAATCCCTCGGTATTTCGCCCCCCGACCATAAATCCTGGATACTCCACTGGAGAGAGGAGAAGAATCTGAATCATTGGGAGGAAAAGTGTAAAATGAAGTAGGTGAAGGTTTAGGAGATGACTAGAATTGAGGATCATTCTTATACCAGAATCAAAATCCACAAGATTAGGTTGATTGCATATTTGACAACACGTCATTAGAACTGGAAAAGGGGTGGATATGGACGGGTTGGAAGTGGATGATGTTCATTTTGGGCGGGTATATGGTTTGGTGCGGAGCGGGTCAGATTGAGGTCACCTGTTCTCTCTCTCTTTCTCAAACACATTAAGATATTTACTTCATAATCCATAAATCACTCAGTTGCACATACATGCAAATAGAAAAATTATAGATTGCAACTTTAAACAAATCTTCATAGTGAGTATACTGATAGAGTTTCTATGAAGAAATAACTAAGAATTTAATTAAACTAATTGTACTCCAAATGACTAAAATCTAAACCTAAATTCAAGTAATAATATTTGAAATATTTATTATGTTTTCTACATAAACAACAAGTCTTTACTTTTTTCACAATTAAGTCCCTAGAAAAGCATAAATTTCTTTAAATGATTAAATATAGTTATTAGGATACGATCTAGAGACTTTAGCTTAGGATCAAGGTATATGTAATTTAATAAACGTATATATACCTCATTTAAAAGACCTTATTCATAAGGGATTTTATCCTGAAGAAGAAGATGAAGCAGAGGAGTAAACAAAGTGTGTTTTGGTGGCTGGAACCATGTTCTTCAGTCTTGTATGTCACTATATATATATATATATATATATATATATATATATATATATATATATATATATATATATATATATATACAATCCAAGTACAAATAAATCCCCTATAATTTAGGGATCAGATGATAACAAACTCAGTCAAATACAATTTCAAACTCTATTGTCTGTCACCCTCCGACAACCTCTTGGGGCAAGGGCGCACCGTAAGCTTATTGGCAAGAGACTTGAAATGTACAGAAGAGGGGCCTTTAGTGAACACTCGGCTACTTGGTCTTCTTTACAAAGGTAGTGGACCTGAAGTTCTTCGCACCACATTTTCACGAACATAATGATAATCAACCTCCAAGTGCTTTGTACAAGAATTGAAGACCGGATTGTGAACGAGGTAAACAAAACTGATGTTGCAAACCAAATCAGTGGTGTAGAAAGAGGAACACAAAGATCTATAAAGATCGAATGCAACCAAGATATCTCAACTACTGTATAAGTCAACTGTCACTATTACACTTCAATGTTGGACTATGATCTGTATATTGCTTATTAGACCTCTAAGAAATCAGATTATGGCCAAGATATATACAACACCCTCCGATAGAGTGACGGTCATCCGAATTGCCAACATAATCAGCATTTGAGTTGGCTTCCAAACAAAGAGAGCCAGACCAACAATATAGACTATGATCATGTGTGGACTTCAAGTAGCATAAGATGAGCTTAACTACTGACCAATGGATCGCAGTTGGCTGATGCATAAATTGGTAAACATGGTTGATGGAAAAAGAGATGTTAAATGAGTAATCATCAAATATTATAGCGCACCCACAATACTCCGATATTCAGTAGGATCAAAAAGTGGATCATCATCATACAAGGACAGTTTCTTAGCACTTATGGAAGGAGCGAAAATAGGTTTGAAATCCTGAAACTTCATACGATGCAACAAATTGAGAACCGTCAGACTTGTGTTTAATCATAAACACCCACTTGTTGGGAAATATATTCATATCAGATTGAGGAGGAACAAATGACCAAGTACCACATTATTGTAGGGAATTAAACTCAACTCCCATAGTTGTGCGCCACTTCTAGGTTCAGTGACCATATTTAGGATTTAGAAGGAGAATATTATCTTTGCCACGAGTGATCCTGGAATGTTTCGAGGGCGAAGGAGGCTGGTCCATCGAGGAGCAGACCTGCTGGCCCAAAATATCATAAGGCTGGTCATGAAAAGGAGGCTGCTGGGAAGAAATATTAATGGGATGAGTTGGTGGGGGAGGAGGCGAGATGGTAAAGGAGGGAGTGTTTAAGAGTGAGGGGTTAAAAGGATTACAATGAGATGAATCATGGACATGGGAAAATGATGGGATGGACATATTACAATTAGTAAGTGGGTTGGTAGAAGATGTGTATCGCGGCAGCGTGACCATTTCCATAGAGGAACAAAAGAGTCCGGGGAAATGTGCTGAGCGGGAGGAGAAGTATTAGTCACTTGAAAGGGAAAAGAGGATTCATGAAACACAACGTGACTAGACAAATATACATGACCATTAGCGAGATCAAGACAGTGATACCCTTGATGATTAAGAGAAAATTCCAAGAACACACAACACTTCGAACGAAATTGAAGCTTATTAGTATGATATGGACATAAGTAGGGGAAGCACGAATAACGAAAAATACGGAGAGCATCATACTTTGGAGATTGCTGAAACAATTTTTCACAAGGACTTATGGAACTGAGAACATGTGTCAGAAGGCGATTAATTAAATAAAAACTGTGTTAAATTCATCAACCCAAAATCAATTGGCATATAAGAATGATCAAGAAGAGTAAGGCCAATCTCAACAATATGACGGTGTTTCCATTTGGCCACTCCATTTTGTTTGTGATGTTCCGGACAAGAAGAACGAAAACCAATCCCATTATTGGCTAAAACATTTTGAAAGGCACGTTTAGTGTATTCACCACCCCCATCAGATTGAAAGAATCTAATTTTAGAAGAGAAAAGATTTTCAACATGGAACATAAGCGAACAAAGATATTAAACACCTCATTTTTAAATTGCATAGGAAAAATCCAAGAAGAATCGTCCACAAGTAACACATAATATTAGGTCCTTTAACAGATACAATAGGGGATATCCACACATCTAAATGTATTAATTCCAAAGGTGAATTAGAAATTGAATCTGATAAATGGAATGGTAAACTAGTACTCATTCCTAATGGACGCGAATGACAAAAGGACAACAAACCAGATACTGTCATTGGAAGACACTTATTAGAAACAAGACTTGAAAGTGTTGGAGAGGAAGGATGACCTAATCTATACTGGAAGACTTGAACACCAACACGAACACTGAGAAAAGCAAACGGATGACCTGACTTTGTAGAAATCTTATGGTGAAAGTGGAACGGATAAAGACCATTTTCACTCCTCTCGTGGAAAAGCGTCCTCCCGGTCTTTTTATCCTTCACATAGAAAAAATCAGGAGAATAAAATAAAATAAGAGTTATTATCACATATGAATTTGTAAACGAAAAGAAGGTTAGCAGCAACAGAAGGACAGTGTAAGATATTTTTCATATTATAGGAAGTGTAATCATAGGAAACGATACTAAAACCAACATCGACAATATCTAAACCAAGACCATTCCCAATAGCAACTTTTTCTTTTCCATGGAACTAATTTTGAATAGCCAAGTTTACAAGATCAGAAGTGATATGATTTGAAGCACTAGTGTCGGAGTACCATGTGGAAGTGGTGTTGGCCAAAGACGGACAGGATGATATAGTAGCCATCTTTTGAGTAGGAACACGGCCTTCATAGGAATGATTCATGTGTTGATAACAGTCGACGGCTGAATGGCCATGACTCCCATAAATTTGACAAGTGGCAAAGAAAAACTATTACCATAAGGAAAATGTTAACATGTGCCCTGAATGCACATGTTTTGAGCCTTAAAATAGTAAGTATGAAAGCTCCACATGAGTATTTGTGTCCTAGTAATTGTATGTCGAAACTCTGTCCCTACTATTTATGAGTTCTAAGTGTGTGCCCTTAGGGCACATGTTATCAATACCCTTACCATAATACCCAAATGAGCCACTCGTGTATTAACTAGAACCTGAATTTTGAGAAGAGTTTGTAACACCCCGTAATTTTGAGAATTTAGTAATTAACTATTTTTGAGAGAAATAAATATTTACATTGGAGAAAATTAAATTTATGATTTGGAGAATTTATTTGAGTGGGAAGAATTAGTTATAATTGGCGACTTTAAGTTAAATTGTTCGAATTAATATGTGTCGCATTTTGAGGTCGAAATTTGAAAATGTTATAAAGTATTTCGAATGAAAATTCTGAGTGCGCGGTTGAGTTCGGATGGGTCGAGATAGTCAGAAATGAGTACTCAGGGGTAGTAATCGGGTCTCAGGGCATTTTTTGGCATAGCCAGGCCCACACGGGGCGATTCGGGCCATTTTAATTAGGCCCATGTGGCCAAAAACGGGATTAAGGGTTTCTAATCTAATTGAGGGAATGATTGAATAGATGTTAACAATTAAAAACCTAGGGTTTGAGAGAGACACAGAGGAAAGCAAATCAAGAGTCAATTGGGGATTTTTGGAGTCAAATTAAGGGACTAATTGGGGTGCCCTTCATCAACACGTTCTCTACACCAACGGATCAGACTCTACGAACAATTAGAGGCAAGTGGTTAATTGTTGTGATTTTAAATTGATGATAATCAATTCATACTCTCGGAGGTGTAAACCAAAATTCATTTTGGGTGGGTATTCATGTAAAATTGGGTTTTCAGTAATTGATACACTTTAATGGGATTAAGGGTGAAATTTATTATGTTTACGATTCTGGAATGTAGAGGTGTGAATCGTATGTTAAAACCAGTAAGAATCGATGGTCAATTTCTATTAATAGGAATGAAAATCGTATTGGAGATTTGAAACCCGGATAAAATCCAAATTGGGAAAATATTGCAATTAATGGAAATTAGTTGATTAATTAAGGTCTCTAGGATGTTTAGACCCTTTTATTATGTGGAGATAATGTTGGTTGTGATTGGGTAAGGGTTTGGAATGAAACAAAAATCTTGAGGGTTGATCAATGGCTGAAACAACAAGCCGGAGAAGACAAATACATGCTCGATCGATCGATCGACCCAGGGGATCGATTGATCGATCGAGGGTTCCAGAATTTTGGCAGTTCATCCTGTTTATATGTATAAGGGAAATTAATTTACGATTTAATCGCCTACTTTTATTTAGTGATAAATTCATATGTGACACATATTCCTTAACAATTATAGGGGGATATAATTGGGTTTAGGAGGGTGATAATTGTATGTCATGTGACGATTAAATTTTGGGAATTAATTCGTAGATATTGATTTTGGACCGATGGAAAAGGTTCGGATATTGTAGTTGAGTGGCACTACATTATTAAAGGAATCGGGGTGTAATTAATTAGTTAATGGGGGGAAATATAGAATCGGGTATTAACGATGGTACGGGCCAAGTGAGCGAGTCTGGGTATAATGGTTGGGTGACACCAAGTGTTAAATTAATTGATGTGTAAATTAATAGAATTACAGTCGAACTATAGACTCGGATTGGTAATGATTAATTAATGTGTAAATTAATTAAATTAGAGTTGAATCATAGACTCAGGTAAATATTATATAAATTAATGTGCAAAGTATTTATATAAGAGTCGGACCATAGACTCAGGGAAATATTATATTAATTGACGTGTGAGTTAAATAAATTAGAGTCGGGCCATAGACTCGGGGAGATGATAAATTATTATGTGAGAAAATTAATTAAGTTGAGTCGGGCCACAGACTCGGGAAATTGCAGGCTAGTGTTACAGTTTTTTCTTTTTAGTACACGATAAAGCCAGGGTTTATATTATGCCAAGTGATCGAGTCTGGGTATAATGGTTGGGTGACACCAAGTGTTAAATTAATTGATGTGTAAATTAATAGAATTACAGTCGAACTATAGACTCGGATCGGTAATGATTAATTAATGTGTAAATTAATTAAATTAGAGTTGAATCATAGACTCGGGTAAATATTATATAAATTAATGTGCAAAGTATTTATATAAGAGTCGGACCATAGACTCAGGGAAATATTATATTAATTGACGTGTGAGTTAAATAAATTAGAGTCGGGCCATAGACTCGGGGAGATGATAAATTATTATGTGAGAAAATTAATTAAGTTGAGTCGGGTCACAGACTCGGGAAATTGCAGGCTAGTGTTACATTTTTTTCTTTTTAGTACACGATAAAGCCAGGGTTTATATTATATATATACGGTGTAATGATAGTATATATATATGTGTATATATTATGTGTTCTATTAAATATCAGTGACTAGATATTTATTTAATTTATATACTCTAGTGCTATCAAGGGAGGTTGCGCGATGTGGGTGAATCCCCTAGCTTGAGGAGTAGGGTGAGTATATCCCCAGGTCATAGCGTCCGATATATGGGTGAGGGATTTATCTCATTTGCAGGGAAGGAATATGACCGCCTCCACTACGTTTATATTTTGGACCAAGTTGGTGAGCGATTCCAACTCGGGTAACTAGGTTATGTCAGCACACCTAGTAAGATAGCACTTTAGAGGGAATCATCCGATGAGGGTATACTCAGAGGGATGGTTGTGCATATATATAGGTGTGATTGTTATTAGTAAAGGTACTTATATAATAGTAGTGAATATTATATGTCACAGTTATATGTTATGATTTAAAGAAAATTAATTAAGTTAATTGGTGAGATAAATTGTAATTCAGAAATTATTATACTCGGGTTAGAGTAGTATGGCAAGGGGAGATTATACCAGGACTAGTTGGACGGGCTAGTAAAACTAGGTGAGGTTAAGGTAACCGTTAGGTGTGCACATTAGTGGAGGGGTGAGTATGTCCTCAAGGGAGTGGGACACTAACTTAATTATGAAGCGCATTCATTCATTTTAAATTACTGCAGTTAATTCACTTGCTAAATATTTTCAAAATGTTTTGGGTTCTAACCCTTGCTATAAAACTATTTTCAAAACCTTTTAGGTGTCCAGCCACAGGGACACCATAATTGATATTCTATTCCAGGGACACAGAGATGTGTCATATGTGGATGCTAGCAGGAGATTGGATTAGACGCCTCATTCATTCTTTCCTAGAGTAGGAATCATCTATCAGTTTCAGTTTACTTAGGGCATGTCGCCCAGAAGTTTTCGGTATAGTTTTCAAATTTATTTATTTAGGTGTTGGATAATTGTATTGGACTATTTACTTTGGTGGCCGATGGTTTATTCGGCATGTTGTTTTATTATTTGTTCAGTTGATTTAATTCAGTTGTGTGAATGGATTATATTTATTTCCGCATGTACTATTTGGTTTAATTAATAAGATAAAATTTGGCACCAGCTTTTTGGAATACTAGGTGGTTAGTAAGTTTTAAAAAGGTTTTCGACAGTGATGCTAAGGATGAACCAACTGGGATTCCTATTTTAATTTGGTATAGGACTTATCACCCGGTATTTTATTAGGAGAGGCATCACGGATGGTATCAGAGCATCAGGTTCTAGTGTCCTTGGAATCTGTGCATCTTTTCACGTTTTAGCTTAGCGTTCTTTGATGTAGAATCCTATCATAGGATTGTTGTATTCTCATACGTATGCGCATTTACGTTCTTCTACGAATTACTTAATATTTGAGGGTGAACTCATATGATTCGATTCTCATTTCAGATGCCGCCCAGGCGAGAGAGAGAGAAGCTAGGGCAGCAGGGGAGGTGAGGCTAGGGAGGCTCATCGGGAGCCAGAGTTACCGCAACAACTGTCAGAGATGATTTTGGCAGCACAGGTAACTGAATTAGTGGTGCTGGCAGTTGAAGCAACGATGATCGCAATGGCAAGGTACTTTCCACGAGATCAGTCACAGGCGTTAGTGGTACCAGATGTTCAGGCCCACCCGGGGCAGTCAGAGTGGCAGCAAGTACGAGAGGTCTTTTAAAAGGGCTATCCACCAGAGTTTCAAGGGGGTTCAGATATGGTGCTAGCGTGTCAGTGGAAGAGAGATATCCATCATCACCTATGGATGGTAGATTGCAACGAAGTGTAAAAGCAAATGCTAGCCACTTTTAGGTTAGTGGGAGCAGCGCTATAGTGGTGGGAGTCGGTCACCACAGTTGAGGAAATGTATACATTAGCAATTGTAGAGTTTTGGGTGCGATTCGACCGCAAGTACTTTTCGGCAGCAGTTGAGGCCGAAATGAGGAGAAAAATCAGAGAGATGACCTAGGGGGACCGCTCAGTGGCCGATTATTAGGAATAATTCACTCGTTGGCAGATTGTGTACCGAATGAGGTACGCGATGAAGAAAGAAAGAAAGTAAGGTTTATGGATGGGTTATTCTATAGGATCAGACAACATTTCATTGGTAATCCCGCGTTAGTAACTTATACAGATGTCGTTAACGCATCACTCCTTCACTTTCAGGAATATCACTTCCACGTGAAAAGAAGCTTGAGGGGAGTGGAAACTAGCCAGTCGGATAAATCAGGAGGGAACAATACCAGTGGGGTATCCCAGCAGCAGACAGGGGGAGATCAGGGGTAGGATTTTTGACAGGGAAATCATGCCAAATGATTTAGAGCTGGAGGCTATCGGCATGATGGCCAGGAATTCTGACAAGGACAGCAAGGAAGGAATCAATGGCAGGTGAATTTATTAGGAGGTGTTTCGTTTGTGGGGAAGTGGGACACGTGAAGAGAGATTGTCCTCAGCGAGGAAGGGGTCAACTACAGGATGAGGTCCTGGATGTGCAGTCACTACAACAAATCATGGGTGCATTTGGGCAGGGGGAAGTTGCTCAAGAACCCGAGTATCAGCCATTGCAGCTAGAGTATGGAGGTAAATATCTTTTTATCCTATAGGCATGGGGTACATTTTGGGTGACAGATAGGGTGTCACAAAATAAGAATTATTTTCACTAGAGTTCGAGGGTAAGTCGAATTTAGTAGGTGCGCTAGTTATAGCAACCATATTACATATATATTTATGTGGGATAAAAGATTTCTTTAGTGTTAACCACGAGAGAGTGGGGGTATGCACAGAGATTGGATTGGTATTATGCGAAGGGTTACTACTGTCAAGAATTATGGAAGTAGGGTAGAAATTTTTTATATCGGCTGGATAGAGATGGATTTGAACTATTGTAAATAGTGGGGGTAAGTTTTGGTGTTCGCAACACCAGGGTATAAATGATTTTTACTAGGTATCACCTGAGAGGGCGTCTAGCCTATATATATATATATGTTGTATTGTGTGGTGCGATAGACACATAATGAGGTCCTGTGTTCTCATATTTTATCCCGATAAGTAAGGGAGTCTACTGAAGTGAATCAGGGTAGTTAAATTTATTTTTGAGCAGGGAAAGATAGCTCGGGATTTATTTTGCGCAAGACCTAGTGATAGTAAGGGCACGGTATTTAATGTTGTCTTTTGTAGCATATGAGTAGGCATGTATGCTTTTGTGTTAATAGATAAGTATTTGGGGGTACGTACTATGGACTGAGGGTCTAACAGATCCCAACGACCAACAATGTTAGGTAGTAGTGTATCGGGGGGGTTCCTTGTTTGAATTTCTCTTGCGAGACGTCCCACGCATGAAACTTAGTGCAACGTTGGAAGTGGAGAGATGTTTGGTCGTTAGTACATGGGTTGGGTACCCCGGTTATTATTCATTTATGTGATATGACTACGGGTTGGAAGTTATATTACGGGTCACGGCTAGAATAGTCGGGTAACTTTGGTGCGGTAAAGCATGGGGATAGGGTGTATGGGCACCCGGGTTAATTAAGGCAACTTATGTGCGGTCAACCACGGGTACAGGGTGTATGGGCGCCCTGGTTAATTAAAATGCATATTTGTGTAATTTATAGTTAGAAGCGGGAGAGATAGATATAGCGAGGTTAGAGGCACATGACTAGAGAGTCAGATTTGAGATTTAGAAAACAAGGCTCATCTTAATTTCGAGGACGAAATTCCTTTGTACAGGGGGAGTATATAACACCCCGTAATTTTGAGGATTTAGTAATTAACTATTTTTGGGAGAAATAAATATTTAAATTGGAGAAAATTAAATTTATGATTTGGAGAATTTATTTGAGTGGGAAGAATTAGTTATAATTGGCGACTTTAAGTTAAATTGTTCGAATTAATATGTGTCGCATTTTGAGGTCGAAATTTGGAAATGTTATTAAGTATTTTGGATGATAATTTTGAGTGCGCAGTTGAGTCCGGATGGGTCGAGATAGTCAGAAAAGAGTACTCGGGGGTAGTAATCGGGTCTCAGATCATTTTTGGGCATAGCCGGGCCCACACGGGGCGATTCGAACCATTTTAATTAGGCCCATGTGGCCAAAAACGGGATTAATGGTTTCTAATATAATTGAGGGAATGATTGAACACCAGTTAACAATTAAAAACCTAGGGTTTGAGAGAGACACAGAGGAAACCAAATCAAGAGCCAATTGGGGATTTTTGGAGAAAAATTAAGGGACTAAAATTGGGGTGTTCTTCATCAACACGTTCTCTACAACAACGGATCAGACTCTATGAACAATTAGAGGCAAGTGGTTAACTGTTGTGATTTTAAATTGATGATAATTAATTCATACTATGGGAGGTGTAAACCAAAATTCGTTTTGGGTGGGTATTCATGTAAAATTGGGTTTTCAGTAATTGATATACTTTAATGGGATTAAGGGTGAAATTTATTATGTTTATGATTCTGGAATGTAGAGGTGTGAATCGTATGTTAAAATCAGTAAAAATCGATGGTTAATTTCTGTTAATAGGAATTAAAATCGTATTGGAGATTTGAAACTCGGATAAAACCCAAATTGGGAAAATGTTGGAATAAATGGAATTAGTTGATTAATTACGGCCTCTAGGATGTTAAAACCCTTTTATTATGTGGAGATAATGTCTGTTGTGATTGGGTAAGGGTTTGGAATGAAAAAAAAATCTTGAGGGCTCATCAATGGCTGAAACAGCAAGCCGGAGAAGACAAATACATGCTCGATCGATCGATCGACCCAGGGGATCGATCCATCGAGGGTTCCAAAATTTTGGCGGTTCGGCCTGTTTATATGTATAAGGGAAATTATTTTAGGTTTTAATCGCCTACTTTTATTTAGTGATAAATTCATATGTGACACATATTCCTTAACAATTATAAGGGGATATAATTGGGTTTAGGAGGGTGATAATTGTATGTCACGGGACGATTAAATTTCGGGAATTAATTTGTAGATATTGGTTTTGGACTGAGGGAAAAGGTTCGGATATTGTAGTTGAGTGGCGCTACATTATTAAAGGAATCGAGGTGTAATTAATTAGTTAAGGGGGGGGGGGGGGGGGAATATAGAATCGGGTATTGACGATGGTACGGGCCAAGTGAGCGAGTCCGGGTATAATGGTTGGGTGACACCAAGTGTTAAATTAATTGATGTGCTAATTAATAAAATTAGAGTCGGACCATAGACTCAGATTGGTAATGATTAATTAATGTGTAAATTAATTAAATTAGAGTCAAATCATAGACTCGGGTAAATATTATATAAGTTAATGTGCAAAGTATTTATATAAGAGTCAGACCATAGACTCGGGAAAATATTATATTAATTGACGTGTGAATTAAATAAATTAGAGTCGGGCCATAGATCCGGGGAGATGATAAATTAATAAGTGAGAAAATTAATTAAGTTGAGTCAGGCCACAGAATCGAGAAATTACAGGCTAGTGTTACGATTTTTTTTAGTACACGGTAAAGCCGGGGTTTATATTATATATATACGATGTAGTGATAATATATATATATATGTGTATATATTGTGTGTTCTATTAAATATCAGTGACTAGATATTTATTTAATTTATATACTCTAGTGCTATCAAGGGAGGTTGCGCGATGTGGGTGAATCCCCTAGCTTGAGGAGTAGGGTGAGTATATCCCCAGGTCATAGCGTCCGATATATGGGTGAGGGATTTATCTCACTTTCAGGGAAGGAATATGACCGCCTCGACTACGTTTATACTTTGGGACAAGTTGGTGAGCGATTCCAACTCAGGTAACTAGGTTATGTGAGCACACTTAGTAAGATAGCACTTTAGAGGGAATCATCCGGTGAGGGTATACTCGGAGGTATGGATGTGCATATATATAGGTGTGATTGTTCTTAGTAAAGGTACGTATATAATGGTAGTAAATATTATATGCGGGAAATAATACAGTGTGTGATGTATATACTTTATATAACTAGTGTCACAGTTATATGTTATGATTTAAAGGAAATTAATTAAGTTAATTGGTGAGATAAATTATAATTCAGAAATTATTATACTCGGGTTAGAGTAGTATGGCAAGGGGAGATTATACCAAGACCAGTTGGACGGTCTAGTACAACTAGGTGGGGTTAAGGTAACCTTTAGGTGTGCACATTAGTGGAGGGGTGAGTATGTCCTCAAGGGAGTGCAACACTAACTTAATTATGAAGCGCATTCATGCATTTTAAATTATTGTAGTTAATTCACTTGCTAAATATTTTCATAATGTTTTGCGTTCTAACCCATGATATAAAACTATTTTTAAAACCTTTTAGGTGTCCAGCCACAGGGATGCCGGGATTGATATTCTATTCCAGGGACACGGAGCTGCGGCATATGTCGATGCTAGCAGGAGCTTGGATTAAATGCGTCATTCATTCTTTCCTATAGTAAGAATCATCTATTAGTTTCAGTTTACTTAGGGCATGTTGCCCAGAACTTTTCAGTACAGTTTTCAGATTTATTTATTCAGGTGTTGGATATTTGTATTGGACTATTTACTTTGGTGGCTGATGGTTTATTCGGCATGTTATTTTATTATTTGTTCAGTTGATTTAATTCAGTTGTGTGAATGGATTATATTTTTTTTGCATGTACTGTTTGGTTTAATTAATAAGATAAAATTTGGCACTAGATTTTTGGAATACTCGGTGGTTAGTAAGTTTTAAAAAGGTTTTTGACAGTGATGCTAAGGATGAACCAACTGGGATTCCTGTTTTAATTTGGTATAGGACTTATCACCTGGTATTTTATTAGGTGGGGTGTCACAGAGTTAGAGTTGGACCGAGACCCAGAGTACTGAGGTTAACGAAATGCGGGTAACCCTATTCCCCACTAATTGAATCCGCTATGATTCAGAAATCCATGACCACAATTATTATTGGGATGAAATTTGGGTTCATACATTGCACTTAGATTTGTTTCAAAGGATGGTGTATTCAGGGCCTTAAGTCTCATTTCAGCACTAAGCAATATGGCTACAAGATCATCATACGATATTTGAGTGTCACGAGCTTGGACAGAACTAACAGTGACTTCATAGGTGGGCCCAAAGTTATTCATAATAATAGTAACTAGTTCATTATCTTCAATGGGAGCACCGACTAATGCCAAATTATCAGCAATATGACTAAGTTTTCTACATAATCAGAAATGAACATATCCTCTCTTTTATTACTCAAGATATCATTCTTTAACTGTAAAATGCAATTTTTGGACGGAGATGCATACCTCTTCTCAAGTGATTTCCAGGTAGCATGTGAGGATTTGAAACGATCCACAGTGGAAAGCACTTGTGGAGTAAGAGAATTATTAATCCGACTTAAAATCATCTGATCTTTTTGGTGCCATTCATTTTAGCGTGGATCTTCCTCAGACGTGATTTTACCATCTCTATCACGTTTGAACCACGGAGCAAATGGAACAAATTGGGCCAAACAATGAGTGAACTTTGTTCTGTCCAATTTGATGGACAAGAATTCAGAGAAACTGGGTACCACAACACCAACATTTGATGAACAACTTTCCATGGCACAAGATTAGACAAACTAAAATAGTCAAACAAGAGAAGTGGTGGAGAAAAAAGGAAACTAGACAATAGTCATTTGACTACTTTGATACCATGAAGAAGAAGATGAAACAGAGAAGTAAGCAAAGTGTGTTTTGGTGGCTAAAACCATGTTCTTCAGTCTTGTATTTCACTGTATATATATATATATATATATATATATATATATATATATATATATATATATACACAATACAAGTTCAATTAAATTCCCTATAATGTAGGAATCAGATGATAACAAACTAAAATGATTAGGATTTATCAACAATTTACTTATATCTAGACTTGGTCAAATCTGATTTCAAACTGTGTTGTCTATCATATCCAAAGGTTTGATTTAACAAAGGAACTCATTTTTGTGAAGTAAAAAAACAAGTGGACCCGACTCAATTACGGATATATACAATGGCAAGTTTTCTACTACTTTTATTTACCTTAACATAAGACCTATTTGCTAGATACTAAACCAAGACACATGACACGAGTTAAAGAATTCATCTTCTATTATAGGTTCATGTTTGATGTGGTTATAATTTTTTTGTGGTTTGATTCATCGATAGGTACTCGTGGAAGGAAAGTTATTCTTGGGTTGCTTAGAATGGTAACTCACTTAAAGTATCAAATTCAAGGGATGCGAGGGAGAGATAAGTGGCTTAGTTTGGTTGTTGTGGCTTTGTTGATCATATTGTACCTATTTTAGAAAGTCAAACTTAATTTTCAAGAATTCCATGTAGGAACTCATGTAATGTACTAGTTTTAGTTGGTTGAATGTTATGTTATTTTAGAGTAGCATACTAGAGAGAAATAGAAGTTGGGGATTCAATTTTGAATTTTCGGTTATAATGAATCTTATATACCAATTGTGATAGTTTCAGTAAATGGAAACTCATAGTTTGTTCAGCTAATCACTTATCTTTTATAGATTTGTTCATTTGTCTTATATTTATTTTGGGGAAGAAGTTCGGCCACTCACCTGACACAGAACCCATCGAGAAAAGGAAGAGAAGAGCTAAAAAACTTCAAACACGATACTTATGTGCAACAATGAAGATATATAAGAAAATTTGTGAGTTAGAATCAAGAATATAAATATAAAACACAAATTTATTGATGACATATCAGCTCTTAAAATAAAATAAACTAAGTCGTATGTGTTGCACTTTCACCAACAACACAAAACAGATGCAGCTACACAAACTATGTTCTCAACTATATATAGAAAGGTATTCCACCAGCACAAAAAGGTGTTTCAATTGCTACTATCCTTGATTCCCAGTTGAGATGGCTTCCTGAGTTGATTTTCTTATCTGTAAGACTCTTTATAGACACCATCATTGGTTCAGTTGCAACTAAAGTAGTCTTTGACTGCAAAGAACTGGTTTCAAGTCCTGAATTTCCTACACAAGCAATAATTTAAAGTACTAGGGTTAAAAGATACCTAATAATTATTTTAGAAAGGAAACTATAATTTTAATTAAGATTCTTAATCGCATATCCTCCTTATGAGGGTATCTATCTAAAATGTGTATTATTTTTGCTAACGTATCCATGACTAAGGACCAAAAAAAATTCAAGCACCATAGAGAAGATTCTTACAAACTTGGTAAAATAAAATTCACGGGGCTGCTACAAGTTCCTATTTTTTCTCTTTAATATGAACATTTTTCCTTTTCCTAAACTCTCTTTTTTTAACTGATCCCTACTAGAAGCATTAGCAATTAGTAGGTATTTGTAAATTATGACAATGTGAGTTTCAGCTACACATGCACAAGTCATCCTATAAAATGCAAGGTGAATCCGTTTGGATTCATTCATATGTCGTCATATAAAAAACATTTGACAAAGGTGTAACTTACTATTAGAAAATAATATAAATGCATAAATTCTATAAGTAAATAAAAAAAATTATACAAAAAGTTCAACATTAGAACTTTTAACACAACAGTTTAAGAACTTATGTATCATTACCAGTTAGATTGCAGAATTTCTTCTTCGTGGATGTCGGGGACCTCTCCTTACATTCTTGTGGTGTCTATTTCAAAAACTTTTGTAAACCATCGCAGTCTTCCTAACTGATAACCAATCCATTCATTAAGCCACAACCATACCCCATCAAGACAACATTCCATGTGAATCCACTCACAAAATCTGAATCTTGTTGGACTATCGGTGGGTGTAGTGTCTCGCCATCTCTACATTTCTTTAATGGTGGAAAGTCACACAAGCTCGAGTTCCCAATGTAAGAATCATTTTGAAATGTATAAAATTGCTTGCCTTGAGGTACGGGTTTGAGTAGATGATTTTGTGAGAGATTCAATACCGCAATAAATGTCAAAGTTGTTAATTGTTGAGGAATCTGCCCCATAAATTGGTTAGAGGAGAGGTCTAATGATTCAAGCTTGGAAAGACTTGCCAACGCAGAAGGAATAGGATATGTTAGTATGTTATGGGATAAGTTGAGCGCTATAAGTGAGTTTAGATTTATGATGGAATTTAGAATCTCACCTTGTAATTCGTTGCTAGAAAAATCAATGATTGTGAAGACTGTCAGAATTCTCACTAGGACAATCTCCATTCCTTTCACTACCAGAGTTATTTCATAGTAACCCTCCCTTGAAACCATGTACCTATCTTTAATTTCATTTTCTTCCACATTCATCATGGATTTGAAATTCATAAAATATTGTAATGGAAGAAAGCCAGTAAACTGATTGTGAGAGAGATCAATTATTCAAAGTTTACTAAATAGAAACTTATTAGTCTTGGAAGTGATACTTATGGGACCATGGAACCTATTATGACTAGAGACAAGAACTTGGAGTTCAGGAAGAGTTCTTAACCAATGCATGAATGTATCATTTATTATATTATTTCCGAGGCCAAGTACTTCTAAAAATTTGCAGTTGGCCAAAGATCGTGGAACCGTTCCCTCTAGTTTATTTCCATGCAAATTGAGACTTTCCAAAAAAGTTATTTCTGAATAAAATATTGCTGGAATGGTCCCGTGAAATCTATTCATTCGTAAATCTAACATCGAAAGACCAAAGTTTCCCAAACACTGTGGAATTGTACCGACAAACTTGTTCTTGGACAAATCAAGGATTTCAAGAGAGGTGAAACTGCAGATGGCTGAAGGCAGTGGTCCTTGAAGAAAATTGGATTGAAGTTGAAGAGAATTTAATTGATGCAATAGTGAAAAAGAAAAATTAAGGAGCATCTCCTTCATATTACAAGAGGCCAGCCCTAAATAATTGAGGTTGGGGAAGCCTGCACTGATATTGGTAGTCACAGATAGATTATTGTTAGAAAGAAAAATAAGGTTAAGGTTTGTGAGATTTGAAAACATGCCTAGCTCCACACTACCAATGAAACTATTCAATAAAAGATCGAGTAGAGTTAGGTGCACATGTTTTGAAATTGAATTTGGAGTCATGTAGATCATTGTTATTTAATAAAATATACCTCAAGGAGGTTGATCTAAACTCATGGATTTGTCCAGTAAACCAATTTAAGATGATATCTAAGTCCTCCAAAGATGGAAGAGCAAACAACCAAGAAGGTAATGACCCGTTGAAGGAGTTATTGGAGATGTTGAGATCGGTTAGGTTGTGAAGCCCAACTATGTCAGAGGGAATGGGACCAGTTAGTGAATTACTTGAGGGGTCTAAACTAACAAGCTGGAGGTTAGCAAAAAAAATAGGAAATGGACCACTGAATTTGTTTTCTCGAAGATAGATAGGATGTGAGGTTTCCGAGCGATTCAGGAATGGGACCTAAAATTGACAATCGAATCTGACAATTGTCCATCTAATAAACTTGTCACCGAAAGATCCAACAACCTGAGAGGATTGCTTCTAGCGCTCACATTAACCTCTAGAAAAGGACCAGTCAGACCCTCGTTCCAAGATAAGTCGAGTTCTTTCAAGTTGGGTAGAATATTGAAAATATTATGTGGTAATTTCCCATGCAGTCGACTATCAGAGAGATGAAGAAATGTGAGAGAAGAAGAGAAATTCATGGGTAAAACAGAAGATATGTTGACATAGGAAAGAGAAAGTTGTGTCAACTGGGTTAAGTTTTGAATTAGCAATTTGAAATTATAACTTTCAATTTCCATTTCAGAATTCCAAGAGAGATCAAGTGAAAACCGTTTGGAAAGATGGCATGTTTTTTACGTAACTTTACCTGTAAAATCGGAGTGAGAGAGGTTTAGATGCGTCAAATCCGGAGCAAATCCACCAAAATTCATGAGAAATTCTATACGGATAGAAATAATTATGCGCAAGATTGAGGGTCTTAAGGTGAGATAGGTGGAAGAGGGTGTTGTTGGAAGGGATAATTCCCATCAGCTGGCTGCAACTCAAGTCCAGCCCAATCACATGACCCGTCCCCCAATCGCACGTGACGCCATCCCACGTGAAGAAATCTATACCCCTCTTCCAATACTTGGTCTTTGGTTCTAAAGTTTGACCATAGTAATCACAAAACCTAGAAACCTCAATCGTACTATCAATGGTAAGAGTTTGTTTAAATTGAAGTAATGCAGAGCTCTGGTGATGAGGGCATGATCGATTATGTTGAAAGTAAGAGAAAGATGAGACAGGACAGTGTAGCAAGATGATGAACAAAACTAATGGATAAAGACACGGTGAGTTTCCCATTTTCCTAATCACGATTTTTCAAACAAGCTAGCAAGAAGGATAAATATTATTTTTGTGTATGAGAATTAGGAAAATGTAACATCTATCTTTATATAGGGAGAGTGCTTCGGCGTATAAATTTTTTCTATATTATCAAACAAGTTGAACACAAAGTCAAGATGACTTATCCCTTTCAACTATAAGTCTCTTGCCATGTAGAAAGGTTTGATTTTAGATCTTGACAATTTATGGAAACAATAATCGATGATATTGTTGTCAGAATTTAAGATGGACACTATTTTTGAAAATATAATTAATAAAGGGTCAAATACCCAAAAGTCCCTCCAACATTTTTTAATACACATTCGGTCCAAGCCTTTTATTTTGTACCAAAAAGTCCCTTATTCTCTTACTTGTAAAGGTCCGCGCCAGCGGCATGGTAAAGGACTTTTTGGAGCAAAATAAAAAGACTTGAATTAAACGTGTATTAAAAAATGTTCGAGGGACTACTTAGTATATGCCACATTAATAAAACAAAAAAATTACAATTAAGGTCCTTTGGTTCAAAAAAGAAAAATAATTTTAACGGGAAAAAAATAATTTAACAAAAAAAAGTTTTTAATGAAAAACAAAATTAACAATAAAAACTAGTTTTGAGAAAAATAAAACAGTTTTTTAACGAAAAACAGTTTATTGAATACCTATTTTTTTAGAATGAAGGGAGAGTGCGCTTGCGTTCAATTAAGGAAGTTATTTAATCAAACACAGTTTTTACCAAACAAGTCCTAAACATGGATCTATATGTTATTAACTACCATGATGAAACATGCAAGAACACATATATGAAGAAAAATCCCGAACGGGGAAAAACCTTTTATTTTCACAATAATTTTTGTAAGAGAACGGCTTACAACGGATTACAATGAAAATACAGTGACACAAAAATACCCTCGGATGTCCGTTCTGTTGTCGGCGGCTGGAACAATCCGTTTCTAGTAGGGCAGCAGTGACGAAGAGAGCGGCTTCCTCACAAATTACTCCAGATAAGTAAACGATCTTCTTGAAGGTTTAAAGATTCACACACATATATGGGAATGGTTTTGTGAATTAAAAAGGTTTAGAAAACCTTAAAAGGTGAAGTCTTGTTCTGGGCATTTTTCGCAGATTTTCGAGATTGCAAAAAGACTTAAAAAACGTGTAGAAGGAGATCAGATATTTATACAAAAATCGAGGCGGTGGCTCGTTCGAACGAGATAGCATGTCGCTCGAACGAGATAGCATGTCGCTCGAACGAAGGACAGAAGTCGTTCGAACGATATCGCGCGACATGTATATCTCATGCGAACGACTTGCAAAGTCGCTCGAGCAATCTCGTCGATCGAGGCCATTCGCTTCTACACTTAGAAAAATTCTGCTTTTGATAAAAAAATTAACCCATACTTCAAAAATATTTCCCAAATATTTATGCAAATATTTAAAACTCCAAAATAACATTTTACTGGAAGAGCGTAGTGGAGTAGTGGGAATGAGCTGAGCAGCACGTTGCATGTAGCATGATGCACGTGAAGATAATGGATGCAATTAATTCGGATTCAGGCCGTCGAGGATGATCGTGTTGACGTGCCGAATGTAGCGGTATCAGACATATGAACGGTGATCTAGGAGAAAATAGAAAATTCCTAGATTCTACCCCGGACATTTATAGAACTATGTCCTTACAAATCTCCCCCTATGTCTATGCCGGTACATACATAAAAATCCGAATTATGCAATAAAATGACATATAAGATAATATCCCCATTAAACCCTCAAACTGAGAATACTAAATGACATGTCTCCCAAATCTTCAGCTCTTCAGAAACTTTCAAAGCTTTTCTCATCAGGGTGTGTAATCCAATAATGAACAATTATGTACCTACACACATGAGATAAAGCAAATACCCGTGACAAGCAACAGTTTGAAATATAATGATATGCAAACATTGATGATCAATTAAGCTTAAGCAAATCATTCATAAATCAACCATACACCAAAACAATTCTCCCTCATAATTCTTCTCCCCCTTTTTATGATGTCCCCAAATAAACAAATATGAGAAGCAGAAATGAATGCACATGGAGAGTGACACACGAGAATAAACTGCTATTTTTATATTCTTCAAAAACATTTCACACATAGTATACAACAAAGAATCACACCATGAAAGATCACAAAAACAACCAAGTCAATGATAGCGAAAATGAAGGGGTGTGATCAAATTCGATAGGAAAATCAATGCATACAAACATGACATATGTGCACGATGAATATCGGATACTCCTAACGAATGAACTCAAAGTCGTCCTTGGGTGTAAAAAAAATGGTAATATAAGACATTGACTCAATCAAATCAACAAATCAAAGCTCAAAGTGATTTCCACACCAATAACGTCCAAACCTATTTCATGCTTTTTCAGGACTTTCAAGGATGGGCAAACCCGTTTATATTCTCTAACCAAACTCCCTCAGATATATCTTTTGAATAGAGGTTTTCTAAATTCTCAAACTTTGGAGAATTGAAGGTGAAACCTAAGTGGCCCATATTTGGCATGAAATGCTTTTTATTGCCTTTAAATATTTTCGGTCTCTTTTAACCTCTTTGGTCCCCGGATAATAAAATTCCTCCATTTTTTAGGTCCTTTTGAACGGTGGATTTTGCGCAAAGAAGAGAATTACCTTTCGCAGCCCTCACTCAGTCTCACAAAAATGATTTTTACATACATTCCAATCTTGTCAAGTTTTATCGCATATTGCAAGTTGTATAAACAGAATTGAGATGAAAACACTCAAGCCAACATATGATAGATAAGTACAATAATCAAATAAAGCCATGCATGTGTGCAATAAAGGAGATAAGAGTCAGACATGTAGAAAAATAGCACTAATTACATCTCAAAGACTCCATACAATGTAAAGCACATGGATGAAATGATGTAGCGTCTCAAATCTCTATCAAATAATCACAGGAATAAATGGAATGAAATTGTGACTTGGTTATCTTAAATGTTCATCCATAAAAGGTGTATATAAAAATACAAAAATCTTTTGGGGCTTTTCTGAAATATTTATATACAAAAACAGAAATCTTTTTGGATTTTTCAAAAGAATAAATAAATAGCTGTACAACATAGCAATGGTACATATAAAACAGACTAGCAATAGGAAGCATATGATATGAACATGAAGAAGCATCCTATTATAGACATAGACCAACCCCTCAGTCAACTGTGCAAATCCCCAAAGACTTCCTAAGACTCTCAAATCTAAGGGCATCTAAAGGTTTCGTGAAAATATCGACTAACTGACGGTCGATGGGAACAAAACTCAGGGATACAACTTTCTCCTTAACTAACTGACATATAAAGTGCTCACGTATCCTGATGTGCTTTGTGCGTGAATATTGGACTGGATTACGGGATATGTGTATCGCGCTCGTATTATCACAGGAAATAGTCATATTGTCCTGTGAAATCCCATAATCTTTCAGCATTTGCTTCATCCACATGAGTTGCACGCAACAACTCCCGACGGCTATGTACTCAACCTCCGCTAGAAACACCCACTAGAAGTGCTCCTACAACCATCTACATCCCCGGCCCAATCGACATCTGAATAGGTAGACAAACGGTCATCAGTATCAAAGGAATACCAAATACCGTATGAGAGACTCCCACTCATGTATTTAATAATACGTTTTAGAGCAAGTAAATGTGACTCTTTCGGGGACGCCTGATATCGCGCACAGTCTCCAACACTAAAGGCTATGTTGAGACGACTAGTAGTCAAGTAGAGAAGACTACCTGGCATACTCCGATATAAGGTTTTCTCTACGTCCTTGCCTGAAGTGTCCTTACTAAGCTTGGTAGTGGTACTCATAGGTGCACGTGCATGCTTAGAGGAGTCTAAACCAAATTTCTTCACGAGGTCTCTAGCATACTTAGATTGGGAGATGAACATCCCATCCTCTAGCTGACGAACCTGGAGACCAAGGAAGAAAGTAAGCTCACCAACCATGCTCATCTCAAACTCACTTTTCATCTCCTCTTCAAAGTTATGAGCATGTTGAGAGCACGTGGATCCAAAGACTATGTCGTCCACATAGACCTGGGCAACCAAAATTGCACCGTCATCTCTCCTGATGAACAACGTCATATCAACTCCCCCTCTCTTGAAGACACGGGCTACGAGATAGGAAGTAAGCCTCTCATACCAAGCACGGGGTGCTTACTTCAAACCATACAAGGCTTTTCTCAGATAGTAGACGTGCTCCGGGTGCTGAGGGTCTTCAAACCCTTTTGGTTGTTCCACGTAAACCTCCTCTTGTAGAATGCCATTAAGAAATGCACTCTTGACATCCATCTGATATAACTTGAAGCGCAGATGACATGCGATGGCGAGCAGTAGACGGATGGACTCAAGCCTCGCAACAGGAGTAAATGTCTCCCCAAAGTCTACACCCTCTATCTGTGTGTAGCCTTGAGCGACCAATCTAGATTTGTTTCGGATTATGGTACCATTTTCATCCATTTTATTCTTAAAAATACACCAGGTACCTATCACATTATTCGCACTAGGTCGGGGGACAAGATCCCAGACATTATTCTTTTTAAACTGAAGCAACTCATCCTGCATAGCAGATATCCAGTGTTCATCCTTGAGTGCTTCTTTATGATTCTTGGGCTCGACTTTGGATGTGTAGCAAAGATGGCTAACAACGTTCTCTAGCTGAGCACGAGTCTTGAACCCTAGGGTGGGATCGCCAACAATGGCAGATGGGTCATGACTCTTGCGAACCCAAGCAGGTGTGTCCCCTAACACAGGAGTGGGGACCACAGAGTGTGGGTGGGGGACAAGTGGATCACTTTCAGACAAGTCCTCATCCTCACACTGAAGGTTAGGATCAATAACCGTCGGAGGTTTGTCATCTTGCACGGTGACGTTTATTGATTCCATAACCTTAGAGCTCTTTAGGTTAAAAACCCGGGACGTTCTACTATTCAATGAATATCCGAGCAATATTCCCTCATAGCTCCGGGAGTCAAACTTTCCTAATTGCTCTCTATCCCGTAGGATGTAGAATTTACTCCCCAAAACACGAAAATATGCAAGGTTGGGCTTCTTGCCAGTCCACAACTCATAAGGTGTCTGAAGTGTGTGTGGACGCAGATAAACCCTATTCACCGTGTGGCATGCAGTAGACACTGCCTCTGCCCAAAATCTCCTAGAAACTTTACGACCTAGAAGCATAGATCTAGCCATTTCCTAGATCGTTCTATTTTTTCTCTCAATAATCCCATTTTGCTGAGGAGTCTTTACAGCAGAAAACTCATATTTGATCCCAAGGCTATCACAAAACAAATCTACCTTTGCTTCCTTAAATTCGGTGTCGTTGTCACTACGTATCCTGTTAATAGTGACTCCGTGTTGATTTTGCAGGACATGGCACTTGGTCGTTATAAACTCAACAGCATCGAATTTCTCCCTCAGAAAGCCTACAATGGAGTATCTAGAGAACTCATCTACCATCACGAGGATATACCTCTTACCACCCAGACTCTCGGTACGAGTGGGACCCATAAGATCCATGTGTATAAGCTCAAGAACACGAGAGGTGGTAATGGAATGCAACTTTCTATGGGGACTACGAATTTGTTTTCCCAACTGACAGGGCCCACAAACCGTTAGAGTGGCCTTCCAAGAGATGGTAAGCCATGTACTAGGTCCTTTTTATCTAAGCGAGTGAGATCTCTAATATTTATGTGACCTAGACGTTGGTGCCACAGATCCATACGAGTGATCGTGGCGCTGTTGCAGACAAGTGAGGAAGTAGGTACAGTCCCATAACAATTATTCTCTGTCCTCACCCCTTGCATGAAAAGTTTACCGGCTTGATTGAAGACATTACATGCGTCCCGGTCAAACTTTACTGCAAAGTCAGTGTCGCACAGCTGGCTAATGCTGAGAAGGTTTACTTTTAAACCTTTGATGTACAACACATTCTCTAGCTTAGAAAACCCTGGTAACTCTACAGTACCTCGTCCTACAATGCTAGACTTTCTCCCATCTCCAAAGGTGACTCTACCATCCTTATAATCCTCAAGGTGGGTAAAAAGTGAGACATCACCTGTCATGTGTTTGGAGCATCCACTATCAAAATACCACTGTGAGGTATTATGTGCTTTGAGAGCAACATGAACAACAAAGGCCTTTTTATCTTTCTTAGGTACCCAAGAAGAGGTGACCTTTTGTTTGCCTTTGTTGTTGTTGGTTTGAGCTTGAATGTGAGAAGCATTCACTAACGGCAAAGACATCCGTCGGAATTCTTTCATCAAACTCTGAGACGTGGCAGCTAAGAACTCAACTCGCTCTCTCAGACTATTAAACTCATCAGTATGACGTGGTGGAGCAGTAGTACGTCGTGTCCGACCCATGCTATAGCAAAACTCCCTGAGGTGGCCTTTTCTTTTGCAATAAGTACAAAAGAACACAGTCAAAGGATAACTTGGTTTGCTTTTCTTGGTCGAACTCTCCTGTGAGGTTTTTGATGATGGCCATAAGGAGTCGTAGTAAACTCAGGAACTGGTCCAGGTGAAATTTGAGATGTGGAGGCACCATCATACCCAATTCCCTGCCTATCACCAAAACCTAAAGCGGGGCCGAGGAGCATCTTTCCCATTTTCCCAAATCTGTCCTCGATTTGTACCTTGACTTCCCGTGCTTTCTCAAGATCATGTGTCATCTGGGAAACAAGGGCTTCAAGTTTCTTTCGAGTCTCCACGGAGGAATGGAGCTCACTCGTAAGACTAGCCACTTGTTTAGTCAAGTCCCCTCTCTCTTTCTCAAAATTACTCTCTCTCTCTCTAAACAAACTTTCTTTCTCAATACAGGCAGATTCTCTCTCTCTCAGGGCGGTGTAGATGGAGGACTCTCTCTCTATAGCTTTTATTAAATCTTCCTCTAAGACGGTGATCTTAAGAACTAACGCTTTGTTACGCTTTTTAGTTTTAAATAACTCAAAATATAACTCAGCGTAGGCGCGTTGAATATCACTCTCGCTCTCGCTTGTGTCATCCTCCCCCTCACTCACATCGCTCTCACTGTTGAGGTTTCCCTGTGAAGCATCATCCTCATCGTCGTGAGGAGAACTAGAAGTGCTCACATGACTAGCCATGAATGCGGTGAAGTTACACTCATGCGGTGACTCGCCTCCAGAATCCATCGACTCGACCTCACTGTTGCCGCTAAGGGTAGCATTAAGAACAGCTTTCCCTTTCTCTCTGTTAAGGCGTGTGGCACACTCAAAGGCTCTATGACCCCTACCGTCGCACTCAAAACATCTCTCACTTTCTTTCTTTGGAGGATTTTTAAAAACTTTTTCATTTTTCTTTTCAAACTTATTTGTCTCAAATTTCTTTTTATCTTTAAAATTTTCATTTTTCTTAAATTTGAGAATCCTCTTGAATTTTTTTGCAAAAAGAGCCAAATCATCTAAGTCAAAATCACAATCAGAATCAGACGTGTCAGTCTCTTTCTTTCTAGATGACTCTAACCTCTTTCTAGCCGACCCCTCACTCTTTCTCTCTTTGGCATTAAGTGCAATTCCCTTATCTTTAGACCTAGCAGTTTTAGGGAACATATCAATTTCATAAGTTTGCAAATTTCCTACAAGTTCTTCCAATTTTAGCGTATTTAAATTACCCATAGAATTTAGCACAGTGACTTTAGGGATAAAACGCTTAGGCAAAGAACGAAGAATCTTTTTAACAACTCTAGCATTAGGAATATGTTCACCAAGATTAAAGCTAGTATTAACAATGTCAGAAAGTCTAGCATAAAAATCATCAAAACATTCAGTCTCATGCATGGCGATGGTTTCAAATTGAGTTGTCAAATTTTGCAACTTAGACTCTTTCACAGCATTAGTTCCTTCATGGGTGAGTTGTAAAACATCCCATGCCTCTTTTGACATGGTGCACGTCATTATGCTTTTGAACTCATCAGGTGTGACAGACCCAGAAATAGCACTTAGACCCTTAGAATTAAAAGATGACCATTTAAATTCTTCTTCAGTCCAAGAAGTGACAGGTTTCAAATGAATCACATTCTCAACAATCATGGAGGGAGGTGTCCACCCTCTTTCAACCAAAATCCAGACACGTTCATCAATGGCTTTTAATGCAGATCTCATATGGGCTTTCCAATATGCATAGTTTGTCCCGTAAAAAACTGGCATTTTATTATATAACTTCTCCATAATGAACACACTCATTTTCAAAAAAAAAAAATTCAAAAAATTGATATCTTGGAAAAATTTTGCGAAAAATTACACGGTAAATTTGTGTAACTAACTTTGATACCAATTTGAAGGGAGAGTGCGCTTGCGTTCAAATAAGGAAGTTATTTAATCAAACACAGTTTTTACGAAACAAGTCCTAAACATGCATCTATATGTTATTAACTACCATGATGAAACATGCAAGAACACATATATGAGGAAAAATCCCCAACGGGGCAAAACCTTTTATTTTCACAATAATTTTTGTAAGAGAACGGCTTACAACGGATTACAATGAAAATACAGTGACACGGAAATACCCTCGGGTGTCGGTTCTGTTGTCGGCGGCTGGAACAATCCCTTTCCAGTAGGGCAGCAGTGACGAAGAGAGCGGCTTCCTCAGAAAGTACTCCAGATGAGTAAACGATCTTCTTGAAGGTTTAAAGATTCACACACATATATGGGAATGGTTTTATGAATCAAAAAGGTTTAGAAAACCTTAAAAGGTGAAGTCTTGTTCTGGGCAGTTTTCGCAGATTTTCGAGATTGCAAAAAGACTTAAAAAATGTGTAGAAGGAGATCAGATATTTATACAAAAATCGAGGCGGTGGCTCATTCGAACGAGATAGCATGTCGCTCGAACGAGATAGCATGTCGCTCGAACGAAGGACAGAAGTCGTTCAAACGATACCGCGCGACATGTCTATCTCGCGCGAACGACTTGCAAAGTCGCTCGAGCGATCTCGTCGATCGAGGCCATTCGCTTATACACTTAGAAAAATTTTGCTTTTGATAAAAAAATTAACCCATACTTCCAAAATAATTTTCAAAAATATTTCCCAAATATTTATGCAAATATTTAAAACTCCAAAATAAAATTTTACTGTAAGAGCGTAGTGGAGTAGTGGGAATGAGCTGAGCAGCACGTTGCATGTAGCATGATGCACGTGAAGATAATGGATGCAATGAATTCGGATTCAGGCCATCGAGGATGATCGTGTTAACGTGCCGAATGTAGCGGTATCAGACATATGAACTGTGATCTAGGAGAAAACACAAAACATGTATATGGACATGGTATCCATGCAAAATTTACCATGAAAATGTGGTTTATCAAATGGATCCTAAATATATCACATATGATGTGACGAGTGCACTAAAATGAATGTCGTATAATGCATAATTTTATTTTACTGATTAATATACATTTTAGTGTGATTTTTTTAATACAGTAGATAATTATGCAATAACTTCTCCATTCCCATACCGATATGAGCCAATTTAATTCCTCCAAGTTAACAACAAGAAGATGACTATAAAGACTTCGTAAGTCTTTGTTTTATGTAAGTATTTGATTTGTTTCTCTAGTGACACATAGACACGATAACATGATTCAGACATAACACGAGTGGGCAAGTTAGGATGTCATTTCTTAACACAAACACAACGTGACCACTGGGTCAAGAAGACTATCCCTTTAAACTCTACAAGTCTTTTGCCTTGTAGAAAGATATGATTCTAGACTCTAAAAATTTATAACAACAATATTTGATGATATTATTGACAGAATTGAAGATACATAGTGCAGAACGCAATATTTTCAAATATATAATTAATAGAACTAAAAAATTACACTAAAGGTCCTTTTGGTTGTAAATTGGACAAATGATTCAAATTTTTTCATCGCATGATAAATCCTATGACAAAAATATTAGGATTCATTACTAAGATTAATTTTTCAGGTGATAAAAATGAAATGTGATAGAATTAAGGATAAAAGTGACAAATGTAAACAGACTAATACATAAAAAAAATATTTTTTAACCCAAAAAAAAAATTCTTAACAAAAAAATAGTTTCTAAAAAAATAACAAACAATAAAAAAATTGTTCTTAAAAATATAGTTTTTAACAATAAAAACAGTTTATAATGAGAGGAAAAAATAGTTTTTTTTCAAGAAAAATAATACGTAACAAAAAACGTTTTCAATTTTTTAGCCCAACAGTGAAATAATTATAACACACAAAAATAGCTTTAAAAAATACAGTTTTAACACAAAAAATAATTTTTAGCCAAAAAGTAAAACAATTCTAGTCGAAAAAAACAATTTAACAAAAAATAGTTTTTAATGAAAAACAGAAAATAACAAAAAAACAGTTTTGAGAAAAATAAAACAATTTTTTTAAGAAAAACAATTTATTGAAAGCCTATTTTTTTAGAGAAATAGTTTCAACACAAAACTGAGTTTTTAGCAAAGAAAACAGTTATATCAAAAAATAAAAAACATTTAAAAACAATCATTTTTAATGAAAAATAAATTTTAACACTAAAAAAATAGTTTTGAAAAAAAAGAAAACATTTTTAAAACAAAATAAAAGTTTAGTGAAAATCTATTTTCTTTAAAAACAATTTATAGTGAAACAGGGTTTAAAGAAAAGGTTTACCCCCCCCCCCCCCCCCCCCACCAAAAAAAAAAATAGTTATAATGAAAAATAAAAAATATTTTTTAACAAAATAAAAAAGTTTTAACCAAGAAAAACAAGTTTAGTTTTTTTTATAGAGATGGCAAATATGGGGAAAAAATTTTGTCATCCTGTATAGGTAAGCAAAATTTGCCCATAAATTTATCAAAAGGATGGCAAAACATGCATGTGGACATGGTATCCATGCAAAATTTTCTATAAAATTGTGGCTTATCAAGCGGAGCCTAAATTTATCACATATGATGTGGCAAGTACAGTCAAATGAATGTTGCATAATGCATAATTTTATTGTACTGATTAATATACATTTTAGTGTGATTTTTTTAATATAGTAGATAATGATGCTATAACTACTTCGATCCCATACCGATATGAGCCAATTTAATTCCTCCAAGTTGACAAAAAGAAGATGACCATAAAGGTTTCATAAGTCTTTGTTTTATTTTAGTCTTTGCTTTGTTCATCTAGCGACACGTAGACACGATAACATGATTCCAACTTAACACGAGTCGGCAAGTTAGGATTAGTCATTGCTTAACACAAACACAAAAAACAAAACTTGTCAACAAGAGTAATAAGTTAGTTGAGTTAGTAATAAACACGAATACTACGAAAATGACATAAATAAATCAGTTTAACCAATATTGTATACAATGTTCATCAAATATTGTTTATATCTTCATCTACTAGAATTTGCTTAAGCATGGATGGAAAAAAATTGTGATGGCTAAACTTTCTTTCAAATTATTTTCCTTTATCCAAACAAAATTTTGCCATGACAAATCATCAAAATGTCCATTAACAGATGGTACTTATGGCTTCGTTTGATGTGTCTTTTTTGTCGTGGCAATTGGCAAAATCGTGACAATGATATTTTTGCTCACTTTTATATGCGTTTAATAGCTAATATTTAACATGAAATTTTTTTCCATGCAACCTGCAATTTTTCATGCTTTTTCATCTTTTTGTGAATTTCTTTGCTTTGCTCATAACAAAAAAAAAAAAAAATTGCCACCCAAAATTTGCTCACTTTTCTTTTTGTTAAAATAAAGGTTTTGTTACTCGGTTAATATCAATGGTTTGTTTTTATAACTGATTTTTTTACAGATTCATTTTTCGTCTGATTTTTCATATCATATTTTTCATATATACAATTTATTTTACATTAGATTTTTTTATCACATTTCACTAATATATATATTACATAATTCTTCTTTATATCATTATTTTTTATATCAAATTTTTTCCGTATGATTTATCATTCCATTTTTTTATACATCAGTTTTTTGTACATCAAATTTCTTTTATATCATATACTTCGTTATATCAAATTTTTTATGTCAATTTTTTTCATCCGTTTTTATCTACGAAGTTTTTTTATATTAGATTTTTTATCATATCTTTTCAATGGTTGTGTTAAAGCACAATGCACAAACACTTTTAAGCACTGTACGATGCCAGAAAAAATGTGATGCCTTTATCATAACCCTTTCTTTGATATCGTATTCTTCTTTATATCACCTAGAAAATTAATACTATCAAACAACCCTGGCAAAAAAATTATAGGATCTACGATGGCAAATTTTGCTATAGAAAAAATTGTCACCCAATCCATTTACCCACAATTTCCCATGGCAAATGGCCAAAAATGTGGCAAATGAGTTTTTTTCCTCTTTTATATGTGTTTGATAGACAATATTTTCCATGGAAATTTTTTCCATCAAACATGCAATTTTTATGCTTTTCCATCTTTTTGTCCTCGGATATATCCAAGGAAAATTTTGCCACTCAAGATTTGTCAACATATTTTTTTAAACACAGGCCTTTTATTTTGTTAAAATCAATGATATATTTTTATATCTTTTTTAATTTTTCATCCGATTTTTTTTTGTATCATAATTTTTTACATCGGATTTTTGTATATCATAGTTTTTTTGTCTGATTTTTTTACACAATTTTTTTAATAGACTTTTTGTTCCGTAGTTTTTTTTATGTTATATTTTTTTCGTCCGATTTTTTTATATCAGTTTTTTTTATACATTTTTTACATTTAGTTTTTATCATATTTTTAAATCATATTCTTCTTTGTTTTTATTCAATGTTTTAGAGGCATTCAGATACCACTCTTTTATATAAGATTTTTATACGAACACATTCTTGTTTTATTTATTTAAACAACTCGACCCTTTTCTGTAACAACCCTCATTTTCTCACGTAAAGGCCGGTTAGGCTCGATGCACCGAAGATGGGGCTCATCAACAATTTATACCGTTCTTAACACTGAAGGAATACAAATTTATTTATTTTATATCAAAATCCACAATGAATAAAAATATCTGAATAAAATTGATTTAACACATGAATAATAAAAACTGAAACATCATATAATGTCCATAATGTAAAGCTAAGTACAACTGTTATAAATAAACACCTAGGCGTATGCCCGTACAAATCCCAGTATGAAATAAAATGACAAAAAGATGAAGTACAACCTATACTATAATCAATGGAGCGAAAGTCACTATGTCCAATGCAACTACAAGTGTGATCCATCATCAATCATGTTATCCTTGTTACTAAGAATATCTGGGGGGAGGAGGGGGGGGGGGGGGGACATTTATAATTTGGGTCAGAGCCCTAGAGTGCAGGGATTCTTCACTAATAAATATGTAAATTGCTACTAACTCATACTTCATGTCTCTCCATCGACGCTCACATGTAACAAGTACCTCACCTCTCATTTAGATACAGTCCTACTCGTATCCCCAAACAAAATGCAAATCGTAATTTCCATTATTTAATCTGATTGGTAAAGAATAAGCCATCTAGCTATGCGTTAACTAACAGTGGAGATTTACACTTAAATACTCTAGCCTCTGAACGGATTTCATAATGTGGCTACTCATTTTTATACAAACTCGGTATTTAATTTTACCTCATACAATATTCCATAACCTTAGTCTATCTCTTCAGATTATTTGATATTTAATTCATACTTCTGATAAGCTACCCCATTCGATTAAAGGTTGCATTCTTTTAGACTATCCAATTATTAATATCATAAATAATTATGGACCACGTTATTCATTCTCTTTAATTATTGTCCATATTCTTAGACTGTGCCTAATTATTATTCTCACTAATAATTGTCTACCACATTATTCAATAGGACTTATCTTCCTCCTTAATTATCCACATCATTTCATTAACCTGACTTTACTATCATTAAACATTGTCCACGTATTTAGACTAAGAGGGAATATTCCCATCTAAGGTACACCATATATATATATATATATATATATATAGTGGTGACCCGTGCGATGCACGGTCGGGTGTAACGCGCTCTAAATATATTATTCTAAAATATATTTTAATATGATATTTGTATTAATATTTTAAAAAAATGAGCGTAGCCATAACCATGACTAAGGGTTAAAATGCGACACAATACCGACTCTTTTTTTTACCAAACACAAATATGGCTAACTAAAAGCGACACTACATGAATTTTTTTTTCCAACCACAAATAATAATTTTTTTTACCAAAATAAACTTGATTTTTTTTACAAAATACAAACACGATCGAAGTATAAACACCACAACATAACGTATTTATGTTCAGTAAAAAAAATCACGCGTCGCTTTTAGTTGGCCATATTGATAAAAAAAATTGTATCGTGTTGCGAAATCTTATTTTATTTGTTTTTTTACAATATTAGAAACACGACTGAGTTAAAATAAGACACAATACGAAATCTTTTTTTACCAATATGACTAAGTAAAAGTGACAACACGATTTTTTTTGCCAATGCACAAACACGATCCAATATTGTTTTTTATGTTTTTCTTCTATCTTGTTTATTTTTGTGCTTGGTAAGAAAAATAATTATAGATGTGAACATAACTTAAAAATATATAATTAAAAACAAACCTAGTGACAGAGGACTTACCTAAATTTCTATTTCTTTTAAACCACCCAACAAAGTAAACTTGCACAACACTAAAACCATATCAAAACATCCTTGTTATCAAATGCATAGAGAGAGAAACATCCGAACATATATTGTACCTTCTCAAAGTTCAGAACTTCTTAACAAATCTATGTAATTAATTAGGAATCAACTTTAAGTCTATTTAGGAACACCCCAATACTGTATATCAGTATATATATAGTTAAGCCTCTGTAATAGTTATATTGGACCCAATTTTTTTTAACACCATACGCATGGGTTGTAAAATAATTTACATACTCCATTTAGAAACACCCCAACCCGGTACATCAATTGTTCCCCTTCTTTATTGCTATTGAGTTAAAAAATTTCCAATCTTTTTCACAAAAGGTTTAGTTAGTGATGGAATCTTAAAATTTAATTAGTCATATTGGATCGGACGTGTGTCACCTGACAGTGAGCCCAGAAAAGAGAGAGAATGTGCCTATAATTTAGGCGATAATTTCTAGGCGCACTGTTAGGTGACACATGTCCGGTCCAAAATTTAAAAATGCGGACTAATCCGCACAACATCATTATTATTGTATTGTATACCTCTTATATAATATAAGTAATAGTTGGCGCACATAATCTAATCGTAATCACTTTCTGTGGGACTTCAACATCTTATCTCTCTTGAAATTCTCTCGATCATACAGGGTGCTCTAAGCTTCGATCTTTGCCCAGTATGTCGCCTCCCACAATTTCGAGTCTGGATGCCTGCTTGTAAAACGATGGTGTTTGAAGGAGAAAAGAGATTACTAGCCCAAGATAAACCACATCCAGAACATTATATAAATCGAAAATGAATTGAAAATCTATATAATCTTTATAATAAAGGATGAGTGACTTACTGCTGGACATTGTTCTTCATCCATCTGCATAGGTATTATGCATTAGAAAAATCTTAACAATATCCTTTTCAAAATTTTTAGAATTAAAAAAATATTTACTTGTCCATAGATTGGCATGTGAGAGGATGGGGAATTAGATTGTTTTCCATATCGTACGATGGCTCTAGAAATAAATTAATAAAAAAAAATTATATGTAAAATCCCAAAAAATGGAGAATTGGAGTAATGAAGATTAACAAAAAAGAGCACAAAAGTATGTCCCATGATTACCTTTATAAGAAGCCGTTCATTTTTCAATATTAAATGTTTGAAAATATGATAATTTAAATAATTCATGATGGTTTCGCAATTAAAATAATAAAAAATTGGTTACATGTGAAATAAAAAAAAAACAATTATATGTGAAATAAAAAAAAATATGCGTAACACTCCAAAATGAAGAATGGGAGTAATGAAGATTAACAAAAAAAAGAAAAAAATTGGGTCTATTCACAAACCCAACCCACATCATTTATTTTTATTTAGACATGCATTTACTTATAAACCCAACACTAATAAAATTGACCCAAACATCTTGACGGGTTCCAACACTATATATTAACTAGTTGGAAACCCGTGCGATGTGCGAGTTATACGTTAGTGTATGAAAAACATTCGAGGATTTGCAAACACGTGAAAGAGTATGAGTGTCAAATTTTGTTTTCAGAGTCAGTATTTTTTTAATCGACACGTCAAGATTTGTTGTGTTTGAACATGTACGCAACACAACATGATATTGTCCTTTTGTTTTCTCTTTCTTACTATGCCAACTATTTCTTTCACCAAATTATCTTTTGCAATCCATTCAAGTCCCTAACTAATGTCTGGTATGGTCGTTCTGCAATTTTGAGAAATGTGAAGATAGTTTATCAAAAATAAATACATCATTTAGTCCAAGTAAGAAGTTCACTTCCCGTTGATTGGGCCCAAAAAAACTATATATATATATATATATATACAAACTATTAAATGACACAACATATACATACAATAGTGTTTGTGTTCTCTATTCTCTAAAAGAGAACAAACAAAACATAGAATTCTCATTTAATATGTACATGTGTGAATCAGATTCTTGACAGAAATCTTTAATTGATATTCCTGCAAAAGAATGAGGAATTTCATCATTTGAATTATAAGCTACGAGATTATAGTAAATGAATAAGTAATATTTCTCTAAAGAGTAAAACTACACGTACCTAAAAAAAAAAAGTGTACCCGTCGAATAAGAAAAAAATTAGTGCAAGCTTTTTATGCAGTGAGCAGCTTTTAATGCATTGAATATAAATTTTGGATTTTTTCCTAGGACAACATAGTTTTATTCTTCTCTAAAATAAAAAAAAGTATACCTGGTATATAACGATAATTTTGAGCTAGAATTCTCAACTTGAACCCAATATCTTTTTCAATCACAACAATACCAGTAGATTGATAGGACTTGTCCTCGTGAAATCACCTTTTAGGAGACAACAGAGAATCTTCAATAGTTTGAAAAAAAAAATATCTGGAAAAAAAATATCCTGAAAAAACATTTTATAACTAAAAAAATATCAATATTTGAAAACAAATCATTCTTGACTCAGTCTATAAAACTCTATGTCAAAGAAAAATAGTTTTAAAATTCCTAGATCTCAAAACCATATATGATAATTGTTGTTCTTTTTAATGTAGTTGTAACACAAAACCTCAAGATCCAAAACAAACAAAAATGACCTCTCAAAACTTTCAGTAAGCACCAAATCAAAATAATATTAGAGAGTATACCTTGGATCTAATAGTAAAAACACACGCATGAGAATATAAAGAATCCCCATCAGAAGCACCGCCCCAAAACCACAACCAAAACCATCATCGTCAGCAGTAACACGCTAGCGCCGTAGATGGCATCAACTCTAGAGAACCCACCTGGCCCCGCAGACGTTATCGATAGGTCCCATGAAGAAATTGGAGGAGTGAACAAATATAGTGCCTCCCCGTTCTGCCGCAGATGGATTTGAGTTCTCACAGAAGAAAACCATCCATCAAAATAGAGAGAGAAAGCGATTGTGGAGCCGCTGGTGGAGCAGGTGGTCGATGAGGAGATGAGGTATATATTGTTTGGACAGTAAATGAAAAGACGGAAGATAAATGCGTGAGATAGATAGAGGGTAGAGGAAGAGGCAAAATATATCCGGTTTCTATTATTTTTGAAAACTAGAAATGGGTATCCAACGCTCATAATAATATTAAACGTGGGATGTCATGGGTCATTCTACGTGGATATCTTCTTTGTTAAGGACAATAAATGCTTTGTATAGCATATTATAGTATTATAGAGATTTCTTAAACCCAACAACATTAAAATTGATCCAACAGTCCCTCACCAGTTTAGACACAAAGATTTCAATAGTGGTGGTGTGGTGGATGCGACGCGGTGTGTTGTGGGTGGTGGACTGATATGGGTTTGGACTGAGATGTGCGGTGGACGGGAATGGTACGTTGGTGATGGGTTTGGACTGAGATGGGTTTGAACTGACATGGTGGGCGCTGGACGGTAAAATACGGAAAATCAAAATCTCGGGTAAAAAAAATCTACTCGTTTCAGGCCCAAAAACTCAAACAAGAGTTCAGGCCGATGGTGGTTGCGTTGGTGATAGTAGGTTGGGTGAGCCTACTATCACAACAGTTGTTAACCATTTAGTCTTAGCCCACTAGGGTTAGGATACATTTTAGTGTTCCTACATGATAAAGATTTGAGGGAGTTACCCACTATTTATATTCTCAAGGGTTCGAATTATCTCCAATAAGTATTCCTCCTTATTTAAACTCACCCTGGATCAATCATAAAAATACCACCGTATCTATTAGGATCTTATCCTCTATATTCCCCTACCAAAATTCTCAAATCATCTAGGCATATCCTTTCCTTTTAATATATTTATTATGTATTACGTTATTCAAGAGTTCTACATAAATCGTTCCTTTATATAGTTACTTGTATTTTAAGTCATCACGCATGCACCACCACAACATCAACCCATCCCGGTGTAAGGACATGATTTTATAAATGTGCATTTAGAATCTAGGAAATTTTCTAAGTGTTCTAGATCACAGCATGTATGTCTTATACCGTTACATTTGGCACGTCAACAGAATCATCCATGACAGCCTCGATCTGAATCTGAAGCTTCACGTACCCATCATCTTCATACATGCATAGTGAAACATCATTGAGCAACGTGTAACGTGCATATTTAACATTCAAACTACTCCACTCACGATTATAGTAAAATATTTAATTTGGAGTTTTTAATGTTTCAGTATTTATATGATTTTTTTTATAAAATGATTTTAAGCACTTGATTCATTTTTTCGTTGTTAAAAGAATTTTTTTCTAAGTGATGAGGTGAAGCATGATTTGTCATTCTGGTCGTTCGAGTGAAGTCCCTTTGTTGTTCGAGTGAGCGCGTCGACTCAATTTTTATTATAAATACCTGCTTTTGTATTATGTTTTTCAAGGCCTTTATTAAATTAAAACAAGGTTCCCATTTGGTTCATTCTCAGCATCACTGTCGAAAACTTTTAAAACTTTATTAACCACCTAGTATTCAAAAGCTCGGTGTCAATTTTTATCTTTTCAATTAACAAAAACCATCCATGCAATAAATAAAAAAATGAATCAACACTAAAATAAACTAAAACCAAATAAAACCTCAGTTCACCAATCTAATATAAAAGCCCAATATAAAGAATCTGAATACAAAGTCTAGATTACATAAATGAAATAACTGAGGGAAACATATCCGAGTGAAATACTGAACTGCACCCTACATTAGGATCTGTGGCACCCCGCTTAATTAAATTTCAATTGATTAGTACTTTATCAAATTAAATCAGGATTTTTATATGGTTCATTTTTAGCATCACTATCGAAACATTTTTAATTACTAACCACCTAATCTTTAATTAAGCCGGTGCGAAATTCTATCTTATGAATTAATCCAAACCAACAAGTACAACAAGAATTCAAATATAACCAACACAATGTAATAGAGTCTGAACATGCCACAAATGTCTAAAACAAGTGTTAGCCGAATAAACAATGACTACGAACAAGCAAACCAACATAAATCCAACACATGAAAAGTATAGACAATACAAGCTGAATCAAAATAAAGAGTACAACTATCATGAGCAATATGCTCGAAGTACATCTTAGACTATCCATATCTAGAAGATAATGATATAAGCGTCTAATGCAAGTCTTACAGCACCCACATGTACCACAGTTACATACCCTGAAAAGGAATCAAGCCTAGCGCCCCTGTGGTAGGACACCTAAAAGGTTTTGAAAATATTTTATAGCAAGGGTTAGAACCCAAAACATTTGAAAATATTTAGCAAGTGAAATTAATTGAAGAAAATTAAAATGCATGAATGCTCTTCATATTTAAGTTAGTGTCGTACTCTCTTGAGGACCGCCTCACCCCTCAACTAATCTGCACACCTAACGTCTTTCTATATAACCCATCTAGCTATCTCCCTCGTAACTAGTTTTGTCATATAGACCATACTCCTCCCAATACTCTAACCCGAGTAAGTTTAATATACATGATGTATAAGTTATTAATCATATTTACATTCCCATTTGAACCATATAACATTCTCACAAGTTATATAACATCAATACAGTTGGCAACATGCATTTTACCCATATATATTTATTCGCACTATATACACGTATCAACTATTTACAACATTCACGCATATGTATTAAATATATATAACCATCCTCTCGAGTAGGCACTCACCGGATGTTCTCTAAACTGCTATTATTTCCAGGTATACTCATCCACCCGTACCCCTGAAACGGTTAGCTCCCCAAATCAGAAAATAAAACAAACGTAGTGGAGGCGGCCATAGTTCCCCCCGAAAATGAGACCAACTCATACCCAAGACGTCTCACCCCTAACAATATAGATGTTATGACGGGGACTATACTCACCCTGCTCCTCAAGCCATGGGATTCACCCACATCGCGCAAACTCCAATGATAGCACTAGAGGGGTATGCTTTCCTATAAATATTATTCACACAATATATATATATATATATGTATATATCCAGGCTATCCGTGCACAATTACCATAACACTAGCCTAACGTTCCCAAGACTATATTTCGGCCCAATTTTAATTAATCACACATTAATTAATTTATTACCTTTATATCACTCAACCAAATATACTCAGACTCGCTCGCTTGGCCCCAAAATAAACATCCCAAATTTATTATTCAAAATTCTGCCTAATAAGTTTGCACATTTATTAATTTAAGGTTCTTAATTCACTCAAATCACACATTAATTTCCCTTTTTTGGATTTATACCCTAATAATCCATGAATAACTCTCACAAATCAACCCACTATTGTAGCCTAATAATTAAATTCACCCAAACAGTAATCCCACCCCAAGAATTTAACACCCAGGGTAGAAACAGGGGAGGGAGAAAGGTTGTCAGAAAAAGCGACGTCATTCGAACGATTGGGCCTATCATTTGAACGACTTTGGTCTTCATTCGAACCAAAAGCCAGGTCATTCGAACGACCCTGGTTCTCTCTCTCCTCCATTGTCTTCCCAAAAACCCATCCGCCAATGCTGACTTAAAACTCCATTTTCTGTTCATATTTTCCCCATTAAACCCTCTCATATTTACCCTAAATCCACCAATTAAAGATCCTCAATCTAAATACAACATCCACACATATTGGGGTTTGTAAATCACATTTTAAAATCCTCTACATATTTTTAATCAGAAATCATAGTTTAATTATAGAACTAACCCTAACATTTCATTCATTTCACACCCACTATGATATGAACAAAAATGCAATTAATTTAGAAGAAAGTTAAACCACTTGATTTCTAGGGTTTGTAGGGTATGAATCTCTTATTGAGGATGATGGGTTTGACGAAGAATGTCCACATTTATTCTTGATTTAGGCTCCCAAGACTTCTCTAATTTCTCCCTCTTTTGTCTCTACTTGATTAGGTTTTTCTAAAATGAGTTATGTCTCACACCTTTTAACTTTTTAGGTTTATTAAGTCAATCCCATTTTAAGGCTTGTGAGCTTTATTAAAAGGGCCCAAACACTATCATTTGGGCTCAAATACGTCTAAAAAAGTCTCGAAATCCATATACTACCCATGGACACTCTTTTACAACTATTTTGACCCTTTCAGACTCAACCGTACGCTCAGAATTGCCATATGGTCTCTCCTCCTCTTCCTCTCCGGTGACCTCTCTTACTTTAGCTTTGTGTTTACCCTAGTTCCCTTTCTCTAGTGGCAGATCTAAACTTAATATTTTTGGAGTTCTACAAACCACAAATTCCCTAATGATCGAAATGCCCTGAAACAATGTCGGATGGTCTAAAATCACACCGGGACCCAAACTATACACCCAAGTACATTTTTTAAAACTATTTTGACCCTTCCGGAACCAACCTTGACCTCAAAATCACCATCCGGGTCACTTTATAAAAATCATCTTATTTCCACCTCAAAATACGACATGCGTGATATTAACTTAGATTGAATCAATTAAATCTACATCATCGAATTAGATAATTTCTCCCAATTAAATAAATTTCTACATCACCAATTTAATAGATTTCCATACTCTCCAAAAGTATGGGGTGTTACATACTTCCCCCCTTACAATGGAATTTTGTCCTCGAAATTTGGATAAGGCTCGTACTCTAAGTTCTTGAATGTACCCATATTCACATACTCGTAATATCGCATCAAATTACTAACCCTTCTAATCGTGGGTTATAAAAATAATACCATTACCCAGGGCGCCCATACACCCTATACCCGTGCATAATTGCACCACATTATACTTCTTTACTAGTCTTCAATTTAACCGAGTTTTTATCCCACAGATATAGCTATATAATTTAACCATAACTAAGGTACACCCCTCATGTCCTAATGGAAAAAAATCTCCCACTTCTAATGTTGCGCTAAGTTTCATGCGTGGGACGTCTCGCAAAGGAAAATCCAAATAAGGAACCCCCCAAATACACTACTACCAGACATTATCGGTCATTGAGATCCGTTAAGCCCTCAGTCCATAGTACGTACCCCCAACTCCCTGTCTCTTGAAAAAAAAGTATACTCATCGACTCTCATTATACAGAAGACAATATACTACACGACGCTCTTACTCTCACTAGTTTACCAGCGGGATTAAATCACGAGCTATATCTCTCTGCTTGATAAAAGCCAATATACTCTCAATCTCATCAGTAACCATCCCCACGCACCAGGATCAAGTATAACTAGACAAAAAACACACAAAAGTAGACTAATAATATATTATAACATATATACACATATATATAGGCTCAAACCTCTTTCAAGTGATACCTAGCAATAACAATTCATACATTAGGACAACCAACATGAGATCTCACTATCACAATCTACGATCGCTCAACCCATCGTTAACCAGTCAAATCTCATCAAGTAGCCTACTTAAATCTCATCTCTATCGAAATCAGTAGACTAAGAGGTAATGCAATCATCCTTTGTGTACACACACCCATTCTCTCGTAGGCGATACCAAAAGTCCCCCGCTACCCCACGATAATTATATACACAACGTGGTTATTTTGGTTAATGCACTTACTAAATCCGACTCTCAAGAATTCTTGTGTTAACAATATTATATAGTGACGCACCCATATCACCTTCACAAATCACATAATCATAAGGATAAAATAAAAATATTGCCTCCATATTCTAGCTACTTTATCTAGTCACTGGATTCTTGAGCGGCCTTCTCCTACCAAAACTGACCCATAAATTACAAAAGTGGTTGTGCATCCAAAACCTCATCTTGTGATTGCCCTGCCTTGCATTGGGAGATCCTTTCCTTTATGATTTACACAACCTTAAGTGAAATATAAGCCCAAAAATCTCTCTACCTCTGATCACGGCCCTGTGACACCCCGCCTAATTAAATACCGGGCAATCACTCCTTTATTAAATTAAAATCAAGGTGAACAGTTGGTTCATTCTTAGCATCACTGTCGTAAAAATACTTTTCCAATTTAAACACCCTAAATAATTAAGCTAAGTGTCAAAACCATTTAAAACCTTATTCTCATTTTATTAAATCCGGTTACAAAACCTTAAACCATTAACATCTAAAGAGTCACACATTAAGAATAAAAATAGAATTGAACATACACGAATTTAATCATCAATAATAAATCCCAACATTTACAACACTAAAGGAAAACATCATGACGGTAATAAATCCCGAAATAAAGGTACTGAAGTTAAAAATTTCAATCTCTGACAATACCAACTAAATAATAGAAAGAGGGCGACACATGCCCCTGCTGGATAAAACTGAACTAGGAGTAGAATCAAATGGATGAAGTCGTCTAAACAACAGGCCTGCAACTCCCAACTAAGCTGCAGCACGTTCCTTCCAAAGGATTCTAAGTAAGACGCCCCTGTGGCTGGGCACCTGTAATACATACATATATATACAAGAGAGAAAAGGAAATAGAAACGGGTCAGAGCCCGATAGTGTATATGATTTAAAAATTCGTTTAGCAAGTATTTAAATTGATTACAGGCTAATGGAACAACATATTAGTGCGACACTCTCTTGAGAAATTCTCACCTCTCTCCTAATGTGCACACCTATCGCACTAACCTTCCCAATGGTCTATCTCGTCATATACCACACTATCTTTCCCCAATGATTTAACTTATCTTAGGTTATTCGCAGGATTTACAACTGAACAACACAAGTATTTAAAACGTAAGATTTCAATTTGTAACCAAGGTTCTCCTTTTAACTTTATTAATCAATAAAGTTTTCCAGTGTCATATTATACTTTCTCAAAACAATTATTTATAATTTGAGTCATCAACCATGTCCAACATATCAAATCACAGTAGGCAGTTCCAGATTTCAGAATTTCATATATATATTAACTACTCGTATAATATATATATCATAACAACACCCCACATAAAAACTATGGTGCGGGCATACTCTGCTATCCAATCCCCGTATCAATCGTACTAAAGGGAATACAAGTTCGGAATCACTCTCGAACTGTATAAATACATACACAAACAATATTGAGGCGAAGCATAGTTTTCAAGTCCAAGAGGTCAGTACATACCCTCACATCTCTTAGGACCGTGACTACCGATTCGGTAGGCTGTACCTAGGATTCCTATCTTCTAGGGTACGAGTCAATATCCCCCATAAGGTACACGAGATAAGATCGTCCCAGCGCGGTAACCTCAGGGATAGCAAGTAGCGCGGGCATGATTTTCACAAGTATATAATATATGCATACACAATCATATAAATATACCACTTTTATTATATCAATTTAGGTTTATCCAATAACCCACATTCACAACATTTATCCTTATTTTCCCATTATTATTTATCAAGTATAATGGTTCGTTTCTAACTTTAATTCGAAGGGTTTTTTCAACTTACTACGTAACCCTCATGGACTCTATTCTTCCAAATGTACAATTCAGTAGATATCCATTTATGATCCAACGTAACTCTCTCTTACGTGTCTCCCCTTTAATATATACTTCATTGAATTTTTTTTTTATCTCTAAGAGTCCTCAAAACATAAAACTGTCTAGAAAAAAAAATATTAAAACATATTGAACGGTCCGATCGAGCTGAATTTTTTTCTGTAGCTTCCTCTCGTCTTAAGCTAATTCTCTACAAAATTTCATCCAATTCCAACGGTCCTATCGTCCGGAATAAATTTTCTTTTTTTAATGTTTGTATCTGATTAGAACTCTTTTCTTAATCAAACTCTTAATCCTTTACATGACAAAGGATTTCCAGAATATCATATAAATCATCACTACATGAAAATTTCCTATCTCAAATTGGGTTTTTCTTCCATAAATCTCATCCTAATAACTCCTAAACTAATATGGATGATGCATCAACGAAATAAGAAAGATAAACACTTGCTTGGGATTTTCAGAAATCTGGTTTGGTGTTGAATTTGGTGTGGTTGCGTTCCCCGTCTCGCGATCTACGCGTTGGCGGTGGCGGCGGTGTAAACGGATGAGTTTTGAGCCTTGGAATGCCTTGAGAGCTCTCTCCTCTCCGCTCCAATGGCCGTTCTAGTGTTTTGAGTTATCTAACCCTAGGAGATAACCTAAACATCTGATATAACCCCATTAATTTTCGTGGGTTTAATTTCCCAAAAATACAAAATGACTAAAATGCCCTCCTGGGGTACTAATTAGGCCTAAAAACGTCCCGAGACCCAAATCAAACCCCCGGGTATACTTTTCTGACTATCTCAACCCTTTCGGATACGTTGGCGCACTCAAAAAGACCATACGAATAACCTATAAATTATTCACTTTTATTAATCCACATTTAGTCCCGACACGACACAGGCGCGTCCCGACTTAAATTTCCACAATTGTCATTTTATTCACACGTGACAATATTATAAAAATAAATCTCATATATTACTATACTCATCCAGTAATATGCAACAAATAATATATTCCCAATAATTACTAACTCTTGTCACGCTAGTAAATATTTAAAACAACATTTCAGATTAAAATTAAATTAATTTATCTCAATTAAAGTTAATAAATCCTTAAATTTAAAAGTCATGAAAATACGGGGTATTACATACTTCCCCCCTAATAACGGAATTTCGTCCCGAAATTCGGAAAATAAGGCCTACCAGGTAGCACAATTCTGGATATCCTTGTCAGTAGGCAAACTATCTACATAGTACGGCGCTCAATCACTATAGCTTTTTCCTCACAAGAACATTGTTTTACATTCTCATTGGAGACACTTCACATTGCACTCCCAACTGACAACATTTGAATAGGTTACGTCTATACGTTATAAATTCCATTATCTCACTATCATTAGGAGGCCGCACCTCACTACATAACAACTACTCAGATTTATTCATACACAAAATTCCCATTCTGAGAAGATCATACGAACATTTGACCACTCTTGACTGCCTAAAACAGTCGTGGAATTCCACCATAGTTATCGGATATTTTCTCGACCGATCCAAAAATTCTGATTATCTACTCTCCTCTAAACATACGGAAGGCGAATAGTCGAGGTTCTTCCATAACAAAACCTTAATAAGTACCTCGTACGCGACAAACAGGTACGAGTGCTTCTACAGAGCATTCTTGAAATCATCGTACCAAGATTCTAAAATCTCCTTCACGTGGCTCCACTAATCTTTAATCACCACGCGCTTATTCCCTGGCTAAGGGTGATACATCCTACTCGAAACGAAATCTTATCTCCGCTGGTTCCTGAAATCCCATATCAAAGGTGGGATTCACCTATCTCATCCTGATTCAGAAATTTATACTGCGCCGGACCATGCACTGGCGCGATCCTTCCTTTCAAAGGAAGTCTGGGGCATACTAGTTAATATTGTAAGCCAGCCCAAAGGAATATCAATCACTTCCTTCTCGGCGACTTAATTCACATGTTCGGGATAAACCCTTGATCTTGTTTTGAGGATGGCAACCCATCCAAGAACTGTACCGACTCTACCAACCTCTTCCAATTTCATGAATTTTTGATAAACACAAAATTCTTTGGTTGATTCTCCTCTTTCAACCAAACCTTACCTATGGGCAGTGCATGTAGAGACTACTCACTACGTCTCGCTAAACATCGATTCTTCCCTTGAAATGTCTCACATTAAGTGACACGTAATACTCCCCTTCCTTCCTTGGAGTATGTCAAAAGTTCCGACCCGTGCTCTTCTCTCCACGAAGCGCACTTCTGGATCTCTTATACTATACTAACATCATTACTCTTTGTATGCGCAAGTCGCTCTCACACTTGACTAATAACAACTCCGCTCCGGGTGTGCTTCATAACAATTAAATTCTACTTTATTCAAGGAATACCAATTCTTGAATGGCTTCCCACAGCCTTCCAATCAAGTTAGGGCGTGCTATTCTAATTGCACACTTATGTATGGATTATCTCCCCTCATGTGACGTTTAATCCACTCTATCACTTCCACTTCGTTATACTACTCCCACAAACATATATTTCACACGTCTATTACCACGTCCCTTTGACTCGAACTATTTTAACTGTAGTTAACCAAGATGCCCAAATTTTTGCAACACTCCAACCGCCCTGGGAGAGCGAACGGCGTGCTACTCATTTGTAGGACTAACTAAATTCAACAGAATAGAAGGAATTGGGCATTCAAATTCCATGACAATAAAAGAGGATTAATAATTCTCAACCCTCCTCAGATAAGTACAACAATTTTCCCAAATAGGTACAACAACCAAAATAAATCACTAACGCTCTATTCATCAAAATAATTACAGGTCATATCTTTTGTATAATATAAAGTTCTTTCCAGATAATCCATGCTAAAAATCATTTCAACTCTTTATTCACCTTGTGTTCTGTACGCGGTTATGACATTTGGGCACTTTCAATCACCCTAGAAATCAAAATTCTTAAATTCTCCTTATCATCGTTCCACCCCTCAACTCGTGGGGATAACTTTCAATGCTTTCCTACCACAAAAATCCGGCTCCATTGACCTTAAAACAAAATTCAACTTCCAACTTACATACATAATTACTTGATCCCATTTCGACCAGGGTACTGAACTCATGGAATAGTGACCAAATGTCTCCCTATTTCCAACCTTACGCTAAGTTTCATGCGTGGGATGTTTCGCAAAGCGAAATCCAAACAAGGAACCCCCCCGATACACTACTACCTAGCATTGTCGGTTATCGAAATCTGTTAGGTCCTCCGTCCATAGTATATACCCCTTTATTCCGTCCCTTGACTGAAAAGGTACAATTTCTCCCGTAATTATGCTTAACAAAGAACGTTTCACCAATTTCACTATCGTCCCGTATTGGTTGATGGTAATTACATTCTATAAACCTCGGATACATACGATCGAAATTCTCTAAATTTCCTTTTTCTAACATTAGGGGTATAACTCTTAACTCCCACATCTCTTTAGGATAAATATAACACTGCACTCTTCTTATCACTAAGTCCGGAGTGCTAAACATAATACCGAATCAAGTCTTTTTGCTCAACGGTAAATCCCGGTACATACTGAATCATACTGAAAAAGTCTATACATACATTGGTATCGAATATCTCGAGCCCACTATCTCCTCCGAAGTTTCTAGGATAGATAATATAAGTGCGAGTCCAACCTTCTTACAGGTAAAGCCTCGCCAAAACGAAACGTGTTGCACTAATGTAACTACTCCGATAGCCTTGCAATAAATGACCACTATCATACTACCCATTTCTATAACATTTTAACAAAGATAATATCATACTCGTGTATCGCATCACTACAACGAGTAACCTCAATAATGTATAAAACACTGTTAATATACTCATTCATCCCCCGCGGATAGCACCAAAGAAAAATCCCGCTATACTAAGGAAAATATTCACATAATGGTAACATTTGTAATGATATGCATTAAACTCGTCTCACATGCTAATCTAGCAATGAACAAAATATGGTGACTCGCTCGTGTCACATAAACACGCCGCATCCTCTAAGGATACAACTTATACTTCCATCCTGGCAATCGTCTTGACTGCACAAATGGTTTTCGGACGTAACACGTCTGCCCAAACCAAAACAAAATTATTTTTAATTGTCGTCCTTTACTAGGCACCGTATTCTTGTCCCTTTTTCTCACTTTGGAACATATTATCGCGAGCAATTTCACTCCGCACCAAAATTCCTCAACACATAATCCACTTATCACCTGTCCTACTAACCAGGTTAGGATTGTCCTTCTCTCGGACTTTAGTAGACTCGATTCCTGTTAGCCATCCCGGTTGTTCCCTTAGCTTTTTAGGCCATAAAGATCATGTTACTATCTATAATAGTACTTACTGAATTTACCATCACTTGGTAAGAATTTAACTATCTGAAGCATTTAAATGTTTTTCCTGATGTGTATCCACATCCTTTTGTGGTGCTATACCACCACCGTTGTATTCAGTCTTATTCTCGACTAAATTCTTCGATTCCTTTAACTCCCCCCACAAAGAAGCGTTATCATCTATATTAAAAAAATATGACATTGTTAACCTCTGAATCGGTCGTACATCAGAATTTTCTCCTCGAGTATTATCAACTATTATTACAAGTTGGTCTCCCACTTGGAGTCGTTTTCTCCACTAGTATCTACCTCTTTCGATACAAAATTTGCTAACGATTAGGATTCATATTCACAATTGGACTTCTGTCATGCCCTCCTGCGATGAGTTCAGAACCACGTTTGCTTCTCATCCTGAACAGTTGAGGAAGGAACATACGGTCAACACTGTACCTAAGGTTCTCCTATAGGCATAGCATTCCACTTCTAAAATTGGTGGTTGACTCCAACCATTATAATTTTGTCCCGAAAGCCAAGAAAATTTTCTCTAAATTTTCACTTTCAGTTTTCCACACTCCGTCTTATATTTAAGCCTTTGGATACTTTACCTCCTTTGGTAAACACATATAATTTTTGCGTTTCTAAAATTTCCCACTCACAGTCTCTACACGTTTTTTGTAATACGTTGGGTAAGTTTACCCTCGCACCTCATTTGACTATAACAGCATTTGAAAATCATTGTTGCACCTTAGTCGCCTTTCTAGTTGTGGCTTCTCGTGCCATAATGGAGGTGACCTCGACTACGGTCATCATCCTCGGATATATTTCATAATCTCAACTGAGTCCTGCCTCCTGATGTACGCTTAACGGTCCTCTTCTGACATCCGTCATCGCTCGGCACACGTACACATCTGAACGAAATTAGAATTCACTAGTGTATACACATTATAGCAGGAGAGCGAAATCTCGTCAAAGGAATCGATAATCCTAAACATAGGGCTCTATAACAAACAAAGCAACGCTGAAAGCATAATAAGCCGTACAGATCCTAAGGACACTAGAACCTGATGCTCTGATACCACCTGTGACACCCCGCCTAATTAAATATCGGGCGATCACTCCTTTATTAAATTAAAATCAAGGTGAACAGTTGGTTCATTCTTAGCATCACTGTCGTAAAAATACTTTTCCAATTTAAACACCCTAAATAATTAAGCTAAGTGTCAAAACCATTTAAAACCTTATTCTCATTTTATTAAATCCGGTTACAAAACCTTAAACCATTAACATCTAAAGAGTCACACATTAAGAATAAAAATAGAATTGAACATACATGAATTTAATCATCAATAAAAAATCCCAACATTTACAACACTAAAAGAAAACATCCTGACGGTAATAAATCTCGAAATAAAGGTACTGAAGGTAAAAATTTCAATCTCTGACAATACCAACTAAATAATAGAAGGAGGGAGACACATGCCCCTGCTGGATAAAACTGAACTAGGAGTAGAATCAAATGGATCAAGTCGTCTAAACAACAGGCCTGCAACTCCCACCTAAGCTGCAGCACGTTCCTTCCAAAGGATCCTAAGTAAGATGCCCCTGTGGCTGGGCACCTGTAATACATACATCTATATACAAGAGAGAAAAGGAAATAGAAACGGATTAGAGTTCGATAGTGTATATGATTTAAAAATTCGTTTAGCAAGTATTTAAATTGATTACAGGCTAATGCAACAACATATTAATGCGACACTCTCTTGAGAAATTCTCACCTCTCTTCTAATGTGCACACCTATCGCACTAACCTTCCCAATGGTCTATCTCGTCATATACCACACTATCTTTCCCCAATGATTTAACTTATCTTAGGTTATTCGCAGGACTTACAACTGAACAACACAAGTATTTAAAACGTAAGATTTCAATTTGTAACCAAGGTTCTCCTTTTAACTTTATTAATCAATAAAGTTTTCCAGTGTCATATTATACTTTCTCAAAACAATTATTTATAATTTGAGTCATCAACCATGTCCTACATATCAAATCACAGTAGGCAATTCCAGATTTCAGAATTTTATATATATATTAACTACTCGTATAATATATATATCATAACAGCACCCCATATAAAAACTATGGTGTGGGCATACTCTTCTATCCAATCCCCGTATCAATCGTACTAAAGGGAATACAAGTTCGGAATCACTCTCGAACTGTATAAATACATACACAAACAATATTGAGGCGAAGCATAGTTTCCAAGTCTAAGAGGTCAGTACATACCCTCACGTCTCTTAGGACCGTGACTACCGATTTGGTAGCCTGTACCTAGGATTCCTATCTTCTAGGGTACGAGTCAATATCCCCCATAAGGAACACGAGATAAGATCGTCCCAGCGCGGTAACCTCAGGGATAGCAAGTAGCGCGGGCATGATTTTCACAAGTATATAATATATGCATACACAATCATATAAATATACCACTTTTATTATATCAATTTAGGTTTATCCAATAACCCACATTCACAACATTTATCCTTATTTTCCCATTATTATTTATCAAGTATAATGGTTCATTTCTAACTTTAATTCGAAGGGTTTTTCCAACTTACTACGTAACCCTCATGGACTCTATTCTTCCAAATGTACAATTCAGTAGATATCCATTTATGTTCCAACGTAACTCTCTCTTACGTGTCTCCCCTTTAATATATACTTAATTGAATTTTTTTTTATCTCTAAGAGTCCTCAAAACATAAAAATGTCTAGCAAAAAAAATATTAAAACATATTGAACGGTCCGATCGAACTGAATTTTTTTCTGTAGCTTCCTCTCGTCTTCGGCTAATTCTCTGTAAAATTTCATCCAATTCCAACGGTTCGATCGTCCGGAATAAATTTTCTTTTTTTAGTGTTTGTATCTGATTAGATCTCTTTTCTTAATCAAACTCTTAATCCTTTACATGACAAAGGGTTTCCAGAATATCATATAAATCATCACTACATGAAAATTTCCTATCTCAAATTGGGTTTTTCTTCTATAAATCTCATCCTAATAACTCCTAAACTAGTATGAATGATGCATCAACGAAATAAGCAAGATAAACACTTGCCTGGGATTTTTAGAAATCTGGTTTGGTGTTGAATTTGGTGTGGTTGCGTTCCCCGTCTCGCGATCTACGCGTTGGCGGTGGCGGCGGTGTAAACGGATGAGTTTTGAGCCTTGGAATGCCTTGAGAGCTCTCTCCTCTCCTCTCCAATGGCCGTTCTAGTGTTTTGAGTTATCTAACCCTAGGAGATAACCTAAACATCTGATATAACCCCTTTAATTTTCGTCGGTTTAATTACCCAAAAATACAAGATGACTAAAATACCCTCCCGGGGTACTAATTAGGCCTAAAAACGCCCCGAGACCCAAATCAAACCCCCGGGTATACTTTTCTGACTGTCTCGACCCTTCCGGACGCGTTGGCGCACTCAAAACGACCATACGAACAACCTATAAATTATTCCCCTTTATTAATCCACATTTAGTCCTGACACGACACAGACGCGTCCCGACTTAAATTTCCACAATTGTCATTTTATTCACACGTGACAATATTATAAAAATAAATCTCATATATTACTATACTCATCCAGTAATATGAAACAAATAATATATTCCCAATATTTACTAACTCTTGTCACGCTAGTAAATATTTAAAACAACATTTCGGATTAAAATTAAATTAATTTATCTCAATTAAATTTAATAAATCCTTAAATTTAAAAGCCATAAAAATACGAGGTATTACAGGCCCTACAGGCTTCCCCTATTGTTCTCTTGGCCATAATGTCCCTAAGGAATGGGATGTTACTGCTACTGAGGACTTTGATGGTCCCGCCTGAACCCACTATTCTCGAATTGGAAACCTCTGATATCTAAATATCTTTGTTTAATTCCCCCCATAGGAAATCTCATTCTTTTTACTGTTGTGCCTCACTGTCACCGTTCCTATTTACCTTCCCACTCGCTGTGAACTGGTTTAATAAATGGGGATCTATATTCCATACCTAGGACACCTTTTTGTGCAATCCCCCTATCTGATCCCATTGGCTTTGTTGGTGTGTCCTTCTCTTGGACTAGTAGTCTTAGCCTCGATTGCTACCCCCGTTGTCCCTTTAGCTCAACTGATCCAATAGGACTTTTTGTTGGCCATGATGACCCTGACCAAATCCACCATCTCTTGGTAGGAATTCAATTGATCTAAAACATTTAAATGGGTCCGTTGTTAGGTATACCCTCCTATGGTCCTTCACTAGCACCATTAAATCTAATATTACTCCTTGGCTAAAATCTCCAACTCCATTTGCTCCCTTCTCATGGAAGCATTGATGTAAACTTATAAACGTACGACCTTGACGACATCGGCACTAGTTATCCTAACCAGATTTCTCATCCACTCTTGTATATTCTCACCACAGGTCCATTATAAACTAACAGATCCCTTTATTATTCTTCGTATCCCCTTCGCCAGGTACGAAGTTTGCTAAACAGGTCATCATCTCGCTCATGATTGGTCTCTATCTGGACCACTTGTGATAAGTTTCAAAAACTCCAATCGCATCTCTCTCATGATCGTTCTATCTCTACTTCCTTATATGGGGTGTCTAACTCATACCATCACAACGCTTCTCCTATGAGCAAATAAATTTGGCCCTAAATTTAGTCATGGTGTCGCTGCACTCCACCATACATAATTGTCTTTGAATTTCCTCCATCCATTAGTCCATTATAGTTCCTCTCTTTACCGAATTCTTACAGATGACTCTTTAAAAGAGTCCCCAATACTCCATCCCCTGCCCACAATGCTGGGTGAGTCTAGAATAATACTACCATTCTCTATGATGGTGCTTGGGGAAACTACTGTCCCCAAGTGGTTAACCTATCGCCATCTTCCTGAATAATAATCGTGGTAACTTCTATCGCAATCACCGTTCTCAGAATACTCTATGTCTTCTGCCTCTCCTCCTCCAGTCCTTCTAATGACCCTCACTGTTCGTCCCATGTTGCTCGGTGTACAAAGCTCAACCAAACTCATATATGAATCACACCAATATACTTAATAGAAGGAGAACGTAAGTCGCATACGTAGAGGAAACAACAATCCTATCATAAGGCTCAACATGAAAGAATGCTAAGATGAAATGTGAAAAGCCGCACAGATCCTAAGAACTCTAGAATCTGACGCTTTGATACCATCTGTGACACCCCACCTAATTAAATACTGGGTGATCAGTCCTTTAGTAAATTAAAACAAGGTTCCGATTTGGTTCATTCTTAGCATCACTGTCGAAAACTTTTTAAACTTTACTAACGACCTAGTATTCAAAAAGTCGGTGTCAATTTTTATCTTATCAATTAATAAAAACCACATGCGTAAATATATAAAAAAAAACATCCATTCAATAAATAAAAATCTAAATCAACATGAAATAAACTAATACCATTCACCAATCCAATATAAAAGTTCAATATAAAGAATTTGGATACAAAGTCTAATTGACATAAATGAAATAACTGAGGGCAATATGCCCGAGTGAAATACTGAACTGCACCCTACACTAGGAATGAATCAACTGAAGCAACTAAGTCCAAATCCTGCAAGCATCCACAAGTGCTGCAGCTACGCATCCCTGGAATAGATCATCCTGCTTGGTGTCCTTGTGGTTGGACATCTAAAAGGATTTGGAAAACATTTTGAAAAAATAATAAGTATTTAAATCGCATTTTAAATAACAAGTTATTGGATACATTTGTTAGGTTGCGTACACTCGCTTGAATTCCTCACCTCTCATCTATAGTGCGCACCTAATGTACCACCTAGTGAATCTACCCAATCTAACTAGGTTTCCAACATTTAATAACCATTACAATTCTATCTCTCCCGTACTGCCCATACAGTAAGCTATAATATATTCTGAATAATCATCAAGTCTTAGTTAAGATTCTCCTTAACTTACCCGTACCGCCTATACAATATACTACCGAAATAACTTTTATAATTAACATCTCTTAGTTTATTATTGAACTCAAGCTACCATTTTGTAATACCCCGTATTTTTATGACTTTTAATTATGAGGTTAATTAAATGGTATTGCTTTTAATCTGGGATTTAATGAATTAATTTGAAAAAAAAAATAATTGGAAATTATTTCGGATTTAAATGTTAGCGAGACGAGAGTTAGTATTTGGTTATTAATATGTTGTTGAATATTAATGAGTGTTTATGGTAATATGTGATCATTGATTTTATTAAAATTGTCTTGAGTTAAAAATACGGCAATTTCGGTAATTTAGTTGGGGCGCGCGTGTTAGTCGTGTCAAGACCCAATTTAATGGATTTAAAAGTAATTTATTTTTATGTCATCTGTATAATTTTTTTGAGTGTGCCAACGTGTCCATAAGGGTCAAGATAGTCAGAAAACACTAGCCGGGGGTTTAATTTGGGTCCCGGGGCATTTTTAGGCCAAACCGGCAACCCGAGAAGGTATTTTGGTAGTTTTAAAAATTAAGAAATTAAGACCCACGAATTTTAGACTTTAATTATGTATTATTGGAAAGGCCATTAGGGCCATTATCATCCAAAAACAAAGAGGGCAGTTACGTGAGTTAGAGGAGAGGTTACAAAAAGTCCCCAAACCAAAACCACCACCCACCACCACCAATTTGGACGGAATTGTGACCGGAAAGAAGAGAGGACCAGCCATTGAACAACAACAACGGATCAGAACATCAGATTTACAGGCAAGTGGTTTATCTTTCAAAGATTCAAAGCATATAGTTCACATGTTTTTATAGAATTGAAGATTTCTCATAAATAATGAAAATTGAATGGATTTAAATGGTTTAAAATCGTAATCTGAGTAGGACTTGCATGTAGGCTTATGTTAGAGATGATAACAACTATGAAATTAAGATTTATGGGTAAAGAATTTTGGAATTTGATTGGATTATGGGATGTTCTTGAAGAAATAGGGAAAACTAGGTTTTTATATGAAAATTGGGTAAATTGATCCAAGTAATTGATGTTATAGGTCGAATTGATGAATCTAAAACGTGGGGAATGATGTAACTATGTTAGTAGGATAATTCGTATACTTAATTATGAGTTTTGGATGTTGGGATGATGATTAAGAAGTGTAAAAAGATGCAAACCCGTAATTATTAAGAATTTCTGGGCTGATACCTGTTTGATCGATCGATCGACTTAAGAATGTCGATCGATCGAACCATCGATCGATCGACCCCTTTTCATCGATCGATCGACCCCTGCTGTATTTTGGCAATTGTTTCTCTTTAATGTTTAATGATTATTCCAAAGCCGATGTTGGTTATTAGGGAGATTAATATGATATTTTGGGACTTAATTAAAGTCAGTAGGTCCTTAGTTATTATCAGAGAATGCTATAACTTATGGGATTGATTGATATTACCTACGAGGGTCTACCGAGTGAGGTACGGTTAGAAAACGTTCAAATTGGAACTATATTGAGAATTGAGGATAGTGTAAGGTTAAGGGCAGTAACAGAGGGACTTTATGTACTGAGATAACATTAGAAATTAATAAGAAACTTAATAACCTTTTGAGATAGGTTTAAGTACCCAAATTGATATGACGAGAGAGTTATCAAATGGAATATATATTATGTGTAATGTTCAGGGTAAACTTGTTATGTACGAGATTAACTAGATGAAATGTTTGAACATATATATTGATATATGATTACTTAGGTTGTGTGAATGCCTAGTGTATGGATCCTTGTCTGTATAACATACCTACCATAATTGCTATCACGGGAGGTCATTCGTAAGACGATAGTCTAGTCTCGTTGTGACATTCGGGGGACCTTATATATATACCTCAGAACATAGGGCTTGGAAGGGCTTATTGATGAATGGATAAGTCTGCTAACCTTGAGAGCGTAGGTATGTGTGTGACCCATGGGTATGTGAATTATGTTCACCTCCAATATGTGTGATTTTGCTTATTAAAACGGTTCTTGAGAGATTCGGAACTCGTAGTCCCTATGTACGTGATGTGTCGGGATTCGATAGCAGAGTATGCGTGCACTGCAGCTTAGCCTATATGTATTTATGTACTGAGAGTGATATACTTACGTACTTGTGACTGGTTCATTATTGCTTAGTAGATGTGAATAACTAAGATATTTGAATGGGTTAAGAATGAGAGAATATTTGAATGGGTTAAGAATGAGAATCTAATTAACACTTGAGATAAGTAGTGTAATGAATGAGAACATGGGTTATAAATATGGCTAATTTGGGGGTTACGTGTAGATACTCTATGTTAGAATGCGAAGGCATGAGTGGTACAAACTAGTTAGATAATGGCATAACTAGGATGGGTTAAAGACATACGTTAGGTGTGCACAGTAGTTGAGAGGTAAGAAACTCATGTGAGAGTACACAACTAACGTGTTTATAATATGTGATGTTTTATTGTAATTTAAATCACTTGCTAAACTTTTAAATTGTTTTCACATCGGGCTCTGACCCGTTTTCTTTCAAAACTACTTTTGTTTTGTACAAAACCTTTTAGGTGCCCTGCCACAGGGACGCCAAGCATAGGAGTTCCATTCAGATGACGTGTTATAGCTGCTGTGGAAGTTACAGGATCTTCATAGTAGATGCTCTCATTTTATCCTTGATTCCATCATAGTCATTTTTATCGGTTAGGGCATGTCGTCCATTCTTATATTAGAGGTTGTAGTTGCAGACTTTCATTATTTTAGTCCTTGGTTTATTATTTTTTTCAAACTCTTGTATTGAGACATTATTTACTCTGGCATCTTTATTACTGGAGTGTTTACTCCAGACTTATCTGATTTCATCTCGTTGATCATGTATATGAGATTGTTTATGCGATTGTTGGTTTATTAAGTAAATTCTGGTTTAATTGTTGGCTTAATTAATAAAATTTGACATCTTTCTTTTTAAATATTAGGTGGCTAGTAATTAATTGAATGTTTTTCGATAGTGATGCTAAGACTGAACCAACTTGATATTCGGTATTAATATAATAAAGGAGTAGCTACCCGGTATTTAATTAGACGGGGTGTCACAGGTGGTATCAGAGCATCAGGTTCTAGTGTCCTTTAGGATCTGTGCGGCTTATTATCCATCCAGCGTAGCTTTCTTTGGAATAAAGCCCTATGTATAGGATTGTTGATTTCTTTGGTTCGGTTTCGTCCTCCTGCTACGATATATACGATGGCAACTCTTGCTTGCATTTGGGCGTGTTCGTGTGCCAAACAATGGAGTACATCAGGCGAAGACAGTTGAGCGAACAGCAGAAGGCAAAGTTCAGTTGAGGTTATTTGATTTATTAAAGAAGGATGACCGTAGTTGAAGTCACCCATATTATCACGGAAGCCCAGGATGGTATAGACGGCTAAGGTGCGATTAGCGACTTCCAGGCACAACTATAGTAGGAGTGGGGTCAAATTAGACTCACCCAACAAGGTTGGAATGGGAGAGAAAGAGTAGGTGAAACATTGAAGAGAACCAGCAGTGGAAATACTCGAAATGCGGAGATGGCATGTGCTATCCAAACGAAAGTAATACATCCAATGACTTGGGCATATGTCGGGGTACGGCTAATCGATATTGAAAATTTAGGGAAAATTTTTCTTGGCTCGTAAGAGCGGAGTTTCAATGGTGAGAGGCAATCACCACGCTAAGAAGTGGAATGTGACGTAGAGAGAAGGCGTACACGTATGGTTTGACCATAAGTTCCTTCACCAGATGTTCAGGGTGAAAGTCGAATGTAGTTCTGAACTCACACAAGAGAGGCGGATATAGGTCACTTGGTGAGAATAAATATGATTATTTAGTGAACCTTACATCGGGTGACGTAGGTGAGGTGGGGAAGAGGACATCAAAGGGAGGATTTACATATAAGAAGAATTATTATCTCTTCAGGGAAATTATGCTTGAAGGGTCAATGCAGATGGTAATGTCGCATAGTGTTAAATTGGAGGTAAACATTTCCTTGGGTGGGGAGATGCAAGAATCGAGGAATTTCTATAGAGTAAGTCTGGTGGAAACGGTGTTGGTGAAGCACCACAAGGGGAAGACCCAACAGAGAACCTGTTAAAATGATTCGGATAGCTGAATTATTATCGAGCGATGGTGATTTCAGTAAGAGATGTGGAAATTAGTAGCGTGTTCCTTAGGACCATCAAAGCTAAGGGAACGATGGATGTAGTCATCAAAGTCGAGACTACCAACATCCGAGAGAAGGACCACCTTAACATGGTCAGTGTGATCGAAGATAAGTAGAGCATGAGTAGAGGTATTTTTTGGGGAGTGAAACCCATGAGTTATATGCACGTGTAGGGATAAAGTTATTATACCTGGCAAGGGCAACATTATTGAAATATTCGATTTGGTACGAACAGGTGTGTTAAGTCCAGGAACTATTTGAGCAGTCAGGACGATTCTCCTGATAGAAGTATAAGTTATATCCTCAGATGAGGTTGCATGTTGTTTGTGGCATGAACGAGTTGCTACAATAGTTATTATTGTTATTTTTCTTGGGAGTCGAGTTTAGTGAGTATCGGCAATTTTATTATTTATGCTAACATTTTTCCCTGATAGTGTGGGGTTACCTTTATTGCCATCCGGGGAGGATGAATGAGTATATTGATAGCGGTATATACCTTATTGAAATTACTCGTTTTAGTGCTATTTTATACGAGTATGATATTATCCTTATTATGGTTTTTTATATGATTATACCGATAGTGTGGTGGTACTGTAAGTTTATCGGGTTACTACCTTGGGGTAGAATATTTCGTTCTTGCGAGGCCCCATCTGTGAGAGGGTCGGGCTCGTAATTGTACTTTTGTATAAATGTATATATATATATATATATATATATATATATTATTGTGATTTCATAAAGGTATAATGGTCTCGGATATTTAATCCCAGTATGCGTAGGGATTTAATTGATATAATTCATATGTAATTGGTTTACTAGTCAGCAAAAAGGTTTACCTGGTTATTAGAATTAACGCTCAGGATGTCGTAATAAGAAGAGTGCATTATTTATCACCCTTTAGATACGTGGGAGTTTAAACTCATAGTTGTGTGTCTGGGGACGGGATTTTGAGAGCCTCGATTATATTTTCATGAAGTATATGAAATGTGATTACCATCAATGTTAAGAGAAAGTGTCTTTCGAAAGGAGTTACCTGTTTATGTGTAATTGCGAAAGGAGATGTAACTGTGTTGTTAAGAGACGGGAGTATAGGGGTAAATATTATAGGCAGGGCTTAATGTATCCCGATGACCGACAATGTTTGGTAGTAGTGTATCGGGGGGATTCCTTGTTTGGATTTTTCTTTGCGAGACACCCCACGCATGAAACTTAGCGTAAGGTTGGTGGTAAGGAGATGTGTGGCCATTCGTTCATGATTTGGATACCTCAATCGTTATGGAAGTAAGTAATTGTAACTGGAAGTTAATAAGGGGTAAATTTATGATATAAGGCCAGAAGAGCCAGTTGTTAGTGAAGAAGTACTGATAATTTTGGTATTTGTTCGAGTTGAAGGACGCATTGAGGTTAAGGAGGATTTAGGATTTCAAATACAGAAGTGATGAGAACGCCCAAGTGGTATAGCCACGTTGTAAATGCAACGGCAATAAAGAGTTTGGCATACGTATGAAGCGTATATAATGTTTAAAACCGTATGATTGGGTTATAAGGGGTGTAGACATATTGGTTTGCTAATGTGTTAATCGAAGGAAGAGGGGACATAGATGGGTGAGTGTAACAACCCAGGTTTTTGAGCGACTATTTTATACTATTTTGCCTGATGGGCTAATTTTATAAGATAGGGGATGTTGGAGTAAATATTGTTTCCCGTGATATTAAGGGACAATATTTACTATGTTTTGTTTATTTATCGTTATGAGAGGGTAAATAGCATGATGTTGTGTATTATTGCGTCGATATATGTAAAATGACGGTTATGACCTATATTTAAATTTGGGTATAATTAATGAAATAAAATGAAATTTGGGACATAAAAATAGTTCACATTTTTTCGAACGCCAAAATAGGGGGTGCGGTTGTTTTTAGAATAGTCGAGATAGTCGGAATAAGTGCCACGTTGTATTTTGAGTTTTTGGGAACTTTTGGGGTGTTATGACTCAATTAGGTGGATACGAGTCATTTTAGTGGTGTATTAACACTTAAAAGAGGGGGATTATGTTTTAGAACCCTTATAAGTTCCCCCACCCCTCTTTTTTTCTCATTTCATGAGAGAAACCAAAGGAGAGAGAGAGAGAAGAGAGAGTTGGGAGAAAAGGTGAGAAAGAGAGAGAAATGGAGATTTGGGCCAGATTCCGTCGCTATCGGAGAGGATCAGAGACTACGAACCTCGAGGCAAGTTTCTTACTTGCTAGATACTGATTTAATGTGATAAATTGCATGTATAGTTAGGTTTTTGGAGGTTTAAACCCTTAATGGGTATTTATTGATTTTGGTGATTAAACCCTTAATCTTGTGTTTTAATTTGATTTGAGGAGAAATAATTAGTTGTATGATGTTTAGAAGTGATTGGGTAGCATTTATTGTTGTTGTCGTTTGGGTTAAATAGCGAATAAAAAGCTTGGGAGCTCGTTAATGGCCGAAACAGCTTCTCGGGGAAGAAGCTGTCCGCCAGGATCGATCGATCGAAGCCTTCGATCGATCGATCGACGGTCAGGGGTCGATCGATCGACCCCTTCTGAAAAGGTGAGATTTTTCTAGTTTTGTTTTAGCCCTTTTCTTTTAGGTTCGAGGTTTAGGAACCTTCCTTTGGGAAGTAATGGGGAGTCAAAGAGGGTTGTATTGGGTAGACTAATGTCCTAGGCTAAGATGGGATAATTGGGTTTACCCGAGGGCTAGCTTGTGTAGGTTAATACCCAATTGGTATAGGAAGTTAACTCAAAGATAAATTGAAGATAAAATGTTAATGTTGAGCCTTTTGGGAGACACTCCTTGATGGATACTCACCTTGATGGTATAGGAAATTATATGAACTCTTGGAGGCTAGTTCGAGGATAGTGGCACTTTGGGTCTTAAGTCATTAATAAAATATGACTTAATAAGAAGGAAATGCATACTCTAAAACTTGGTACTTAATGGCTAAGTAAATGATTTCGAGAAAGTAAAATTGGATGTTTTTAAATGGAAAAAGTAATATTTTTCATAAATATTAATTTATGGATACACACCTCCCTAAATCGCTATCATAAGGGAAGTTGCGCGCGTTGTAGTGAAGCCCCCTGGATAATGAATGCAGGGTGGATATAGTCCCTAGGCCATATGGGCATTTATTTTTACTGCGCTGGTTAGGTGATTCCGGGTGTGATCATGACTATCCCGTAGGCATATGGCCGCTTCCCGACGTTTGGTAGGTTCCGAGGTTGTCTTGTATGATAGGCCCTGGAAGATGATAGCCATTTAGGGGCGCATCCAGTGGGGAAACCCGGAGGGACGGTCTTAGATTTGTTAAATCAATTCATGATAATGAATTGGCTTTAAATACATTTCCCGGATGGAAGAAGGGAAATGGGTTATGGTTTGGCTTCAGATACATTCCCCGGATGGAAGAAGGGGGATGGAAGCATATGATATACAAAAGTATTTTTATGATAATAAAAATGACTTTTGACTACACTTCCTGGATGGAAGAAGGGAAGTGGGATTTTATGAAAAAGATTAAAGAACTTTTATGTTAATAAAAATGGCTTTAAATTATATGTTTTTCCTGGATGGAAGAAAGGAAATAAAATTGGTAAAGAAGGCTTTGAAATGAGATTTATTGGTAAACATTTGATAAAATGAACTTACCACACATGTAATTCCTAAAGAAATAGGATTGTGCCTTCTGATGATAAATAGGTTTTATTTTATATCTTTTGAGTAGTTGTAGATGTGAACTCTCATACATATGCACACACACCTATTTTAGATTATTTTTGCTAAGGATCTAATGGATCTCGACGATCAACCTTGCCTAAGTAATAGTGTATCGGGGGGTTCCTTGTTTGGATTTCACTTTGCGAGACACCCCACGCACGAATAGGGCATAGTGTTGAGAATGGAGAGAAGTTAGCCCTTAGTACTTGGGTTAACTAGAGCATCTCATGATATTGCGCTAGGTTGTGCTTTTAGATTGAGAGGCGAGAACTTTATTATTTATATTGCGAGAGAATCACGCACTTAACTGTCATGCATTTTAGTCACATGGTAATCATATCAAATCGGGGCCTGACCGGTATCTATATTTCTTTGTTTTGTATATTCTCCTTGCCGTACAGGTGCTCTACTGCATGGAGACCCGTATTTACAATTCCATTTTAGTTGTCGTGGAGCTACAGCATATTGCAGATGTTGTAGGCTATTTGTATTAGACTCTTCTTTCCATTGTACTCTAGTTATGTTCAGTTTATTTATTCGAGCGTGTTGCCCAATGCATTGCACTCATTTATTATAATGTAATATTGAATGTGTAATACTCGGTGTAACTATTTGTATTGGTTTGTTCACTGACAGCTTAATCGATGATTATTTATTATATTGTCATTCCTTATCCATTGATTTTTGATATCCTCCATTTTTGTAAATCGGATTGTCTGAATGTTTTATTTTATTTTCAAAATTTTAAATTTGACAGTCTGTTTTCTAAAATGATTGGTGGTTATCTCGTACTATTATTTTAATCGACAGTGATGCTGAGGATGGACCATCTATGATTCCTGTGATTATTAGAGTATTGGGCTGGCCACCTATTATTTTAGTAGGCGGGTTGTCACAGATGGTATCAGAGCATCAGGTTCTAGAGTCCTTAGGAATCGGTGCGGACATTCTACGTCTTCTGCGTTTCTTTTGATTTGATATAGAGCCCTTAGATTAAGATCGTTGATTTCTCTTGTGAGATTTCATTCTCCTGCTATGGTATGAGAACCCCGAAGATTTTCTGCGCGTTCGTGTGAGACTTGTAAGTCGTCATATGAAGGGCGTTAAGGAAGGCCGTTGTGAAGGCGCCATGAGACGGGATTACTATATGCTATGAGAGGTAGTTGGGGATGAGGACCTCTCTAGAAGTCGCTCCCCCGTAGAATTATTCTAGTACTGCTACCATGACTACTAAGTACAGTAGGTATAGTTTTCCAAGTATCGCTGCCAGTTGAGAGTGGTATTAATCTTGGGATTCCAAGTGGCATTAAGTGGAAGATGAGAGGTCCTTAATGAGGACCACATGCGGAAGTTCAGTTGAATAAAGGAAGTGTGACCTCGTTCGGTGGAAGTATAAGGCCCGAGAATTTTGGCCTAGCATGGGGTATAGAAGTGTCCAGGTGCGAAGATTGGGGGGGGGGGAAACCTTTCACCCATTGGAGTAAAGTTGAAGTAGCGGAAATGGTCGTCGCCATATTGTGGTGGGGCAGGAAGTTTTGCCCACAGAGAGGGCCCTTCAGTGGAAATGATAGGCTCACAAGTAAGTGTTACTAACACTTCAAGAGAAGTGGTGTTCACGAGACCCCATTGGTGGACATCCACCCGGGGAAGACTCATTGAACTAAGGCCGGGGAGGCTAGTAGAATGTTCTCTTTGCTGAAGAAGTTAAGGGAACTACGCATTCTGATCTTGTCGACTGAAGAATAAGGACAAGGTTATGGTGCCTAGTTAGGGGAATTGATGGAAGTAGTTTGGTTCAGTTAAGACTATGATGATGTGTCTAGGAACCATTGGAAGTGGCCAAGGGGATTGGCAAGTAAGTTGGTGGGAATTTCCGTCGACTTGAGGGTTGAGTATTTCCTTTTAATAAGATGGAGTAGTATTATATTAACCCTAGATTCGGGTGTGTATATCGACCCTGCAGTGCTATCAGTATTATTATAGTTACTATACTTACATGGCTTCCATGATAGGGAAGTTCTGTATTTTCCTTTCACTCGTTATGGGGCGAGTGGTGAAATGTGTGGTACGTGCTACTTGTATTATATGTAATATACGAGTGGAGATATTCTTGGTTGGGTTGTCATGATAGCAAGCGAATAAATTGTGAGGCTATCATATTTCTAGTTCTAGAAAAGAGCTAGTGGTTCTATAATATCTCTCCTAGATACAGGTTGAGACTTTATAGAGGTGGTTTACGGTACATAGGTAGTTTTCATTATTTGTTTTGTTTGCTTTGCTTGATTGTTTCATTGCTTTGTTTGCGCATGATTGTTGCATTTTATTTTATTTTCTTTTCCTTTCTTTATTTCTTTTTGTTTGGTGGGATGCTTTACTTTCTTTCTTTCTTTCTTTCTTTTTGTTCAGTTAGATGCTGGGTTGAAAGTTTAGCCGAGAATCACATAATTGAGTGATTTAAGGGCTAAGTTGATGTGCGATATATGAGCACTGTGATAATTTTGCCTCTGATCGATGTGGGGAATACTAAGATATGAAAGTCGAATAAAAAAAACTTGTGGTTATGCCTTTATGAAAAGGCCATTTATAAAGATGCATGTAGGTGTTTTGGGATAACGCATTGATGGCATTTTACAGGAAGTAAATGCCAGGTTAGTTAAATTTTTAGTCAACTGAGTTGGTAGGACTTATAAGTAGAAATGCATTAGTAGGGTAACTAGCTAGAGCCTTCGCGTTCCCAATTATGTGTCTTAGACCATTATTTCTTGACGACCAACGATGCGAGGTAGTAGTGTAACGGGAGGGTTCCTTATTTGGATTTCGCTTCGGTGAGACGTCCCATGCATGAACCCGAGCGAATGTCGGAAGTTGAGAAAGGTATTGGACACTAGGGATGTCATTAGGATAGTACCTATATGACTTAGATAGGATATATACCGACTTTAGGATTCTTAGGACGCTAGGCCCTTAGGGCATGTGATGTTATTCTAGGAAGGTGGTAGGAAGTTGACCACAATAGGTTTGTGGGTTAACTCTAAGTAGGATTTGGTCCCTAGAATGAGAAGTATGGGATCTCGAGCGATTCAGAATGTTAGACCATAGATGGTGGAGCCTCTCTTAGATAGAGTGTTACGTCGATAACCTAACTTTTGGAGGAATTGAAGGATGAGCTGACCTTTACTCCCGCACTCGTGCTGTTAAGATCGAGAGTGGACTTAACGAACGAGTCGTTGCCAGGAACAAGAAGTATGAATGCGGAGCATGGACCCATTGTTCATGTGTCTCACACTTTTAAAAACTTCGTGAGAAGTACCATCCCCCGCTTGACAATGAGTTCGTAGCGGTAGCATTCGCCTTAAGGAGTAGAGGCATTTCTTCCTGGGCAGGAGACTAGTCTTTTCACGAGCAAGAAGTTGGAGTTCGTAAATGACTATCGATTGGATATTCCCCTTCGATTAAGGAAATGCGGATGGGGTAGCAGACCTGTCTAGTAGAAAACCCGTTAGAGAGTTTAGTCGTGGCATGGGATGCCAAGTGGAACGAGTTTAACCGACGGGACGCTATGGTATGAGCATTCATGTCTGTGATTGACCCTTTAACCTACTAGTGTGTAGAGAGTAGTGTGGAACGAGGACGGTTATATCCATGGACATCTTTATTGAGTCGTTGATGATGCAACGGTCATGATCCTAGTTGAGAAAACTGTTGATCATTGGACCAATCGCTGCTTCGGACTAAGTGCAGAGGAGTACGCCCAACTCTTCGTAGCAGAGTTATAGAACTGTATGCGGTTCCTACCAAAACTGTGGTGGATCGAGACGAGACATTCGTGTCAAAGTACTGGTAAAGTTTCCAGGAAGAAATGGGAACCGTGTGGACATGGGGTATATCCTACCACCCGTAAGTGGATGGGTGGGTTCGACTTCAAGGAAGGATTGAAGTAGTAGTTTTTATGGATCGAATTTCCGTACCATAGTCAGATTGTTTTCAATATGTATGGTGCTGTGTGTAGCCTAGTGTAGTTGGCGGTGTGCGTTGCCTATCCGTTGGAATGGAAATCAGTGAATAGTATATTTCCTGGATTGGGAGTCGTCCGGGAACATTTCCTTAACGATTGGGCTCATTGAGCCGTATACTTTTAAGGGCTACACCAATGCGAATAGAAATAAGTAGTATTGGGGTAGAGCGATTATAAGTTAGTGTATTTATTCCCTAGTTATGGTGTAACGTATATCGGGAAGTACGACAAGTTGTACCGAGATGCGTAGGTATCTCCTTCCATAGTAGAACGGTAGGATCGATAGTTCATGAGAAACGGTTTAGTGCTATGTTAGAGCACGGAGGAGGTAGACTGAGATCGAATAGTGATGACCTTAGTCTGAGTCCAATGGGGACTCGACACTGCGGAGGGGTTTTCTAGTATGATAGAACGGTAGTTCGGTATAGTATACCTTTATGTGGTTATACTGTACGCCTGAATTTTGAGGGCAAAATTCCCCTCTAAGGGGGGGGGGGGGAGTATTTAACAACCCAATTTTTTGAGCGACTATTTTATACTATTTTGCCTGATGGGCTGATTTTATAAGATAGGGTATGTTGGAGTAAATATTGTTTCCCGTGATATTAAGGGACAATATTTACTATGTTTTGTCTGTTTACCGTTATGAGAGGGTAAATAGCTTGATGTCGTGTATTATTGCGTCGTTATATGTAAAATGATGGTTATGACCTATATTTAAATTTGGGTATAATTAATGAAATAAAATGAAATTTGGGACATAAAAATAGTTCACATTTTTTCGAACACCAAAATAGGGGGTTCGGTTGTTTTTAGAATAGTCGAGATAGTCGATATAAGTGCCACGTTGTTTTTAGAATAGTTGAGATAGTCGAATAAAAAGATTGGGAGCTCGTTAATGGTCGAAACAGCTTCTCGGGGAAGAAGCTGTCCGCCAGGATCGATCGATCGAGCCTGGGGGATCGATCGATCGACGGCCAGGGGTCGATCGATCGACCCCTTCTAAAAAGGTGACATTTTTTTAGTTTTGTTTTAGCCCTTTTCTTTTAGGTTTGAGGTTTAGGAACCTTCCTTTGGGAAGTAATGGGGAGTCCTAGAGGGTTGTATTGGTAGACTAATGTCCTAGGCTAAGATGGGATAATTGGGTTTACTCGAGGGCTAGCTTGTGTAGGTTAATATCCAATTGGTATAGGAAGTTAACTCAAAGATAAATTGAAGATAAAATGTTAATGTTGAGCCTTTTGGCAGACACTCCTTGATGGAGACTCACCTTGATGGTATAGGAAATTATATGAACTCTTGGAGGCTAGTTCGAGGATAGTGGCACTTTGGGTCTTAGGTCATTAATAAAATATGACTTAATAAGAAGGAAATGCATACTCTAAAACTTGGTACTTAATGGCTAAGTAAATGATTTTGAGAAAGTAAATTTGGATGTTTTTAAATGGAAAAAGTAATGTTTTTCATAAATGTTAATTTATGGATACACACCTCCCTAAATCGCTATTATAAGGGAAGTTGCGCGCATTGTGGTGAAGCCCCCTGGCTAATGAATGCAGGGTGGATATAGTCCCTAGGCCATATGGGCGTTTATTTTTACTGCGCTGGTTAGGTGATTCCAGGTGTGATCATGACTAACCCGCAGGCATATGGCCGCTTCCTGACGTTTGGTAGGTTCCCAGGTTGTCTTGTATGATAGGCCCTGGAAGATGATAGCCATTTAGGGGGCGCGTCCAGCGAGAAAACCCGGAGGGACGATCTTAGATTTGTTAAAGAAATTCATGATAATGAATTGGCTTTAAATACATTTCCCGGATGGAAGAAGGGAAATGGGTTATGGTTTGGCTTCAGATACATTCCCCGGATGGGAAAAGGGGGATGGAAGCATATGATATACAAAAGTATTTTTATGATAATAAAAATGACTTTTGACTACACTTCCTGGATGGAAGAAGGGAAGTGGGATTTTATGTAAAAGATTAAAGCACTTTTATGTTAATAAAACTTGCTTTAAATTATATGTTTTTCCTGGATGGAAGAAAGGAAATAAAATTGGTAAAGAAGGCTTTGAAATGAGATTTATTGGTAAACATTTGATAAAATGAACTTACCACACATGTAATTCCTAAATAAATAGGATTGTGCCTTCTGATGATAAATAGGTTTTATTTTATATCTTTTGAGTAGCGGTAGATGTGACCTCTCATACATATGCACACACACCTACTTTTGATTATTTGTGCTAAGGATCTAATGGATCTCGACGATCAACCTTGCCTAAGTAATAGTGTATCGGGGGGGTTCCTTGTTTGGATTTCACTTTGCGAGACACCCCACGCACGAATAGGGCATAGTGTTGAGAATGGAGAGAAGTTAGCCCTTAGTACTTGGGTTAACTAGAGAATCTCATGATATTGCGCTAGGTTGTGCTTTTAGATTGAGAGGCGAGAACTTTATTATTTATATTGCGAGAGAATCACTCACTTAACGGTCATGCATTTTAGTCACATGGTAATCATATCAAATCGGGCCCTGACCCGTATCTATATTTATTTGTTTTGTATATACTCCTTGCTGTACAGGTGCTCTACTGCATGGACACCCTTATTTATATTTCCATTTTAGTTGTAGTGGAGCTACAGCATATTGCGGATGTTGTAGGTTATTTGTAATAGACGCTTCTTTCCATTGTACTCTAGTTATGTTCAGTTTATTTATTCGGGCGTGTTGCCCAATGCATTGCACTCATTTATTATAATGTAATATTGAATGTGTAATACTCGATGTAACTATTTGTATTGGTCTGTTCACCGACAGCTTAATCGGTGATTATTTATTATATTGTCATTCCTTATCCGTTGATTTTTTATATCCACCGTTTTTGTAAATCGGATTGTCTGAATGTTTTCCTTTATTTTCAAATTTTTAAATTTGATAGTCTGTTTTCTAAAATAATTGGTGGTTATCTCGTGCTATTATTTTAATCGACAGTGATGCTGAGGATGGACAATCTATGATTCCTGTGATTATTAGAGTATTGGGCTGACCACCTATTATTTTAGTAGGCGGGTTGTCACAGTGAGATTATTACTTATGAGATTAAACGTCGTAAGAAAAGGTGTTAATGAATATTATGTGTAATCAGTGTAGAACTTCCGAATTTGGTAAAAAGGCAGTGGAAAGCCATTTAATAAGGTGGTATCTCTTGAGATGGCATATATTTAATTATTATGGATAATTTGGAGTAGAGTTTCGACCAATCAAATGTTGAGGGTGACTCAAGAGTAAATAGTTGAGGATGTCAATAAGGTATATAGAGTCCAAGTATGCACAAAGTGGTGAAAAGTGCAAAGTCAAAACTTTTAGTTACGCTGGGAGAAGAAGAAGAGCATTAAGTATCACTTAACGGGAAGAATTGTACGTGAAAGTCAACATTGAAAGGGGTATAGTAAGTAGTAGAACGGTTGGGGTTAGATGATCAACCAAATAATTTTGTATCAAGCCGACGATTCCAGGGATGGAAGGGTCAAGTTGGAGAATTTTCTTGAGGGGTTACCAACTTAAAGATAAGTAACGAGTTCCTTCGAATATGTGGGACAGGTTGTCCAGAAGGAGAGAAATGGTTGTATACGGGAGTAATTTACACTATTAAATAGTGAATACGTCGGTACGTGGTCCTATGCAATATTATTCAGAACCAATAGGAGATCCCCGAAGTCCACCTTCAATATGGGGTAGCAAGAAGTAGTGGAAATAACACTTCGTTCTGAGGGTTGTATCACCTATAGCCCAAGGTGTAGGCGCAAGGTGATTGACGACTGATGGATTGTATGAAAGAAATTTTGGATTCATTGCGATCTTTTAATTTCCAAATCGGGTATAACTATTAAGTGAGGTATATTGTGGTAATGGGGAGAATATAGTGCCTAAGGGTAGAGTTGGGGGAGAGCACCCGTATCTATTTATAGTGGACAAGGTGCTTACGAATGTTTATGTAACACCAACCGGCTGAAGTGGTTTTCCTTTGCGTAAAAGTCACAACATTGGTAATAGAGACTCAAAGAATGGGCAAGAGTAGTCAGATGTGTTATTGATTTCTTCCAGGATGGGAGTTTAGTGTTTTGATAAACGCTGGAGTTAATGCGTAGTGAGGTGCGGACTCATAATAATATTGAGATAATGCGGCCAATGATGTATAGGCTATTTTTTTTTATTCGAATGTTGCTTAGTAAGAGCACAACGTGACGTGCATTTATTGAAGTGTAATCTGATATAGTATCAAAACTATTAAACAAGTTTGTTGTGAAGCGAGGGCTTCAGTGATTGAACCTTTCTTTATATTTTATTTTGAGTACTCGAGGATACCAAAATTTTCAGGTATGCCTTACTTTTCTGAATTTCGGGACGAAATTCCGTTATTAGGGGGCAAGTATGTAATACCCCGTATTTTTATGACTTTTAATTATGAGGTTAATTAAATGGAATTGCTTTTAATCTGTGATTTAATAAATTAATTTGAAAAAAAATTAATTGGAAATTATTTCGGATTTAAATGTTAGCGAGACGAGAGTTAGTATTTGGTTATTAATATGTTGTTAAATATTACTGAGTGTTTATGGTAATATGTGATCATTTGATTTATTAAAAATGTCGTGAGTTGAAAATACAGCAGTTTCGGTAATTTAGTTGGGACGCACGTGTCAGTCGTGTCAAGACCCAATTTAATGGATTTAAAAGTAATTTATTTTTATGTCATCCGTTTGAGTTTTTTGAGTGCGCCAACGTGTTCGGAAGGGTCGAGATAGTAAAAAAACACTAGCCGGGGGTTTAGTTTGGGTCCCGGGGCATTTTTAGGCCATACCGGCAACTCGGGAGGGTATTTTGGTAATTTTAAAAATTAAGAAATTAAGACCCACGAATTTTAGAGTTTAATTATGTATTATTGGAAAGGCCATTAGGGCCATGATCAGCCAAAAACAAAGAGGCGAGTTACGTGAGTTAGAGGAGAGGTTACAAAAAGTCCCCGAACCAAAACCACCACCCACCACCACCAATTTGGACGGAATTGTGACCGGAAAGAATAGAGGACCAACCCTTGAACAACAACAACGGATCAGAACATCAGATTTATAGGCAAGTGGTTTATCTTGCAAATATTCAAAGCATGTAGTTCACATGTTTTTATAGAATTGAAAATTTCTCATAAATAATGAAAATTGAATGGATTTAAATGGTTTAAAATCGTAATCTAGGTAGGACTTGCATGTAGGCTTATGTTGGAGATGATAAAAACTACCAAAGTAAGATTTATGGGTAAATAATTTTGGAAATTGATTGGATTATGGGATATTCTTGAAGAAATAGGGAAAACTAGGTTTTTATGTGAAAATTTGGTAAATTGATCCAAGTAATTGATGTTATAGGTCGAATTGATGAATCTAAAACGTGGGGAATGATGTAACTATGTTAGTAGGATAATTAGTATACTTAATTATGAGTTTTGGATGTTGGGATGATGATTAAGAATTGTAAAAATATGCAAACCCGTAACTGTTAAGAATTTCTCGGTTGATACCTATTTGATCGATCGATCGACTCAAGAATGTCGATCGATCGACCCCTTTTCATCGATCGATCGACCCCTGCTGTATTTTGGCAATTGTTTCTCTTTAAGGTTTAATGATTATTCCAAAGCCGATGTTGGTTATTAGGGAGATTAATATGATATTTTGGGACTTAATTAAAGTCAGTAGGGCCTTAGTTATTATCGAAGAAAGCTATAACTTATGGGATTGATTAATATTACCTACGAGGGTCTACCGAGTGAGGTACGATTAGAAAACGTTCAAATTGTAACTATATTGAGAATTGAGGATTATGTAAGGTTAAGGGCAGTAATGGAGGGACTTTAAGTGCTGAGATAACATTAGAAATTAATACGAATCTTAGTAACCTTTTGACATAGGTTTAAGTACCCAAATTGATACGATGAGAGAGTTATCAAATGGAATATATATTATGTGTAATGTTCGGGGTAAACTTGCTTTGTACGAGATTAACTAGAAAAATGTGTGAACATCTATATTGATATATGATTACTTAGGTTGTGTGAATGCCTAGTGTATGGATTTCTTATGTGTATAACATACTTACCATACTTGCTATCACGGGAGGTCATTCGTAAGAGGATAGTCTAGGCTCGATGTGACCTTCGGGGGGACCTTAGATCTATACCTCAGAACATAGGGCTTAGAAGGGCTTATTGCTGAATGGATAAGTCTGCTGACCTTGGGAGCGTAGGTATGTGCATGACCCATGGGTATGTGAACTATGTTTGCCTCCAATATGTGTGATTTTTCTTATTGAAACGGTTCTTGAGAGATTCGGAACTTGTAGTCCCTATGTACGTGATGTGTCGGGATTCGATAGCAGAGTATGCGTGCACTGCAACTTAGCCTAGGGGTGCAATATATGTATTTATGTACTTAGAGTGATATACTTATATACTTGTGACTGGTTCATTGTTGCTTAGTAGATGTGAATAACTAAGATATTTGAATGGGTTAGGAATGAGAATCTAATTAACACTTGAGATAAGTAGTGTAATGAATGAAAACATAGGTTATAAATATGGCTAATTTGGGGATTACGTGTAGATACTCTATATTAGAATGCGAAGGCAGGAGTGGTACAAACTAGTTAGATAGTGGCATAACTAGGATGGGTTAAAGGCATATGTTAGGCGTGCACAGTAGTTGAGAGGTAAGAAACTCATGTGAGAGTATGCAACTAACGTGTTTATAATATGTGATGTTTTATTGTAATTTAAATCACCTGCTAAACTTTTAAACTGTTTTCACATCGGGCTCTGACCCGTTTTCTTCCAAATCTACTTTTGTTTTGTAAAAAAACCTTGTAGGTGCCCAGCCACAGGGACGCCAAGCATAGGAGTTCCATTCAGATGACGTGTTGTAGCTGATGTCAAAGTTACAGGATCTTCGTAGTAGACGCTCTCATTTTATTCTTGATTCCATCATAGTCATTTGTTTCAGTTAGGGCATGTCGCCCATTCTTATATTAGAGGTTGTAGTTGCAGACTTTCATTATTTTAGTCCTTGGTTTATTATTTTTTTCAGACTCTTGTATTGGGACATTATTTACTCTGGCATCTTTATTACTGGAGTGTTTACTCCAGACTTATTTGATTTCATCTCGTTGAGCATGTATATGAGATTTTTTATGCGATTGTTGGTTTATTAAGTAAATTCTTATTTAATTGTTGGCTTAATTAATAAAATTTGGCATCTCTCTTTTTAAATATTAGGTGGCTACTAATTAATTAATTTTTTTTCGATAGTGATGCTAATACTGAACCAACTTGATATTCTGTATTAATTTAATAAAGGAGTAGCTACCCGGTATTTAATTAGACGGGGTGTCACACATTTCACGTATGCTTATTGCGCACTGCTTACCAGTTAAGTTTCTCCGCCTATTTTATTTTAGATAATCCCGATTTGTCTTCTTACTATTCACACAGTAGATTCATTATTCTATAGATATACCCTATCTAATCTCACTACTATCACACATGAGTAGATTACACATTCATATAGATATACACCATCTAGTCTTCTTACTAACACACATAAGTAAGACAATTCATGCAGTATATATATCACACACAATATATACAATAAGCGCATACTCTGCTATCTTGTCCTAGTATCACAAAATGGGGAATTACAGTTCGGAATGTCTCCTCAAACTTGGTTTGGAATGTCCCATCGAACCCAAAATAAACCACACATATTGGAGGTGAACATAGTACAAAGTCTTTGAGGCTGTGCACATGCCTAACGTGACCAAACGACCTGCTAGCTTTGCTATTCATCTCACACAGCTATCCATTAAATGCACTATATTCTGGTGCACAAATCCAGACCTCACTGGAATCATCAAGGTAGGATCGCCCACTGCGCGGAACCTCCCCGATAGCAGGTAGCGTAGGTATGTTCACATACACACAAATACATACAAGTCATACACACAACATATCCATATATATATTCAGTATAGGTATACACACGTCCTATTATAGTCATCCATATAGGTATACTCTCCACCCATATATATATAACACTCGTATAGGTATAAAATCAACCTATAATAATCACCCGTACATAGTATTTGTCTCTCGAATACTCACCGTACCATTTATTCATAGTATACTTATCTCCCGTATATTCTCGAATATTCTTCTTTATTAGAAGGGCCCGATGTTACCCCTTATGTTAATTCAGTATTTAATTCATTAATATCCTACTGGTCTACATCACAATTTCCATTACCCTCTCCATAATCCATTTTCATTCTCTCAATTTATTACGTTAACAATTAAGCCTAACTAACCTTAGCCTTAATTCTCGCATACATGACTAAGTCTCAAAACTATCAAGGCCTACTGTCATCCAATATATCCCTAATTATATTCTAAGGATGTCCCAAAAATTCCCCCGATATTTATTCTCAAGTTCTGGGCTTAAAAAGGGGAAATTGCCAAAATCTGGTTAACCGAATCGAGTCGAAAATTTTCTGGCAGATTAAACACCCTGTTGTAAAATGCCGATTAGTCCCTTTACAGAACTCCTATTGACCCGATTCAATGCTCATTAGAAATAAAAGACATGGAGATTTCCAGGAATGTACGACTCTCTCTCTAATTCTAAGTACAATAGAAATGGAATACGTTTAAAGTTACATAAAAAGTTCTAGCAGATTACTATGGAGGAAGATCAAACACCCTATAGTAAAACGTCGATTACTCCCTCTACAGAACTCCGATTGACCTGATTCAACGCTCATTAGAAATCTAAGACATATAACTTTCCAGGAATGTATGGAACTCACTCTAATTATAAGTACAATTAAAATGGAATATGTTTAAAGTTACATCAAAAAATCAGGCAGATTGACATGTTATGTTCGTCTATTAAATCCTAATTCATTCAAGATTCATGTTCTTCAACCAAGAACCCAGAAAGATTCAGTCTTAATTATCAAATATATTCAAATATTATTTTATCTTCACACAGGGATAAGTTTTAATGAAAAATTCACACGAAAACTTCAAAGATTCAATCCAAGAATCAAATTCATCTTTAATAAACATAAAACCCTAATTTTCATGTTCTTCACATCTTTTAATCTAGAACTCAGATTTCTCTTTATTAATCAACCCGAATACTCTAATTTCATATTATCTTCATTAAGGAACATCTATACATGCATTCCGACCATAATTCATGAATTAAACCCACCAAAAATCATATTAATTATTCCAAAAATATGAAATGAGACCCTATTCTACATGGGTGTTATAACATGCTTAAAATTAAACGCAAGATAAAAACTTGCCTCCTAAAATTAGGTCTGAAATTTGTTGGTTTGATGCTATGGTTGTTCTCCCCTCGCTTTGATCTCGATTATGTTGCGTTATGGGCGAAAAAATAATGTAGGAAGCTTGGTTATCTCCTCCTCTCCCTCTTCAGTGGCCTCTCTACCTTTACCTTTGTGTTTACCCTAGTTCCCTTTCTCTAATAGAAGATATAAACTTACTATTTTCGGAGTTCTACAAACTGAAAGCTCCCGAATGGCCAAAATCCCCTTAAACAATGCTGGGATGGTCTAAAATCACCCCGGAACCCAAACTATACACCCAACTACATTTTTTTAAAACTATTTTGACCCATCCGAAACTAACTATGACCTCAAAATTACCATCCGAGTCGCTCTATAAAAATCATCTTCTTTCCACCTCAAAATACGACACACGTGAAATTAAACTTAAACTGAATCAATTAAATCTAAATCATCGAATTAGATAATTTATCCCAATTAAATAAATTTTTACTTCACCATTTTAATAAATTTTCATATACCAACTTCATTTTCTGCAGAGCAACTTCAATTTTAAGACATCATTTTTACAGTTTTAAACCTCTTTTTGATTCACCAAATTATCCCAAAAATAAATATGTGAATCATTTTAAACCCTAGATTACTTATTCTAGTCATTTGGAGTACAGTTGTGGAGAAGAAGGTTGATTCTCCATTGTTGACGATTGAAGCTATTGCGGGATCTCTTGTCGACGACAACAAACTGGGGACTATGGGTATTCGTGTGTCAAGATGTATTTCTTTGTATTTGTAATTCGTTACACAATATAGTGAAATAAAAAGGTTTTGCCCCTTTTGGAGATTTTTCTTCATATTTGTGATTATTTGCATTCTTGCTTCTATTTAATAAGTCAATCACAATTAATTGCAAGAGTTAGCGTTTTTGGGGCATAAAATTGGAATTTAATTAAACAAGTTTATCCATTGATCGCTGGTGCACTCTCCAATTGGTATCAGATCCAATTACACAATATATCGTGTAATTTTTTTCACAAAATTTTTCTGGATATCAATTTCTGTCTAAAAATTAATTTTTGAAAACGCACTAATAAAATGGAAAACCTGTTTAATCGGGTGCCAATTTTTGACGGGACAAATTATGCATATTGGAAAGCCCTCATGAAATCCCACTTAAAGGCCATTGACGAACACGTATGGGTTGTATGGGAAAGAGGGTGGACTCCTCCCACTGTTACTGCTAATAATGTCACTAATCTTAAACCTTTGACTGATTGGATCGGGGATGAATTTTAATGGGGTACATATAATTCACGTGGTCTTAGTGCAATTTCTGGAGCCATCACAGCCGACGAGTTTCGATGCATCATTACGTGTACTATGTCAAAGGAAGCATGAGATGTTCTTCAACTTACCTATGAAGGCACTAATGCAGTTAAAAAATCTAAATTACAAAACTTAACTACTCAATTTGAAACCATCAACATGATTGAATCTAAGTGTTTTGATGAATTCTATGCACGCTTATTTGATATTGTAAACACTAGTTTCAACCTTGGTGAACACATTCCTGATGCTAGAGTAGTCAAAAATATTTTGAGATCACCGCCTAAGCATTTTATCCCCAAAGTCACTGTGTTAAAGTCTTTAGGAAATTTGAGTAGGATAAATTTTAAAGAACTGGTAGGTGACCCACAGACTTATGAAATTGACATGTTCCCTAATACGATGAAATCAAAAGATAAAGGGGTAGCACTTAACGCTCATGCTACAAAAAGTGAAGGGTCAGTAAGAAAGAGGGGTGAGTCGCCTAAGAGAAAAGAGGAAGAGACGTCAGATTCGGAGTTTGATATTGATTTAGACTATTTGGCTTTGTTTGCAAAAAAATTTTAAGAAATTTCTCAAATTGAAAAATAATGGTAATTTCAAAAATAAAAAGAATTTTGAGAAAAATAAATTTGAAAAGAATAATGATAAAGAGAAAAAGGACATGCCTAAAACAGGCGAAGAGGTTGTTATGACTGTGACGGTAGAGGTCATAAGTCTTTTGAGTGTCCAACTAGGTTGAAACGTCAAGGCAAATGCAAAGATGCTTTAAATGCCTCCCTTAGTGACGACAGTGAGGTCGAGTCGGTGGATTATGGAGATGAGTCGGTGCATGAATGTAACTTCACCGCATTCATGGCTAGTCATGTGAGTACTAATAGTGCGCCTAAAGACGATGATGAAGAAACTTCACAGGGACACCTCGACAGTGAAAGCGATGTGAGTGAGGGGGAGGATGCTACAAGTGAGAGAGAAAGTGATTTATGACGCGCCTACGCTGATTTGTACGCTGATTCATTTAAAACTAAAAAGCATAACAAAGCGTCAGCCCTTAGGATCATCGTCTTAAAAAAAGATTTGGGAGAGGAGAGAGAGAGAGAGAAAGAGATTCCTCCATTAGCACAGACGAGAGAGTGAGAGAGAGAGAGGCTATTTGTGTTGAGAGAGAGAGGGTTTGTGTAGAGAGAGTTAGTTTAGAGAGAGAGACCGTTTGGAGAGAGAGCGTTGTTTAGAGAAAGAGAAAGGGGACTTAACCAAGCAAGTGGCTAATCTTACGGGTGAGCTCCATTCCTCCGTAGAGGCTCGAAAGAAACTTGAAGCCCTTGTAGGCCAACTCACTCATGACCTTGAGAGAGCACAGGAGGTCAAGGTAGAGATAGAGGACATATCCGGAAAGATGCTCCTCGCCCCTGTTTTAGGGTGTGGTGAAAGGCAGGAAATAGGTTTTGATGGTGCTTCCATTTCCCATATGACACTAGAACCAATTCCTGAGCTTACTGCGAATCCATATGGCCATAATCGAAAACCCCAATGAAAAGTTTGACCAAGAAAAGTAAACTATGGTCGGCCTAAGACTGTGTATTTATGTAACTACTGTAAAAGAAAAGGCCACCTTAGGGAGTTTTACTATAGTTTGGGTCGAACACGATGTACTTTTGCTCTGTCACGTACCACTACTGATTCTTCTAGTCTTAGAGAGAAAGTTGAGTTTTTAGTCGCCACATCTCAGAGTCTAATGAAGAGTTCCAACGAATTTCTTTGCCATCAGTGAATACTTCCAAAATCCCTACTAGAACCAACAATGACAAGGGACAACATAAGGTTACCTTTTCTTGGGTACCTAAGCATGATTGAAAAGCCCTTGTTGTTCATGTTTCTCTTAAAGCACATGATACCTCTTAGTGGTATTTCGATAGTGGGTGGTCCAGGCACATGACGGGTGACGTCTCATTTTTTACCTCCCTAGATGATTATAAGAAAGGTAAAGTCATTTTTGGAAATGATAGCAAGTCTAGCATAATAGGATGAGGTACAATAGACTTACCAAGATTTCCTAAGCTAGAGAATGTTTTGTACGTCAAGAGTTTGAAAACAAACCTTCTCAGCATCAGCTAGCTGTGAACGATTGCTATGTTTATGATCAAGCCGGTAAACTTCTATTACAAGGGGTGAGGACTGAAGATATTTTTTATGGGATTATGCCTAAGTCCTCATTTGTCTGCAACAGCAGTGCGATCACTATTATGGATCTGTGGCATCAACGTCTAGGTCACATAAATTTTAAAGATTTAAAAGATTAGTTAAAAATGACCTAGTATGTGGCTTATCATCACTTGTAAAGCCAAATTTCACGGTTTGTGGACCCTGTCAGTTGAGAAAGCAAGTTTGTATCTCCCATAGGAAGTTGAATTTCATTACCACCTCACGAGTGCTTGAGTTGATACACATGGATCTTATGGGTCCTACTCCTACTGAGAGATTGGGTGGTAAGAGGTATATCCTCGTGATGGTAGATTATTTATGTCATTACTTGATAGTAGGTTTTTTGAGAGAGAAATCCGATGCTATGGAATTTTTTCGACCAAGTGTCGTGCCTTGCAAAATCAACACGGTGTCACTATCAATAGAATTCGAAGTGCAATAACACTGAATTTAAGGAAGCTTAGATCTTTATTGTGATAGCCTCGGGTTCAAATATGAATTTTTGACCATTAAGACTCCTCGACAAAATGGGATTGTTGAGCGAAATAATCATATAATTCAGGAGATGGCGAGACCTATGCTTCTAGGTCGTAGAGTTGCTAGAAAATTTTGGGCAGAGGAAGTGTTTACCTCGGGTTCAAATATGAACTGTGGACTGGAAAGAAGCTCAACCTTTCATATTTCCATTTTTTGGGGAGAAAATGCTACATCCTACGGGATAGAGAGCAATTAGGAAAGTTCGATTCCTGGAGTGGCGAGGGTATATTTTTAGGTTATTCATCGATAAGTAGAGCATATCGAGTTTTTAACGAAGTAGCTCTAAGGTTAGGGAGTCAATAAGCATCACCATGCAAGATAACGAACCATCAACTTTTGTTGATCCTATCCTTTTGTGTGAGGATGATGCAATCCCATGTGACGATCCTATTGTCCCTCGCACACCTAAGGTGGACCCCACTCCTATTTTATGGGACACACCTGCTCGGGTTCGCAAGAGTCATGAACCTCTGATTATTATATTAAATTCCACCTTAGGGGTCAAGACTTGTGCTTAACTAGAGAACATTGTTAGATTTGTCTACTACATGTCCAAAGTTAAGCCTAAGAATCATAAAGAAGCATTCAAAGATGAACACCGGATATCTACTATGCAGGAAGAGTTACTTCAGTTTAAAAAGAATGATGTTTGGAAACTTTTACCCCGACCTAATGAGATGAATGTAATTTTTACAAAGTTGATATTCCAGAATAAGATGGATGAGGATGGTACCATTCTCAGAAATAAGGCTAGGTTGGTTGCTCAGGGCTACACAGAGATTGAGGGTATAGACTTTGAGGAGACATTCACTCATGTTGCAAGGCTTGAGTTCATCCATTTACTACTCGCCATTACATGTCATCTACACTTCAAACTATATCGGATGGATGTCAAAAGTGCCTTTTACGAATGGCATTCTATAGGAGGAGGTTTATGTGGAACAACCAAAAGGTTTTGAAGACCGTAAGCCCCCTGATCACGTCTATTGTTTGAATAAAGCCAAGTATGGTTTTAAGTAAGCACCCCATGCTTGGTATGAGAAGCTTACTTCCTATCTCTTAGCTCTTAGCTCTTAGCTTCAAGAGAATGGGAGATGATAAGACATTGTCTATTAGGAGGGAAGATGGTGCTATTTTGGTTACCCATGTCTTTGTGGATGACATAGTCTTTAGGTTCACGTGCTCCTGGCATGCTCAGGACTTTGAGGAGGATATGAAGAGTGATTTTAAGATGAGCATGGTTGGTGAGATTAAATTCTTCATGGTCTCAAGGTTCGTCAGCTAGAGGATGAGATGTTCATCTCCCAATCCAAGTATACTAGAGACCTACTGAAAAAAATTGGTTTATACTCTGCTAAGCATGCACGTACCCTAATGAGTACCTCAACAAAGCTTAGCAAGGCACTTCAGGCAAGGACTTAGAGCAAACCTTGTATCGGAGTATGATAGGTAGTCTTCTTTACTTAACTACCATTCGTCCCGACATAGCCTTTAGTGTTAGAGTTTTTGCGTGATATCAAGCATCCCCAAAAGAATCGCACTTACTCTCTCTTAAACATATTATCAAATACATGAGTGGGACTCTCTCATTTGTCATTTGGCATTCTTTTTATATCGATGATCGTTTATTCACCTATTCGGATGTCGATTGGGTCGAGGATGCAAATGGATGTAGGAGCACTTCTGGTGGGTGTTTTTTCTTTGGTTCTTCTATTTTATCTTCGTCGAGCAAGAAGCAAAACTTCATCTCTTTATCCACTGCGGAGGCTGAGTACATCGGCGTTGGGAGTTGTTGCACGCAACTTTTATGGATGAAGCAGATGCTGGAGGATTATGGGATATCACATGACATCATGGCTATTATCTGTGATAACACGAGTGCGATAAACATATGCGAGCACTTTATCCGTGAGCTTGTCGCAGAGAAGGTTGTATCCTTGAGTTTTGTGTCTACTGACTTCCTGTTAGCCAATATTTTCACGAAGCCTTTAGACGCCCTTAGATTTGAGAGTCTTATGAAGTATTGAGGAATTTTCACAATTGACTGAGTGGTGGTTACTATGTCTAGAATAGGATGCATTTTTCATGTTTACATCATATGATTCATATTTCTAGATTGTATCATTTGTATTATTTTGGTTTGGTTTTATTTTTTATATTTTAAAAAATATATATAAAGATTTTCTAATTTTTTAAAAAATTGAAAAACCCAAAAAGATTTTGTTTTTAATAAATTTTTAAAAAAAGACAAAAAGATTTTCTTTTTATAAATTTTTTTAAAAACACAAAAAGAGTTTTGTATTTTATTTACACCATTTATGGATGAACATTTAAGATAGCCAAAGTCACAACTTCATTTCCATATTCCACCTGACTATTTGATAGTGTTTTGAGATGCAACATCATTTCATCCATGTGCTTTATAATGTGTGGAGTCATTAAGATGTGATTAGTGATATCTTATACATGTTTTGCTCCTTATCTCCTTTAATGCACATGAGCACGATTTTATTTGAATATTGTACTTGTCTATCACATGTTGTTTTAGGTGTTTCCATCTTAATTATGTCTATACAACGAACCAAAAGTGATAAAAACGAGAATAATAAAAGTTGTGCATGTAAGAACCATGTACCGTGAGGATTAAAATGCATAAATAAAAAAATGATAAGTGTTCACGGGAAAGGGCTATGAGAGTACAAAATTAACTCGTCGTGAAAGCCACCATTTAAAAGAGCCCAAGAAAAAAAATTAAGGGGCAATAAAAATAATCATATGCCAAAACTGTGTCCAATAACATTTCTCTTAGTTGAGAAAATTAGACACCTCAAAAAGAAAATGAAAAATGAATAGAAATTTGAGGAAGTTTGGTTCGATTTAACGGTTTTGCACTTTCTTAAAAATCTCGAAAAACATTAAATAGTTTTGAACGTTATTGGTGTGGAAATCACTTTGCGCTTTTATTTGCTGATTGGATTGAGTCAATTTATTATAATTCCACCGTTCTTACACCTAAAGAAGATGTTGAGTTCATCTGTTAGGAATATCTGAAAGTCGTCGTACACATATGTTATGTTTGTATGCATTGATTTTCTTATCGAATTTGTTCACATTCCTTCATTTTCGCTAGCACTGACTTGGTTATTTTCGTGTTCTTTCATGGTGTGATTTTTTTGTTGTATATTTTTGTGAGAAAATTTTTGAAAAAATTCAAAAAGAGAAAGTTTATTACCGTGCGACAATCTCCATATGATTTTCTTTGTGTTCTTCATACTATTTGGGGACATAATAAAAAGGGGGAGAACGAATTATGGAGAAGATGTTTTCTTTTTTGATTTGATAATGATTTGCTTGAGCATAACCGGTATTGATTTTTGCTTAGCATTATTTGTCAAACTTTTGCGCATCACGAGTATTGTTTCTTGTCTCATGTGTGTAGGTACAAAATTGAGGATTATTTTTGCACACCCTAATGATGAAAAAGAAAAGATTGATGATGTTGAAGAATTTTTTTGAAGACATGTCATTTAGTATTTCTAGTTTTTGGGTTAATGGGGATATTAAATTGTATGTCATTTATTTTGAGTTTGGAAGCATAATTCAGATAGTTTTTATGTATGTACCGACATAGACATAGGGGGAGATTTTTAAGAACATGATTTTATAAATGTCCGTTTAGAATCTAGGAAATTTTTAAAGTGTACTAGATCAAAGCATGTATATCTTATACCATTACATTCGGCACGTCAACACGATCATCCATGAAGGCCATGATCCGAATCTGAAGCTTCACGCACCCATCATCTTCATACGTGCATAGTAAAACATCATTGAGGAACGTGCAATGTGCATCTTCAACATTCTCACTATTCCACTCACGATTATGGTAAATTATTTAATTTGGAGTTTTTAATGTTTCTGTATTTATTTGGGAATTTTTCAGAAAACTATTTTAGGCACCTGTGTCATTTTTTTTGTTAAAAGAATTTTTTCTAAATGTTGAGGCGAAGCATGATTTGTCGTTTTGGTCGCTCGAGCGATAATCCACTGTCTTTCAAACGACATAAGCATGTCGCGCGATGTCGTTCAAATGACCTCATAAGTCGTTCGTGCGAGTGCACCGACTCAATTTTTATTATAAATATCTGCTTCTGTAGTCAAGTTTTTCAAGTCTTTACAACTCCGTTTTCTATAAAATAACTGCAATTTTAAGACTTTGTTTTTAGAGTTTTAAACATATTTTTGATTCACCAAATTGTCCCAAATATATGTGAATCATATAAACTGTAAATTACTTATTCTACTCATTTGGAGTACACTTGTGGAGAAAAAGGTTGATTCTCCATTGCTGACGATTGAAGATCTTGCAAGATCTCTTGCCATCGATGACAAACCGACGCCTGGAGGTATTCATGTGTCAAGATTTATTTCTTTGTATTTGTAACTCATTACACAATATAGTGAAATAAAAAGGTTTTGCCATTTTGCGTAGTTTTCCTCATATTTGTGATTGTTTGCATTCTTGCTTCTATTTAATATGTCAATCACAATTAATTGCAAGAGTTAGGGTTTTGAGGCATAAAAATTGGAATTTAATTAAACAAGTTTATCCATTGATTGTCAGAGCACTCTTACACGATTTAACGATGTATATATGTTCATAACATTATCATTAATATCTTGGACTAAGTCTCCATGCCTCACTTGGACAAAAATGGTCTCGCACACCCTTTCGTAGAAAAATCATAACTAATTAAAATAAATCAGAAAAATATGCAATCGGCGCCCACGCGATTATAATAAGAAAATCTAGAAAAAAGTCCCCTGAATCGGTTCAAAATTGGGGTCTAATCGATTCGACATCCCAGTTTCGTCCAGGTCTGCTGTTTCTTATGGCATGATTTTTCTACCTAAAACTTCTCAAACCAAAGATCCTCATAATAAATCAACAACTTAAAACGTGATATGGATAAAGTTTCTAAAATATCATATGGTCATTCTAAACATGTTTAAACATCAAATTATTTTCAAGATTTATATCAAATCTTCAAGATCTTTCAAGAATTTATGAACATGCAAATTCTAGATTTCGTCTTACCATACTCCAATGCTATTCCATATTAGTTTAAGGGCTATACAACATATCATCTACAATTTATCTTCCATTTAAACCACGTGAATATATAGTTGATACAAGGGGTTATAGATCTAAACATGAGTTACATAATTATCATCAATTTCTACATAACTCAAAAGGAATCTAAATATGCAGTCCTGACACGTGATTAAACCTTATTCTAAGCATGGTATCAACATTAATATAAGATTAGTACAATTTGAATAAGAATGACAAGGGAATCCTTGCCTAAGATTGTGTAGGGGAGCCTTTCTTCCTCTTCCTAGGGTGTCCTTCCTCTCCTATTGGGTGGCTATGTCTAGGGTTCTTGGATGTAACTCCCAGATGAGTGGGTTAACTCTAATTATATGATATTAGTCTTCAGTTCTCGATTTGGTCTTTATGGCCCAACTTTGGACCCCAAAATGAGCCCAAATACATAATCTAATTAGCCCGATAATTACAGAACTCATACATTTATACCCTGGGACCATTCCTAAGGGTCTAAAATGCACGAACAAGCCCGAAATACCTCTCAAAGTGTGTCCCGAATATTTTTACCCAAAACATATTTTAATTGTGACATGACACATATAAATATTTTTTTTATTTAAAATAAAAATCACTTTTGATTTATTCCGAATCATTGAAGTTTAACTCTAAAATTTATAATTAATACTAGGTCTAATTACTTACAACCTTGGTTAAATAATTTCACCGAATTAAATTAATCCCTACTAAATTTTATTTTATTCCAAAAATATACGAGGTATTACATTTTCCAACTATATCCAACTTGTCAACTCGTCTAAAATATAATGTGGTCGATAAAGTTTTCATAAAAAAGTATTTGGGGATTGTAAACATAATATTTGGAAGATACTGAAGTGGAATCGATAGATACTACTTTTAAATTTGGTAGATACTCAAGTAGAATGGATTTATACCAGTGATAAATGAATTTCGATTGCTGACAATCGATATTATTTTCTTTTGATATCCTAATCCTTAAAAAAATTTATCAAAAAATAGAATTTGTCACCTTAAAAGTTAATGTTATCAAATAGCCCCGCCTGAAACATTATAGAATTTGTCATGTCATCATGGAAAAATTTATCACCCGAACCATTTTCCTACTTTTGTATTATGCGGCCCCTAAATTCTTGGGGAACCCTCAGAAGACACCTTAGGCTATCATACACAAAACCTTTTGGGTGCCAAACGGTAGATTGATCATGTTTTCATAAATAAAACTGTATTCTCTCCCTCCTCTAGTACTTGTTTTGCCTACCGAATAAGTTTGTTAAAGAAATAAAAATATCAAATTAAAGCCAGATATGCATAACCTAAAATAAGGAGTTTGAGAAGAGAGAGAGGTCGTCAGTTGTGATTATATTTTGGAGTATTACTGAAATCTAACATGGTGTGCATTTACTAGTGTTGACGAATGTTTCCAAAGGCCCCACAATAATTGCTACAAAATACCACAAGCAAAATTAAAATGAATTGTGCTAAGGTCCAGCACCCTATATATATCTATATAATAAGAGAGAGGGGTGTTTGAATAGTGCCTACAAATTAACGGTTGCAATAAAACTTTTTGGGTCGATATAAGGGTTTCAGATTGTGCCATATCACCGCTCATCACTGTGACATGGAAAATGAAGGGAAAACCTCTTAATCCTAAACCCTACCCCCGTCTCTCTTTATTTGGCTCTCCACTTCCCCCTCATTTTCTCCCCTCCCCTCCCCATGATGCCTTACCCCTTAATCCCAAACCCTAGCCCCATCCCCCTATCCCTATTAGCCATTCGCCTCCTCTTCTACCTCCAGGCACGCACACACATATTCACATGCAAATAGATCTCTTTTGACTCTCTCTCTTTCACCTTCTTACACATGTACACACACTAAGGTTTTCTCACACAACCACGGATCTAAAGACTTGTGGGTTTGAGGTGTTTAGAAATTTTGATTTGGGTTTCTTTTTGTTACTAAGTTTATTTTTGAGTTTTTTTCAATTTTGATTTAGTTTTTTTTTTTCAATTCTAAACATAGTTACTAATAATATTCTTTTTTACGATCTTGAAACAGGTATAGATGACCTTGCAACATGTATATATAGTTGGAGCTCAAATGAGGTCGGTTCTTTTTTGCATGTTTGAAGTTTTAATTTTTTTTCTTCTTATTATGTTGTTAGTATTTTTTTTACATTGCAGATGGTTGTTGGGATTAAATATCAGTAGGAGGACCCGAGAATCATATTAATGTATTTCCATCAATGCTATCATATGTTAGTAACTTTAATATTTTTTCGAAATTATCTTTTCATAGTTGCTTGACAGGTGTTTGACAAAATGACTAACATAATGTTTGTTATTTTTACTTACAGCAAATGAAATGCAATACTATGATTTTTTTTATTTATATTTATTTCTTTTTGTATCAAGGTTATTTATTGTCATCCCATGTGATTCAAACTTATTGTCTATTTCGACCTTTGTTCTTTATTGTCTATTTTTTACAAGTTAGGTTGGAATGTGGTTCAAGATTTGATCTCTTTGAGGTAATCTATTATTTATTGCCCTCTCCATTTCTCTTCACATGTGTGTGTAGTATATATGTTTGGGTTTTATTGTTGAATTTGTATGTTTTTTGTATTATTTTTTGACGTATATCTCATTTGTGTCCATATTTGGTATTTGAAAAACAACTTTAATACTATTTTTTTCTTTTTAGCTCACTTGAACCCGCTCATCATATCGCTCGCTCCTCTGATTACCACTATGAAGATTCAAAGTTGTACATGCCATTGTCCTACAGATTCACAGTGGGCTGTAAAGGCAATGGGACTCATGGTTAGATATTTTGATACTATTAATGAAATTGATATTGACTCATTAATATTGACTATTTTCAATTCTTATAACCTTTCAAATCCACTTACAATGATAGTCATTTCTCTTTATTTGGTTGAGTCTGAAGGATGTTTTTTATATAATGGAGTTAGTTATTGTCTTTCTGCTATTAGTGTCCTTTCTCTTTATCCAAGTTACGTTTCATATAAAAAACGTTATTGGTGTCATTGTGTTAGACTTCCTATTCTAACCTTTGGAATTACAAATCACCAACAATTTGGGTTTTCTTGATGTATTGAGTTTGATATGGACTGAATGTTTTCACTATTTATTCCATATTAATTTTTTGATAGTTAGGCAATTTTATATCGATTCACCCAAGGGTACAAAGAATACAAGTCGGATGCAAATTATTTATGCTGCTACTCATAAATAATTTAGTCGCACCAATGTTATAGTCAACTGAAGCTGTTGTTAAAACCACTGATGTAGTACTATCTATTAAATAGCTTATTGTTTGATAATGACTTTCTGACTATACAGTACTATGCTCATCTTGTTATTCCTTTTGTCTCATTCCTGTGGCTAAGTTACTGGGTTAAATGAAAAACAAAATCTTAGATTCAGTTCTGTTGATTCACTACTCACCTCCTGCTTCGGTACTTTTTAAATTGCACATTCAGTTATGTCACTCTTTCAAATTAGGAACATGGATTTGTATGCGTAACTTTGTTATCTATCCCGATAACATGTATAGGATGAAAGGTTGTCATATTATATCTTTTTTCATTTCCTTTTAGGTTTTTATTCGACCTATTCCACTAATAAAAAATTATAGTCAACTCAGTGCACCACATAACTATCTCATCTTCATTTAGTAGAGGTGAAGCAGGTCGGGATGAAGCCCGAAAATGCTGTGTACCATTTTTTGATGATGACATGGTTTTCAAGAGTTTCTGTATGTAGGCATATTTGGCGTTACTCCTGAACACATCCCTATGTGTTAACGTGGCATTGAGGTAGCCTTATATTATCCACGATTACAATGTATTATTCACCACACTTGACTTCAGTTGAAATTTAAACACATGACATCACAACTAATTTTCTACTATTTAGGTTGATGGTGAGAAAGTCAGGTCAGTGAGTGAATATTGTTAGTTTGGTTACTGAATGAATATAAAAAAATTATTAATATATTTAGGTTCTCGGATTTATTGGTGATTTGGAAGTAATGCGTCTACATATAAGTTAGTTGCTCATGTTCAATATGTTCATATGATCAGGCCCATCTTTGGATAAAACTTTTGAAAATAATTACTGCATTTTACACGTGTTATGTCGTTGCTTTTATCGATTGTTAAATTTAGATTATTCATTACATTTCACGCAATGGTTCTGTATTACTATGCATTGCATTTGAGGATGTTACATTCAATTTCAGAATATATTTATGAGTTTAATAAGTTTATCTTATTTTGGATTTCATATATTCAAACCCAACCGTCTATCTTGGCACTAATCCCCAACCTTTACAAATCCGATGGCCCATACTACCATTACATCATTCATAAAAAGTAGTTGCAACCGCAAAACACCAAGTACTTTTGCTCTTACCCACAAAATAGAGAAATGAGAATCATTGAGCGGTGATGGAGGGGAAAGTGCAACAGGTTTACTTGGATCGACTTGTAGAGCAACTAGAGAGATATAATGGTACTTCATTTACGCATTATTTATTTATATTTTTTCACTTCTTCTTTTCTGGGTGTTCTATGGCATGGCAGTTTCGGATTCTATTTGGTTTATACCAATTTTGTGGAAATATAATTTATTTTTATGACTCTTGGTTACTATACTATGTTATTGTTCTGTTACTTTTCTACATGTTTTTTGTTTGATCTCATCTCTAAGATGTTCTTTGGATTATTAAATGACAGCATAACACGGTTTCTGTTGTGACAACCCGCGATCCGAGATAAGGGGTGGCTGTAATACCCCGCATTTTTGATTGAATTGAAATTGGAAAAAAAAACTATGTCAGTATATATATTCGAAATGTTTGGAAATAAAACTATGTCAGTATATATATTTGAAATGTTTGGAAATGAAAAGTTAAAATGAATTCATTGAGATACGAATGTGCAACTTAAATATTAGAAGCGAATTAATGCGTAAAAGGATCGAGAGGGTTAAAATTGGGGGCAATGGCATTTTTGTAAATAAACTAACCCTAGGTATAAATAGAAATGAAGAGAAGAAGTCTTCATTTTATTATTTCACAAATGGGGGCTAGGGTTTGGTAGAGACAGAGAGAGTAAGAAGAGAAGAAAGCTAAGAGGATTTCAAGAGGATTCAATTTCTCCATACAATCCAAGGCAAGTTAATAACCTATATGTGTATATTATGTATCTATAATGAAATTTCATGTGAACATGTATTTGGATCCCTAAATTAATATGATATTGATGTTAAAAATGATATGCAATGTATTAGGATCACCCTCCATGTAGATTCAAATGCAATAACATAATTATAGGGATTGAATTGTTGAACAACCTCTTGAATTTGAGAAATCTATGAACTTGTAAATCATCATATTAAAAACTGTTTTGAGGTGTTTTGGTTTCGAAAATGGATGTTTTGTCCGCACTGCCCAATAGAAAATTATATTCCAAACAACTTTGTAGTTTTAAGTTTTTCCGAAAACGGATCAGAAAAGTCTCAAATCGGCGTTTCAAAATTTTGCGTAGAAAGTTGTCGTGAACAGGTCCGAACTTTACATGTTAGTTTCAGTTCTATTTTAAGTAGGCTACGGTAGCGTGCTCGCTTGTGCTTGTAGAAAATCACGTTCCGAACAACTTTGTAGTTTTAAGTTTTTCCAAAAACGGATCGGAAAAGCCTCAAATCGGCGTTTTAAAATTTTGTGCAGAAAGTTGCCAAAAACAGGGGTGAATATTATATATTAGTTTCGGGTCTGTTTTATGCAGGCTATGGAAATGTGCACGCGGGCCCTTATAGAAAATCACGTTCCTAACAACTTTGTAGTTTTAAGTTTTTCCAAAAACGGATCGGAAGAGCCTCGAATCTACATTTTAAATTCTGGGCAGCATGTTGTTGAAATAAGAGTGATAATATTTTTCATGTTGTTAGTAAGATAACTATGGTGTTGAGCCTAATATCCTAACTTGATCATACACTTATGGTTATTAGGGATATATAACCATGAAATGATTTGATGTTGCATTAGTAAATTAATGATGTAAATTATGTTATATTATAAATAATGACTATTGTTTAACTCGAGTAAGAGACTTGACATGATTGTATATATATATAAGCGTGAAATTGTTTTACATGTACATTGTCGAGTATACACTAGACTAGTCCTCCGGTCGACGTAGGCACATGTTGAATGCTATTTTTTGTGATTGATCCGGTTAGGTTTCGCTCGAGTGCCGTGTCGGAGATAAACCACCGGAACAGGACAAATGGTTGTAATGCGGGTCGGATAGAAAGACCTTGAAACGCCATGTGATTTAGGACTTAGTACGATTGCCCTTGCCATGTAATATTGGAGAGTATTCGTGTGTAGGCCTAGTGTTACGACTTATTCCTCCGGGTAACGATAGTGACCCGATATGACTTGTTGTGTGAGATATTATGCTTGTGTCTTAAAATAATATCCCGAATCGATGCATTTTATATTATACTTGAAGGAAATATTTTGATACGTTAAATACTGAAATGAGATTAATAATGATTAATCATGATACGATATGAGACTACACGTTACTCGAGTTTGGGTTGGGTAGTCACGACATAGGAACATTGGTTGGGTAATTGAACAACTTAATTACTGGAGACGAGTAATGACTAGTGTGCTTTCATTATAAGTACATCTTATAATCTTATAGCTTATTTTCTTGCTTTGACGTTCGTCTATCTTGCTTCTTGCTTCTTGCTCCTCTCCTATATATATAATGTATGACAGGTCCTCGTCCTGATGGACAATAGACTATGGAGCTTGATGAGATCATATCAATCTTAGGATTCCTGTAGCTGTGGAGTTATTGTATTTTAATTTATGTCGCTTGTTTCCCTTTTCTTGAGGGTGGTATCAGAGATTAATATCACGTTGTTTTTACTTGGTATTTGAGAGAATTGTCGTATTATTCTTTCCCATTTTGTGTTGGGCCGCATGTATTGGCATTTTATATTTTTCAGTTTGAGATTACTGATGGATTTGTAATACCCCGTATTTTTATGCTATATTTAATTTGGGGATTTATTAAATTTAATGTGATGATTATTTAATAAAAATCCGGAAATTAATTATGTTATAATTATTAACGTGACTAGAGTTAGTAATTATGGGAAACATATTGAATATTACTAACGAGCATAGTAATATATTTTATTGGTTATATTGAATGTCATAAGTAAATTATATGACTATTTCGGAAAAATTTAAGTCGGGACGTGCCCGTGTCACGTCAGGGACTAATTATGTTAATTAAAAAGGGAATATTTTATAAATTGTCCGTATGGTCGTTTTGAGTGCGCCAACGCGTCCGGAAGGGTCGAGATAGTCAGAAAAGTGTACTCGGGGGTTTAGTTTGGGTCTCGGGGTGTTTTTAGGCCTAATTAGTGACCCGGGAGGGCATTTTGGTCATTTTACAAAATAGGGTAATTAAACCCAAGAATTTCAGCCATCCTTAGCAGCTATTTAGGTCAGCCTTTTAGGGTTAGAACATTCATAACCCTAGTACGGCCATTGGAGAAGATAGGAGAGAGCTCTCAAGGTGATTCAAGGCCAAATACACCACCGTTTGCACCGCCGTCACCACCAACACGTTGATCTCGAGGAGGAGAACGCAACCACACCAAAATCAACAGGAAACCAGACCTCTGAAATCCCAGGCAAGTGTTTAACTTGCGTATTTTCGTTGGTGCAATATTCATATTAGTTAGGAATGATTAGGAGTATAATCTATGGAAGAAAACCCCACTTTTTGATAGGAATTTGCATGTAGAAAAGATTAAAACCATATTCTGGAAGTCTTATATGATGTAGATGATTAACCCACGAATTTTGATGATTATGTAGAAGGAAATTCTGGAGAAAAACTGATTAGAACAGAAGTTAAGAAAACTTAGGGTTCTTGATGATTAGATGAGATTTTAGGTTGTTTAATCATGTTTAATGATGGTTATACGCATGCTTAACGTTAGAAACATCTAGTAATATGTTATTATGTTTGTGGTATAAGTTTTGGGACGATTAGTGTTGAAAAATATGCATTTGGATGAATAATTTTGATGAAACCCGTAAAGGCACTTCTGCAGAAATCGAAACACCTGTTTGATCGATTGATCGACCCTAGAGCGTCGATCGATCGAAGGTTCGATCGATCGAGCCCCAGTCGTCGATCGATCGACCCTTCCTGGCAGCCTCTTATTTCCCCTTGTTTAATTAGTTGAATTAATTTACCGTGAAATAATTCTTGGGGATTATGAATAAAATGTTTTGGGATATAGGATAGACCAGTAGGACATATGATTAAGTGTTGAAGAACTTTATTATGTGACGATAATTGGGTTTTAGGGACAATTATTTAAAGAACGAGGAAACTACGTATTTCAAGTGAGAGATTACGTCGAATACTTACGATAGTGCATAGACGTCTACCTACTGAATTTACTACTGGGATAGTTAGAATCCACGAGTGTCACATAATTAGTGAGAAAACCCTTCGAGTTAAGGTTAGAGACGAAACCTTATACATAATCTTAATAATGTGAAATTAAGGATAAATGTTGTAATTATGGTTAATGAGAGGAACCTATATTAATATGATGAAATTGGTATATTTATATGATTGTGTGTGCATATATTATATACATGTGAAAAACGTACTCGCGCTACTTGCTATCCCTGAGGTTACCGCGCTGGGACGACCTTATCCTGTGTTGCTTTTTGGGGGATATTGGTTCGTACCCTAGGAGATAGATATCCTTGGTACAGGCTATCGATTCGATAGTTCAGACGGTCCTATGAGGCGTGAGGGTATGTACTGACCTTTTAGAGACTTGGAATCTATACTTCGCCTCAATGTTGTTTTGTATATGTTAATACAGTTCGAGAGTGATTCCGAACTTGTATTTCCCTTTGTGTGAGCGATACGGGGATTGGATAGCAGAGTATGCCCGCACCATAATTTTAGTTGGGGTGCTAATATATATATATATATATATATATATATATATATATATATATATTATCCGAGTAGTTTATATATATATATGAGATTATGGAATTCAAACTACCTACTGTGACTTGATAAGTAGGACATGGTTGTTGTCTCAAATAATAAATACTGTTTTGCGAAAGTATAATATGACACTGGGAAACTTTATAAATTAATGAAGTTAAAATGAGAGTTGTGCTACAACTAGAAAGTAACCTTTTTACACGTTGACATTGTTCGGTTTTAAAAACTTATGTGTAAGTTAAGACAAATTAAATTATTGGGGAGGTCAGTATGAACTAAATGTTAAGTTAAACCATTTGGGAAGGTTAGTACGATAGGCGTGCACACTAGAAGAGAGGTGAGAATTTCTCAAGGGAGTGTCGAACTAATATGTTGTTGCATTGGCCTGTATCAATTTAAATACTTGCTAAACTGATTTTAAATAACACACACTTTCGGGCTCTGACCCGTTTCTTCTCTCCCTCTCCCCCTTGTATATATATGTATGTATTTCAGGTGCCCAGCCACAGGGGCGTCTTGCTTAGGATCTTTTGGAAGGAACGCGCTGCAGCTTAGGTGGGAGTTGCAGGTCTTTTGATTAGACGACTTCGTTCATTCAGATCCACTCCTAGCATTTTCATTCAGATGGGCATGTGTAGCCTTTTCCATTATTTCTTTATGTTAGGACCTTGTTATTTCAGTTATTTCCTAGTTCGTTATTTTGCGATTTTGTTCAGGACGGATGTATTACTTTATTTTCTCGCATGTTGACATTCGTTGATGAATGTTTCATATATTGGATTCTTTCATTCCAGTTTATTGTGGTGTGAATCTTATTCATTGAGCTTTGTTAATAATTTAAATAAATCTTTTCTTTAAATAAAATTTGGAAGTTAATGTTTAAAAATTGGTTTTGACACTTAGCTTAATTATTTAGGGTGTTAAATTGGAAAATTATTTTTATCGACAGTGATGCTGAGAATGAACCAACTGTTCACCTTGATTTAATTTAATAAAGGAGTGATCGCCCGGTATTTAATTAGGTGGGGTGTCACAGGATTATTGTAGTTAATAGTTATGAGTTGGTTTCACTTGTTATAGTTTCTATTATATGATTTGGTTACACATATGAGAGTGTACATGTTTACTTTACTGCATTTATTTAAATTTTGTTTCTAATGCCAACATATTGACGCTCCGCTTTAATTTAATTGGGCGTAGCTAACCGAGTTAGATTTAAAAAGCAGGGTTGTCAGAGTGGCCAGCCCGATAGTCAAATGTAACAGGAATCATGGATGGAAATCATTCTAAGCATCACAACAATAAACTGAGTATACGGTAAAACCACCCAATAAATCAGAAAACGGGTTGCCAAAAGTTTAGAATTTAAATTTTGGAACAAGTTAAGAAAATAATTTAAACAACCCAATCTGACAAACAAGTGGAATTCCAAAAGAGTACTTATATCATACATCTGAAACGAATATACAAGAGGACCGAATAGGCTGTCGGTCCACAGCTACATACAACGTATTGCAACAGTTTAAAATATTACATAATACATTCATTAATCAAATACAAAAGTTTGGGCCACACGCCAGATGAAAAGACCCGATTATATCTAGAACACAAAAAAATGGAGGCGTCTAATTCAACGTCTTGTAATATCCGTAAAATCTTATAGCCCATCAAAAGCAAAGGAATTAAGAATGTCAAAATGGGCGTCCTTGCGGTGGAGCACCTGAGCGGATACAATCATATGCACAACAAGGAAAAATGAACCGGTCAGGGCCGGGTTTTTATATGATCACCAGAAGAATAAAAGCACGGTAGGAATGAATAGTTATGCATGAATGATAAGGATGAAAATCTAGCATGTTAAACTTATTTTACAATATAAGACATTTTAACTAATTATGAAATGTAAATTATTAACATACGAGAATTATAAGTAAACATCTTTAATTAAAAACCTTTTCTCACAAATCAATTTACCATTTCATTCTTACATTACTTAACAGGAAAAATACATTCTTTCATAGGTTTAATTAAGAAGATATAATTTCACTTCATTAATTAAAACTCCCATCTTTAATCATCAATTCCATTTTATCTTCGCATTCCTTATCAGGAATATAATTTCTAGCAAGTGCTCTTTATGGCACATATCTCAATCACATGCTCTTTGTGGCACGTATCCATGCTCTTTATGGCATATATATCCATCAAGTCCCACTTGATGCAGAAAAGTTATATTCATATACATATAACGATTCTAAGACCGCCCCTCCGAGTTTCCCCCCTGGGCGTGCCCCTAAATAACTATCATCTTCTAGGGCCTATCATATAAGACAACCTGCGCTAATAACGCAACGTCGGGAAGCAGCCATATGCTTGCGGGGTAGTCATAACCACACCCAGAATTACCTACCCATCGTAGAAAAATATATACATATAACAGCGCTCATATGGCCTAGGACTATATCCACCCTGCGTTAATTTGTCAGGGGGCATCAACTCGCGCGCGGACTTCCCTTATGATAGTATTTAGAGAGGTGTGTTCAACCATATTTTATTAATTTCCATTTCATGATTGAGTAAATTATCATTTACTTTGTTCATTTTCCAAATTTCATTTCCATTTTTCAATATCCCTATATTTGGTTCATTTTCATTCAAACATATCATCATTGTACAGTTTGGTTCATTTTATTCGAACCTATCATCATTTAATAATTTTGTTCATTTTATTCAAACCTATCCCCATCGAATATTATCATTAATATTCCTCAAATTACATGTCCCGACTTAGTCTCCAAATGATCATACTGATTCTACAAGTCCCCAAAGTTCGTATAACTTCAATAAGCCCCTAAAGTCTCCAAGCATGGGATTTTTCAACTCATAACTCCTAAAAATTTAATAAGAGAAGTAATGCCTCAACATTGCTTTAAACCTCCCCGGAATAACCCCAGATGACCCAATTCTAGTCTAGGGTGGCGACCAAACTCAATTACTACTCTAGGACTCTAAGTTTACTTCATTCAAGAAGGTTCCTAGGTCTTAAGCCAAAAGAAAAAGATTAAAATTTAAATGGGAAAATGACTCAAAACTGCAGGAACCGAATCGATTCTCCCTAGGGGCCGAATCGATTCGCTCTAAAAGTGAATCGGTTCGGAAGACAAACTCAAGTTTCTATAAATGCCGAATCGATTCGGCCTTAACCCGAATCGATTCGGGTACCCAGACCTGGAAAACTGCATCTATGCGAATCGATTTTCCCTAAGGGCCGAATCGATTCTCCCCTGCGAAAAAGCCAAGTTTGGCTATGGAGTCTTGAACTCCCAAATTTCTTCCAACACAAAACCAACCAACCGAACCTCATAAATTATAACCCATACAACATAAATATATCCATTTACCATCATCTACAATATTTACCATCCAAATCAACTTCTAAGAGTTCAAAACCCAAAAATCTAACAAAACCCTAACTTTGTTAAACATAACCATAACACAACTATCAATACTAATTATTCTACTTAAATCACATAGTAGCAAGTAGATAACTTGCCTTGAGGTAGGAAAATCAGATTTGATGAAGATGAAAGCAAGAACAAACTCCAAATCTTCAATCTCTTTCTTTCTCCAAAGTTCTCTTCCTCTCTCTCTTTCTCCCTAAGTTAACAATTTGGTCTTAAGAGGAATAGTAAGTCTTAGCAAGACTAAATCGGGCCATTAGTCTAAAATTCCCAACTCTAATGACTAATATGCGATATCATAATACGCAACTACACATTTAAGCTATAACCAGTCAAAAGTGCTCGAAATGCCAAAATGCAATATGGCACTTATTTTGACTGTCTCGCACCTACCGGGACTGACTACACCCTCCAAATTATCATTTGGAAATTTTATAATTCATTTTAACTTTCAGTTTCATATCAAACCAAAATGTCATTTTATATCTTTTGACACTATAAATCACCACATGGATATTTTTACCTACTCATCAGGTAATCATACAACATTTCAGTAAATATTAACCTTTTCCACATTAAATTAATATTTACTCCACAATCCATCATTTTATAATTAATTACTACACATAGTAAATAAATATAAAATAGGCTCTCGAAAGTGAGGGTTGTTACATCTGTGTTGCAAGTTGTATCTTTTCTGGAATTATTTTATAATTTGATATATGGTATGATTTGCGGCATTAGTTTTGTAGCACAAAGAGGATTGTTGAATAATCAAGTGGACATATGTTATTAAATGATTGAAATAGAACCCAAAGATATATCAATTTCGAATTTAACACATATCAGCAACAAGTTTCCCTAACTTTATAAGGAAATCAAAATCGACATCATCATTTAGAAAATCCCAATTAAAAGAAGAACTCATAGATCCACACATATATAATCCAAATGCACATGAAAATCCGCAAATTTTAGTTAGAATTGACTCCAAGATTGCATCCTATCAGGTATGGGAAGGCCTAGGCCTTTTTAACTGTTATAAGTCATCTTATTATATTTATTTTTTAAAAAGTTCTTTATTGTTTTAAATTTTCTTTGAATAACATAAATCTGAAGGCCTATGTATGTTAAGGCCTTTATCAACATAATTTTGTTTTCAACGACCCTGTAGCAGTGCCAACCTTATTAGAGGCCCTACCTGCCCATGTTAAATCAATTTCCCAAGCCTCAGCTAACCTCCTAATGTCATAGACAAGGTTGGAAATGGTACTAGGAATCTCTGTATTACCTAAGCAACAATTGACTAGAGTCGAGTTGTCACTCTCAACAATTGTCCTTTTGATTTCAAATGATTGAATCAACTGACAAGATGCTTCAAACGATTGAATCAACTGATATGCTGCCTCACTTTCTAAAGATGACTCATCCCAAGACATGCGCTGAAAGTAGTGCTGCATCTAGCCAGTGGTTTCGGACTACTCCTCTAACTGATGTATGTATCTGATGAGATTTGAAGCTACCATCCACATTAATTTTTAGTCTTCCCATGAGAGGTGGGGACCATTTGGTAACCCTTAAGCCACATAATAATTAGCAGTAAAACTAGTAAATGTTAATTTCAGCCAAATAATTATTTTATCTACTTTACTTTGGCATCTTTTGACAAACTTTGAAATTAATCTTTCCTCTGTAATATAATGAATGAGTTTTTTATTTTTGTTTTATTTCATCTAATTAGCATGTTTGTGTATTATGTTCTTTTTTTATGTGTTGACAACATATTCATGATATTTTAAGGGTAAACTTCATGTTTTCTCAATAATAACGGGTTTGGTATATGCCTAGGCAATGGCGTGATACGATGTTCCAGCAATAGTACTCAAATTTTGTTAAGACGACTTAGTATGTCCCACTTTATTAAACACTTTCATATTTTATCAGATGCACTTTTTACAGTTAATAGACATAGGTAATGCATTGCATTTACCTCATTCTCACTACAACCTTTCGCCACTGACTTGCATTTTTTTTGTTAGGTGTAATTTATTTATGATTTAAGTTTAATTTCTTCTTTCAAAAAATATCATTCGTTTGTTATGCTAACAGTTGGAGAATGTCAGTATTGAGGGTGCTCAGTTAGAAAGATTCTTTCTATATATTCTCTTCATAATCAATATGTGCCATATTCAATATTCAACCCTTCGTAATATGCACCATATTCAATATTTTGTTCATAATATGTTTAAACCAACACTGATATGTTAAAACCAAAACTGACATATTATCATAACATGTTTAAAACAACACTGATATTTAATGCAAATTTTGTGTAGTTTTCTGATAGTAGCCTTTATAATGATTGATATCCAACTATTAAATGATATCTAACAGTTAGTGTTGCATTGTTCATATATTTTTTTTTCTACTTTGAAGTTGTATACGCTAAAGGTGTTCACTATGCAAAAAGGGTTGAATGGAAACAATGATAATAATTTTTGTTTTCTACAAAAAAAGGAATTTTCATCATTTTATTTTTTTTTATTTATACCTGTATGTTTTTTTTATCATTTGATGGGATCATTTGGCAAGTTTGCACCCTCTGGGTGAAGTTACTTTCATTTCCAATTATTCAAAGAGTAGAAGAATGAAGATCTAACTTGATTTGTATGAAACGGAATTTCATTCCGAATATTAAAGAACTTCAGGTTTCTATTAATAAAACTTCATATGCAAGGTTAAAATCCTGAGTTTCATCTTTATTTAAGCTGATAGTTCATCTTTATTTACATTTGTTTGCAGGAACTTAGAATAGTGGATAATCAATAGTGAACTTTTATAATAATACACATCTGATCCCGTGTGTGTAAGTGGCATATAAAAAGGTGTGATATAAGTGGCATACTGAAACAAATATCACTGCTGAAATAAGAAATAAATATCACTGGGGTTTTGCACCAGCTCATGTATTACTTTACTATCACTGCTGAAAAAATAATGTGTGATTGTATTCTATGTGTTCGTTTATTTATGTGTGTGGGTCCATGTGTACCTGGTTTGTTTATAAACTCTCTAAAGAAATGTTCTTTATTATTAATCAAATTTGTCATTGCAAAAACTGTATCATATTCTCACATTTCTTCTAATTTCAACTTTTTTCTGTTTCTGGTTATATGGATTAGATTTATTGTGTTCATCTTAAATAGTTTAGTATAAGGTATTTCCTTGAATTTAAATATTGTTAAATTTTAAGCTTGCATGATTGCAAACGACACAACCGCCACATCATGGCAATGGATGGTAGAAACACGATATGTTTACTATGCGGATATTATTAGTTCTTGGACTTAGGCCCATAATTAGAACTCCACTTTCAGAAGGACCATTTTCAACCAGCAGTTAATTGAGCTCAGCCTTTGAACTGTTATTGTTGTGAATTATTTTGGGGCTCTTTGAATATTGTTGGAAGTGTTGTTGTCCCTCCAGAAGGGTGGATAGTCCAATAAACAAAGGAGGCTATGTCCATTTTTTTTAAATTGACATTTTGTTTATTTTAGAATTCGGTTGATGAATATTGTATATTTCATTAATTATGTTGAATTGATGATTTTTTTTGTACGATGTTTAAATTTGTATTTGATGGCTATGATGTTTATGCGAGGTCCAAGATGCACTATTACTATCTTTATTGTGGACTGTTTTTATTTCTAAACAGGGTGGATAGTCCTATAAATAAAGGAAAATTTGCCAAAATTTTCTAAATTTTTTTCACGTTTGTGTTGTAAAAAGTTAACGTAAATTGTTTACATATTCAATACTTTGGACTGCACTATGTTTTGTCGGGGAACAAATTTTTTTCCGTTTTGCAATTACGTACTTTGGAAAATTTTTGTCATTTTACGATTACGTATCTTCAAAAATTTTCTCCGAGCATATACTAGTGTATATTACAACACAAAAACCTCTTGTTTTCTCTCTTCATCCACTACACTCCAAAGTCTTCCTTTCTCATCTTCACTTCACCCAACAAATTTGTCTCCATTACTCCAATATTCACCAACAATCATATATTTTTTACCCAACAACTTTGATTTACTTTGGCCCTCACACCAACATTCTTAAAATTTTGTCACCACGCCAACCATCTTCACCAACATTCTTATAGTTTATTCCAACAATAACTAGGGTTTGTTATTTAAATATTCAAATAATGATGGATGGTGTTACTAATGAGTTTGGGACAATAAAAGATAATTATAATAAACCAAATAATATTTTTGCGGTAAATTTCGGGTCTCATTCATATGAATGTTTGTTGATTCTTAAAGAGTAAAAAAATAGGAATATTCAGAAATTCGTACATCAGTTCGAGATTGGGCCCCGAAGTTGAAGGCCAAAACTCAGGGTTAACATCCCAAACCATTATTATATTTTTTTAATAAACTCCATTCGGTATAACTATGGCGACACATGTATCCAATCTCGACATCACTATGTCGACATAAGTGTTTTTCCTCGACATCATTAGCCTAAATCACCTTTATACTAAAATGGTTTATTTCATTATGAATAACCCGAGATTGTGAGCTTTACTCGGCATGTTCTTGTCGAATCTAAGAGTTTCTCTCGCCATGTTCCTATCGAATGGATTCATTGATTTCATGATTCATTTTATTATTGTTATGATGTCTTTAGTTTGAAATGTTTCATTATATGTATAACATAATAATATTTTTATTTATAAAGGATGCCTTTATGGATTTCAATTCCGTATTATTTGACGAAGCGTTAGCCAATGTCGATATACCCCATAATTGGATTGATGATTCCTTAGGAGTCGATGTTAGTGTGACATTCTTTACGGACTAGGTATTATAATGTCACTCAAGAGAGTTATATATTTTATGTATTTACTATTTTTATTATAATGTATTGACTATTTGTATTATTTATGCTCAGGTATTTCCCACTCGTCAAGCATTGATCGATTGGGCTCAAGATGAAGCCCTATCCATTAAAATAGTAATCGTTATCATCAAGTCAGATGCATCTTCGATAATACATAAGGGACGTATACATATGGGATGTGAGAGGGGAGGTGACTACTGTTATCATCACAGGAAGAATATTGAGAAGGAAAGTTGTAGTCAAGGTGAAAAAAATAGGAAGTAGGACACTGCAACTAGGAAGTGAAATTGTCCATTTCAGTTGAAGGGCATTCCACTACAACTAGGAAGTGTCATCGGTTGTTAGAGGGCTTCACAACCACTAATTGGACATGCATATGACGGTCATCTTACTTCAAAGGAGATAACCATCATCGAAGTTATGTCATTGAGTGAGGTGAAGTCGGCTGCCATTCTAATGATGATAAAAGTTTGTAATTCTACTAATGTTTCAATAACGAAAACCATATACAATGCAAAGGGGAAATTAAAGATTACTAAAAGAGAGGGTAGAACATCGATGAAACAGTTAATGATGTTGCTCAGTGATAAAACACTACGTGTATTGGTATAGAATGATTGAGTTTATGATGGAGGTGGAAGACATTTTCTGGCTCATCCAAACTTCATCCAATTGGCAAAGTGTTTTCCATATGTTTACATTATTGATTGCACTTACATGACAAATCGATACAAGATGCCTTTGTTCGAAATGGTTAGTATAACATCTTGTGGAAGGATGTTCGATGTTGCTTTCACATATTTTCTTAGGAGAAGTAACAGAACTATCTATGGGCATTGGGCCATTTAGAATCACTCTTTGATCCATTTACAATTCCTATTGCCTTCATCACCGATTGGAAGTACGCATGAGAGTGGTGTTTCCCAAGGCAAAATATATGTTGTGCACCTTCCATGTTCATCGCAATGTCGAACTTCATGCTCGTAAAGAGAGGCACTACGAGGATTCCTTAAAGAAGTTCACGAAAGATTGGATTCATTTTGTTGAATCCCCCACAGAGAGCAGTTATAACGAGTTGTGGATGTTACTTCACGTGGAATGGGTTGCATACCCCAACACTCTAAATTAAATTGATTATACATAGTATAATCTAAAGAAGAGCTTTGTTCATGCTTGGACAAATATGATTAAGCACTGAGGAAACTGAACTACCAATCGATATGAAAGAGCTCACAGTAAGTTGAAGAGACGCTAATTGGCCACATTTTGCACTATGCCATTTACATAATTGTCAAGTAAAAAATGTGTTTTAATGTTGGAATAGATTTTAAATCTTTCCCACATGTGGCGCGCAATTTCTATGATATACCTTGCGCTCATGAGTTGGTCATTAGAGGGATGTGAATGGACATTAGTGAAAATTAACAATTATGGGTACCGTCCATCCGGGATGTGAGCAATTTCTATGATATACCTTGCACAATTTCTAGGATGGACGGTCGGACTCTACTTTAGAGGGATGTGAATGGACATTAGTGAAAATTAACAACGGTACCCGACTTAGAGAAGTACCACATGGTCGATTATGAGTAAAAAATAATACTCTTTCAATAGAGGTGGGAAAGGTCCACTATAGATGAGCAAAGGGTCATGTTACAAAAATCGATGGACATAGGGTGTCCCACCACTGCTAGGCTATTTGAGCCCTCTTTGTTTAAGAAAGGCAATGTAACACCCCATAATTTTGAGTAATAAATATTAAATTAATTCGGTTAATTTAAATTACACATGTGACTTAATTTATTTCAATTAATTATTATGTGGATATTAAAATATTAATCGGCATAGATAATGATTAATATTTTTGCAATATAATTACTAAGTGAATAGTAAATAATTATTCTACGTCATAGCGAGTGATAGTGATATGAGGTAGTACATCTCATCGGGAGTCGAGTGTAGACTATGTGAGGTCGAGATAGGAAATTATTGTAGGGTGACTCAGATGGTGATTTTGAGTTCACGGTTGGTTCCTAAAGGGTCGATATAGTCAAAATAGTGTACCCGGGGGTAGTAATTGGGTCCCGGGTCCTTTTTATACATAATCGGGCCAACACGGGGGTGTTTGGGTCATTTGGGTTTGGCTCATTAGTATAATTTCGGGATTCGAGCTATTTAATCTAAATTAGAGAGCTTGGGGCAGTAGCTAATCATAATCAAAATGGTAGAACTTGAGAGAGGAGAAGAGAAAGAAAGTGAGAAGCTTTTGGGAGCCAAATAAAAGAGGAATTGGGTGTGTTCTTCATCAATTCACTTTCCATATCAAAGCAATCAGACCCAATGAATCTAATCAAGCAAGTGGTTAACTTGATTTCAATCTAAATTGTAGTATTTTGATTCATATCATAGTGGATGTAAATAAAAATTCATTTTTGGGGTGGGCTTTCACATGAAAATGGGTTTTCGATGAATTGGACACTTTGTGAAGATTTAAAGTGCAATTGATGATGATATATAATTCAATGTCGCAGGAATCCGATTTACATAAGAAAATTAGTAGACGATGTTGTCTAATTTTGGATTCTAAAAATCAAATTTGGAAACGATGGATTCAACCCCGAATAAAACTCAATTTGGGAATTGATAATTTTTTGTGAGAATCAAAGATAACTAAAGGATTTATTCGTGAATATAACCTATTTTAGATGTGTATACATGCTGGGGATGATTGGATCAAGGTTTGGATTGAAATTGGGAAGCTTTGATGTTAAAAATGGTGGAAATTCAGTGTTGGGGACAAAGATGGAAATCGCAGGTATCGACCGATCGATCAATTTGGTCGATCGATCGATCAAGGCTAAAATATGACAGTGCCACTTATTTTTAATTATTGGGCCTTAATTATTTGGGGGACTTGTAAGATGGATTTAATTAGTGTAAATTAAATGGGAACTAATGCCTAGGGTCTTAAGAGATGGGTATTAAAAATTTAAAGCTTAAGGAAGGGTGTGAATGTTAAGGAAGGAATTTTGTGAAATAAATTACAAAATGTTAAAATACGGGTCGAGTGAGTGAGCCAGGGAATTGTAGTAGAGTCTCACTACATTAACAAATTAATTGGTATGTAATTAATTACATATAGAGTTGTGGAAATAGACTCGGGAAATATGGGCTAGTGCTGAGGGAGTTAAGCACGGGATAGCCGTATTTTATTTCATTATATATGTACGGATGGCGGGATATATATATATATATATATATATATATATATATATATATATATATATATATATATATATCGGTGTTAGATATTTATATGAATACATACCCCTTTAGTGCTATCATAGGACGTTTCGCGATGTGGGTGAATCCCCTGGCTAGTGAATGCAGGGAGAGTATAGTCCCTAGGTTATATCGTCCAGTATTTTATTGTGTAATTCATTTTCGAGATGGGAAGTTTTGGGTATGATCCGGTCTCACACTCGGAGAAATATGCCGCCCTCCACTCTGCTTGCAATTTATTTACCTATTTCGGTGTGAGTTAACCGATTTATGATAACCGAGTTAAAGTGAGCATACCTGGGATGATAGCATTTTAGGGACGAGCATCGGATGAATGATAGCTCAGAAGGATGGTTATTATACGGGACATGTGTGGGAATGTTGTAGTATGCTAGTGCGTATATAATACGAGTAAATAATTATATACGGGATAAATACATAATGTGTGAATGTATTTAATATATAACTAGTGTGAAGGTTATATAGGTAATTAATGTTTAATTGATTAAATAAGTTAATGAGTCAATAACTTATAAATCAGAGTAAGAAATACTCAGGTTAGAGTAGCAAGAGAGTAAGGCTAGTTAGGTGGGGTAGCATAACAAGTGGAGTTAGAAGGCAAGCGATAGGTGTGCACATTAGTTGACGGGTGAGCTATATCTCAAGAGAATGCAACACCAGCTCAAATATAAAGAGGGTTCATGTATATTTAAATTATTGCATTTTAATCACTTGTTAAATATTTTCAAAAGGTTTTCTTTGGCTCTGACCGATGTCAAAATATTTTCCAAAACAATTTGAGGCGTCCAGCCACAGGGATGCCAAGCTTAAGGATTCTTTCTAGGGATGTGTAGCTGTAATATTGTGGAGGCTTGTAGGATTTGATTTAGACGCTTCAGCTTATTTGTTCCTAGTTAGGAGGTTTATCTCAGTATTTCCTTTGGGCATGTTGCCCCTTCAAACTCTTTAGCATTTTAGTTTATTTATCCGACTGTCTTGAGATTCTATTTTATTCATTTCAGATTATAGTTTGATTAATTATTTTAGGAACCAATGGTTTATTCGGTCTTATTTATTTATATATATGTCATAGATTGTTCAAACTATTATTATGTGTGGATGGTTTGATTAATTTATTTTAGTTTTATTTCTTCATGTTTTTAAGTTGATAATAAGATAAAGTTTGACACTGGTTTAATTTAACCTAGGTGGTTAGTAACTTATATAGTTTTTGAGAGTGATGCTAAGAATGAACCATACGTGATTCCTATTCATTTTGATAGAGGACTGATCACCTGTGATTAAGGTAGGCGAGGTGTCACAGATGGTATCAGAGCATCAGGTTCTAGTGTCCATAATATCTATGAGGCTTACTACGATTTTAGCGTAGCGTTCTTTGACTTAGAGCCTGATTATTAGGACTGTGTATTCATGATTATGCATTTGAGATTACATTATTCTATTGTTATATTTGTATTGACTATCAACTCATACAATTCGATATGTTTTTAGATTCAACCTAGGAGAGGGAGATCATCGAGAGAAGCGAAGAAAGCCAATGACAGAGATGCTCAGCAGGAGCCACAGGCACCGCAGTCACATCCACCACAGGGTACATAATCAGTAGCGGAGGTGGCAGCGATAGTGGCATAAGAAGTTAATGCGGCGATGACTTCCATGTCTCTCCATTTTCCATAGGCTCAGCAGCCGGTGGCGCAAGCTGTTCAGGCCCACTCACGACCTTTAGAGTGGTAGAGGGTTAGGGAGGGTATTCAAAAGGGCCACCCATCAGAGTTTCAAGGGAGTGTAGACGTGATTGCAGCGTGCCAGTGGAAGAAAGATATACAACGCTACTAACGTATGATTGATTGTAGCGATGTGTAAAAGCAGATGTTGGCCACATTCAGATTGGTCAGGGCATCATTATAGTGGTGGGAGTTAGTTACCACCATAAAGTATAGGGACATGATATCTATTATAGAGTTTTGGTTGAGATTTGACTGTAAGGACTTTCTGCCAGCAGTTGAGATAGAGATGCGGAGGCACTACACCAAAATGGTCTAATTGGCACCCTTTAATCGGTCAGCCTTATCACGATCATTGATCGTGACAAAAAACATGCATTTTTGTCATGGTCATTGACCGTGACAAGGTCGTGAAAGGTCTTGTCACGGTCATTGACCGTGAAAATCGTGTAAAGTTGTCAAGGTCAAGGACCGTGACATGTCTGTGACAATTTTGTCAATAAAAAAATCCTCCCTCTTCTTTTTTCCCACCGATTCTAATTCCCTCTATTTCTCTCTCTCTCTCTAGCGACTGCACACACTCTCTCTCTCTAAAACTTTGGTACATTTTCTCTATATATTTCTCCTCCATTTGTGTATATGTGTATGTATTTGTGCATGTGTATATATATGTGTGTGTAAATGTGCATGTGTGTGTGTGGTGTATATATGCGTGTGGGGGGAGGGGGGGGGGGGGAGGGGGCAGGGCTAGGGGGAGGGGAGTGGGGTGTATGCACGTGTGTGTGTGTGTATGTGTGTGTATATGTGTGTGTGTTTGTGTGTGTATATATGTGTGTGTTTGTGCATGTATATATGTGTATGTATGTGTATATGTGCATGTGTGTGTATATGTGCATGTGTATATATGTGAGTGTGTGTGCGTGTGGTGGGCAGCGACAGTGGGGGGAGGGGGAAGGGTTGGGGGGGGTGGGTGGGAAGGGGGTGTGGGGTTGTGTGTGTGTATATATGCATGTGTGTGTTTTTTTAATTAAATTTTTATTGGTTTATTAGATATTACCCCTCATATTGTAGTGCCCCTAGTAAAAGATTTGATTGTTTTAATATTGATTAGTTATTAATTTTTTTGTAAATTATTAATTAGTGCCCCTTTCATATCAAAGTAGGATTGCCCCTCATTATAAATTAATAATTGTGTACTTTAATTGTTAGTTTAATTGATGAAAAGAATTAATTGAGTAGATGAATTAGAAGGAGTACGGGATACCCATTTGTTGTTGCCATTGCAGTTGGATTATAGTGGATCGATGTTGGGTTGGTCAATTTTAAAAGTGGCATGACCACTGGATTATTGTCCATATGGGGGTGGGATTTTCCAACTTTTTTTGAAAATTACTTTGTATAACGAAAAATATTTATATAGTATGATAATTAAATGAAACATACTTGAAATTACATATAGTGCGCATAGATACTAGCCTTCTAGTTCTTATGCGTACATATTCAATAGCCCCATTCGAGCGTCATTACCCCTGTAATGAGATCTCTTGAATTGTCCCGTTCGGATAGTTTGGGATTGCATAATTTCTATATAATAATATTCTTAGTGGCTTAAAGTTGTTACTTTTGGAGGAAGTTCTGCAGTCGTATCCTAATGTTCTCTGGGTACATACTAGATTGACAAGTGTGAATGTTATTTTAATTAATCAATTAAAATAACACTCACACTTTCCAATCTACGTCGTGTACTTGGAGAACTACGGGGATTTGCTGCCAAATTTTTCTCAAATCGTAACAATGTGCATGAGCTGTTAAGTATATTACATAAATATGCGGTCTTGAATGGGATAGGACCACTCACCCTTTATAAAAGATGGAGGAAATAGGAATTTCTATTATAAATTGAATTTGAAATTTAAAAATCGAATATAAATAAGACTTAATTAAGTGAAACATACTATAAATCTAAGTTTTGTTTATACTAATTCATGAATATACGTTTCTTACCTTTAATAGGTGATTAGTTATGGTAGCTGTGATGGGGCTACTAGCGAGATCCCTGGACCTGGTAAAGACAATCATCGTCCCGGGGTACACTAGTTGGAGGGAGGTGCCAAATGACCTCAAGTTAGCTATTTGGGTGGCACTACAGGTAATGTACTTATATTTATATTTATATGAATATTTGAATTTCAATTTTGATTTAAATTTCATTTTATATTTATATTTATATTTATATTTATTCGCAACTAACATTGTATTTGTTGGACAGGAACAATTCAGCCTAGATCCAAAGTTATGTGATTTCGTCTTGGAGCAATTGAGGAGCAACTCAAGACGTGGAAGAAAAATATGTGGACCCGAAACTTTGGGAAGACCCGAGAGTCCGTTATCTTAATGAGAGAATCCGTGCCATCGAAGGAGCCAATCTCATTGGCACAATGGCAAAACTTCATTGGCAATGAGATCGGGGAGCGACAATTAGCATCTCGCCAATCGGGGAGGGGAAATTGGGCAAAAAAGACGGATATTCACTACTCCGGTTGGACGTCTTACGCCGAGGTGGAGCATAGGATGATGGTAAGATTTAATATTTCTATAACTACAAAAATTTATTATTCTTCATTATTTTACTTTGCGGGGACAATACTAATTTTTATTATTTTATTTTAGGGGACGGGGAGTGGCCCTCGGGGTAGGCCACATAGGCTCGATACTTATGTGGCTATTCGGAAGAAGAAGTGGAAGGATAAGGAGGTGTCCCCGAGCGTTGCGGCCACGATTGTAAGTAATCCGATAGTTTACTTTTTGTTAATTACGTTATAATTTTTTTATTCACTTATTTTACTAATCATGTTCTTTTTTTCATTTCAGGCAAAGCTTAAGGAAGTGCATGAGTCGCAGTCGGATGCCGACAAGTCATCTTTGTCCACAGACGCACTCAACCAAGTGCTTGGCACTGATCGCAAGGGGAAAACAAGGGGGTGAGCTCGCGGGTGACCAAATCTAGGATCATCGGATTGGAGATGAGTGACACCGAGTTATCTCGAACGGAGGACTCGCATGACTTGAAGCTGTCCCATTTGGAGGTGATGGTCCAAGATATGTTCTCATTCATAAAGCGTTCGTTGGGCCGAAACCGTAAGGGGAAAGGGAAGGAGAAGGTGGTGGAGGAAGAGGTGCAGGATGATGAGGATGTGGACCTCACTGCTTCATCGCCGACACGTGTGGACTTTGATGATCCAGTCCCCTATTTGGATCCCTTCGATCGACCGATGTCGACACTTGGTAGGCCGAGCGTGTTTATACTGAACATATTTGATGGCCAGTGGATAGGGCGGGGGTTGAGGGACCCGAATACTGTGCAGGGTATGCCAGTTTATGTACGTTCCCTTCAAGACATGGAGTCCAAGGTGCTCATCACGCATGTGATACCTGGGAAGGAGAACTCCCCATTGTGGTTGCGCGAACAATGCGACAGGATGTATATTATTGGGTGTGTCAATTCATATATCGTGTGTCCTACTCACCTCCTCAGAGCTAACCTTACCCCAGAAATGTAGTGACATTATTTGAATTGAATTGTTTTAAGTTGTTACATTCGAATTATATTTATATTATATGGTGATGCATATTGTTTTGAATGTATATTTTCATTATCTCTATTTTATTTGGATATATGATGTTTGAACAGGTACAACGTTGCTATAACAGGTACAAATATACTGCTGGGTTGTGGGAGTGGCCATATTGCCAAGTAGATTTTTTTCAATTCTGCTCAGAATTGTCACGGTCATTTAAAGATTGTCACGGGTTTGTCACGGTTTATGACCGTGATAAAACTTGTCAAGGTCATAGACTGTGATAATTCTAATGAACTTGGCACGGTCATTGACCGTGACACGTCCGTGATAACAAAAGTTGTCACCCCCAGACTTGTTATGGTTATTGACCTTGACATGTCCAACTTGTCAAGGTCCATAACGGTGAAAATTCGGCAGATTTCGTGTAGTCGGTCCAGTGTGGTGACTCAAGAAAATTGCTCAGTAGCCGAGTACAAGGGGAAGTTCACTTGTTTGGCTAATTTTGTGCCAGATGAAGTGAACAATGAGGAAAGGAAGAAATTGATTAAGTTTATGGATGGATTAGTCTGGATGATCAGGCAACATTTGATTGGCAACCCTGCATTGGTGACTTATACAGATGTCGTCAATGCAACACTGTTACATTATCAGGACCATCGCTTCCATGTGTAGCCAGGTGGTGAGCCTAGACAGATGGGGGTGCTAATGGATCACCACAGTAGAGACAACAGTCAAGAAGACACCAGGGGCAGGATTCCCGATAGTGAGATTCTACCAAGAGATTTAGATATGAGGTGGTTATCAACTCGTGGGAGGTTATTCCTCAGCAGAAACAACAACATATTCCTCAGGGATGTCAGGGCCAAGGGAACAATGGGGTAGGCCATCAGGTCTAGCACGGCCAAAGGTAGGGCGACTTCCAGGGGAGTTTTTTTATGTGCGGGCAGACAGGTCACATGAAGAGAGTATCCCTAGAGAGGTAGAGGACCACAGCAGCAGGATGCCCCACAGGAGCAACATGTATAGAGACAACCTACAGCACCATCCCCACCCGCCTCATCGTAGTAGGAACAATTATAGTATGGACGTGTTTATAACGTTCGGGATGCTATTATACAGCAGGATCCACAGGCACCACTAGTAGTAGAGGGTATGATTCCTATTCACGGGATTAAGGATATGATCCTTTTTTTACGGGGGCATCACGTTCTTTCATAGCGACTAGATTCGCATGATCTATCGATTTATTAGAGACAACTGGTAGTCTCCTTATGTGTGTGGAGTCACCGTTGGGTAGTGGGTCGCTCATACACTCGGTCTGTAGGGGTGTAGACATTGACATGGGTGGATTGTGTTTAGTCGTCGACCTAGTTATGTTGGATATGGAGGGGTATGACATCATTATGGGTATGGATTGACCAGCTGTATATCGAGCGATAGTGGATTGTTTCGGGAGGACTATTATGTTCTTTATCCCAGGGCAGGATATGTTCTTAGTGGCGATGCCTCTTTCCTGGGGAGGGTCGAGCACACATCTATACTACATTGAGGAGGAGAACTCACTGGAAGTGGTTGTATCTTTAGACTTAATTCTAGTAACGAAAGAGTTTGAGGACGTATTTCAGGAGATACGGGTTGCCGCCTAACCAGGAAATTGAGTTTGTTATCGATTTAGCGTCGGGTACGAGGCCTATCGCCTAAGCACCTTATCGTATGGCCCCATCCGAGATGTGAGAGTCGAGGGAGAAGATTTAGCAGCTCCTAGGGTACGATTTCCTTAGATGGAGTACATCACTATGGAGTGCACCGGTGTTATTCGTCAAGAAGAGGGATGGGTCGCTTCGATTATGTATTAATTATAGGGAGATGAACAAGTTGAGGATTCAGAATAAGAATCCACTAACTCGAATCGATGGTTTGTTCGACCAGGTGAGGGAAGCAGCTTATGTCTCCATGATAGATCTGAGGTCCGGTTATCATGAGTTGTGCGTCAGAGAGGGGAACGTTCCTAAAATTGCTTTTCTGACACGATATGGGTCCTATGAGTTTAGGGTAATGCCATTTGGTCTCACCAATGCGCCAATAGTGTTCATGGATCTAATGAAATGGGTTTTCATAGAGTTTATTGACAGTTTGTTATAGTGTTCATCGATGATATTCTGGTTTACTCTCGTTCTGAGGATGAGCATGCCGAGCATTTGCGAATGGTTTTATAGACACTTCGGGATCACCAGTTATACGTGAAGTTTGAGAAGTGTGGGTTTTGGCTTCGGGAGGTGTAGTTTCCTGGACACATTGTGTTTGATAGGGGCATTTCTGTTAATCTGAGTAAGGTATCGACAGTGAAGGACTGAGGACAGCCCACGACACCGACCGAGCTTTTCAGTATTTTGGGGTTGGCCAAATATTATAAATGATTCATTCGGGGTTTCTCACAGATTTTCTAGTCCGTTAATGAAGCTGACCCATCAGCCAAATTGTGATTTCCAGTTCATAATTGATTCCGAAAGGGTCAAGATTTCAAAATAGTATACTCGGGGTAGTTATTAGGTCCCAAGGACTTTTTAAACATAACCGGGCTCACACGGGGGTGTTTGGGTCATTTAGGCTTGACCCATTAGCCTAATTTTGATATTAGGATATTTAACCTAAATTAGAGTGCTTGGGGAAGCATATAATCATAATCAAAACCGTAGATCTTGAGAGAGGAGAAGAGAAAAAAAAAGTGAGAAGCTTTTTATAGCAAATCAAAGAGGAATTGGGTGTGTTATTCATCAATTCACCTTCCACATCAATGTAATCATAACTAGGGGTGGCAATTCGGGTTAGTCGTGTCATTTTCGAGTTGTGTTAATTTTTATTTGAGTATAAGTTTTGAGTACTATTAAATCTATACAAGTTAATCGTGTCAACTTCGGGTCATTTCGGGTTATTACCATAAATGGGTAATCGTGTCAAAAATTGACAGCCCTAATCAGAACCTACGATATATATATATATATATATATACTAGGGTATGCCCGTGCCTGAAGGCACGCTGATAATCGCAAAATGAAAAAAAATGAAGGTACGTAATTGCAAGAAGGAAAAATTTCGTTTGCCATGGTACCTGCATTATAAAAACTCATCAAAATGTGTCTCAAAATAACTAATTCAAACCCCACCCACCAAAACAAAATTTCAAGACAACATCGTTTGATATTATATTATATTAAATTTTAAGACAACAAAATATAATACTATATTCAATATATTGTCGAGGGAACGACGATAAATTTTCTCCCGTGATAAAACCTAGTCCATAAAAAGCCGCATTTTTAAAAAAGAAACGACTTTAAAAAAATAAAAAGGAAAAAAATTAAAAAATATATATTTTTTGCTATTTTAAAAAGATCAGTCAAACTTTGTCAGTTTTTAACAACTTAAAAACTGACAAAGTTTGACCGATTTTTTTTAAAATAGCAACACAATTCATTTTGAGCTGATTTTTTTCATGGTCCTACTAAAATGTGTAAAAACCATAAAAAAAATTAGCCCAAAATTATTTTTTTACCATTTTAAAAAAATGATCTGCACGGAGGGTATACAAACTCGGTATGTATGAGATCCTTTCTATCACTTTCAGCGGGCCCCATTTTAAAACCTTGAACAATGTAATTGTTGTCCTTTTGGATAGTGAACTATTGAATCACTTCTAGTATTTGGAAGTGTTAAATGATATCATACCTAGTTAAAATAGGGTCCCTCAATCCTCACTCCAAAATCATCTAACTACACTCCACCTTTATACCAAATGACTATAATACCCTAAAATCTTAATATCTCATTTTCTTTCACTCAAAACACATTTTACCACTAACTACAACAAATTCATTTGTTAAAAATCAAAATTTTATATTTCCAATAAAAAAATATTTTTTAATAAAAATAAGTTCTTAATAAGATTCTACTTTAAAAATGTTATTTTACAGTTTTTATAACTGTTTAAAAAACATTTTAATTGTTTTAAAAATGTAAATCTTATATGTTTTTTTATTAAAAAACTGTTTATAAAACGTAAAATTTGTTCCCTTAAAAACCTGTTTTCTTAAAAATGTGTTTATTTTGTTTAGAAATTTTATTTTTGGTTAAAAACTGTTTTTTGGTACTATTTAAAAAATAATCTTTTTTACTATTAAAAAGAAATGGTTCGCGTCAGCAGGTATGAATAGGCGATCCGACCACCTATACATACCGCTGGCGTGAACCATTTTTTCAGATGTGTTGGTCCGCTCCAGCAATCAGACCATTTTTTAAATAGTAAAAAGATATGTCTTGCTTTAGTCAGTTTGAAACCCAACATAAATTTCAAAATATATATTTGTCTCGATAAAATCAATGAAGACCCATAAATATTTGTCTCTTGATACCACAGTGCAATAACAACTTCCTCACAACAAAGACCACTATCAATATCCATTCAATCAAGTGTTAAAGACCAACTCAAGCGAGGCACAATACCAGCATACATCCATGGAGATCCCAAAATCACATAGCAACATTCATCACACACTCTCTCTCATCGCCATCCCCCTCCTCTATGTATGTCCGTGCCTGAAGGCACGTATATAATTTTAAAAAGTTTAAAGTCGTGTATAATATAAATAATTAATTATTTTTATATTATAAGTATAAATTTTCAAATAATTGAATCGTGTAAATTTAATAATTAAGTCAAAAAGTTATTTTAAAACACTTAATAACACATTCTGCGATTAAGATATGCATTTGTTAGGTCTAATTATCTACTACTGTGAATATGACTACACACATGCTCTATAACCATTTTGTATGTAGTACAAAAGGGATGTAAATTTTTAGTATCACGTAATACAAAGGAAATATCAAAATATTCCACAAAAGATTATTTATTTTTAAAATTTTCTGATTCAAACATGATGAGTAGATCGTTATAGGATAAACATCACCTATTTGCACGAATGCAGTGCGTGTGGATACAGTTTTAACTATCTCCACCATCTTTACTAACCAAAAAAGAATTATAAAAAGTATCAAGTATATTGCATAATAATACCAAGGAAATGCCTGTCCCCACTCCCCGAAAGTCTCCTCGACACCCCAAAAGTCTTTCCCCACACCTTTTTTAACAATTAAACACTAAATGATCAAAAGACCCTCAATATAAATATATGATTTGAACAATTTAACAAATATAATTTTATGTTCAAAAATTTATTACTTTTTAAAAAAACATAATATTTGGAAAAAAAATAAAAAACATAATTTTGAATATTAAAAATCATAATATTATGAAAATTTATAATTTTAATATTAAAAAATATATAAAATAATAAAATTCAATTTTCATTTCAAAAAAATTATGTTATTTATGAAAAGAAACTTATTGTGTTTTTATTAAAAAGGACGTCAATAAAAATATACTGTTTCATTATTTATTTAAAAAATAGACATTCTTTTTTAAAAAAAATCTACGTTAATTATATTAAACAATTCGAGTAATATCCGACCATTATTTTTTATTAATAAAAATTCAAGTAAAATTTTATAATAAACTTAATTTTTTACTAATTTTTAGAAAATGTAGCTTTTTATAAAAAAAACTGTATTTTTTGGTGAAAAACTAAATTTTAACTTCAATAAATTACTATTTTTTAATTTAATATTTAAGAAAAACTGTAATTTTCTTTTGTAAAAAACTGTATTTTCGTTCTCTGTTTTTAAAAAAACTATATCAAAACTGTATTTTCTAAAAAAATGTTTTTAAAAAAACTGTTTGAACTGATCTCTTTCACTAATGCCACTTGAGTCTTCCAAGATTATGTAAAGTATGAACTCTCTCATCAAGTTTTCTTGAATGAAACAATATATACGTTTATGATTGTGAAAAATGATACTGGAACTGAATTTTTTACCGAAAGTGGAATTACCGAATGAGGCGAAGGGTTTCTATTGCTTCTTTTGTGGAGTTCATACCAGTGGGACCAAAGAATAAATCAATAACACGCGGTCACATGTAATTTCGGCCAAAAATTATATCAAAAATTCGATTACAATAAAAAAACTCTAATGATAGTAGGACCGATGATACATAAAAATATGCGTGGGTTTAGACTTTCAAAAAAGGAATATATGGATGCGTGTGGGAACTTCTCAAATCCAAAATGGTAATAGTCGATCCAACATAAAGATTTACTGTACAAAAACTTCTCCAAGGTATACTCACATAAGGCATTAAATCGCGTGCCCAGAACTCTCAAAACATGACATGAATGTAGTACTCAGTCATACAAAAAGTCATTTTTTTAAAGAGAATTACAATCCATATACTTGTACAGTAGAGTAGAGAACTGGACCTTTAAAATAGTAAGAAGTGAAGCCCATCAAAATAAAAACAGTAAGAAGTGAAACCCATCAAAATAAAAAAATAAAAAATAAAATACTGAAAACAGATGATGTTACCTTCATATGAAAGCCCAAATGTTATCTTCATAAGGATGTTTCTACTAACAAATGATATGAGGGAAAAATTCAAATTTTAGAGAAAAACAATCGTCCATTCATTTTGGCCAAATCGTTGGAACAAATATAGATCTTGAGAGAGTAATGGAGTGAGGAAATGACCTCCCCTACAACAAAACCTCAATTTCAAAACCCCAACAAAAAAGCAGTTTGGGTCTTCAAAACTCTTAAACCTCTTTTTTCTTAAACCTCTTAAGAGAAGCGAAGAGTTGTCTACCTACTGTTAAGATGGGGACCTTCAAAACTCTTAAACCTCTTTTTTCTTGAGCCCTGCACATCAGACGACTTTGGCATATAAATAAGTCGATGTTAAAAAATAATAAATCCAATAAGTACCTCGTCTCATTCTTGCGTGGTAGAAGAGTAAGAAATGAGATATATTTTCCATCGAGCATCGAAAATCGAGATTATATCCATAAAAAAATTAAATACATAAAAACTAAATCCATGTATGTTTTCGTCAAACACATAGACACCAAACCAAATTCATATCTGATAACCCCCACCAAGATTATACCCATAAAACACTAAACCCAAAAAAATCAAACAATCAAACTCATGGGCCCAAGTAATAAAAAAAAAAATCAAACCTGAAAAAAAAAACTTTCAATCTGATGGCCATAACCCATAAATCATTCAATCAGATTAGCCATCTATAACATGTTAAACCTTTAAAATTGAAACCATTTTGACAGTCTCAAGAAATCGTAACCATGGGTATGATGTTTCTTTCACCAACTCAAGTCGCAGAACGTGGGTTGAGCTAATAAGGTGGAGATCCTCGTACTCAAGGTCACCGGCTTGACTCAGGATTTCTGCTAATAACACGTGCTCTTGCACGAAAACGCCTTTGCATCTCTCTCCCACATCAGAGGTCCAAAAGAAGAAGACATCATATAACCAACAACCATTCTTAAAAGTTGGAAATGATGTGTGTTTGCGTTTTTTAGAGAGATAGAGTTGTCGGTGTAGTGAGAGGTGACAGGAGAGAAAATAGGGTGTGAGAGGGTTGAAAATAGAGTTCCATTTTGATTTTGATCTTGAGAAGAGAGATACGTGCGAAGGTTCAAAATAAAGATGATTGTTACTATTCCAAAGAAAGGTCCATCTTTCCATTGAGCCTTGTGCTCTATAGACGTCGGATTTGGCTTTATTTTTCTGACCGAGGTAGACGGCTAATGGCTAGTCTACAAATAATGGTACTTTTTTCTGATAGGAGTGGACAACACTCTAACGTGTTTTAAACCCATTTTTTAAAAGAAACTTAATGAGCATTCTTAAAAGTTGATTTAGCATCATTTTCGACCGTAGGATACAGACTCCCAAAACTAAATCGAAGGCATCATTTTCAACCGTAACATTCTTAGAAGCTCATGTATGTTTACCTAAATAACCTTATCTTTAAATTAAAGTGAAATAATAGAAATAATTAATAAGAAAGAAAAGAGGAAACATTAAAAATTTGAGGGGTAAAATAGAAAATACAAAAAAAATTCATATTGATGACATCATCAATCAATCTCATGACATACATAAATTTCCTACTTTATTATATATATATATATATATATATATATATATATATATATATATATATATATATATATATATATACTAGTGTATGCCTGTGCCTGAAGAAATCTTAGTGTGTAGATAACACCTAAGTTAGCGAAATATAAATATATATAAATATCTAAAAATAGAAATTAGTGAATAGATAACACCTAAGTTAAATACGCAAAAAAAAAACGATCCTATTAAAATTAGAAACCCAATGTTGATATCTAACATTATCAAGACATGTGCTTTAGAGTACATACCTTTTTATAATGTAAATAAGAAATAAGATATGAGTTTGCAACCCGGGAATACCTTAGCCAAGAAACCCAAAATCGACGAAACCCAACTTGTCAAGCAATCTTAGTGTGTCGAAATCGAAAACCTAAGGGAACGACTAATGTTTGATTCAATACATTACACCAAAACGTAATAAATCATATGTATTCACAATAAAAAGAAAAAAAAAACTCATAAATATAGAAAATGTAAATAAGAGAAAGGGAGTATATATACCTGATTGTTTAAATCTAAAAATAAACATAAACACCAAAACATAAGATTGATCGCCTTCACCAAAATGTGAACCGTCATGGGATTCCACAAACAGAAATTGGGTCTCAAATGGAAAATCTTTACCACATGACCCCATTCTCTATGTCATCCACCACATTTTAAACCGGAAAACACACATAAATCGTAATCCCCTGCAAAATGCAATTCCCAAATGAACCTCTAACAACTTACTCAAAAAGGACTTCATTTGATTCAAAGTTAGATCAACACAAAAGATATATAAAACCAATTTGTAAATAAAGTTTGTTAAACTAAAGTTTAAAACATACTGGATTTTTCGATGGGAAAGACCCGGCGAGAACCAAATTGATTAGATCGAACGCCGATAAAATCTCCATTCATCAACCCATCACCAGTGGCTGGAGTAACAAAAATATTATCATGAACGTCCGTCAGAGTAGTGTTCTCCAACACATTGAGGTTCCCATCTCCCACAGATATCCCTGCCCCTACTGTCATTTTTTTCCTTTTATACTTTTGTTGTTGTTATGAGGTATATCAGGATCAGATTTTAGTTCCCAAGGAAAAATGTAAAACTTTTCTAAATAAGCACAATACGGGAACGTCAAACTGTAACAAAATCTCCAGTTCAATGCACTGCGTAGCTCATCAAATTTGAACGCTATTTATAGTAATAGAACATGGGATGCCAGCAATGGTTGTCACATAAGTCAAGTCTCTGTGAAACTCGGCCCTGCCACAGGGGTAAAATATCTTCCATGTGGTGGAAAATAAATGCTTATTCGTTAAATATAAACTGATTCATGTCACTAATGGAGTACTAAATATCCATAACTATATATAAGCTGCTAAGAAATAAAAAATAACTAACAGTAAACAATTAATAACGCAAAGGAAACTAAACTCCAGAAGTCAAATAAGAGAAAAAATTGACAGGGAGAGGAAATGGAGAAGGTATAATCGTGGTTAAAAAAGTCATGGCAGTTTTATCACGGAAGAGAAAGAGAGGTCAGATTGCGACCGGGACAGAATTGGAATTAGTTGTTCTTAAATTATGTTCAGTGATGATATACAATTGGCCCTATAATGATATTAGAACAACCATCAGACGTTTGAAGATGACTAAGTTTTAATCATACCTGTAATGATATACAATTGTCCCTAGAACGAAAACATCTATTTAGATCTAGAAAAAATGCCTATTATGTACAGCAGGAAAAAATGTCTATTATGTACAGAAGTTTACCTGTAATGATATCAGAACAATATCATTTTGCTGGTAGTTATGGAATAAAATGTCTATTTATATCTGGAAAAAATGTAGAAATTAGTGAGTAGATAACACCTAAGTTAAATACGCAAAAAAATGATCCTATTAAAATTAGAAACCCAATGTTGATATAGAACATTATCAAGACATGTTCTTTAGAGTACATACCTTTTTTAGCTCACCAAAATCCTCTTTGTGCTTAACAAAGTACCCTGACTTTATAAATTTGTTTGAATTTACAAAAACAAAAAATTTTCCATAGTCTATGATGTCTTCAGAAGGTAATTCAACATAGTCATTGACTATAACCGCAACACACGGGCTCACAATAGCTTCAAAGAGTCGAGAGGCCGATGGAGTATTACCAGTTGGATGTAAACAGAACTTTGACTTATACATCCCTTGCAAATCCATGCGACGACTCTCTCTAGATTAGGCATAATATTTTATCACATCTTCATTCTCAAGTAGTTGAAAAAGCACGTCGTGAATTTTTCCCCTATAAACGCAGTAGTATCAGGTTACATATATGAATGCATGGGTAAAGTCAATACAAACAAATAAAAGCCTTAAAAGAGTGAAGTATTCAAGGCTTAAAAGAATCCACCAGAACATAAAGTCAACAAAGTACATTTATTTGGTCCCAATTCGCACAAAACAATTGTCTGAACAGTGGCAGTGGCAGTGACAAAGTACTCATAAAATGCATCTCTCATTACGTGTAATACAAAAATCGAGTTTGAAAATAACTATGAACATTCCTTCCACACCTTTACAGAAGCCCCAAGAAGCTGATCTTCATGATTTATCTAATCACAGACATCATTTAGTCCGGAATTGGGGTAGTAGTCCTGAATATTTTTATTATGCAATAAATAAAAAGTTAGTTTGAAAATGGGGATTAGTAGCACATACCACCTCTAAACTCAGATAGTTCTTATGCCCTGGTACAATGGCATGCTGAATACAGAAATATAAAACATCATATGGGGATTAGTAGCAGACCATATGGGAATTTTTCCCAAAGCTAATGAATTTGACTTTTGGGAAAAATTAATCAAACACTTTCACTTTTATATTGGGTTACTGGATTGGCAAACTCTTCATTATAGCATAAAATACACTTAAACTTAAAATTAAAGCCGGGGGGAAGGAAGTACTTGGTGGTATATACAGTAACAAATCAAACAACGTATCAGTTCAACACAAAGTAATACATGTTTAAAGATTGAAGCATGCCTGGTACATATAAAATGCATATTTTTTTGTCATATAATGTGTATCATCTACCTTCACTATACCATCGGTACCGTCGAGCCCAATTAACTTTCTAGCGGACCCTCGTTGTGCCCCACCCATTATCTTGATCTTATCAGACTTCCTTGGCACTACCATCTCTATCTCATTTGGAAATGCACTGACTGTTTCACCAGTGCCACTTGAACCCATGGCTATCTTAAATGAACCATCCTGAACCATAAATCCCAAGCATAAGAACACTGCTTCAAACACAACAATTCTAATATATGAGGAGTAAACAAACAGAAATGCCAAACTTTTAAAATTTTATAAATAACACCTTGTAGGTTAAAATAGCCCCCTGAACTATGTATATTGTTTCAAAGGCCCCCCTATAGGGACTTTTTAGCAGTGTTTTTGTTGCCTAGGAGGTCCTTGCAAAAAAATGGTGACTTCAGTAGGTCGTGCGTTGGATATAGTTCAGGGGGTCTCTAGCAAAATCTGCAGAGTACAGTCCTTTTTTTCAATGTTGGGATTAACCCCTACTTCCCATTGTCAAACTCCCATCTTTTTCAACATATTTTTCTCTTTTTGATTAATAAAAATTTCACAAATTACCATTAAGCAACGGCTACAATTGTGAGATGCAACAATATAACGCAATTATCTTCCACGTGAAAACAACTTCAACCACAAAGAAGGGGATTTATAACAATATAGCGCAATTATCTTAACATTCATAAAATAAGAATCACGATGGGTAAACATCGCCTTTTTTGATTCCCTAGTTATCAAATTACCTTCTTCATTTAGAACAGGTAAACATCACGTTGCTGAAGTGTAGTGGCCCTGATGGGTTCCCAACATTAAAGATCCTCAATAAAACCTGAGATTTGAAGGGTAGAACATACAAATCATCCCTCTAATATGTAAATGAACTAAAGAACAATTCCAAATCCATCAAATACAAATTAGGAAATACAATAAACAAAATAGAGTACCATAATCAACCACAATACTTCTTATGAAATGAGAATAAAATTAGTACCTAAGATTTCTTGAAAATCAAATTAGAGATACAAAATTAGTACATGGGAAAGTAAAGTACACATATTACTCAAACACAAACATGTACAAAAATTTTAATTGTTAAAATGTATAACTCGAAGTTTAAAATTATAAATTTCAAGAAAACCCCAAAATGAAATTTTAAAACCCCTAAATTTAAAGAAAACCCCAAAAGCTCAATGGGTATCCACAAATCTAAAACAACAACAGCAAGCCCTAAAATCTCCATAAAAAGAAGTAAACCCTAACAATCAAATGCTTAACATGGTTTCAGATCATTGGCACCATGGTGTATACCCATTGCAGGCTTAATATACCTGTTGCAAGCTCTTTTATACCATATGCAAGCTCAATATACCTGTTGCAAAACCCTAAATCTACTATGTTAACTCAGAAAACCCCAAATCAAAATTTCACAAAGAACAAAAAATCAACTACGTTAACTCAAGAAACCCAATTGAAATTTCAAAAACAAAACAATAAATCAACTATGTTTATAACTAAAAAAACAAAATCAGAATTTAAAAAAACAAAAATCAATCAGATATGTGATTGTTTGTGTGTGTGCCTGTAAGAGGGTGTGAGAGAGAGAAAAAGAGGTAGAGGCAGATGGAAATGATGTAGGAAGGCGGGTTCGTGTGTGTGAGTGTGTAAGAGAGAACGCTACTTGAAGAGATTTTCATTGCGAGAGAGCTAAAATCTGTCAGCCAAAACCTGTGATTTCTTCACCTGTGATTTCCTCACCTATGATTTGGTGCTAGCTCAGACCTAAACTCAAAGTAAAAAAATTAGGGCTAAAATGAAATGATAACCGTGAAAATGATATTACCTGATGAATCTATGATGATGAAAACCGCGACAACAAAGAGTGGAAATGAAGAAGGGCAAAAATGAGTCTCAGATGAAAACCGACCTGATAGAATATGGTGTGAGAGAGAGACGGGGTCATCTCATATTAGGGGTGGAAGCGATACGGGTTTTTACCTTACCGTACCATTTTGTTCTGAAAAAAATGGTTTCGGTTTCATATATTAAAATACCAGAAACCGGTCTTATCGAAATCGAAATTACCGCAAAAAAGTGGGTTGGTTTTGGTTTTAATATTTAAAAAACCGATTTACCGAAATTACCATACCGAATTTACCGAAACCAGAAAAAACCGTACCGTACCAAATTTACCGAAATCAGAAAAAAACCATACCGAAATTACCGTATCGTACTAAATTTACCAAAATTACCGTACCAAATTTATCAAACTAGCAAAAAGTTGGTTTTGGTTTTGGTTTTAATATTTAAAAAAGTTGGTTGATTTTGTTTTTGGTTTTTTGGGGCTTTTAGTACTGTTTATCGAAACCAGAAAAAACCGAAACCAGAAACCAGAAACCAGAAACTAGAAAAAACCAGAATTTACCGAAACCAGAAGAAACCAGAAAAAACCAAAATTTATCGAAACCAAAAAAAACCAAAATTACCGAAAACCCCGAAATACCAGCCGGTTTGGTTTTGGTATTGATTTTGGTGTACCGGTGGTAAACTGGTACGGTTTGGTTTTACCATCCAGAGTTTGGTTTTGGTATTGGTATCTACTATTTACCGACCAACCCGTACCGCTTACACCCCTATCTCATATAGAAACAAAGCTTAGATAAAATTTTGTGCGTACACTTCCTCTTTTGCCCTTTGTTTTGAATTAAAGCAAAAGAGAAACCAATTAATATATTGAGATAAAAAGAGGGGGAAACCTAAAAGAAAAGGGTAAAGAGGAAAATGCATCAAAATAATCTCAGCCCTCCATTTCTCGCCTTGTTGGCCTCAATCTGAACCGTGAAGTGTCTCCCCATTTTATGAATAGTGAAAACACCATTGTAACTTATTTATATATATATATATATATATATATATATATATATATATATATATATATATATATATATATAATATACATAGTATACATACTATATACATATATATGTATACTAAAAGAGGTAATGCAGAGGTAAGGTAGATGTAAGGCAGAGTATACATATATATGTATACCATAACATCCTAAAATCATTTAGAAAGTTTTCCTAAAGACGTAAGGCAGTTTAGAGAGGAACAACAATCAGCGAATTGTCATCAGTTTTGGTTGGGGTGACTTCTGTTGCGCCTATTTAGAGAACCCAAAGACGACCCAGTTAGAAATAAACTTAACAAGACTTGGATGTGATAAACTTGCGCATATGATGGCCCATCCAGTTGGAATAAATGCAGGAATGCTCGCAACCAAGTCAGCGATTGATAAGTCAGTGAGGGCGACAACAATGCAAAGCGCTGCAACAAGTGACAAGGTCGTGATTCCTTGAATAAATCGAAGCATTATCTGGTAGTCGGTGGACGTTTTTGGGCTAATGGTAAAGATCTGCATGTGACACCTCGCTCAAAATAATAACGCGTGTCCAGCCCTATACTACATTAAATCAGGAATCTCTGATGGCTCATTCTGAGCATCAACAGACCATACTAAAATAGATAAGGCTAACTGGCCGAAACTATAAAAGCGGATGCCAAAGATTTAAATAAAACATGCTATGGAAATCAAACCAACAATATAAAACGGCTAGCAAAGGTAAAATGCACACAAGTGCCATGATAAAAGAAGTGCTAAACATTATAATACAAAGAATACATAAAAGGAAATATACCCGAATAAGCTGTCGAGTCATAAACAGTACAACAACCATAAGGGAGAAATATAAACATCCATATAAATCTTGGGTATATAAACAACCCGATGTACAAATGAATCCTATCTAGAATTACAAAGAAGTAGGAAGCGACTACAATCAAAATCCCCCCACAGTCCACAACTGCTACGGCTCCCAAGACTCTGGATAGAAAAGCATCTGGTATGCATGCGGTAGGACACCTGTAGTAAACAATATATATATATATATATATATATATATATATATATATATATATATATATATCTATATAATAAAGTAGTAAACTTATGTATGTCATACGTTTGATTGATGATGTCATCAATATACTTTTTTCCTACAATACCTAATTTAACCCTCTATCATTTAAGTTCCCTCTCTTTTCTTAGACTAAAATTTACCTTTCACTCTTTTTCAAAATTCAAAAAAAGGGTAGAATGGTATTTGACCCATTTTTGTCCACTTCTCATACTCTCTCTTCTCACATAAACATAATAGGTATCCTCCCTTCTCTCTCTCTCGAACACCGACTCTCAAACACACAGCAAAAGAGGGGGAATACCCATCAATGGACTTTGTAACTCTCTCTCTTTCTCTCTCTCTCTCTCTCCTTATTCTGTCTCACAAACCAAAGATATCTTGGGTAAGTTTTTTTTTCATTATTTGGCTATTCGATCTGTTTCTATGTGATATATTTGTATGTGTTTGTGGTTCCCAGATCTATGTGTTTGTGGTTCCAAGATCAAAGTTGCGTGAGATATCTAAACTCAGTAAGTGTTACCCAAATTTTTAGATCCAAAACCCTAATTTTTAGATCTTTCATGCTTTCGATTTCATGCTATTATTTCTTTAATTGCATGATTCTAAAAAATCATGATTCTAAAAAGGCCATCTTTAGATCCAAAACCCAGATTTTTTTTATCTTTGATGCTTTCGATTTCTTTAACTCCTCATTTTGAGATATCTTAAACTCAGTAAGAGGGTGCTTAATAAGAGGGAGTTATCCACATAAGTGTAATATTTAAAATATTGGTGTTTATTTTGGTTAGTCAAATTTGGGATGCTATTTTTACATAGATATCTGAGACATTCTTTCATGTTTTCATTTTTTTAACAGAGGCTTACAAATGGTTTAGTCAGTCGACCAGAACATTTAATCTCAAATATGATCATTGATTAGTGTTGGAAGATGATTGAGGCATTATTGCAAAGCGTCTAATGTTCCAATACAAGATGTTAATCGCAGAATTTGTTTGGGTGTCCACTAATTTTCATGTGTCTACATTTATACATAGCGGGGTTGATCCATCAAAGGTTGTCAAAATTATTCAGCCTGTGGATTCTAACTTCTTCAACCCACTCAAGTACATGCCTTTATACCTTGCCTCAATAGGGACTCCCATAGTATTGGGTACAAATTCAATTGATTCCAGTTTGCAACACAATTTTGTGTTTTTGAGTGTTTTCAAGTAGGAGTATCGGAAGGGATGGGATGTGCTATTCCAGTCATATTTGAAGAAATTCTCTAAAGCTGATGGGTTTTCTTTGTATAAACAAACCCATACCACTCTTATACAGATTTTAATGATAGGATTATGGAGTTTGTGAAGGACTCTGGTTTGAAAAGACCAGTATTGCCTAGACTGTATAAGGAAGTTGATGCATTTGTTTTGCCATCCAGAAGGGAAGGGGCTGCCCATTGTGGAGGCCATGGCAATGTCTTTGTCGGTTGTCGCTACCAATTGGTCAAGACCCACAGAATACTTGAGGGAGGACAAAGGTAAGCGAGCAAGAAATGATATGATCACTCGCTTATCTCCTGAAATTGTCGCAGGCATTGTCATCGATCACGTGCGAAAAATTCTTCAAAATAGGGTTTCAAAGTTTTGAGATGACGACTTTTCTATATCAAGATTGAAATTGTCATGTTAGAAAATCAGTGGGCACACAAACAAAATCGCAGAATTCAAGATGTATTACACCAAGTCATGGTCACCGAATACATTACATATCATCAACAATTGTATAAGTTAGCATACAATTGTCTTATTCTTATTTATTTACTTATCATCAATAATTTTATAAGTTAACATTTCTTTGGATTTTGGTCATGCTTTATATAATACATTAAATCATCTCTAACTAACTGATTTCACATGAGCAGGGTGGGTTTAATAACATATCGATTGAATCTAATTCAAAGTCAGTGGTTAGCATGATAAATGGCCTCTGGAAACCTCATTTGAAGTCAGGCATTCAAAGGCTGTTGGGCGATGGAAATTTCAAAATTTCTCACATAGAGGCAACTTATAAGAGTAAGTACTGCTTGATTTTCTATGAAATTCCTCTTTGATTTTTATGTGCTTTTATTTAATAGATTATTTTGTTATTTGTTTCTTCTGTTCACAGTTAAAGCCATCTTACGGTTGCAATAAGTAACATGGAAGATAAAGGAGGTGGATAGCAGTGAAGTACCCCGGGACCTGCTGCAGGAAGTCTCACATCGTCGTGAGCCGTCGGCGAGGTCGGAGGGCCTTGGTGGGGGTTAGTTTGACCAGCGACGAGGATCCCAGGAGGAGTCAGGAGATAGAAGCGAGGGGACTAGGGTCGATGGAGGGCTGGACAGCAGTGATGGGCCAATTTCATGAATTTGCTTTAAGCCATAAATAATGTCTGGTATATTATTCAGACTTGATACCTGCTTTTGAGTCGCACCAATCCTCTGATTTTATGGATCATAAGAGAATCCTTCTTGAGTTGGTATATCACCTTCCAAATCCCATTTTCTACTCATTTTTTGCTTTCGAAAGTCCTCTTCATTTTTTAAAGCCAAGCTTAAACTAACATTGGCCTTAGATAGATTCTGCCTTAGCTCTTCATTTCCGTGCATTTCTTCTTTGTTGCTAACTGTTATCTATGTTGACATACTACATATTTCTATTATAATTTAAAATGCGAGTCCACTTGGACTGGGTTCATGATAAGATCTAGGACATTATCTCAATTTTTGTTCTGTTATAACTTTTACTTAAGGTTATATATCTGATATATTTTTAAGGTTGTGCTCCCATCTCTGATCAGGTTTTCGACGAGCTACATATTCGGATGGTGATGGATTTTCTTAATATTTTGGTGATGGTGAATCTGAGATGAGATTTGTATTTTATAGATATATTGTTCTTAAACACACACACACACACACACACACACCCACACACATACACATATATATAAGTTATTAACACACACACACATGGAAAGACCTATGATCTTGACGGCACTGAGAAGGGTAGTGGTACCTGATTTCCTTCATGGAAAGACCTATAATCCTGACTGCACTGAGAGGCCTCTGCCAATATGGATAATAAAATTTCACTCACCGAAAAAAGGACTTGAGGAGAAAAACCAATTATTGAAGCTTTAAGAAGTAATAGCATATCTGCAATTGGGGCCACATGATATTGTTGGGTTGCCAATATGGTTATTGACTTGCAAAGTCTGATCAAATTCAAGTTGCAATGTTGTGACACCTCTCCCTTATTACATTGGATGATTTTAAAGAGGTGAAGGTGTCTATATCTATATTACAAGCTGAGGTTGACTAATACATTCCACCGAAAGTATGCAAACAGTTTGAGGAGGTTCTATCCACTAAACACGAGGTGAAAAGCAACGTAAAGACCTTTCTTGGGTTTGTACATGGATGGGCCTTAAGGTACAAATATGAAGATAAAAGGCTGTGAAATGTGCTGAAGAAGCCTTGCAGGACATGCTGGACTGGTTTGTTATTGTCAGTCGGCTACAACGTGCACACAAAATGACAATATATTCAATTGCCTAAAAAAATGTCTCAGTTACTGTTGAAGGTACAACTACTGTTTAATTCATATAGTTGTTTTTCAGTCTTTATTCTATAGGGGAATATGAAAAAAATGCTATATAAAATTGTAAAACATTTGAGTAATTTAATTGCGCCATCATTTATGAGTTCTAATGTGTTAATTGGGGAATATGAGAGTAATCTTATACATGACACTAATTTTCTCTTCGTGCTTACTTTCAAACTAAAATATATGCAACACTAAAATATCAGTGTCACTAACAGGTTCTGCTGCTGCTCATGCTAAATTCCTGGTGGTACTGTTGCTCATGCTCTTGGTGCTGTTGCTCCTCATGATCTGCGAGCGCAACAACTATTGGTGCTGCAGCTGCTTATGCTATGTTTTTGGCAGATCAATGCCTCATCATAGATGCTCATGTTTAGTCACTTTTTTTGAGTTGTTTACAATTGTTTTGAAATGATTGTGATGGATGGTTATGTTCAACTCAGGTGTTCTCTTCACGTATATGCCCATGTTCTACCAGAGCTTTCATGAACTTTGGATGGCAATGCCAATGATTTACAGCAGAATAAACTGATCATTTTGCATGGTTATTGTGGTCACCGCAGCGGTTTTCTAAATTAATGAGGTGTTGAGAATAAGAAGCGGAGAGCTTTCCTGACCTTTAAGATGTAATGCTTCTCTATGCTGCCATTTGCAGTTTTGATGTTTTCAATTTTTAGTACCTTTAGTGTTTGAAGTATCTTATTTTCCTTTTGAGCAAACCATTGTGAAAATGATATATACTGATTTGGTTAGACAATGTGACTATCTTTATACAAATGCCTTAATTACTTTATTAGACAATATTTTTGGTTCATTTATTGCATTAGGGTGATCTGAATCAATTTGAATGCAGGGGACATGGTGCCATTATGCTGATGAAATACGAGATCCCACCAAAAGTAGAGTTTGGTTGGTTTCTTTTGGCATGACCGAGGCAGCCGCCCGGGCTTATGATGCAGCCGCCTTAGAGTTTTGACGAAACAAGGAAAATTTCCCTCCGATCTTCGAGAACCATAATCAAACCCACAATAGCACCGTGGAGTCTTCTAGCTCAGATACATAACCTTTCCTCTTTGATTTTGAGCATCCGTCATGCACCTAAGAGAATATCAAGGTGCTCAATTGGAAATAATGTGTAAAATTCAATCCAACAACCTTAGAGACAATTAGTTTGAATCTTCTATGTATTGTTGTTTTATTCGGTATGTTATTTACCACCACAAAATGATCTTATTTATACTATTTCATTAGTCCCTTGAAGATATTTCATGCTTAGTATACATTATAGACAACTCACCTCTGCCTAAAATGATGTTTTCCTGTTCCTCTACTTATACATTATAGACCACTAACCTCACCATTATCTAAGTAATATTAATAATTTAGGTTTTAATTTTCTCATATTTTTGGTATGAAATTCTTTAGTATTGATATTTTCTTGCAGATGCCATTTTCTAATACTTATGTGGCCGTTACAAAACTACCACGTCTGTTGGTATGCATTAACTCACTTGCTGAAGAATACTGTTAATGGTATAAATTAGTTTGATATTTAACCATTGGTATGCATGATAGGTGACATTGGTATGCATGATAGGTGGTGTATAATGAGACGTTTTGCAGAAAATAACAAAATTTCTTTGACTTTTGTTCGTGTTACAGAGGCAAGTTGTAGTAGGTATATACTGATTTTTTATACCCGGTACATATTTTTGATCTAATTTATACCCGGTACTGAGTTTGCATCTGAGTTTTCAACAGGTACTGTTTGCAGCTAATTTCTGCCTTTTTTTAGATAGGCATCTATTTTTTCTTTTGTTTTCTTAGCATTTCAGCCTTCCTTTTCAAATAGGTAGTTATTTTTTGCCCTTTAAAACAGGAGCATAGTTCGATAAACAAATGAAGTTATGTTCAAAATTTCTAAAATAATGTACATTTTTTTATTATAATATAAAATATCTTACAATTTTTTTTTTCGATTCAATACTTTGGAAGTATATGTCCTGTCTTCGAAAGAATTGAGCATGATTGATATTATAATAAAAAACTATTATAACTCGACCACGATTGATACTTTGAAAAATGGTCATCGTGCCTTCAGGCACGGGCATACCCTAGTGTATATATATATATATATATATTTATATATATATATAGCAAAAGAGAAATATAAACGGGTCAGAGCCCGAGGTGTAACAATGTTTAGCAAGTGTGTTAACCGTGCATAATAAATATAAATGCACTATTTCATAATTAGAGTGGAGTGCACTCTCGTGAAACCCCAAAGTCACCTCTCATCTACAGCGCGCACCTAATCGTGTCCTGGAACCTTAAGGAAGCTACCCGACACATTTAAGGACAACCTACCTCACTGTACTCATGGTCTATACCCACATGACCCCTCCCTCTCCACATACCTTAAAATCCATTTCTGTTCTAACCCCACATAAATATATATACACCTATATATATGCCTTACCCGGCTATATTTGTTCCAGTTATTAACTTAAACTAGTTATAAATCTTAGTACATTGCACATTAACATTAGGCTTCAATATAAGAGTTTATTCTCAAATTTACATAAAATCGAGTACTAAGGACAAAACTTCTCTCCACTCTCAACATTGCACTATGTTTCGTGTGTGGGGTGTCTCGCAAAGCGAAATCCAAATAAAGAACTCCCCCGATACAATACTCCTTGACAATGTTGATTTTAGGGATCCCTTATGTCTTCTACACAAATCCTATTTCTGCAACTACTTAATTATGGAGTACTATCTAAGAATATAATTAGAATCTCTATAAAATCCTTGAGGTCGATATAACTGCAATTGTCTCTAAGTACGATCTTTCGACCCTAATAAACTAGTACACCAAAATCACCCAAGATGTACATCATAGAAACTCCATATCCTCCTCACCTATAGGATATACAAATATATATTCACTCTCTCTCTATATAAGCAATCATTCATTCCTATAACCACGTATACATAACACACATAATGTACACATATCATAAATGGTTATAGGGTACCAAAATACTGTACCATGCTATAATCTTCCAGGAATTACACACTTTCTCCTGGGGTCACCACCTATCGGACTATTATCACACCGCCATGGCGACAAAATCAATCATAACGTATGGGAAGCAGTCATAGTTCCTAAATAAAATAAAATCATAACGTATGACTCATACCCAAGACTTCTGACCCCCAAAATAAAATCACACAAATAAAAATGGACGACTATGACCTGAGAAATATCCACACCCTGCTCCTCAAGCCAGGGGCTCACCCTCATCGCGCAACTTCCCATGATAGCATGTGCCAGGTATGCGAACACAATAAGTATATATATATCATTCACACTATATATATATATATATATATATATATATATATATTAGCATATGATCACAACATATATATACGAACCATCACACACGGTATAGATATTCACGCCATAAGTACACACATATATACATATCTATACATATACATATATACATACCATCTCTCATCCGTATGTATGAAATTTATAAACTGGGCAATAAGCGTACATAATCCTCAATATACTAGCCATCGTTCCAAGCGTATTAACTTAATTCATTATATAAATACGATCCCTCACTTGAAACATATTCATCCATTACCCCTACGATATGAATAGTCTTCCAATATATCCAACATTAATATTATCAACCCAAACTTTAACGCATGTACCTATCACTACACATCCCATCTATATCTGAAAGCACATCGATATATCTAGTAATAATTTCGACTATTGGTATGCACATAACTAATAGTCTACAAACCTCAAGCTCAATCTTAAATTCATTCCATGATCCCATCAATTATTGGAATCCCCATTGTTAATCACACACAGATATATAACAACAATCCCGACTAGATTTACAACACACCTTATTCTACTTGATAGTATGACCCACTCGCTCTCAATTTCGACTACAGTTCAATTGTCCCTATGAACCCTTAACATTAACACATTTAAGAAATAATCCTTGAATTTATCATCACTAAGGATACGCGACTTCTCCCTATCCTCAGTCCCCAATCATACCTTAAATAGAAGCCTATGACTATAAGGATTAGGCACAAATCTCGGTCTACAATTTCACGCCATACCCTTACCACTCTCCCATAGAGTCCCAAACCTTAAATCATATCTAAACTCACTTATGACCTATAAATAGAACTTCCATCCTCAATGAGATTCCCCACTATACCTCGAAATATATGTTATTAATACGCACATAAAAAAAGGGGCTATGTCTACATTTAATAAGTATTTCATGATATACCAACACCATCATCTTAAGATAATCCGCCTATCAATCAGTCCCATAATCATTTCCTTACTAAAAGAGGCGTCTTACCCTCATAATCAATTTCTAACATAAGTCCAAAAGCCCCTATTCACCCCAAGGCGAAAATCCCTTAATATTATATCATAACCCTCCATAAAACATTCACTAAGAAGGTCACTAAGTTTTAAACCTAAAAGAAAAGGTGGTGGAAGAAACTCCCATTCTTGGGCTAAAAATAGAGGACCGGTCGACCGTCCCCAGACCCCCAGTCGATCGCGGTTCTGAATTTTGCCCTACGAAAAATACAGTAGGATTTTCCCTTGAGGCGTGGTCGATTGGTCCCCTGGCCGCGGTCGATCAACCATACCAGATATCTTGGCTTTTTTCCACTTTTGAACAAAACCAAACTATCCAAACACCCAAAATATGATCATCCAACCCTCAATCTTTAACTCAATCATTTTCCTTACATCAAAACACAACCTACATCTCATCTCATCAACTTAAATGCCATCAATCCCATATATAAACATCAAATTCAAGTTTTTGGTCCCAAAAATCTAGGTTTTAACATATAACCCAAAAATCCAACTCTTTTATCCACATTTTATGAAATCAAATACACAAATGAAATATCTAGCAAGATTAAACACTTGCTTCGAAATCGTAGTGGTTGAATCGTCCTCGAGATCGCGTGTTGGCCAGATCCTCCAAGCTTTCTCCTCTCTCTTTCTTCCTTTCTTCTTCTTTCTCTCTTCCTTTCTCTTTTTCTAGGGTTTCTCTCTCTCTCTCTCTCGAAATCTCAAGAATGAGATTTTAATCTCCCAAAGGCTTTATAAGCCTAATTTCCCAAAACACCCAACTTAAGTTATAATACACACTTTAAATGACTCGTTTACTCCAATTCTAGTCAAACTAACTTAAAAATATTCTGGACCCGAAATAAAATCCAAGGACAGTCATTTCGACTATCTCAACCTATCCGGAATCAATGGCGCACTCAGAATCATCATCTCGCATACTTTATAACGTCCTCAATTTTTGGACCTCTATTTCCAAATTTTAAAATTCTCCAATTTAAATAAATTTTATTTCTCCCAAAAATTTAATTTCTCATTCCCAAAGTCACGGGGTATTACATACTTCCCCCTTACAAGAATTTCGTCCGTGAAATTTAAGTCATGCCTAGGACTTCGAATCTCATATAGTACTTACATCTACCCTCAAGATCACTATACCTATCTTTCCCACTTCTCACATCGAGGCATACAGACTTTAAAAATCAAACTAGCTACCCAGGGCGCCCATACACCCTGTGCCCGAGCTCAACTCGTAAAATAATAACCCGACTTCACTAGCCTCAAAATCAAAATTTAACTCCTTAACTAATTATTCTATAATAGCATACTAAGTATATAAGCAGTTTGAAATTTCCAATGGTTGAACTCTTATCAATTCCTGACATTCGCTACTTTCATGCGAGGGAGGTCTCGCAAGCGACATCCAAACAAGAACCCCTCCCAATACACTACTGCGTAGCTATGTCGGGGATTGAGATCAGTTGAACCTGGATTAAAGTTTTTATAAAAGATTTTTGAATTATAGATATTTCCCAAAGGCCATATAACAATATAATATAAAATAATTCCATGTATTTCGACACGCCAAACAAACATCTTATGTTCAAGACAGAAGGCCTCAACAAGTACAATAATCTAACCAATACCTAGTTCTCAAAACTAGCACAACCATGAGCTAAATTCTTCTCTCAATAATGGATGTTCTAAACTCTGAACCTCCTCAGTTATACAAATCCTTGATATCACATTAAAGTATTGCTACAAAGTAAGTCCTTCCCTCATTGGAACACTACAATTACACGCCCTAACCTATCTATAAAATAATAACATTATAACCACTACTCAACAAACCTTAAAATCCTTCACTTCTATAAATCAATGGCATAACTCTCTACTAGATCATCGTGAGACGATCTATTATCCCAAAAGATGCCATACAAGGACCACACTTTATCACTCCTTCCTCGAAGGAAATTTTGTACACCCTATGGTTATAGCAGCTAACCACTCATTATACTTTACATGCGGTGTTCCCAATAACGCATAAAGCATGACCTAAACCCAAAGAAAGGTATTCCACCCTATCCTTACACAATTTAATGGTTTCCCTTCATCCATGAATCCTTGTTCATAGACCTCTACTTCTTTTAGGATAAACTTTCTTCCTAAAGCCTATTTCTCCACAAGAGAAACATCTTCCCTAAAATCCTTCCTAATCATCTTGAAGGACAAAATGCTAGTGCGACCCCTGACAACTCCTTCAATCCTACTCAATGGACCCAATTCTCTAACTTGTCACTCCCTTTTTGAATGAAGATGATACTCCTGAAAATGGGACAATGCCACATTCTTGCCACCGGTAAGAGTCGCCAACACCATGTTTCCTAACAAACGTCGATGAGTTTCTTAATATAAACCTCCCACGGGCTTCACTATTCGCTTATCCTCAGCACTTACCTTATCTATCACAAAATTCACCATTCAAATCAAATCTCCTTTTCACTCATCCGCCGTCAGATCACCTTGAATCACCGCTAGAAATCTCCTCCTTGTCTCTGCTTGAGTCACAGAAAGAAAATACCTCCAGTCCAAGCGTACCCAAAATATGTTATGGGTGTTGTATCTCTCATCTTGCCCCTTCCGGGATGACTTATTTTGACGTCTGAGACGAAATTAACTATGTCAGAACGTCGTTCAAGCGAGTATACCTCGTAGAAGAAGATAGACGTAGTGAACACAACAATCCTAATAGTAGGGCTCTACATCAAGAACGCTTGCGGAGGAACGCAAAAAACCCGCACAGATCCTAATGACACTAGAACCTGATGCTCTGATAACATCTGTGATACCCCGCTCAAAATAATAACTGGTAGCCAGCCCTATACTACATTAAATCAGGAATCTCTGATGGCTCATTCTCAGCATCAACAGACCATACTCAAATAGATAAGGCTAACTGCCCGAAACTATAAAAGCGGATGCCAAAAATTTAAATAAAACATGCTATAGAAATCAAACCAACAAATATAAAACGGATAGAAAAGGTAAAATGCACAGAAGTGCCATGATAAAATAAGTTCTAAACATTATAATACAAAGAATACATAAAAGTAAATATACCCGAATAAGCTATCGGGTCACGGACAGTCAATAACAATAAGGGATAAATATAAATAGCTACATAACTCTTGGGTATAAACCCGATGTACAAATGAATCCTATCTAGAATTAGAAATAAGTAGGAAGCGACTACAATCCAAATCCCGCCACAGTCCGCAACTACTACGGCTCCCAAGACTCTGGATAGAAAAGCATTCGGTATCCATGCGGTCGGACACCTGTAGTAAACAGTATATACATATAGCAAAAGAGAAATATAAATGGGTCAGAGCCCGAGGTGTAACAATGTTTAGCAAGTGTGTTTATCGTGTATAATAAATATAAATGTACTATTTCATAATTAGAGTGGAGTCGCACTCTCGTGAAACCCCAAACTCACCTCTCATCTACAGCGCATACCTAATCGTGTCCTGGAACCTTAAGGCAGCTACCCGACACATTTAAGGACAACCTACCTCACTGTACTCATGGTCTATACCCACATGACCCCTCCCTCTCCACATACCTTAAAATCTATTTCCGCTCTAACCCCACATAAATATATATACACCTATGTATATGCCTTACCAGGATATATTTGTTCCAGTTATTAACTTAAACCAGTAACATTAGGCTTCAATATAAGAGTTTATTCTCACCTTTACATAAAATCGAGTACTAAGGACAAAACTTCTCTCCACTCTCAACATTGCACTACATTTCGTGCGTGGGGCGTCTCGCAAAGTGAAATCCAGACAAGAAACACCCCCTGATACACTACTCCTTGATAATGTTGATCATAGGGACCCATTATGTCTTCTACACAAATCCTATTTCTACAACTACTTAATTATGGAGTACTATTTAAGAACATAATTAGAATCTCTATTAAATTCTTGAGGTCGATATAACCGCAATTGTCTCTAAGTACGATCTTTCGACCCTAATAAACTAGTACACCAAAATAAATTAAGATGTACATCGTAGAAACTCCATATCCTATTCACCTATAGGATATACATATATATATTCACTCTAAATATATATAAGCAATCATTCATTCCTATAACCACGTGTACATAACACACATAATGTACACTTTATAATACACATAGAATAAACGGTTATAGGATACCAAAATACTGCACCATGCTATCATCTTCCAGGAATTACTCACTTTCTCCCGGGGGTCACCACCTATCAGACTATTATCACACCGCCATGGCAACAAAATCAATCATAATGTATAGAACTGGTAATAGTTCCTAACTGACAAGTGAGAACGACACATAACCAAGACTTATCACCCCTAAAATAAAATCACATATATAAAAATGGACGACTATGACCTGGGGAATATCCACGCCCTGCTCCTCAAGCCAGAGGCTCACCCTCATCGCACGACTTCCCATGATAGAATATGCCGGGTATGCTCACACAATATATATATATATATATATATATATATATATATATATATATATATATATATATATATATATATATATATATATATATATATATATATATACCAGCATATGATCACATCATATATATACGAACCATCACACACAGTATAGATATTCACGCCATAAGTACACACATATATACATATCTATACATATACAAATATACATACCATCTCTCGTCTGTATGTATCAAATTTATAAACTCGGCTATAAGCGTACATAATCCTCAATATACTAGTTGTCGTTCCAAGCGTATTAACTTAATTCATTATATAAATACGATCCCCCACTTAAAGCATATTCATCCATTACCCCTACGATATGAATAGTCTTCCAATATATCCAACATTAAGATTATCAACCCAAAGTTTAACGCATGTAACAATCACTACACATCCCATCTATATCTGAAAGCACATCAATAATTTTGACTATTGGTATGCACATAACTAATAGTCTACAAACCTCAAGCTCAATCCTAAATTCATTCCATGATCCCATCAATTATTGGAATCCCCATTGTTAATCACACACAGATATATAACAACTATCGCGACTAGATTTACAACACACCCTATTCTAGTTGATAGTATGACCCAATCGCTCTCAATTCCGACTACGGTTAAATTGTCCCTATGAACCCATAAAATTAACACATTTACGATATATTCCTTGAATTTATCATCACTAAGGATACGTGACTTCTCTCTATCCTCGGTCCCCAATCATATCGTAAATAGAATCCTATCACTCGAATGATTCGGCACAAATCTTGGCCTACAATTTCACGCCATACCCTTATAACTCTCCCAAAGAGTCCTAAACCTTAAATCATATCTAAACTCACTTATGACCTCTAAATAGAACTTCCATCCTCAATGAGTTTCCCACTATACCTCGAAATATCTATTATTAATATGCACATAAACAAAAAAGGGGCTATTTCTAAATTTTATAACTATTTCATGATAGCCCAACACCCCAACACCATCATCTTAAGATAATCCACCTATCATTCAGTCCCATAATCATTTACTTACTAAAAGAGGCATCCTACCCTCATAATCCATTTCTAACATAAGTGCGAAAACCCCTATTCATCCCAAGGCACAAATACCTTAATATTATATCATAACCCTCCATAAAATATTCACTAAGAAGGTCACTACGTTTTAAACCCAAAAGAAAAGCTGGTTGAAGAAACTCCCATTCTTGGGCTAAAAACAGAGGACCGGTCGATCATCCCCAGACCCCCGATCGATCGTGGTTCTAAATTTTTCCCTACGAAGAATGCAGTAGGCTTTTCCCTTGAGGCGCACCGGTCCCCTGGCCGCGATCGACCGACCATACCAGATATCTTGGCCTTTTTCCATTTTTGAACAAAACCAAACTATCCAAACACCCAAAGTATGATCATCCAACCCTCAATCTTTAACTCAATCATTTTCCTTACACCAAAACCCGACCTACATCTCATCTCATCAACTTAAATGCCATCAATCCCACATATAAACATCAAATTCAAGTTTTTAGTCCCAAAAATCTAGGTTTTAACATATTACCCCAAAATCCAATTCTTTTATCCACAATTTATGAAATGAAATACACAAATGAAATATTTAGCAAGATTAAACACTTGCCTCGAAATCGTAGTGGTTGAATCGTCCTCGAGATCGTGTGTTGGTCGGAGCCTCCAAGCTTTCTCCTCTCTCTTTCTTCCTTTCTTATTCTTTCTCTCTTCCTTTCTCTTTTTCTAGGGTTTCTCTCTCTCTCTCTCTCTCGAAATCTCAAGAATGAGATTTTAATCTCCCCAAGGCTTTATAAGCCTAATTTCCCAAAACACTAAACTTAAGTTATAATACACAATTTAAATGACTCTTTTACTCCAATTCGAGTCAAACTAACTTAAAAATATTCCGAACCCGAAATAAAACCCAAGAACAGTCATTTCGACTATCTTGACCTATCTGGAATCAATGGCTCACTCAGAATCATCATCCAGTATACTTTATAACGTCTTAAATTTTTAGACCTCTATTTCCAAATTTTAAAATTCTCCAATTTAAATAAATTTTATTTCTCCTGAAAATTTAATTTCTCAGTCCCAAAGTCACGGGGTATTACACTGCAAAAGCCCATTGAGTAATGAACAAATAGTGTTTTGAACAAATAGTGTTTTGAGTCTAATAATGAGTATCTGTTGGCAAGCATAGCCTCTGTATCTTTGTTCAGCACTTCTATAATCATGCACTCTCGCATTTGAAATATTGCCAAGGCAAGTGTGTTGCTCAGTTTTCAGTCCTACATCCGTGTAGATTTATGGGGGACCTACCATTAGGAGGCTAATTGATTAAGTTTTATGTTATCTATGTCACGCGTTTATTCGGTTGTTTTTGTAAGTCCCCCATTTTTTGTTAGGTTGTCTCTCACATGATGTTCGCCCCATCTGGTGGTTTCTTTGTATATGTTTCCTTATAAAAAGAAAGGGATACTCAAATCAACAAAGCCTTTTTTCTCAATTATTTGGGGTCATTTTTGTTTTTTCCATTTGGTTATCTACAGTCAAACCTCATCCTATCATGTCCTTTTTGATAAATTCCCATCAAGTCAAGTCAGTTTAGGTCTACCTCCACCCCTAACATTAGTACCTATGTTAACTATATCACTTTTGGTTGCTTTAACATGTCCAAACCATCGTAGACGATTATAGAAAGAAAAAGATTATGATGCAGAATTAAAATTCTGCCATTATCTTTATGAGAATGACATGATTCATAGAACTACTTGTATTATATTCATGGCTTATGATGACATAATAGATATCATCAGTCGGATGATTTTTTTCGACAAGAAACATCATGCCAACGTTTTTCACTGCATTGGTTTCATGTGACAGGTTATCTGTGTGGGAGTGAGGAAGGGGGAAAGAGAGGAGGGAGGGCAATTAACTTCTCTGCTATGGTATATGTAAAATGCTAGATTTTCTTAACACATATATTCTTCGAATATGTTACCTTCCCTCATTTCTTATGGATGGTTCCTACGAGTCACAAAGGTCCCCTGCGAGGCATTCGTGACTCTTATCGGATTGTTTTGTAGTTGTTTTACATTTTCACCCTTCGATGGCATGTTTTTATGCTTAAGTCTAATTTTTTGCAAATTTACGTCGCACACTCATACCGGGAGCCCCGTGACTAGGCGGTCGGTTCCTACGAGTCACATTAGTCTCGTACGAGGTGTTCGTGACTCTTACCAGCCCATTTTGTGATTGTTTTACATTTTCACCCTTCGATGGCATGTTTTCATGCTTAAGTCTAATCTTTTACAAATTTACGCCGTACACTCAAACCGGGAGCCCCGTGACTACGCGGTTGGTTCCTACGAGTCACATTGGTCCGATGCAAAGTGTTCGTGACTCTTACAGGACCATTTTGTGTTTGTTTTACATCTTCACCCTTCGATGGCATTTTTTATGCTAAAGTCTAACTTTTTGCAAATTTACACCGTACACTCAAACTGGGAGCGCCGTGACTATGCGTCCGGTTCCTACGAGTTACATCGATCCCGTGCGAGGCATTCGTCCCTCTTACAGGACCATTTTGTGCTTGTTTTATGTTTTCACCCTTCGATTGTATATTTTTATGCTTAAGTCTATTATTTTTTTCAAATTTACGTTGTACACTCAAACCGGGAGCCCCTACGAGTCATTAAGGTCACGTGAGAGGTGTTTGTGAATCTTATCGGACCGTTTTATGCTTGCTTTACGTTTTTACCCTTTGAATGCATGTTTTTATGCCTAAGTCCAATTTTGTTTTGCAAATTTACATCGTACACTGAAACCGGGAGCCCCGTGACTACGCAGTTGGTTCCTACGAATCACATTGGTCCCGTACGAGGTGTTCGTGACTATTAACATACCATTTTGTGGGTGTTTTATGTTTTCACCCTTCGATGGAATGTTTTTATGCTTAAGTCTAACATTTTGCAAATTTATGTCGTACACTCAAATCGGGATCCCCGTGAGTAACCGATCGGTTCCTACGAGCCACATTGGTCCCATGCAAGAAGCGAGACTCTTACGGGACCGTTTTGTGGTTATTTTATATTTTCACCCTTCGATGGCATGTTCTTATGCTTAAGTCTAACTTTTTGCAAATTTACGTCGCACACTCAAACCGGGAGCCCCGTGACTACGCGGTCAGTTCCTACGAGTCACATTGGTCCCGTGTGAGGCGTTCAGGACTCTTACCAGACCGTTTTATGGTTGTTTTACATTTTCACCCTTCGATTGCATGTTTTTATGCATAAGCCTATTTTTTTCAAATTTACGTCATACACTCAAACCGGGAGCCCCGTGAGTACGCGGTCAGTTCCTACGGGTTACATTGGTCCCGTGCGAGGTGTTCGTGACTCTTATGGGACCGTTTTGTGTTTGTTTTATGTTTACACATTTTGATGGCATGTTTTTATGCTTAATTCTAACTTTTTGCAAATTTACATCGCACACTCAAACCGGGAGCCCCGTGACTACGCGGGAGGTTCCTACGAGTCACATTAGTCCCGTGCGAGGCGTTCGTGACTCTCACCGAACCGTTTTGTGGTTGTTTTACATTTTCACCCTTTAATTGCATGTTTTTATGCTTAAGCCTATTTTTTACAAATTTACGTCCTACACTCAAACCGGGAGCCTCGTGACCATGCGGTCAGTTCCTACGGGTCACATTGGTTCCGTGCGAGGTGTTCGTGACTCTTACAGGACCGTTTTCTTCTTTTTTTATGTTTTCACCCTTCGATTGCATGTTTTTATGCTTAAGTCTAATATTTTTGTAGATTTACGTCGTAAAGTCAAATCGGGAGCCCCATGACTACGCGGTCGGTTCCTACGAGTCACATTGGTCTCGTGCGAGGTGTTCGTGACTCTTACGGACCGTTTTGTGACTATTTTACATTTTCACCCTTTGATGCCATATTTTTATGCTTAAGTCTAACTTTTTGCAAATTTACATCGTACACTTAAATCGAGAGCCCCGTGACTACGCGAACGGTTCCTACGAGTCACTGAGCTTACGTGAGAGGTGTTCGTGACACTTACCGAATCATTTTTTGCTTGTTTTATGTTTTCACCCTTCGATTGCATAGTTTTATGCTTAAATCTAAATTTTTTTCAAATTTACGTCGTACACTCAAACTAGGAGGCCCGTGACTACGCAGTTGGTTCCTGCGAGTCACATTGGTCCCGTACGAGGTCTTCGTGACTCTTAACGGATTGTTTTATGGCTGTCTTATGTTTTCACCCATTCGATGGCCTTTTTTTATGCTTAAGTCTAACATTTTGTAAATTTATGTCGTACACTCAAACTGGGATCCCCGTGGATAACCGATCGGTTCCTACCAGTCACATTGGTCCCGTGTGAGATGTTCGTGACTTTTATCATACCGCTTTGTGATTATTTTATGTGTTCACCCTTCGATGGCATGTTTTTATGCTTAAGCCTATTTTTTTGCAAATTTACATCCTACACTCAAATCAGCAGCCCCATGACTTCGTGGTCGGTTCCTACGGGTGACATTGGTCCCGTGCGAGGTGTTCGTGACTCTTACGGGACCGTTTTGTGTTTGTTTTACATTTTCTCCCTTCAATGGCATGTTTTTATGCCTAAGTCTAACTGTTTGCGAATTTATGTCGTACACTCAAATTGGGAGCCCCATTACTACGCGATCGATTCCTACGAGTCACTGAGGTCCCGTTCGAGGTGATCGTCACTCTTAATGGACCGTTTTGTGCTTGTTTTTGTTTTCACCATTCAATTCGATATTTTTATTCTTAAGTCTAAATGTTTTGCAAATTTATGTCGTACACTCGAACCGGGAGTCTTGTGACTACGCGGTCGGTTCCTACGAGTCACATTTGTCCCGTATGAGGTGTTCGTGACTCTTACCAGATCGTTTCATTGCTGGTTTACATTTTCACCCTTCGATGGCATATTTTTATGCTTAAGTTTATCATTTTGAAAATTTACCTCGTACACTCAAGTCGGGATCCCCGTGACTATGCAATCGGTTCCTTCGAGTCACATTGGTCCCATGCGAGGTGTTCGTGACTCTTACGGGACCATTTCGTGGTTATTTTATGTTTTCACCCTTCGATGGCATATTTTTATGCTTAAGTCTAACTTTTTACAAATTTATGCGGCACACTCAAACTGGGAGCCCGTGACTACGCGATCGGTTCCTACGAGTCACATTGGTCCCATGCGAGATGTTCGTGACTCTTACGGGACTGTTTTGTGGTTGTTTTAAATTTGCACCCTTCGATGCCATGTTTTTATGCTTAAGTCTAACTTTTTGTAAATCTACATCGTAAACTCAAACCGGGAGCCCTGTGACTACGCAGTCGGTTCCTACGAGTCACTAAGGTCACGTGAGAGGTGTTCGTGGCTCTTACCGAGCCATTTTTTGATTGTTATATATTTTCACCCTTCGATTGCATGTTTTTATGCTTAAATCTATTTTTTTTGCAAATTTACGTCGTAAACTCAAACTGAGAGCCCCGTGACTACGCGGTCGGTTCCTACGAGTCGCATTGGTCCCGTACAAGGTGTTCGTGAGTCTTAACAAACCGTTTTGTGGCTATTTTACGTTTTCACCCTTCGATGGCGTGTTTTTATGCTTAAGTCTAACGTTTTGCAAATTTATGTCGTACACTCAAATCGGGATCCTCGTGACTAACCAATCGGTTCCTACGAGTTACATTGGGCCCGTGCGATATGCTCGTGACTGTTCCGGGACCGTTTTGTAGTTATTTTACATTTACACCCTTCGATGGCATGTATTTATGCTTAATTCTAACTTTTTACAAATTTATGTCACACACTCAAACCGGGAGGCTCGTGACTACGCGGTCGGTTCCTACAACTCACATTGGTCCCGTGTGAGGCTTTCAGGATTCTTACAGGACCGTTTTGTGGTTTTTTTATGTTTTCACCCTTCGATTGTATGTTTTTATGCTTAAGCCTATTTTTTTGCAAATTTACATCCTACACTCAAACCGGAAGCCCCGTGACTACGCGGTCGGTTCCTATAGGTCACATTGGTC